>CM064896.1:4625450-5825450 GCA_030347415.2 Decapterus maruadsi | reverse complement strand
ACTAAGAGGGGCCAGTTCTGAAAGCTCACTGTTCAAGTAACTCTGTAAGTTACTGTATGTTAGTGGTGAAATGGACACAAGGGGGTGCTCACATCATTCAACAACAGCAGAGACACTGGCAAAGCTGCAGATGTGATTGTTAACAGGCGCTGTGAGTGAGCGCCATCTATTTCACTCCACTGCATTCATTTGACAACAGGGGATCCAGTGTGCAGATGAATATTTTAACTGCAAACATATGTTGATCTCAAAATAAGATGCATTGTTATCGTTGAAACAACAGTATGAAGTTATTAACATCACTATCAGCAGCTGCAACATTCAAGTTATACTGAGGAGAACTGTCCAGTGATCACCTGCAATACAAGTTTTTAAATTGATGACAGCCCAAGCACCAGATAATAAAATATAAGGAGTCAGGTCTTTATTCATACACAGTTTATAATATATGACATGTATGCCCCAGAGTGATGTTACTGTATACGTCACCTACAGTATATTATCATTACACACATTCTCTGTCTATGTGAAGATATACGTATGTTTATATAGTTATAAGTTCATATACAAAGGTTAAACAGTAGAATATGTTTCTGTTCATACACTTAGTATTGTGATTTTATGATGTTAATAACATGTAAACAAAAGCATAAACATAAATAGGTCTACATAAATATATAGGCTGGATATATGTCAATATATTTGTTCCAATTTATTTTTTACATATGTGCTTTTATTATAGTATATAATATAAAATATATTATACATATATTTTATATTATATTTATATCATAGATAGGCAAGGCAAGGCAACTTATAGCGCATTCACACCAAGGGGGCAACTCAATGTGCTTTACTGTACATAAAAACAAAACATTTAACAGTAAGAATTGGAAATGGAAAAAAAGCAAACATACAATTTAAAGCAAAGTTAAATAAAACTTGAAATAATAAAAATTGGAAACACTAATCATACAATTAAAAGCAAGAAAAAAATATAAAATAAAGTAGAGGGGAAATATATACATATAATAAAATAAAAAACTAGACTAATAGAGCATTGAATATGAGTTTGCAGCATGAAATGCTGATTTGTATTAAAACAATTACACACATACTGTAGTTGTGTTGAGGATTAGTGAGCAAACCATGGAGCCAACCAACAAGGGAGGAGACACGCGGGCTCGTGTACGGCGATTGCGCGCTCCCGATCATAAACCTCTGACGCCTACATCCGGGAACTACTACGAACTCGCTCTCCAACATGGCGGCGTCAGGTGAGGTTTATGTGGGTGAACGATCTGGGTCGGTTGGGGTGGTAAATTTCACAGGTTTAACACGTCGATACAACCGAACACGATAAATTATCCGATTGTTAACACCTCGTTTGATCGATCCACGTCGTTGTCCCCCGCGTGTGTGGCCGTGGTGACGGGGTTTTGCGGCTTGTTTTCGGCCCCCTCCTCCGGTACAGCGACGGTAACTGCCGGAGGAAGGCGAATGAACGAAGCTAACAGCCTGAACGTGTTTTAACCTACATGTGTGTTGTGTGGAGGGAAACTGTTACTGCAGTGTTAGCGATGACCCTGACTTTATGTAGTAGTAATAGTGGTTGTAGCTACGGATTTGGACGGGCGAAATGTTTCTAACTGCGTGCAGAGCTGGCACATTGTACCGTGGTGGCGCTAAGAGCAGCCGGGCGGCGGAGGAGGAGGAGGAGGGGTTGGGCCGAGGAGTGAGTGAGTCCGTCCGGGCTGCCCGGGGAGTCTCCCTCCCCACGTGTGCAGCAGCGCAGCGCAGCGCAGGCTTTTAGGCTTTAGGCTCTCTCCCCCCGGTGTCGGTGTTTGATGAAACCGGGGCAGGCAGTGGCAGATCCCAAACACTTCTTCTCCGGCTTAGCTTTCACAACTTTAAAGCCAAGAAGAAGTCCTAGTCCTCCTCCTAGCTAGCTGCTCAGCTCCGGCCGGCGATGGCGCACTTGGATCCTGGCGCTGCTGCTGCGACGTGCACTAACTACTAGGCCCTAAAACCTAAAAACCTAGCCGAAGCTAAGCAAAGCAGTGAGTCACTTCACCCCCCTCGTCAGCAGCAGCAGTCCTGTGCTGACTAAGCCCGCATCAAGACAAAAGCGACCTGCGTAGATGGCAAACAAACAGGCTATAATGTTGGTTAGCCCCTAATGGTGAAACTGTCTGCTAGCAAGCAGCTGCTGCTGGTGCGTTCACGGCCCCTCCAGCTCACACAGCGTGCTAATGTTACATCAGTGCGGAGAAAAGCTGCAACCCAACAGTGTTTTAATTACATCCTGCTGTAAATAACACACACATCTATCCAGTATTTATTATTTATCTCAGTACTACCTCAATGTTTATTTGCACCACGTTAAACTAACAGACTTTACCTAATTATAGTTATACTAGCCTAATTATGTTATTGCTGTCATCATCCTGTATGTCTTTTTTTATTATATATATCTATATAATTATGTTTGTTTTATTACTATTATTATTATTATTATAATATATGTAAGTATGTCTGCACATACGTGGTAAATGTGATTCTGAGTCATGTGTGTTACATAGCACAAACAGTCCAGGGCCAGTCAAGTCAGCCAGGCCTGGTGTAGTTGTAAACAATGACTTAGCATCGAGCTGGACAGTTGTAAAAAAAAAAAAAAAAAAAAAGTGTGTGTTTTGCCCTCTGTTTTTGTGTGTGTGTGATGCGTTCGTAACGTTGTGAGTAAAGAATGTCCTGACAGCTGGGATTTTCACAATAAAGCTCACAGCCAGCCAGCTTTTTTTTTTTGTGCCCCTCGCTCGGACCAAAACAAACCAGACCTGCTCTGTGACTGGTTCCCCACTCCACTCAGAAACACACTATGGGGAATGTTCTGCAGTGGGTGCAGAGAGCCATTGATTTTTTTTTTTTTTTAAACAACACCAAGGAAGAGCTTCATCCAATGAAACGTGCAGCAGCAATAGCCTGAATGCATCACATCACACCTGACCATTGGAGCTGAGCAAACAAGAGAGGGGAGACTTTTTCTGACCTCCTGCGACAGTGACAGTTGAAACAGGCCGACCACTCCCTCTGTGTGTGTGTGTTTACTTTCGAATAGAAAACAAGTCTGTGTGTGTGGGTTTTTTTTTTTCTTTTATCACCCACACATTCGCCCCAGCCTCCTTATCTGGTTTGACTGGATAACACTTCGCTCGGCTTAACAAATCAACCCCACAATTACCGATCGTCCATGCAGAGACACTTGTGAAACCCCAGACTGTTATTATCGAAGGAGTCTCAGCGGCGAAACGTTTCACTGCTGTAATATTTGCACTGCGAATTACCCCAGACGTCCTCGTGGGCAATTAGCCCCCGCCATAAAACCCAGCATGTTTGTTTCCATGACTGACTCGAGTGCTGTGTTTTTGCCTTTTCGTCTCTAGCTAAGAAGAAGAATAAGAAGGGGAAGACCCTCACTCTGACTGACTTCTTGGCAGAGGACAGTGGAGGAAGTGGCGGCGGCGGTGGAGGCGGCGGCCCACCCCCCAGCTACCCGAGCAAGTCCACTAGCTGGGCCGACGAGACTGATGACCTGGACGGAGATGGTGAGGAAGCAGCCACAGCATCTGTCTTTCATTTCATTTCATTCCCAACACACACCCCATCTAACTATATTAAAATCAATATCAGCTCCCTGGGCCTCGGGCCGTTTCTCGCTGGATCGGAAAAGAAATAATAATAGTGCATTTATGAAAAATAGTCAAACTGGTAGTGACATCAGCACAGTGGGGTCCAGATTATGCTTGTTTTTTTTTCCATTTAAGAGAAATCAAGTTGTCTAATGTGAGTTTTTGTTGTCGGCAGCAAGAAAGTTTCATGTTGGTTAAGTGGAGATTTAGTTTTTCTCTGTGTCCACAACAATAACTTTTGATTGCATGCTTAAGATTTTCTTAATATAAGCGTTCTATATATAAATAGGTCATTAATCAATCATTGATCATGCTGCTGCTGCTGCTGCTGCTGCTGCTGTTGCTGTTGTTTTTCACTGGAGCCTCATTCTGAGTTCACATGTCAACTTAAAATTCACCACTTCACTATTTTGGCAGGAGTTCACCAACGTGTTTGTACAGATTTAGATATTAATCAGCAAAACTCCCATGTATTCAACTGTGAACCCCCCCCAACTCTCCACAGTCGCTCTCTGCTGTTTTTCTCATGTGTCTTTCTTTGATCTGACATGTTGATTGATTTGGTCCCCTTAAGTTATTTCCTCATATAGCTCATACAATTTAATTTTGCGCTGTACATACTGATATGATCTTTACAGACAAAACGATGCAGCAGAAGCACTTAACAATACTTTCATTTTATTTCAGATACTTGATATTGTAGTTTGACTTTGATATAATTATTTTACCCGTTTGAAGGTTTTTAGCTCCGATAACACAAATGTCCACCTCAACAAACATTCTCACATCACTTAAACATCTGCATAACTATAAGAGCATGTGAGATAAAAAGGTCCAACACATCTGTCTTAGTCTCTATGTTGATAAAGGGCCTGCTGCTTGTGTTTTTTCCATACATTATCAGAAAGTTGTTGTTCTCAATTGTTTATATTGACAGCATGCAACTGAAGAACTAACTATCAAAGAGGAAATAATCTGTTATTCAGGAACTAAAAGGAAGTTTGCTATTACAGCTGCAACAGTGAATGTATGAATCTTATCAGTGCAGCTTATTCAGATGATGAAATATTAAATTTAATCACTGTTGTATATGTTTTCACACCCAGAGTATCTTTGTAGTGTGACATCATCTAATGGAACAAAGTGATCGACTGGAAAAGAAAACTCAAGAGTTGTTCACTGTTTAATAAAAACTCTGCTCATCCCTGTAGTCTCGACTTCGTGGCACACGGAGGAGGATTCGTACCGGGCACCGCCCATCGACCGCTCAATCCTGCCCACAGCCCCCCGCTCGGCCCGCGAGCCCAACATCGACCGGTCCCGGCTGCCGCGCAGCCCGCCGTACACGGCCTTCCTGGGCAACCTGCCCTACGAAGTGACTGAGGAATCGATCAAAGACTTCTTCCGCGGCCTGGCAGTAAGTCCTAACAAACAAACACATGCAGCAGGAGGATGATGATGATGATGATGATGATGATGATGATGATGATGCTGCATGTCACACGCGGCGCTCGGTGGCTGCATGTTGTTGTTGCATCTCTTTGTTTTGCAAAGCAGCTCGGCCAGCGAAACTCAAGAGACGGTTTCAGGTTTTGTTTCTCTAGACAGGAACCCGACTCAACATGACACAAACTATTTTCCTCTTTGCATCTAAGGACAGATATTTTTAGGAACTTCCTCATGTTTTTCAACCTGTTCAGTGTCGCAGATAAAAGTCTGAATAGTCAGAATGACAGAAAATCTCTCAATTTATGGGTAAAATATCAGATAAAAAGGCTGAGGTGCAGCTTCTTTCCTGAGGCTCCTGACACTGCATTGCACTTTACATTATAGCTGCATGCTACCTCACCATGTTGCTGCCTAACAGTCTGTTTTATGTATTTATTATATAGGGTTTTAGCTCCTAATATTGTTTCTTAGGTTATTTTTTTGTCTTCTTTTATCTTTTTTATCACACTGGTCCTGAGAAACACTTTTCCTTCTCTGTGTTTTTAACATGTAGAATCACAAAAAAATCTTATCTGTAGCTCATCAGACATAGCTGATTATAATACATTGCTTGGTCCAACACTGTGCAAGCAAGCAGCCAAAGCTTACTGAGATAATTTATCCAGTTTGTCTTATTAAAGTTACCTGCAACAACAACAGCCTGTCACAGTCAAGACTTGTTCCTCATCTCATTCTCTATCCACCATCCTCTGTCTCCAGATCAGTGCGGTGCGCCTGCCTCGAGAGCCCAGCAACCCAGAGAGGCTGAAGGGCTTCGGCTATGCTGAATTTGACGATGTGGACTCTCTGTTGAGGGCCCTCAGTCTCAACGAGGAGGTGAGACAGTTGAAGCACATGTAGTAAAATGTTTTTAAGAGTAGGATTCATTCATTGGCAACTTTAACATTTCTTTTATGAAAACATATGTACGTGACTCACTCGTGTGTTCGTGTCAACAGAACTTGGGAAACCGAAGGATCCGTGTGGACATCGCAGACCAGTCTAATGATAAAGGTTCGTTTGTTTGTTTATAATTCAGCGAAAAAGAAGCTTTAACCCTCCACTTTCATATTCCACAGTCAAACTCAACATCATCCTCTCTTTTTTTTTTACTGCGCAGAGAGAGACAGCGGGATGATGGGAGGACGAGACAGGGGCGGACGGATGTCGGACTTGGGCCCCGACAAGACAGACAGCGACTGGAGAGCTCGGCCAAGTGCAGACGATGATGGACCTCCCAAGAGAGATGATGCCTTCGGAGAGAGTGAGTCAGAAAACACTTTCTTTTTTTTGTGTGTGTGTGTGTGTTTTAAGATGCATCAACGTCCGTCCGTCCAAACTTATTTGTCTTGACGTATCCCAGGGTTATTGTTTTGGCAGTTCTTGGAAAGAGGAGACTTTTTTTCTGCTTCTCACTGGTGTCACTCCCAATTTAACCCGCGCTGCTTGACGGACACCTGATGTCAGACCATCAGTTCGCTGTCAGTGGTGCAACAGTCGGCCCATTGTTCTCTTTAAGGATGTTCCTGATTGGCTTCTTTCTGTTGATTGAATAAACATTTAAATCAAGAACAGTCACCTAGTCTTAAAGCAAGAAAAAAGCATCTGTGGGGTACACAGTGTAATATTCATTTGCTGCAACCAAGTGGTTTTATGTAAATTTATTCAGACACAACCAACATTAACCTTTTCTTTTTAAATTTTCCTGATTGAAATTCTGCTTAACTTCAAACTTTTATCCTGTTTATGATTTAATGAACAATAATTTTGGCATCATTCAGATCCTCCGTCGTCTTTTTCCATGCACTCTCCTTCATATTGTGCAGTGTCATTGTGTTTTGAAGTGATTCAGCGTTTCTGTGCATATTTAATTTATCACTGCCCGGTAGTTGTGAGTGGTGAGAGCCAATCAGAAGGCAGAGATGCAGGTGTTGGGCAAACATTCAGGATGCTAAACAAAACACAACTCATCATGCTCACACCAGTACATCCTCCACAATGTGCTTCTTTATAAAAAATAAAAATAAATATTTATATAGCATGGTAAGAAGGGAAATTATCTCCAGAAATAAGACAGACGTGGCTCTAGCACCCTGTCAGATGCAGGGCTCGGTATCGCTACTGGTTTAATAAATCGATTCTGATTCACAAGGTCCCGATTCGATTCATTTAGAGTAATTTCAGTTTTAGTAGCAATTTCGCACGGTTTATTGAAGAGATTTTTCATAGAACTAATGCTGCAAATTGTACAAGGTTGCATCATTATGCACATGTATTTGACATGAACCACTCCAGTGCAACTCTTCAGTACAGTTTCATATTTAATTTCATATTCGTACTAAATAATCTTAACTAACAAACAGGAAATGGCATTAACATAAAAATGATCGATTGAAGGATTTTATGAATCGATATCGGATCCTGAAAATGAAGATCAATATTAATCTGAACATTTTTTCAAACCCATCCCTAGTCAGACGGGTCCGAGTTGTTTTTGTTTTTAAAGGGGATTTTTCATTAACACATGGCAGTGAGACATTAATCAGATTAATTCTCTCTCTCTCTGTTTTAAATTGAATGATTATTATTCCTTGTGTTGTTTTTATTTGTTATAGTGTTTATGATTAACTATATTTTTACAACTGTACAGCACTTTGGTCGACTGACGTTGTTTGAAATGTGCTTTATAAATAAACTGTGACTTGACTTTTTTCCCCAAATCTGTCCCACTTTCCATGTTGTGTCATACGCATTAAGAGAGAGAGAGGCTGGTGTCCGCTGCTGCTGCTGCTGCTGCTGCTGCTGCTGCTGCTGCTGCCTTTGAAGCAGGCGTCTGCGTTTTATGAAATAATAAAATATTAATAATACTTAATAACACCAGCTACAATATCTGCAGCCGATCAGAGAGAGTGAAGCAGCATTTTATGGTTCAGATAGATCATGACTCATCGTCATCGTGCAGCGACGTCTCCTGACTCCTTGATTTTTATTTTTTATTTTTTTATTCCCTGCAGGATCACGAGACCGCTACGAGTCAGATCGTTACAGCAGAGATGGGCCACGGCGCGACAACGATCGCTACGATAGCGGAAGGGACCGCTACCGGGACCGTTATGACGACAGGGACCGCAGAGAGTACGACAGGGGGGGCAGAGATTACGACAGGGGGGGCAGCAGAGACTACGACAGAGGAGGTGAGTCTCTAAATAATATAAATATATACTTTTGTTTTTTAATTTGGCTCGTTGTTTATGCATTTCTCATTTACAACGTCATCGTCTCTTCTGGGGTTTCTATTTTTGTTCCTGACCCTCTGTCCTTGTCATCCGTCCTTTTCAGGTTTCGACTCTCGCGGCGGCGGAGGAGGTCGTCGCGCCTTTGGCAGTGGCTTCCGCCGTGATTATGATGACAGCCGGGGTAGCAACGATCGCTACGGGGACAGGGATCGTTACGGTGACCGTGAGGACCGGTATGAGAGACGGGATGACAGGCGCGAGGGGGGAGGTGAGAATCCGGCAGCAATTGAGTCAATTTAGGCTGTGATTTTAGCGCCGTATTCGCCACAAATCCAGTGAATGTGAAGGAAAACGGATTCTAAAATTAGGAATTACACAAACCTGTGCTCACATATCTAATCTTATCCTCCCTCGTGCTCCGTCCAGCTCCTCAGCAGAGGCCCAAACTGAACCTCAAACCCCGTAGCGTGCCCAAGGAGGAGGAAGGAAGCGGTGGTGGTGGTGGCAGCAGCAGTGGTGGTGGTGGAGGCAGCGGCGGCGGCGGCGGCGGAGGCAGTGGTGGTGGCGGCGGTGGAACTTCTCCCGCTGCGGCGCCGAGCTCCGGCAGCAGGGCCTCGTCCATCTTCGGAGCAGCCAAACCTGTCGACACAGCAGCCAAGGAGAGGGAGGTGGAGGAGCGGCTGAAGAAGGAGGAGGAGCGGCTGCAGAGGCAGCTGGAGGAGGACAAAGGCCGAGGACCCGACAGAAAGATGAGAGACAGGTCAGAGGGGCGACGTGCCGGTCGTTAACACTTAGTTATTTACTTATTATTATAGTGATGTTGAGAAATAACAATTAATTGCATAGAAATGTTGAGAAATAACCTTATTTGTGTAGTAATATCAAGAAATAGCCTCGAAATAACAATCAATTTCATAGTAATGCCGTGTTTTACGCCAAAGATTACACATGCTTTTCATGCTTTGAACTTTTTTGGAAAAGGCCAGAATTTTTCTCCACCAACGTCTTTGCAGTTGAACATTACATCTGGGCTGTTTCAACACAATCAATCGTTATTTCTTGGCTCTATTTCTCGACATTACTGTGAAATTGACTGTTATTTCTAGGCTATTTCTAGACATTATGATGCAATTAATTGCTATTTCTTGCCATTATCATGTAATTAGCGGCCTGTAAATTTGCCAGGTTGACTTTTAAAAATATTCCATGTTTTAAGAAGGAGTTCACGTTTTTGATGCTCAAGCCGGTTTTTTTTTTTTTTCTTTTGTTTTCAGGGACCCAAGCTGGCGCAATGAGGAACCTCAAACTGAGCGATCTCGCACAGGAAGCGAGTCTTCACAGCAAGGAAGCACATCTGGAAGGGGTGAGACACCTTCTATTTATTTCATTCTTTTAAGTAAAGCTCAGGAGGCTGATTTCCACCTTGTGTCCTGTTTTCATAACCAGACAAACTCACTCTATCTCCCTGTGTCTTTTATATAATCGTATTGTCTGCTTCGATGTTTTTTTGGCTCCTATCGCACTTATATCAACCTCAAAGTGAAACATCAGATTTTTTAAAGCATGTGAGATAAAAAGGCTTGATGTAGATAAAGGGCCTGGTGCTTGTATTTTTTTCCATACATTATCAGAAAGTTAAACAATAATAAAAACTGAATTCTTCATTTATAACACACGAATACTCATTAGTATGTGGTTATAAATACAGTTAGTGCTAATCAATGATGAGTAAAACATTTTTAACTGTTTAAAAACTACATACTAATGGGTATTCATGTGTTAAAAATGATTTCAGTATTTAATGCTTAATAGTGTGTATTGTATAAAGAGGAAATAATCTGTTGTTCAGGAACTAAAAGGAAGTTTAATATAACAGCTGCAACAGCGAATCAGTGAATCTTTATTATTATTATTATTATTATTATTATTATTATTATTATTATTATTAATAACCTTTAATTAAGAAAGTTTGTCCAGTTGAGAGCCTGGACAAGAATGGCAGCAAATATAGCTAGAAACAAAACAGTTTCAAGCATATTGTCACATTAAACATAGACATAAAAGATGCAAATAACAAACAATTGAATTTACAAAATTTGCAATGAAGCCTGGATACAATGGGATTTATCGTGGACTTAAATACATTGAGCGATATTAGATGTTGGAGTTTGAGCTCTGACTGTAAATTGTTCCATGTACTGTGGTTAGGTTTTAGAAAACCTAAAATCTTCCATCCCCGTTTCTGTTCTGACCTTAGGAACAGTAAAATGTAAAAAGTCCTGATAATGAATCAACCAGTGAAAACTAAATTAGATAAAAGTCTAAAGAGTAGAAAAGCTCACTTCAACTCCTCGTGTCTTCTTCTTCTTCTTCTTCCAGCGTCCCGGTGTCGAGATAACGAGCGCTCCGGCGAGAATGAGGTGTTTAGCGGGAGAGAAGGCGAGCCTTCCTCCCCGGGGTCCACCCCGACCCCGCGCCCCCCCTCCACCAGCTCCTCCAAGGAGCCTCTGAAGGTGATGCCTGCGCCTCCTCCCAAGGAGAACGCCTGGGCCAAGAGAAGTGCAGTCAGTACAGGCTCCAGCGAGGGCGACGGGCGAGCTCCAGTCTCTCCTGTGTCTCCTAGCGGTTCAACTCCTCCCAAGTTCAGGTGAGTTTTATTTTAAAAAAAACACACCTAGAAATATGATATAATGCAAATGTTAAAGGGATAGTTCACCCAAAATCCATAATTCTCCAATTTTCTACTCACCGTCATCAAAATAGCCGCCGCCGCATTGTCTCTCTTTCTCTTTTCGATCCTCTTGTCAGCTCCAAACTCACTCGTCTGCACCTCGATCACAGACCACAGCCTGGTTTTCCACACAGCAGTCATTTAACTAGCATGAAAGAATAATAAAAACAGTCTCAGCACAGATCAGTGTTGTCGGTGTGTTTTTAAATTTTGGGGGTTTGATTCTCGTGTGTCGACGCTCTGGCCAATGTCATGTAGTATCGCTTCGGCTCGCTTGAAACTTGGGCTATGGCGTTACCAAAAGAGTACCAGGTACTAGTGGAAAAGCAAAAAAAAATCTAGTAGAGCTGTGCCTTGCCACACTACCTCCATACTGCTCGTCCGCACTGACCCAAAGTTCCTGAAGCTGGGACATGAAACAGTTTGATCTCTGTTTTTAGCCTTGTGGCTCTGTTGATTGCTGCAAGATGTTCGCTCGTGTTTACATCATATATCCAATGGTTTACAACGATGAACGTCGATTTTGGGTGAATTAGCCCTTTAAACTTGTCTGTATTTGTACTGCTGTTGCATCACTGACTGTTTTTCACTTTCTCTTCAGCTCCTCAAGTTCTGCAGATGAGAGAGGATCTGGAAAGGGTAAGGATGAGTGCTAGGATTTTACCCTAACCAAACTCCCTCCCCCACTGTAGACTACGAAACAAAAACAGAAAAATTGACCAACCAAGAAATGGTGTGACTTGCGCGCTCGCACAACAACAACAACAACTATTAAAAAAAAAAAAAAACACACAAAAAAATGGACTCATCAAAAACAAAGGAAACAGAAGAAGGAAGACGCTTATTTAGACAAAAACACTTTGCATACATCTGCAAAAAAAAAAAACACAAAAGTGATAATGGAGACTTTGGGATTCGAAACAAGACTCAACAAAGCCGTCAGCCGCATTAGCCTCCCTGTGATACTGTAACACAACACAACTTTGCTCTTCTTAGATGTTTTACCACTGGTCCAGCAATAATACAGAGTTTGGCACCAGTTGGAGGAGAAAAAAAAACAAAAAGGCCATGTTATGTTTTATCACAACGGTTTCTATCCTCTGTACGGTGGCCATCTTAGGACATCTCACACTCTTTCCATTCAGGCTTGACTTCCACACTGTCAGTTTTTAGGCTCGGTTGTTCTCTCTTGGCTCATCTGTGCTTCGAAGCTAAAACAGCTAATGTGAGCATGTCGGCATGCATGTCCACGGCCACTTGGATGTTTTTTAATGCTACTACCTCTGTGTGTAGTATGATGACATCATAACGAGCTTTATCAAATTAAACATCAGCACAAATCACAAAAGTTACAAGGCTGATGAGAAATCAAGTCGTTAGATTCAGACGTTATCCTGTCATGAACTGAATAAATAAAATTTTAAAAAAAAACGTTGGATGAGTGGAAATTATGGGGGAAACAACAAAGTGAAAAGGCGATTTCTCTCCTGGGATCTACAAACTGTTATTTCAGCCCATCCAATAGTTTTTTTTTTTGTTTTTTTTTAAACTCTGGATCAAAGTGTTTTGACTTGCAGACCAACTGGCACCGCTATTTCTAGAGCTTCAGAGTTTAGCCTGTCGGAAGAAGTAAAAAGAAAAAAAAAGTTCTCTATTCAACCTTTGTAGATTGTATCTGAAAGTGTATTTTTTTTAAACGTCTGACTGCCCATATAAAAATTGCATTTGGGACTGTTGTCCACAATCTACGCCAGTGTCCTTGTTTCTTTTTCTTGATGATTGTGGACGTGCTTCACTGCTTTCAGTTCATTTTCAACGTGGCTCTACCTACCTTATATCTATACCTGCTTTAATCTACTTTATGTTTTGAAAGTTTTCTCTATTTCTTTTTTTTTATAATTTCTTTTTTTTTTTTTTTTTACCGATCATCATCCATCATGAAAACGCTGACACGAAAGTGGTTTCAAACTGTCGTGTGGTCGAGAAAAGTCATCATGAATCTGTAGCTGTGAGAGCTTTGTAACAGCTTTGCTCCTTATTTTACATTTAATACTACAAATACAGTTGCAATCAAAATGTTTCAACCCCCACTGCAAACTTAGTCTGAGGCCGCTGACGGATCCAGGGCGAGAGAGACGGGCCTTGCCGTCAAAATAAAAGCACTGAGCTGGTAAAATGCGGTGAAACTCTTTAATTTAAGGAATATAATTTACAAGAAAGTCCCAGATCCATTAAGTTAACATTTTGCTTCTATTATATTACAAGTCAGTGTCTATTTTATAAGTTTTATGTTGGTGAACACTTTTATTTTGGTGAATTTTGTGGTTTCCTGTTCCACTTTCCAAGGCTACTGCAAACTCGGTTTATTGGCTAAATATACAGACTAGTAGATGTTTGCAATAAACAAATCAAACAAGAATTATTTAAATAGCACAACTAATATTAGAAGTGGTTTCTCCAAATTCCCCACAAAATGCCACTTTTTAATGACTACTGCAGACTCTAAATGATTCAACCCTTTCATGATGAGCATCTTTAGGACTTAGTAGAGCTTCGTTTTGTCGTTATGACCTGTTTCAAACGTGATGCATAGCCCGACACCGGCTTCTGGCAGCGTTCCTGAGCAATCTTAGCCTTCTTCCTCCTGGGAAAAGGCCCTCAGTTCACTAATGCTCTTGGGTTTGCGTTTTGCAACCGCCTTTTTCAGGTCAGACGACTGTGATGGGCACTCGATTTAAATTGCTCTTGTTTGATTTTTGTTTATTGCAAACATCTACTAGTTTGTACATTTTGCCAATAAACCTAATTTGCAGTTGGGGTTGAATAACTTTAATTGCAACTGTATATATCAGAGTAACACTGTTTTGTCAGTTTTCACTCCTCTTATCTTCCATATTGTTTGGTAACTCTCATTATAATCATAATAATAAACATTCGGCATAGAGATCACGAGCTGGTTCTGGGCTCATCTTCCTGTTCAGTGTGTTTTGCTGCACAAAAGTAGTCGACATTTGCATCCGAGTGATGAACAGCAGGTTCAATAAGAGAGAGACCACCTCCTCATGCACTTGAAAATCCACTGCTGTGTCAGAACTGGCCTTTTATGCTTCTCTGATTGCTTTGGAAAACCTTTCAGTGTAACTTATCGGCCAGTAGCATTTTATTAAAAACGTGTGGTTTCCAGTGTAGCAGCTCAAGCAGGTGTGCACCCTTTTTTTTTCTTTTAATATATATATACAGTAATTATATATATATTTGGCCCCACATCAGTGACTAACATGGTTTGAATCCAAACCCCAGTGGCTTTTGACGCTGCAGTGTGTTGTGAGTGTAGTCTACTTACTATAACGGTTAAAAAAACAAAAAGTCCTTCAACCTCCCTTCACTCAACTGTCTGGCTTCTCCTTTAAGATGAGAACAAGGCTGACGGTGTGCGTCGGGACCGGGGGCCCCCGCGGGCACGAGGGGGGCCTGCAGGGCCTGGTGGAGCAGGGCGGGGCCGAGGAGAGGGGCCCAACAGAGACCGAAGAAAGGAGGCAGACAGGTCAGCCCATCCCCAAGAAAAACAAAAAAATTAAAGAGTAGTAAATCCTTAAAAAGACAGGGAGGAACCGACTGGGCATCTGTAAAGACTGGCCTGTGCTCAGTGATGAACTGATGATGCATGAACTGTCACTCCAGGACTCCTGGTGTGCACATTTTAATGCTTCCCCCCCTTTTTTTATTATATTTTTATTCAACAATTGAATCCCCAGAAGCACAGGGAACCTAGAATTTAAATTTGATACATTTCAGATGTTTTTTTTTATGGCCTGATCCCGGTGAGGTGAGACCTGGACGTGAAGCAGCTTGTTAGATGAACACTTTTTTTTTTTGGAGTTTGTCTTTTTATTTTTATTAAATCTGTGTGGGTGTGAGGCTTCACTTTCCAGTTTGCTCAGCCCGTCCCAAAGAATCTTAACCTCGGTGTTCATTGTGATTTGTAGAAAGGATAACAGAAGAGACCGAGACTCAAGACCACCTCCAGAGCCAAAGAAATACGAAGAAACCCCAACCCCCGTAAGTCCCCGAGCAGGATGACGTCACCTTTTTACAACTGTACACTGTAGTTTTTAAAAAAAATATTTCACACTAGTGGATAAACAGGCCGTCAAAGTCATTGCCCTCATGTTTCCTCTCCTCATCAAACGCTTCGATTCTGATCCAGGTTCTGTGTTTTTTTTTTTTTGTTTGTTTTGTGTCTTTTTTTTCTTCTTCTTTCTTTTTACAGAAGTTCAGCTCAGCCAGTAAGTACGCCGCTTTGCTAATGGACGGAGACCAAGGAGACGACGCCGAGGACGTCGAATAGAGAGCAACAGAGAGAGAGAGAGAGAGAAATAACGAGACAAGGAATCCAACGAGGAGAGAAAGAAAAAAAAACCTGATAAATGCAGGAAACGGAGAAAAAAAAATCTCACATAGTTTATGAAAAATCTTCTCACATGGAAGAAGCTCCTGGGAGGACGTCACTCCCTCCCTCCTTTCCTCCTATAAAACTGTCCTTTTACTTTGAAAACCTCCCACCATCCACCTACCCATCCTTCCTTCCTTCCTTCCTTCCTCGTTTCCTCTCCCCTCTGGCCCCCTCCCTCGCCCCCCCCCTCCCTCCTTCTTGCCCCATCCACCTTCAGCAGGACTTTTCAGGATCTAAAGAAATAGTCTCATACTGGACTTGTTTTAAATGGGAAAAAAGGAGTAGCTGACACATGGAAAAATGATGGATAACATTGAATTAATTGTAATAAATAAATGGAAAAAGTGGGGAAAAAATAATGAATTTGTATATTTGTGGATCACAGATGGGGGGGTTGGAGCTCATGAAGTGGAAGTTTTGTTTTTTATCAGTTTTTCACATGTTGCATAATCCTTAGATTATTAAACTATTCATCATGAAGATTTTTTATTATTATTAATAATCACTAAATGATTTATTATAATAAAATCAACCTTAGTGAATCCATTCAAGAGAATTAGTCAAGAAAATCCAGTCTTCCACTACTAATAATCATGGATGTTGAGACTTGGCTACTAATTTAAAACCTTTTTTTTTTTTTTTTTACTAGTTATTGATGATATTGAGTTTGTTGCGGACTGATGGAGATTTGTTTTTGAGACTGGAAGGAAAAAGCAGCAGCTGCACAAAGATCAAGTAATGTGCCATTATAACTATTATCCCTCCCAGTCGCTGTGCAGATGTCTCTCTCTCTCTTTCTATCTATCTCTCTCTCAATTTCTACACTTGATGAAATGATCACATCCATTAAAGGCTCATCTTGGTCTCATCATCTCGTGTCCCGGACGTCTTACAGATTCTCTGCAGCTGTCGAAACCATTCAAAGTGAGCAACACAAATATTTGGGCGGTTGGTTTTCCTTCAGATTATGTGAACTTGTCTTCCAATTTGCAAATAAATTGGGAGTTATGTGCATTCAAATAGTATGTGGTCATTATATGTGTGTATTATTGCAGGGGAGCTGCAGCTGAGAGCCGAGTTGGTGATTATCAGTAACAGATGATGATGATGATGATGATGATGACCGGCGGCGTTTTAAATCCACCGTGAAGCCGTTGCATCATCAGATTCGTCACTTTTATGTTCAGCAGCAACAGCAACAACAAAGTGTTTGTTTCTCCTGCTCCGCTCGCCGGTCTCTTCTCCTGGTGTGGTCTGAGAGACGGGAAATGTCCAGGGTGTTTCTTCAGTCCCCTCCCCTGCTGAGCGCCGGGCTCCTGGTGGCAGCTGGTCAGGATCCTGCTGAGACACACATCCCACACACACACACACACACAGGGCAGTGGCTCCACCGTAGGACGAGACTCCTGTAGACCCCTGACCAGCAGGTCGCTACCCAGCAGACAGCAGCAGTGGAACATCAAACCGGCAGCAGGTGTGTGTCTGCATATCTCAAAGATAGTGAAAATCTTTACTTTAGATGAGGGAACACATAGTCACCATTAGATGCTTATTAATATGCATTTAAGTAGCTTACTAGCTCCTTATTTGTAATTACTAAGCTCGTATTAACACCTTATTCTACCTCTATTACACCATGAATTAAGATTTTTCCTAATATTCAGTCCAAATTATTGCTTATTCATTGTAAATGAATGCATTGTTTCTGAATAATGATGTGAATAACCAGTGGGTTATTGGGGCAGTAGCACAAGAACAGTAATTCTTCCTTTATCACTCTGAATTAGTATAGCATTAGTGCATTAATTTACAATGAATAAGCGATAATTAGGAGTTAATATCAGGAAAAATCTTAATTCATGGTGTAATAGAGGTAGAATAAGGTGTTAATATGTGCTTAATAAGTACTAATGAGGAGCTAGTAAGCTACTTAAATGCATGTTCCCTCAAGTGTTACCTCTTTTTTTTATTGATTTACACTACTCACAAAAAGTTAGGGATATTTGACAAGTATATACCTATAAGAAGTTCATGCTACAGTGATGTTCTGTCGTGAAAGCCTTTTAAGTAGAATGATGCATTGGTAATTTCGTTATCTCAAACAAAAGCTACCAACAGCGGTGGCTACAGCACAACAAAAACCTCAATGTCTCAATAACTTGATCAATTTGTCTTGGTCTCATGATGTCTGAATGTGAACATCATGGAGAGGAGAGGGACAGAGAAGAGGACTGTCTACAAACTGTCATTGAACCAGAACATTTACTGGTTTAATGACAACTGAACCACCAAATCAGCCTCGTTAGAGAACAGCATGTTATTCAATAACTACTGAAACATTGAGTGTTTCTCTGTGTTTGTCTCAGTTCAATAACCACCTTTTTAAGAGAAACATTTCATCAGGCTGTTATCGTGTTTGTAGATTAAGTTTTGTGACGCAGAAGTCGACAACACATCAATCTGAGGCGTTAAGCAAGCTTCAGATTCATTTAAATCTTTAGAAATGTGACTGACGTGTTTTCCTGCTTAATGAACTTGTATTTTTGTCAGAGGAGGATATGAATGTCTGAGCAGTGGCTGTTTAAGGTGTGTCACCTAAAAACACAAACACCAACCTGCTGGTGGCACTAGAGGAAAAGTCCTGAACAAACATCATCATCATCATCGTCTCGGAGAATATTCATGGCAAAACAACATTTCTGTTATTTGTGAGTCTGACACAAAATGTCAGACTGACTGGTGTGTTCAACAAGAACGAGTACACACAGTGCCTCACAGTATACAAATACAACCATAATTTAATCACCACAAACATTATATAACAATTAAATGCATAAAGGAACTCATGCACAAGGCATAGGGCAGTGCATAGATAAAATGTATCATGTGGCGCTGCAAGGTCACGGGAGGTTAACGCGAACATCTTAGTGACATACAATGGTAAATGGCCTACCTCCTAACATTCAAAGACTTGTCTGTACAAATGAACAGCTGTTTATTTTTAGTCCAAATTTCACACCTATAACATCCTGCATACAAGAACTCAACGTACTAAAACTCAAAGGTGCAAACAGGAAGGTATAAACAGTGTTATAAATATATTATACGGTTGCTGCAACATCCAGCAACGCCATTTTTCAAAGGCTTAAACACACAACACAAAATCACCATGCAGGTAAACTATTATTTATTTATTAGTTTATTTCATAGGGACAGTGCACCACTAATCAACAGAGTTAAAAGAAAAAAAACTATAAGTGGGCCAGAGTTTTCGTCCGTTGTCCCTGGCTAGATGTTGTAGGCAACCTAAAAACTAAAAAGTGCTTTCAAAACACAACTTACATAACAATCTAGTTAGTAAAACCTCATAATAACAAGTAAAAAAGGTAAGAAGTCTGACATGCAGCATAACAAAAGCTCATGGCGTGCAGACAGGGAGAAGAAGAGCAAGAGAAAGCAAGACGCAAATAGCACACAGAGCTAAGACATTAGCACAAACAATATCAGACATTATGACATCATAAAATATTGCAATATATCAATATTTCCTTATGCTCAGCAGCTCATGCCCTGATGTTTAGATCCTCTGTCACTGTAATACTGCAAACTCACTGTCTGGTCTCAGTGAGGGGAAAAATAAATAGTTTAATGATGAATGTAAGTGACCCTCCACCCACCCACTCACTCACTCACTCACTCACTCAGCCACCAGCAGCTGCTCCACACAGGAGGCTCCTTCCTCCACAAGTCACAACCTAAATGACTGACTGACTGACTGGCAGTGTGTGTGTCATTCATGGCCCTTGATGACGTATTTAGAGGAATTAGCCATAACTATGTGCTAATTTTACACACTGTATATAATCTGTGTTGGTCATCGCCTTCACACTGATGTCTTTAATAAGAGCTGCGGCCGTAAATCCTCCCCCGAAACATGCATGTCGATGGTTTGTCGCCTAATTTAAACCTCGCAGAGCCACGGATTTGTCTCACTTTTTAAACCAAGGGTCGCTTTGTATCGTCTATAACTAGGAAGGGGGGCTAAAAAACACGGCTTCAGAAAGAGCTTATTGTTGGGAGATTTTTTTTCCCCCCCTCCTCGCAACCCTAAAACCCTGCAGCTTAAAGCAGAGTTTTGTCTGGAGAAGCCGGTTTTTTTGGGGGGAAATACAGTTATAAAGAGAGAGAGAGGGAGCTGGAGTCTGAAGGAATTTATCGAGGGCAGCGCAGATCTAAGATTTAAACACAGACACATCATTGTTTTCATTTCAGAGGAGACGGCAGCGTGCAACTTGGACAGGACGTTCATGCTGGTGTCATGTGTCCTATCAATCCGAGGTCGCGGAGGTCATTACATCTGGGATCTTGCATCATGTATCCATGTGTCTTTGATAGATTATGATCCTCAGACACGTATTTTGTCCCAGAGAAAAGTCCTGACTTCCTCACAACAAGCTGCGAGGAGGGAAACGAGCAGCAGGAGGAGGAGGAGGAGGAGGAGGAGGAGTGGGATCAGAGCGGGTGAAGTCCGCAGAGTGATTCTTCCTCCTGTGCAGAGAGTTAACAGTTTTTCTCAATATTGCTAAGACGCATTTCTTGAAAGCTGCTCTCCTTTTCTCTCTAAACTGTGAACACAAACACCAATTTTCAAGCTACACTCACAAAACCTCAGACTTCTCCTCTTGCAAAACCAAACTTTCACCACAAAACAGTTAAGTCTGTGCTCAAAACTGAACTACTGTATGTTGTCAATCAAAATTAAAAACACTACTGAGCAGTCGCTAAACACTAGAAAAATAGAAAACACAACGCTCAGGACATGAAGCTGTAGAAATAAATGTTTGTTGTTCACTTGCACTTGCAAATGCATGTTGCAAAACAAATAACCTGTGCATTTAGCACTTCTTTCCTTCCCCTTCTTTCACCCTCCCCACATCCATTTCATCCCCTTTTCCTTCTTTCTTCTTTTTTCTTCCTAGTTCATCCCTCCCTTCATCATCCTCTCTTCCTTCAAGCTGTTGTCTCTCACCTTCTCCTCTTCCTCTCCTCCTCCTCCTCTCCCTCCATAAATGCATGTTGCAAAACAAAAAACCTGTGCAAAAAGAGAAATCCTGTGCATTTTACACATAACACTTGCACAGTACAAAAGCAAACAGAAATCTTGTATACAGTAAGCCTACGTAAAAATAAAGTACAAAAATACACAAATGAGAAGTGCATTACTCAGCCACAGCATCATTTCTCCCACATGTTCCCTCACATCATCAGCCACAAGTGTGATCAGTTTCGAGTTGTTGTGTTCAACCGGTGAAACTTGTGCTTTACTGTAACAGAGTCTGGAGGGATGACGTCCGTGAAAGGAGCGCTATCTGATCACTGCTCCCGCGAGGCCGGAGAAGACAGTGAGAGGAGCTGAAGTGGAGCCAAAGGGGAAGGGCCAAAGCCAAAACAGCTGCCCCCTTCTCCCCCCGCCATGAGGGAGACAGCAATAGGGGAGCCTGATGGAGCAATAGAGAGAAAGAGAGAGAGAGAGAGGAGGGGAGGGGGGGGGAGTAGTGGCTCTGTAAGTGTGCGAGGCATTTGAGGGTCTGTAGAGGCAGAAGAGAAGGAGGTATTGGCAAGTGGAGAGGAGGGGGAGGGAAAAGAGAGAGAGGTGGTGAGTGTGTGCTTGCATGCTTTCAGAGTGAGGATAGCCAGGGAGCAAGGGACAGGGAAGAGTGTAAGAGGAGAGGAAGAAGAAGAAGAAGAGTGGAGACTTGTTGAAGGGGTTGTAAGAGGAGAGATAGAGAGAGAGAGGGGGTGAAGGAAAGAGAGAAGGAAGGAGGACAGGAGGGGTGGGGGGGTGGTGGGAGTCATCTGGGGGTGGATTTCAGGGGCAGGACGAGCTGTCAGGGAGAAGAGGGGCAGAGAGGAGGTGTGAGGAGTCACCGGGGGAGGAAGGAAGGAAGGAAGGAGCATGTTGGAGAAGAAGAAGACGTTAAAAACAAAAAAAAAAGAGGCCGCTGACAACATGAAGCACTGAGGAGGAGGAGAAGAAGAGTGAAGCACTTGTCCTGGAGGATCAAGAGTTGAGAGCGGAGTAAAAACACACGAGGCTGTGGAGGAAGAGGAGTAGGAGGTGTGAATTATGGGCTGCATTCACAGCACGAGCAGCGGCGGCGTTGGGATGAAGAAACATGGACTTGGTCCTGACGCAGGAGGAGGAATCCCCACGACGACGGAGCCTGAGGTTCATCCTGAGATCCTCCAACTCGCTGAGGTAGGTGAACAACTCTGTCATCATGCAGGTTTATTTATTCATTCACAGAGGAAATGAGCAGCGTGTGAGTCTATTTGTGGAACATTTTGATCAACAACAGCATGTTTGGACCAGGTGCATCAGTTTGCTGCACATGTCTTGCACACTCACTTTTCTTTGACTCAGCAGCTGAACTTTGTTTAGTTAACTTCACACTGACTGCAGCAGCAGCAGCAGCAGCGCTCGTCGTCACATAAACTCGTTGACCAGAGGAATCTGAAGAATTAGCAGAACGTTTCCAAATTGAGATGAAGAAGCACAGTAAAGCACAGTAAAGCACAGCGTGACGCAAATGTCTCAGCTCCCTGGGTTTGCACATGCTGTCATTACAGGAGCATAAACATGTTTTGTTTTTTTCCTTTTCTTGCACCTGCACCTTCTTCTTCTTCTTTGCACATGCAGCTATTGTTCAGATATGTGCAATGTATAAAGATATAGCTGCACAAAAGAAGAAGAAAGAAGGAGGAGGAGGAGGAGGAGGGGGGAAGAAAAGATGAGAGGCAGCAGTGCATGGCTGACTTGATCACTGTTAATCACGTCCCTCAGGACTCAAGAGGTTCAAGAGGAAGTGGTTTAAGTTACTGTCCAGTTCCGACTCTGCCGTCGTCGTCCTGTCTGCGGGCGCTATTTAGGAACACGTATGGATTCTAGGGGCAAGCCCCACGTAAAGCCTCCGCAAGGGCTTTTATAGAGGCTAAAATAAAGTGTGGTGTTGTTGGTTTTAGGATGTCAGTGTTCTCACATGTCAGAGTAAATCACGCTGTGGTATGTCGGAGCGATGGAACAAAGCTGAGAGGAACTGATCTGGAGTCAGCATTAGTATTAATAATGGGACTGGATGATAGTCAGGACACTTGTGTGATATGTGTGCAGGGAACTCCTGGATCTTAGTGGAACAAAAACATTACTCAGATCACATGTGGCCTCAAATCCCCTAAAGCCCTCATCGTGTGTGTCTTTGCAAGTGTGTGTGTGTGTGTGTCTGTGCAAGTATGTGTGTGTGTGTGTGTGTGTGTGTGTCAGACCATGCCAAATTATGATAACATTGTCCCAGTTGAATGGGTGGACTCACTCTGCAATGGAGAGGAATGAAATGTGTCATACATGCAAAGAGTCCAGGAGTTCTTCTTTAGGTTGTCCATCATGAATGTTTCCCACTCTCTTCCTCTTTCTCTCACACACACACACACACGCACACACTTATATACACACACACACACACACTTATTCCCGCACCTATTTTCAGCGTTTTCATGGCCGTTTAGAGGTGACAGTCTCTACTCATGCAGGTTATAAATACCCTGCCAGAGCTGGAGTATAACCTCGCCTCGCCACCTGCTCCTGTCCCTTCCTGGCTTCACCATGTGTGTGTGTGTGTGTGTGTGTGTGTGCGTGTGTGTGCGTTGCCAAAAGCTAGAGGTTGTGGCTCCTGCTTTCCAGCATGTCATCACTTGTTGTGAGGTGTCACTGAAAAAAAACACTCGCACAGACCGACTGAGGCATTTTGTGCTGAGGGGGATGTGTGTGTGTATGTGTGTGTGTGCGTCACTGTAACTGTGTGTTCATTTACAGTGTGTGTGTGTGTGCTGCAGATTAAATGTGCGCTTTATGCATTCACAACATGATAATTCCTCTTATATGCATTTGTTATTTCCCCTCTCCTCCAAACATGTGAGTCAATAATTCAATGAGACTTTGAGCTACTTTTCTACATTTTCTCTTTCATGAAACATCTTTGAAAAATCTTTTTGCTGCCGTTCTCGCAAGAATAAAATCAGAAAAAGGAAAAGAAAAGGGAAAAAAAGCTCATGCCAGCCGTAGTTATAATGAAATCCTTTATGCTTCTGTTGGTGCCTGACCCTCTCTCTTCATCTCCATGGTCGATGTGGAAGTGCTCGGGGCTCTTTCTCTCTGCAGTGGTCAGAGATGCTTGGAGAATGACATAGACTCTTGGCTGCAAAAATCTGAATGGGGTGGGGTTCCTTCTTTCTTTCTTTAATACTGCAATGCAACGCTGCAACACTGCCGCGAGTCGCTGGAGCCTCCGGAGACTCAGAGTCTGCAGCATCAGCCACAGGTTTTTTTTCTCCTTTTTTTGCTGATATTTGAGAATAAACAGCACCTGAACAGCACCTGTTGTAATCTATAAGCAATACAGCAACATCCCACACACCCACCAAAAAAACAAAAAACAAACCCATCAACAGAACTTCCACATCTGGAGAGAAAGAAGCTGGAGCTTATTGAGGATTAAATAAGTGTTTCACAATCACAAGATTGTGTGCCATGTGGTCTTAATGTTGTGTCCCTTGTTTTTGTTCACTGATGTCTATTTGACAGGGAGACGTGGAAGGAAAGAACAACAACTGGGAAAAGAAAGATGGCAGCAATAAAAAAAAACAGAAAGAGAGAGAGAGTTTTTCCCTTTCACAGCTGTGAAAATCATTTCATCTGTTACAGTTTAATTTAATCTAATAGTCGTTCTTTCATCCCTCTTTATGATTTGACAGATGATAAAACCACAAAAAAAAATCCTGATTCAATTAACCTCGAATAATTCACCGACACCTTCTGCGTCTTTGGGGGGAAAACATAAAAGGTTGATCGCCAACTTTTCATCATCAAAGAAAGAAAAGAGTAAAAAGAGGACGATCTAAAACTAAAAGTTATTAACTAAACTTTTCAGACTGAGTGTTCTATCTATCTATCTATCTATCTATCTATCTATCTATCTATCTATCTATCTATCTATCTATCTATCTATCTATCTATCTATCTATCTATCTATCTATCTATCTATCTATCTATCTATCTATCTATCTATCTATCGTTCTATCGTTCTATCTATCGTTCTATCTATCTATCGTTCTATCGTTCTATCTATCGTTCTATCGTTCTATCTATCGTTCTATCTATCGTTCTATCTATCTATCGTTCTATCGTTCTATCGTTCTATCTATCGTTCTATCTATCTATCTATCGTTCTATCGTTCTATCTATCGTTCTATCTATCTATCTATCTATCTATCTATCTATCTATCTATCTATCTATCTATCTATCTATCTATCTATCTATCTATCTATATCTATCTATCTATCTATCTATCTATCTATCTATCTATCTATCTATCTATCTATCTATCTATCTATCTATCTATCTATCTATCTATCTATCTATCTATCTGTGGCGAGTGCCACTGGGGAAATGATCTCTGTCAACATGGGAATCGAACCCGTGACGGGTTGCAGTATTCAGACACGTGGTCGTCTCACTCTCTCTCTGACCGCTGACATGAAGGAGCTGTCAACTTGTCTATGTGTTTACATGTGTGTGTGTGTTTGTGTTTGACTGAGTGTAAAGAGACGGAGGAGTTGCAGATCAATACATTCAGCCTGATGGCTCAGTGGGTGGTGGTATTGGCTTTGGATCCAGAGGGTTGAGGGTTTGAATCCCATTTGGAGAAAGTTATGTTCAACAACATCAGTAGAAGAAGAGCTTGTTTTCTCATAACGAATAGATATGAAAAGTATGTGCGAGTGTTATCAGGAAGTGTGATGTAAGATAATAGCGTGGTGGAGGAGAAAACATCCGGCTGGATAGCGCTGATATTGACTTTGGACTTTCGAGACTGGGATTCTAATCCCAGAAGGCCTGCGAAGGGCAAAGGGCGAAGGGCAGTTTTCTTTATTGTGACCACCCAAGGGCGGGAACCACGTGGCCTGGGGCTCGGCCCACGTGTCAGTGTTATTACACAGACATAACACAGTTATTACACAGGAATTGCCTAAAACATGCTTTAACATGATGAATAAACTGATAATACTGTAATAATAACTTTATTACTTATCGAAATCAAAATTACAAAGTGCTTCACATTTAAAGCAATAATAAACAAATAGAACAACAATTTAAAAAAGAGTACAATAAAATCAGCAGCAAATACAATACAATCAAGTTACAGTAGGATAAAGGAAGGCCAATCGATAAAAGTGAGTTTTAAGGAGGTTTGTAATACTAATAATACTGGATCATCGTGTATTGAAAGATAAAATGCACTGTCTCTTACTGAATCAATATAGGAAGCTCAATGCAGCAAGAAGACACAGATGAAGAGTTGAGATTATATATATATACTTAAAAGTCTTGTAGTGGTGTCTTGAAAACTTAAAAAAGCAAACAATTTAATGGTTTATAAACCTCTCTATATTCTCTTTACATATGTATGTAGAATATTCACACTCTAATACAGTATCAAAAACACTGATCATCTGAGCTGCACTGATTGTGTTTGACCACTGAGAGGTGCCCTCGACACATCTGGATTTGTTTTGTTTTTTTTGCTCTTTCATTTCTAACTTCACTGTGTCTCACTAACACATAAAAAAGATGAGTAACTCCAGAGAGATTTCAACTGATGAAATGATGTTCATCCAAAATGAAATGTTTCATTTTTATTGAGACGTTTTGTCTTTATAATCTTCCAACAATGTGCACAAGCAGCCAAAATCAGCTTTTATAGAGATGTATTTTCTTTCAAACTTGGCTCATATGTGTCTTTACAAATCATAAATACATAATATACATGTACATACATATATACGTGTATAAACATGGCAAAACATTTGTTATTTAGTTGATCCGGAGCAAACAGCAAAGGAAAAATCAATGCAATGTCTATTAGTCACATTCCACTCAACTGTGACTTTATAGCTATTGATGTTATGGTATTTTTAACTCCACTATCACAGTGTTACTCATATAGAAGCTGCTGTTCATGAGACACTATAGGTTTAATGCAGATTGTTCAGCTTTTAGGAAACATTATAACATGATTGAGGTTTATTTGGGGCAGATAATTCACATCATTTCATTCTGTCTTTTTAACTGCATGAATAATTTCTCTTTAATTACTGAAAGTCTGATCTAAGTGACGCCTCATTGTCATTGCAGAGAGCTCTACTCCTTTTTTTAAAAATATATAATTGGTGAACCGAGGTCAGGTTTATGAAGGGACAGCGGCTCTGTAGGTCATTACATAAGTCCAATCAATCCCACCTCCAAAATTCATGAGTTATGTAATAAAAATTTAAATGCAAATGGCGACAGAGGGCGATGATACTCTTCTCCCCTTGTGTGGTGGCGTGCCCTCTTTCTGTCAGGTTCATCGCCTCTAAATCCACACACACAGAGACCCAGATGCCACGGTTTCTAGCAGCGGCCATTTGTCATAACAGCAGAGAGAATACGTCAATAGTTACCCTGCTGCTTTGATTATTATTACATCAATACATACAGAATGATGGTAATGAGGTCCATCAGTCCCAGTCAGTGACAAACATAAAAAACTATTTCTTTTCTTCTTTTCTTTTTCCATCTGCTTGTTAGAAATGACTCAGGAGTTATTGACCTTACGATAAGTGAAGTTATTATAGAACTGATGCACAAGCTGCAACAACTTCAAAGACCCTGTGTGACCCGACGGTGGCACATCAGACTCTCAGTGAAATAAATAATAATGATGGATAAATGGGTAAACATTGTGTTCACTGTAGCATCAAAGTAGATGATTATGATGTATGTATGCTCTTATTCTCAATGCTCTCTTACATCCACTAAACTCAAATAGTTTCAAAGAATCAAACAAATACAGAATATTTTTTTAATAATCAGAGACAATGCACGATAATAAAACATTTTAACAAATGTAAACATGCCAGAATTAGCAAAAAAGGTTATTTTAAATCTGCCGTCCCTGGACTGATGTTAGTCACCCTAAAAGAGAATAAAATGATTTAGTTATAGACATACAAATAATACATTAAAGGATTAGAAGGCGAAATCTAAATTAAGATTAAAAGGCAGAACACTATGCAAAAGTCCATACATAGACACAGAAGTTAACATAAACTTAGCTCAAGCAACAGCAAATTGCTACGGACAAAACATTTTTGATTTGGTCACTTTACTGCCTCTTTAATAGTCTGACATTTTGGGGAATAGAAGTATTAGTAATCTTGCAGGATGAAGAAGAAGAAGACACCTGCTGCTTAGGTCGTTAGCTGGAAAAATCCAATAAACTGTCTACACCCACACCTCACAGATATTTAAGCAAGAAAGTTATATTTATTATAATAAACATGTTTATGTGACAAAAACAAAGTGTAACTCTTATTTGTGACTGTCATAGCAAAAAAAAAGAAAAAAAAGCTCAAACTATAATGGTCAAACAAACAAAACATTTCATTTTGGCAGCACAAAAACTAGAATTTAAAACATAAATGAAATGTTTTATGTCACTTTTGACCTTTTGCAAACATGTAATAGTTGTTGTGATTAAGCATGAAACTGTTATGACGAATGCACTCACAGTTTAGAGAATTATTAAACTATTTACGAATGTGTTGCACCCTGATGAACTCACACATGAGAGTTACTTATATTATTATACCGAGGGATGTGAAGAGCTGCATTATTGTTCACATTATGTAAGCACACAAAGCTGAAGGTGGCGCTACGTGAAACATTAATTATAGATTTCTTATTCATAAAGGATTCAGACCTTATACGCTCCACTTAGGAGACGCAGCTGTTTTATAATACATCATAGTTATAAGTTCATGATGGTGGGCGGCGGGAGAAGTCAGACTGGTGTCGCATGGTCAATAAGTGAGTGTTTGTGGGTGTGTGGGTGAGTTGTGTATCAGAGCTGGTGTGAGTTCACCCTCAGCTTCCAGAGTTATAAAGTCAATGCTGCTCCTGTTTGGAAAAATCCAGGCAACGGAAAAAGCAAAAAAAAACCTGAGCTGAAAAATGTTTTTTCAAGACCAAAGAAATGCATCGAGCCATTTAAGTGGAAAAGAAACAGCAGCAGTGTGTGGAGGTGTGGTGTTTGTGGCCCTGCACCTCTCCCGTTGCCACACACACACACACACACACACACACTGAGTACAAACACCGTCTCCCACTTCATGTTTCCAGCCACCTCCTCCCTGTCTGCTCTAGGAAAGACTTCATGTTTCAATGTGCTGTCAGAAGGTGTTACCGTGGGAGGGCGTTACCGTAACTTTATATAAATATTGTCCCATTACTTTTGAGTTTTCGTTTATAAAAAGAAAAATGGCTGGGATTATGACTCAGCGGTCGACCTTCATTCATTCATCCATTCATTCTACTTTTAGGACACATAACATCACTGTTTCTCTGCAAAATGAGGCATGTGTTCAATTTGTATACATTTTTCACTGTATCACACAGTTTGTTTATACTGATAGGCTTAATTATCACATATTTCAACATCCTTATAAAGAGTGAACAGTTTGGGTTCATGTCTCATGTTTACTCAGCTGCTACAAAGGCCCAGTCAGTGTGGTACCAACCTGCAGTGTTGGAAGAAAACTTAAGAAGAGGAGGAGGAGGAGGAGGAAAGACTACGTCAGGAAGATATAAAGAGAGAAGAATAAGACTATAAAACCAGAATAAACTTATGAACCAGTTTCGACCTGCATGAATGAGTTTCTCTGTGGGCATGTGGTAAAAGATCGACTTAATGAGGTAGGCTAAACAGGCAACAATAGTTTATTGTATTTAACCACATGAATCATCATTAAGACGGAAAGATACGTTGTTTTTTTAAATTATGGTAGTAAGAGGTTGTTAGAGGCTTGTTGTGTTGCAGAAGTGACCTAAAATACTGTAGGCTACAAGTCCAAAGTGATGCTCATGTTTAGCATGCTAAGTTGCTAACACATGCTAAATATTAGCCTATTAGCTTCACTTTTACCTTAGGACTATCAGAGCCGGTCTACGACCTATTGAGTTAATTATTTGACCTGCTGGTGGCGGCCATTTTGGCAGGAAAAATAGAGTCACCATTGAAAATCTGCAACATGTTTTTGTTTTTTGAGTTCACAAATCTATCTTTAATTCCAACATTTTGGACTTAATAGAAAAAAACTAAATTTATTAAATATTAATTATAATGCCCCCATCTTTTCAAAAATATTTTAGTTTAACAGGACAGTGTTAGACCTGCAGGATCCAGACACAGCTACCTGATTCCTCTGCAAGCTACACAATCTTTATGCTGTTTGTGCTCCACAAAATGACAAGCAGGAAAGAATAAAACGAAAAGAAAGAGGCAAACACATAGTCTCCTTAAAAGGCCTCCAGCCTTTGAGCTGACCCAGAGTCCGGGAAGGAGCCGAGGCAGAGCTGATCAGCACTGGGAGGGGAGAGCTCCGAAGTACAGCGGACAGCTTGAGCTAACGTTAGCCATGCTACGCTGCATTAACTGGGATGATGACACTCACCCTTCTAGTGAGGATAGAGCAGGTTTTTCTAGATTCCACAGCTGAACGTTCATCACAAAGCCAGACTAGTCCATAACCCTCCAGGCTTCTGTATGCCTTTAGAGCACTTGATCAGTATGAACTGTGTCCGCATACTGCAGGTCTGGGACTGGGAAGCCTCGTCTGGGAGATACTTTTGACAAGCACCCCGTTGGGACAGACTATATCAGTTTTTGGTGTGTAATATTTAATATATTTAGTTTTTATGTGTTGGAATTAAAGTGAGATCATGTGAACTGCAGACGGCTTAAAATCTTCAATTTTACTGTCAAAATGTGATGCAGCTGTTCTCCTGGTCCTGATCCACGTCTGCCCCCTCCCGCACCATCTACAGTCACATTGTTTACGTTACATTTTGTGTTTTAATTAATCCTGCAACACACAGTGTGATCGGTACGGCAGAGTGACAGGCAGGCAGGTTAATGTGCAGAGGGATGAAATGACAGCTGTTAGTCCAGTGACCCCCTGACCGTAAACCTAGTTGCTTCTTTACTGAAAAACTCTGGCATGTTAAGGGTGGGATGTTAGAGGTCTTATATCTGTCTAACAATCATAACTATGACACCTGAAAATAAATACAACTGATCGATCGACAAAAAATAAGCTGGAGTGCATTTTTCCTTCAATGAAAACAGCTGGTTTTTCAGTCAAACTAAGACATATCCTCAATATGTTTTGCAGTTCTGTTAGGTCATATACAAGCTGACAAAGTAATACAAAAACGTGATATGGGCTCGGTGAAAATCGCTTTGTTATTCTCTTTTTCGGCTTTCCCCTGTATCTACAAAGAACATCTGCAGTTTCCTGCCAAGATGGCTACTTATTTCAAGTGGAATTGAATTTGAAATTGAGTTAATTATTTGACCTGCTGGTGGCGCTAGAGTAAAAATCATCACCACTATGAAAATCTGCAACATGTTTTTGTTTTTTATTATGGGAAATCATCCTTAGTTGAGACATTTTAGTCTGGATGCAGAAAATGACAGAAATGATGAATGCTAAGTGCATCTTTTCAGCTACGTTTAGTTTATTTATGACCGTGTTAGAGGAGCAAAAGAAGAAAACTGCTTGTTTGTTTGTTTGTCTTTATCTTGTCATGGCCACCGCGGCCTCCACGGACTGAGACAGAATAAGGACGAGTTAGAAGATGAGACAAATATCAGCTTAAAAGGCAGCGTGATGTGACAGGTGTCTTTAGGTAGGAGGAGGGAGCTGAACATGCAGCAGCAGGTTGAGCTACAACCAGTTCCCACACTGGTCTGGTGCATCACTGCAGCAGCTGCATGCGCACATCTGGACTGACAGCAGCACAGCCAGCACCACATGAGTAATTCAGTCACACACACACAACACACACGGGACAGTCCTCAACACACACACACACACACACATGGGACTAGTGAACGTCCAGTGAACATAAACTATACTAGACACTTTCAGTATGAACTGTGTGTGTGCTATTTTGAAGCCTCGTCTGGAAGCTTTCCTCTCACTTCACAGTAGCGTTGTGTGACAGACTCATCAGATGGCACCTTCTTTCTAAATGTGTGCATGCAACATTTGAGTTAAAATACAAGTATCTCACCAGAAAATGACCTTGGTTGTGTGAAAGTCACATTTCACAACTTGAGTGAAAAGTCTCAAAGTATGTGATTTGTCTGCAGCTCGTCAAAGCTGGGAGCCACACCTTCACAGAGAGGAGCTTCAAGAGGAGACGGGTGTGTGATGTGTGCAAGCAGAACATTGACAACCCTGGAGGAGCTTTCTGCAAGGGTGAGTCGGGTCACGCTGACGACCCGGAGACACAAGTGGCAAACACTCAAAACACTGACACACACACACAGACACACACACACACAGACAGACACGAAACACCTCGACCTCACAGAGACGCACTCACCCTGACTGTCCTCTCTAGAGCTCCCTGCAAAAACTCGATATCTCACCAAGAATATTTGTCTTATTTCTAGTCAAAACAAATCTCATTATACCTAAAATAAGTATATTTATACATATCCATACAGTTATACATTTAAAAAAGCTTGTTTTTAGACACTTTTTACTTATTTCAAGCCTATTTTCACTTGAAATAAGTAGAAAAAACTGATAGTGGGGCAAGTTTTTCTTTCTTATTACAAGCACAAAAAACTGCTACTTATTTCAAGTGAGAATTAGTTTGAAACAAGTGACAATTATCTAAAAATGAGTTAATTTTTTAGGTGATGAGTCTTATTTAAAGTGGAGAGAGATTAGTTTTGACAAGGAATAAGACAAAAGATTTTGAGTTTTTGCAGTGCTGACTTTCAAAGTAAAATATCTTCCTCTTCTTCTTCCCTCTCTCTGCAGATTGCAAGGTTGCTGTTCACAAGACATGTGAAGCCAAGGTGAGACTCCATCGTGTTACCTCCTCCCCCCTCTCCCCTCCTCTCTCCTCTCTCCTTTCTCTCTGTCCTGAGTAAACGGTGCTCCTGTGTCAGAGGTTGTCGGGCAGCGACGTTAATGTGATGTGAGTCTTAAGTGGAGTAAGCCATGTGCACTGACCTAGATGTCTGCTTGGTAAAGACGGCCTCCCTCTGAACTGCAACCAGCAGCACAGCCAGCACCAGGTTGCTATGAGTAATTCAGTCATGTGGTAACGCAACATGGCAGTCCTCAAGCACCCAGGTAGTAGTAGTGAGCGACCCTTTAACAGAGCTGGATCTGGAGCATTAGGTCTTATTAAAGTATAATTAATATGTTTAGTATTGAGTGTGTGGGTGTGTGAGGGTATAGAGGGCAGCAGTGAGTGGACATGGAAGGAGAGGAAGCAGCTCTGGAGATGGCACCTTATGATGCATAAAGTACTTTAATGCAACATTTGAGTTAAAATACAAGTATCTCACCAGAAAATGACCTTGGTTGAAGTGAAAGTCACATTTCACAACTTGAGGAAAAGTCTCAAAGTATCTGATTTTCTCATTTTGAATCCATGCAGTTTTAAAATTTTGATTATGAACTTTATTATGGCTTCTTTATAGTAAAGCAAAAAAATTTAGGTTTTAGTTTCCTGCACCTTTATAAACATCAAATTCAGGCTTTTCCATGCCTTTCCAGACACGATACCTTAAAGTCAAGGACCAAATTTCCTTCTTTTCTCCTGCTTTTATTTTGTAGTAATGAATCTGCAAAGTAGTGAAAATGTAAGTTGCCAGATTTAAAATATAAACAAAGTAAAGTACAGAAACATGAATATTCTCCTTAAATACAGTACAGTTATGCAACTGTTAAAAAATACACTTTCTAATACAGATGTGTGACTCAGTTGGCAGTGGCGTGCATGTTTTTGTTGCCGCCTCTCTGTTGTCAGATGACGTTAGACGTTCAGCAAACAAATAATCTTTTGTGTTCCCGGCGCTGTCAACTCATTCCTCTGACTGACAGGAAGCTTTTTAGTCCATTCAGTCTCCTCACAAAGTCTCTGACAGCTCTGAGAAATACCAACAATCTCCAGTCAGGACTATATATATATATATATATGTATATACTGTATATGTGCTGTGCTGTGAGTTAAGGGCTTTTAATGCTCAATAACAAATGTCCATTTAGTAAATAGTTAGTGAAGCTTAGCTTAGCATTACAAAGAGGAACATGAGCCGGACAAAGGTAACCAACACCTCAAACAATCAATACGGCATAAAAAAAACAACTGTGATACTTAAGTGTTTATCGATATTTTTCAAGAACATTCTTCGTCATCATCATCTTCATCAACGTCCTTGAGGCAGATTATCATTTTCTCCTCTTTCAGGGTTTGAAACGTATCTGTATCTGATGATGATGATGATGATGATGATGATGATGATGATGATGATGATGATGATGATGATGATGATGATGATGCAGCATCATTGACATATTTCAACCACAGCAACAAAAGCAGCTTCAGTGGTGCAACTTCCAAATGCACCGATAAAAAGAAGGGGAAGGTGTCAGGTGGCTTTAATCGCTGCTGTTGTCTGGCCTCTTTGATTGGATGAGAAGAGGACGTGTTTGCCCCCCTTCCTACCCCCCCCCCCCCCCCACTGGACTGGCTGTAGTCGCCGTCTCCTCCTCCTCTCCTGCTCTGCTCTCATGTGACCTCGCTCACAGTGGCTCAGTATCACACAGCACTGATTGAGCTCATGACCTTGATGTAACTGCACTGTTGTGTTGTGTTGTGCGTCCTCACTGACCAACACACACACACACACGCACACATGCACTTGCACAAACACACACAGACACACACTTGTACTCTGGCTGTCATGCAGAGGGACCCATTGCCTTCATTCTGCAGCTCTTCAGGTCAACTCAAATCCTGTGGGATTTATTGGAGGGAGAGGGAGTGAGTGAGTGAGTGGTGGGAGGTGTGTGTGTGTTTCTAACTCCTCCTCACACACACACACACACACACATACAAATACACACATGCACACACACACCGTAATGATGCACGAATGGCCACGACCAGCTGTTGTGCCTTAGCAGCAATGCATTAAAAGAGGATTATTATTTTTGGTCATACTCGTCCCCACGGTCACCACAGTGATAGCAATAGCCAAAAACAACCCTGCTGATGACTGCTTCTCCTCCTCCTCCTCGGACACCAGAGTGGTGGACACCGCTGCTGTTGTTGCCGTCGTGGTCGTGGTGGTCGTCGTCACCGCGCGGGGGACGATGATCAATCTGGATATGAGAAGTCTGAGCGGGTAAATTTAGAAAATAAGCAGAGTGCCGTGGATGCCTTCCAGTGAGTGATCGGAGGGAGGGGGGAAGGGGGGGGCACAAATAAGTGGGAGGCAGCTGAGGAGGCAAACTCCGTGTGTGTGTGTGTGTGTAATCAGGCCCAGTTTGGGGTATTCATAAATAATGGTGGCGTCTGCTTCATGTCACGCTATCCCATCTCTCCTCTTTAATATCCATCTCTCCTCTATTTTCTTTCTCCAATATCAACACTTACTACTTCCTTTCTCGCTTCCTTCTTTCATCTCTTGCATCTCACTGTCATCATCTCTTCTTTTTTCACCTTTAATCCCTGTTAGATTTTTTTTTATATCCCTTTTCTGATGTTTTATATTCACATTTAAAAGCTTCTCCCACTTTCTCTGACTTTTTTCTCTCCTAATATCTCACTTTCATCGCTGCGTTTTTCCATCTCAGTACTATTTTCCACAACCATCACCACTTAAATCCCTGCTTTTTTTTGTTTTACTTTGTTCATTGTCTTTTTTCTCGTTGTTGCATGCATCCTTTGTGCATCATCTCTGTTCTTGTCTGGCTTGTCAACACTGACGCTGCCTCTTTGTCCTGATGCCACTTGTATTCTGTCTCTTGTCGTCTTTCTCTCAGCTTCAGGCCACTGAAAAGGTCAGTGGACATCAGCACCCTGTGACTTTGCAGGGCTGCCCAGTGTCTGCACGTGGAGTATTGATGTGTGTGTGTGTGTGTGTGTCTGTGTGAGTGCATGAGTGTGTGTCTGTTCTGGCACATGCAAGGGAACGCCACTTGCACAGTTTGATGTGCCGTAACGTCAGTGTGTGTACGACACAAGCAGCGCTAGAGAGCGAGAGGGAGGCGGGTGTTGGGGAGTTATTCTGTATGTGCTGCTGGCTCGGTGTGTGTTTGCGTGTGTGTGTGTGTGTGTGTTATCGTGAGGGAGGGAGGGAGCAGAGTTTGTAAGAAAGAGGGAGCGGGAGGTGGTGTGTGACACTCCACAGACAGGACTGCTCAGAGGCAGAGGGAAACACTGGAGCTGCTTGTCGAGAGGTAAAAACCACTCTGCTCTGTTTCTACTGACTTTTTCTTTATTATTATTTATTCAGACTCGTTTGTACATTTGTCATTTTTATTCACGAGCTTATTACTGAGTTAGCAATCTGACATCCTTTAAAAAAAATTTAAAAAACTGCAGCAGCAGCAGCAGCAGCACAGTGTTTACTCCGATAACGCAGCATGTGATTGTGCATATTATTATTATACCATTACCGGAGCTGAAGCCATGCAGGCTGCTCTTGCTCTTGCTCTTGCTCTTGATTTTTGCCCAGAAAGAGGATTTCATTTAGTGTGATTAAAAGCAAGAGCAGAAAATGAACTGGAGACTCCATGCTGTGACCGGCTGTGACCTAGTAAAAAAAAAAAAAAAAAAAAGATACACAGATTTTAATTTTTAATACCAGTGAGTGCCTTCATAAGATTTACTTCTTTTTTTTAATGAGGTGGTTGTTACTAGGTGCAGTTTAGCAGATTAGCCCAATGACAGTATACCTATGCTTTATGCACTTATATGTATAAATGTGAAGTTTTTGGAGCAGTTATGATATTAGTTCCTGTGTTTATGTTTACCTGGATGTTGCATAAAGACCAGCAGAGAGCACCTGACAGAGACGAATGGCTGCACTGTGGACCCAGTCAGCTGTCCTAACATCATCTGATGGATGCTAATGTTGCGTAGTGAAATACAGATGGTTACACACACACACATACACACACACACGCCGGCTGCTCTGCTAATGTTTCCCACTGACTTATGGATTAGTATACACTACAGTCAGTGCTTGTGAGGCTATAGGACTCTAGTATGGCGCTTGTGTGATAGAGAAGCGTTTTACAGTACATTAAAGATTTGTCGGCTTGTCTTAATTAGTTTCAAAAAAAAGAAAAAAGTTTCCTGCTTCTTCTTCAACTTCTGCAAATGTTATCCAGATGTTGTTGTGAACAACAGTGGTTCTTTCTCTCCTCTGATGTTTAGTGGAGAATCAGATCAATAAGGTAGAAACAGTGACGTAGGTGGAGAGTTTAAAAAAAACAAAAAAACAACATGTGTGATGAAGGTGGCGACTTATTACTGTCACATTGTGGTCGTTGTTGCCATTTATAGCCGTCGCTGCCATAATGTAGCGTATACAACACAAACACACTCATGGTTAATTTAATTTTACTACTTTATTCCCTTTATAAATAATAGAGTATTACAGGAAGTGCATACACTGATGCATATTCCACATTGTGTGCGTGTGTATGTTTACTTAATGCTTTTCATTTCCTGAGAGACTGAGTGATAGCGGTGGATGCACAGCAAACATCGTTTCATATTCCAGGCTTTATATAACAACAACAGGAGCCTTTTAACAAATAACTCGTTCTGGGTCAAAACTGGACGACTGGATGTGATTGATGTGATTTCTGTGTTGTTGTTGTTGTTGGGTAAAGTTTTGTTGGTTTCCTGCGGCTGCTGATGGACAAACGGACAAAACGAGCCCTGAAGAGTTCACAGAGAGAGAAACGTTTGGTCTAAAATAAGGAGCTCTATCAAAATAGCTCTGTGAAATCTCTGTGCTCTGTGTGAGCGGTCAGGAGGCATGTGCAGCTGTTGACATCTCTCTCCCATCCAGCGCTCTGTCTCTCTGTCTGTCTGTCTGTCTCTCTCTCTGTCTGTCTGTCTGTCTGTTGGCCTCTCCTCTTTCATCATCCCGTCTTCCTTTTCTCTCTCTTTCTCTTTATCTCTTCATCTCTCTAACTCCCCTGACGGTTTGTTTGTTGCCCTTCGAGCCCTCGTTTGTGCTTCCTCTTGTTCCCCTCTTCTCCGGGCCGGTTGCATGGCGATTGGCCCTGGCTGTGTGGCCGTCGACGATGCTTATCGAGGTGCTCTTTGTCATCTGATGTTGTTTATTCAGGAGTGGGTGGTGAGTTTTTTGGGGAGGGGGAGAGAGGCACATGCTTGTATCTCACGGCAGGGATGATTATAGTTATCCTGTCTCCAGGCGCTGAAAAAAGTCGAGAGGGAGAGGGTGTGAGGTAGCGAGAGGAGAGGAGAGGAAAGGAGGAAGCCGAGGGGAGTGACAGGAGGGTTAGGAAATGGAGAAATGAGGGATCAAAGTTGGGGGCGGAGGGTGGTGGGGAAGAGGGGGGAGAAAAGAAAGAGAGGGCACGTCGTCCTTTCATGTGAGGCCTCTTAAATCATGGCCACTCCTGAACTTGCCCTCTGCTGCTGCTGCTGCTGCTGCTCATGCTCATGCTGCAGAAAATAGAAAGCCTCAGAGTTTTTATTAAGCTTCAGCGGGCATTAGTGTCTCTTCTTTGTGAGACGATGGAACTTGGAATAGGACGTGGTTACTTATTTCGCTTTTCCAGTTTCAAATGGGAAAGCTTACTCACTTCTCCCTCCCCGTTGTCTGCGAGTGTGTGACGTCAGCTCAGAGTTGAGTGTCAGAGAGAGAGAGGGAGAGTCACACACACACACACACACACACACACATACTGATGCCTGAGTCTCAAACACACAATCTCCTGTTTCCTTTTAACCGGCGGCTGGATTTCCTCCTCGTCTCCGGGAGAGAGGAGTGAGGAGTGAAGATGTGGCAGTGAAAAACTTTTTGAGATCCATTTGAGTCTTGAAAGGTGATGATCAGCCAGGAAACTTCAAGAAGGATCCACTGTTGCACTTGATTAATGGTTTAAAACCCTTTAACACCCACTGGCCCACCTTGTATTAATTAGAAGCAACGCCACGACCCGCAGACCCAGTGGGTGTTAAGAGGTTAAAAAAGATTCCCATTGATTAATAAGTCGTTGGAAACCAAGATAACATCTTAAAGAAATAGTTGATTCACTTTCCCAGTTTCCAGTTTTGTTGCTATGTTAGAATAACTGTTTAATTTAAAGGGACAGTTCAACATTTTAGAAAATTGGCCCATTGCCGTAATCCCTATAGGTTTAGGAGTAGGTTCATTACCTTTAATTGTCGGTGCAAGCTATTTTTAGAACGGCGGAGCAGAGCCGTGAGCTGTTCAGAGCTACGCTACGGAGGCTCATGGGATTTCTTGGTTTTCAAACTCATCAAATACACAATCCAACAACTTCAAAACGCTCTGGTGGACAAGTTGTGACCTGCACATTCACCACGCTATGAGATAATAATAGAACGTTACAAGACGGAGCTGTTGTAGAGGCAAATTCATGCAAAACTGCTGATGCGTGTTGCCTTCAGGGGCAGTTTTTCAGCGAGCAGTCTCTACATTTGCCTCTAAAACAACTCTGTCTGGTAACGTTCTGTTATTATCTCATAGCGTGGTGAATGTGTAGGTCACAACTTGTCCACCAGAGCGTTTTGAAGTTGTTGGATTGTGTATTTGATGAGTTTGAAAACCACGAAATCCCATGAGCCTCTGTAGCGTAGTTCTAAGCAGCTTGTGCTCTGCTCCGCTGTTCTAAAAATAGCTTGCACCAACAATTAAAGGTAGCAAACCTCCTGCTAAAACTATAATGGTTATGGCAATGGGCCAATTTGCCAAAATGTGGAACTATCCCTTTAACCTTTAACCAGAGTGAGATGTCTGGTCTGTTTGTTAGAGCTGTTGTTTTGGCATTTTGCAATAATCTGGTGATTGGATCGATTGGGAAACTGTAATCAAGGCCATACACTGCTATTTTTATGCAGTCAAGACGCAGAACCTTTGTTTTTTGTTTTTTTTGTGCAACCTGAAAAGAGGAATTTACACAAAACCTCTGTCATCATGTAAACTATTGATAAAATATTGACACATCATGCAGCGCTTCAAAGAATCAATTCAGCGTTGCATCATAAAGTGTTGCGACATTTCAGTGTATCAACATTTTCATCTGTGTTCATAGTGGAGCATGTTTCATTCATCAAGCAGCAGCTGTGTCCAGATGCCACCGATCAATCTTCTCTCATCAAACACCAGACGAGAACAAAAAAAAAAAATCCCCACAGACGATAACAGTTTTTTTTGTTTTTTTTTGCTTTTGGATTTAAAAAAAAGTGTGAACTTCATGAACCAGTGGACTGGTCCCAGTAACAGTCAGTTTAATGTCCCTGAGGGTCGAGTGCTGTCACTGGCACCTCAGTAAAACACTGGCTGCTGCTGCTGATGAACAAGACAAACTGAACCAGATGGCTCTGCTCCCAGTGGCTCCAGCGTTCAGTCCACATGCATTAATGAAGACCCTGAGGCTGGCAGAGCTACCAAAGACACGTGTGCACACTCTGCATGTTTGTGTGTGTGTGTGTGTGTTTGTATGTGTGAACCTAGGTTGACCAGTGCTGACATCCTGTTGCAAATTGCTTCCTGTTGACTCTGCTGTCTTCCTCCTCCTCCTCTGCCTTCATGTTGCATGTTGTGTTCATCTCTCTCTCTCTTTCTCTGCCTCCAGGTTCAAACCCCTTTGCTCTTCTTTAAGTTTGCATGTTTGTGTTTACATGTGTGTGTTGCGTTGCGTCTCCTACTGTTCCTTCCTGCAGGACCGACCACTTTATCCACTTTAACCACCATTATTAAACCCATTAAGGGAGGACTCCTCTCCCCGACGACTGCATCTCTCTTTCATTTCCTACTGTAACATGTTTATGATACGACTCGAGTCCCTTGTGCGTCGGCGCGCCGTCCTCTGTCCTGCATGCACGGCAATAATCGCACAACAACGTCTTCTTGTCAGTTCAGCAGGAGCCTGTTTTGCCGTGCAGTAACCAAATTACAGCGTGCCCTTTTCCCCCTTCACTCATCCTTTTATTCAGCGCTCTGTAGATCACATGCCTGTTTATGTCTTTCCCTCTGTTACGCCTCTGTAATGTCATTTGCCGTCTCCACTTAATGTTTCACAGAGACGGTGTGTGTGTATGGATGTGTGTGTCTCGCAAATGAGAAAGCTATGATTTGGGTTTATGTAATGAAATGGAAAAAATGCTCCTCTGTACTTCAAATGATAAATCTTTTTTGGACTATTTTTCAGTAAAAATAGAAACTTAGGAGATCAAAGGAAATGTTCCAGGTGCAGTCGAGACAAACTTTGAAAAGCACTAAAGCACTAAAATAAAGTGAAATGGACTGAAGCATTAAGAAGAAGTTAGTAGGAAACTCATGATGGCAACATATAATGAATTTACTCTCAGTAGATAAAGTCACACTGCTGCACCACTAATGCACATTTCCTTATTATAAGAGTCGTATCAATGCACTTTATCTGCTGTTGGTTATTAATGCTTCTCGCTCTCTGAGGAGCTGCACATGGATCATGATGCAGCAGCTGCTCCAGGGGAGTAAACATGAATTCATTTATATGTTTGCTTCATTTTAGTGCTAACAGCATCATGTTGGTGGTGGTGTTGACACAGAGAGATGATGAGCAGATGTTCTGTACCTGCTCGACACCGACGAAAACAAATCAACCTCGACTTGTGGGTGGAAATTAAATCAACTTTAAATTAAATTCCTCTGGAGCTGGAACAGAAAAACACACGCTGCACTTCATAATCAGAGCTTTTGGAGCGGTGAAGAGATGAACACAGTGGATAAAAAGTTATAGCGTGTGTGACTGTGGTGGTGGTGCGTTAGTTGTGTATCATTGTGATCGTCAGGCATCTGACTTGTTAACCTGTTGTCTGACACCTGTCAACAACCGGCCACAGAGGGCAGCGCGGGCCGTCCGTCATCCACGTGGCAGGAGGGGGCGTGGGGGCAAAGGTCAAAAGTTGACAGGGTGTCACCTGTCGAGGTTTACGGTGTTGTAGTACTCGAAACCACATCTTAAAGGCGTCGGTCTTGTCTTGGTCTCGATCGAGTCGGATAAAGATCAGTCGAGACCGCAGCTGCAGTGACTTCTGTTTTTTTTTTTAAACCACAAACGTCTCTCTGTCATTGCTCACTTTGGTTCATGTAATTCAATTTAATAACTTTAAGATCATTAAAATTGTTCAAAAGCTCTGCTACAAAAGAGCATGCTTGTGTAACCATCTGAAAAACTTGGTTGCACCAGTGTCAAAAGTAAGAGACTGTTATTCTGTTCAATCTGTTACAGGCCTCACGATATGAGTCACCTGGTCTCAGAAGATAATTGTCCTGTTTTACAGGTAAAGAAGAGACAGAAGTCATTCCGTGCGTTCTCCATGGCAGGCTGGTAGCTGTCTCTTTATTCAACAGAATATTACTATTATCTTCTTTCGCATTCTCAGTCATTCACTGAATTATTTCATTCACTATACATATTCCCCAAATCAATAAACTCAATCATATGTTCCCAACATAGGATAAAACAAAATATATTTGTGTACTCAGTTACTTTTCCACTGTTTTTACCAAAAGAATCATGTTTTACTTGTGCTTTTAACACTTGGAATGTCTCTTTTCTTCGACTCTACTTCAATACTGCCAATTCAAACACTTCTACACATGTAAACAACAATACTAGCAACGTGTATTGACCTGACTCAGTAATTAGCATGAACATTCACTCAAAATCATATACATTCGCCTTCACAGAACTCATATCATACTGTGGTTTCTATTGCAATGCAAATATACCAACAGTCATGAAACAAAATGAAAATAAATGCCCAGGAGCCAAAATAAAGCTAGCGAAAACATTGTCGGAGCGCCATGTTGTGTTGTTGTTTTCTATGAGGAAAGCGAAACTACTTGCTTCTCACTGTTTACCTTGCGATTTCTACATCCAAAACTTAATACATTCAACAGGTTTTCGACCGTTATTATACCTGAGTTGTGGTCGTTTAACACACTTTACTAACCTGTTTTACAGGTAAAGAAGAGACAGAAGTCATTCCGTGCGTTCTCCATGGCAGGCTGGTAGCTGTCTGAGGAAGTCAGGCTGACGCAGCGTACCACTAGCGCTCACACACGGGGATACTCCCTCTTGTGGTGGAATTAGCGACCTACACTCTGACACTTTCTCACAAAAACTCATTAAATTGGCTCACCTCTTTCATACAACATAACACATAAAATATAATCATTTCAAAATTTGTGACATACATATTTGTAGGCGTCACATACTCCCCAACAAAAAATAAAATGGCTCCTGACATTTTACCTCTTTTTCTCATTAACTCATTTACAAAATATCACTTCTTACAATCAAAACTTCAAGTGCTGCTCTTTAACAACCTCTTAATAAGTGTAGATAGGCATGTTATAAAACCCTGAATAAGCATTACATGGCGGTGACAGGTAGGGTACCGGAATGCAATGTGCCATCTGAACAGTGTAAGGTGTTGGGGGATATGGCTGCATGCCCCAAAATGTCATGTGTGGTGTCTCATGAACTTCTGCACTACTGACTGATGGTTGTGTCTGAAGTGAGGGCTGACCTAGACTGTTGTAGGTAAAGAGTGTGGCTGGTCGTCTACCTCTAGTGGACCTTCTGAGTGTTTGCTCATCTGATTGAGGGGCCAGGCCGGGTCCCGCATCGGTCTCCTCTGGAACAGGCTGCACAGTTTCACTTTCACTCCCCGTACCAGGTTCCTGAACGACCTCCGACTCTGCATCACTCACATTTTCCTCCTCTTCAACACAATTGTCAGGATCAACATTTTGTTCATCACACTGTTCTTGTTCGGTTTCTCTTTGTTCTCTTGTTGCTTTTACAGGTGTTTTCTCCGCATGTGTTAATCCTCTTTCTTTTACAGATTTTCCAAAGCTGACTGTTCGATTGGATTCAGCAGGAGCTGGATTCCTCTTTGAAACACAAGTTGGTTCACAGGTAGGTATGACACTTTTTCTGTTTTCAGTTCTCAGGTTGTATCTTAGTTCATAGTAAATGGAATCATCATCATCAGAACTTGTTTCACTGTTCTGTCGCCGTTCTTTTTCTCGTTCAACAGGCTTTTTACTGTTCTTCCTGGTTACTGATGTTTTCACTTTCTCTTTTGTTACAGGCAGATCGACAGGTAGGTCATTGACGAGGTGTAACAAGTTACGATGCAGGACTCGTGACTTATTCCTATCCTTCTCTGAGACCACCTTGTAGACTGGACTGTCTCTGATTTGTTCTGTCACAACATACACAGCATTTTCCCAGTATGCCCTCAGTTTTCCAGGACCACCTCTTTCGCTCAGATTTCGCACTAACACCCGGTCTCCAGGTTGCAGCACCACTCCTCTTGTGTGTTTATCATAGTACTTTTTCCCACGTGCACTTGAGTTTTTGCTGTTCTCTGAAGCTATCCGATATGCCTCTGTCATACGCTCTGCCCACTTCTCAGCATAGCTCCTTGTTGTCTGAGGCTCCTTGTCTGTGGTCAGTCTAAATAACAGGTCTATGGGTAAACGCGGGTGTCGACCAAAAAGCAAAAAGAAAGGTGAGTACCCGGTTGCTTCATGACGTGTGCTATTGTAAGCATGAACAATCTGGGGAAGATACTCTTTCCATCTTTCCTTTTCCTTCTCACCCAGGGTCCGCAGCATTTGCAACACAGTGCGGTTAAACCGCTCAGCCGGGTTGCCCTGGGGGTGATAAGGGGTTGTGCGTGAATGTCCCACCCCACTCATTTGTTGCAGAGTTCGAAAGAGCTCATTTTCAAACTCGCGCCCCTGATCATGGTGGAGTTTTGAGGGATAGCCGAATCTGGGGATATAGTCACTGAAAATCTTTTCTGCCGCGGTTTTACCAGCTTTATTGCGGGTCGGGTAGGCCTGAGCGTATCTCGTAAAGTGGTCTACAACTACTAAAATGTATTGGTAGCCCCCCTTGCTAGGCTCTAAGTGCAGAAAATCAATGGAAACTAGCTCCATAGGTGAGCTTGTGCTGATGCTGGACATTGGGGCTCTTATTTGAGTCACTGGTTTCTTTTGTTTAATACATGGACATTGTCTGGTGACATAAGCTTCAATCTCACGTCTCATGTACGGCCAATAAAACCTTTGCCTTGCCAAACTGAGGACCCTTTCAGCCCCGACATGTCCCATGTCGTCATGTAAGTGTTTGAGAACTAGTGGTTTAAAACTAGCAGGCAAAACTAGTTGGCGTCTCTCTGTTGTTTTGCGATACAATATTCCATCCTCAACGTGAAGTCTGTTCCATTCATGCATCATTTTCCTGACAATGCCTGTCACATTCCGTTTCATGTCTTGTGTGAGAGTTTGGTTTGAGTCTTTCATTTTTAGGATCTCACCTATCACTGGGTCTGTCCTCTGGCCCCTTTGCAGTTCAGTGAGGTCAAAAGGTTGCAGAGGTTCTCGACTGCTTGGCTCAGCTTGGTCACCTTGTGAAAGAGCCAGGGCAGCAACCCAGGCGACGTCATCCTCCTTGCCTGCCTTGCAGCCTTCCCATGCGGCAGTGACTGTCTCTCTAGGCAGCTCTTCTGTACACTCAGAAACAAAAGCATTAATGTCAAGTGGAATTCTCGACAATGTGTCTGCATCGACATTTGATTTGCCGGGTCTGTAGCGTATGTCAAATCTAAAGTCAGACAGTTCTCCCACCCACCGGAACCCAACAGCATTTAATTTAGCAGTTCGCATAACATACGTTAAAGGGTTATTGTCGGTGAAGATGGTAAAATGGGGCGCATAGAATAAATAGTCCCTAAATTTCTCGCAGACGGCCCACTTAAGGGCGAGGAACTCCAATTTTCCCGAGTGGAGTCTGTAATTCTTTTCAGCCGGTGTGAGGGTCCTCGAGCCGTATCCAATCACTCGGAGTTTGCCACCCTGGCTCTGGTAAAGGACGGCTCCCAGCCCTTTATCAGAAGCATCCGTGTGGAGCACGAACGGCAACTCAAAATCTGGATAGGCGAGAACAGGGGGGTTAGCCAACATATCAATAAGTTTACACAGTGTTTCTTGGTGGGTCTCAGTCCACTGGACTGGGGTCCTGGATGGCAGCTGTGTACCCTTACCCTTCTGTCCCCCACACCTCCCCTGAGACTGCTCTTGGTTTCTCTTTGGCTGCAAAAGTTCATAGATGGGATTTGCCAGTCTGGAAAAATCTTGAATGTATGAACGATAGTAGCTCAAAAATCCGACAATCCTCCTCACATCTCCAACGGTAGCAGGTTTTTCCTTCCTCAAAGCATACACTGCTTCCAGGTCCTTAGGATCAATGCGCACACCCTCAGCCGAGACCAAACGACCTACATATCTGACCTCTCGTCTAAACAGGTCGCATTTTGTGGGCCTGAGCTTCACCCCGTGACTTTGTAGGGCTCTCAGGACCTTTCTCACCCGTTCCACATGCTCCTCAAATGTGCGGGCAAAACACAGGATGTCGTCTAAATATGGGATACAACACTCATCACGAAGGGGGGCAAGCATCTCTTCCATGCTACGTTGAAACGCAGCGGGCGCGTTGGTCAAACCAAAAGGTATGCGTACCCACTCATATAGACCCCAGGGGGTAATAAACGCAGTGAGGTGACGCGATCCCTCGGCTATGAACCCCTGGTGATACGCCTTCCCTTGATCTAGAATGGAAAACCAACTGTACCCACCCAAAGTGTCTGTGAGGTCTTGTATTCTCGGTAAGGGGTGGCGATCTGGAACAGTGCGCTGGTTAAGGAGACGGTAATCGATACAGAGTCTGAGCGTTCCGTCTTTCTTACGCACACAGACGACAGGTGCTGAGTAAGGGGATTTAGATTTCACAATCCACCCTTTTGCCAGAAGATCCTCAATATACTCCTTTACCTCCCTATAAAGGGGCTTTGGGATGGAGGCATATGATTTCTGAATGGGAGTGTTGTCGTTGAGTGTGATGGACATCTCCAAGCTTGTTATACATCCCATATTATTGTCGTCTCGTGCGAATGCTCCTGACTCCTCTCGTAACATCTCTTTCACAATCTTCTGCTGGTTCTCACTTAGGTGGCTAATGTCAACTGGTGGGTCCCATTTCTCTCCCACACTAACCCTCTCACTACTCCTGTCCTGCTGAGTGGCGGGGGATTCATCAGCATTAGCCACCTGAGTAACATCTGGTGTAGCTGGGTCTAACTCATCAGTCTGCACTATTTTAATTACTGACTCAATGCTCCCTAGCACAGTTTTACTGAACAGAGTTACATCATGTTTTGTGTGGTTGCCTATGGGGACTCTGACATAAGGGGCTTTCTCATGACAAATCTCGATTAGGCTGTCACCAACATCAAGCTGTTGCAACTGGGGGTTATTCTCACTGGGTTCAAAGAGCACGAGTGACTTTGATGTGTCAAATGCGGATGGTACTTTACACTTAACAAGCTTTACCTGACCAGCTGGAATAACTACATCATATAGTCCCACTTTAAGCACACTCTGATTCACATCACTATCACTGGTGAGTTTTGTCTGGATGAAGTTGACTAATGTAGTGGCTTTATCATCTTGCAGGTTCATGGCACCACGGATGAGGCTCACGAGCGTGGGCATGAGATCAGCACCATCTTTTGTTCCCAGAATCAGTTGCTCGACTACATTGAAGCCAATCAGAGGCCGGTCTAAGGGCATGTTACTCACCAGGAAGGGAACTTGGATTACTAAGTTTGGGTCACTGTTGTTTGGGAGACTCACCATCACTCCCATCCAACCATCGTATGGCAAGGGCTCACCGTTGACAGCGAGCACACTGAGAGTCTTTTGTCCCATCAGTTCAGCCAGTGGACGCAGCTTGTGGTCAGGAAGGTAAGTCTTTACCCACTGGCGGTCGAGGATACTCACTTGGGCACCAGTGTCTAGTAGACAGTCCATTGCGTAGTTGTTGATGTAGCATTTGATGTTGCATTTCCTTCCCACTAGTTGAGCCACTCTTTCATGGGCTTCAGTCTCTTGGCTCGTGTCTGAGGGACTGACGCAGTTGGTTTGTACCTGAGTCTTTTGTCCTGATTGCAGCTCGGCTTTGTTGAGGGACGGGCGGTTGCTGCTGCTCAGGGTGTGGACATCAGCGGAAGGCTGACCTGGGCTCTTTCCTTTCCACCTTTTGAGACATCCTGCTGCCCGGTGCCCTGCATCACCACAGATGAAACAGTGATTACATGAGTCTGTACCTTTTTCAATACATGTCGGGCAACCATATTTCTTTGCTGTTGGTCTTGGTTTTGTTTGAGTGTGGGCACATGGACAGGGTTGTTCTGCAGTCTTTGTGGCTGTGAGAGCTTCCACTACTTTGGTCAGAGCATCAACCTTTGCACTCAGTTCCTCTATCACTTTATTTTTGTTCTTTGTTTTAGAGTCTGTTGTTTTTTCAGTGTCCTGATCAGTCTCAATCTGAGCAGTGTGAGCATGTGTTACCTTTTGGCGGGGATTAAATCCCAGTCGTCTCTGTCGCTCACTCTCTTCGCTGGATACTTTATTTACCTGTCGTATGAGCGCTTCATCTGATACAGCACAGTCAGAGAGGAGGGGCTTGAGTTCATTACGAATGTCACTGTACTTGGGGAGGAGACCCTGATGAATTGTACGCAGAAACACATTCTGAACTGTGCGTGGCTCATACTCAATGTCCATGTTGTCTTGTCTGGAAGCAAACATAACTTTTTGTTTCAGTCCTATCATCCGATAGAGAAACTGTTGGGGACTCTCTTGTTCACGTTGTTTTGTGCTCATTAACTCCTGAAATAACTCACTTCCACTCTTTTCACTCAGGTGTGACCGCACAAAACTTCTGAGCTCATCGAGGGTTAAGTCGTCCTTGTTAATCAGCATGTCTTTAAATTGTCCTGGTTTGATGATGCGGAGGACACCTTGGATGATTTCACTCTCTGTGTACTTCGCCATCAGTCCCTCGTCAATCTGCTTACACAGTCCATGATAGCTGATGTCTGATGTACTGTCCCCGACCTGACCCCCGTGAACTTTGAATTCCCTGCGCTGTAGGAATGACAGGTCTCTTAGGGAAACCATGCTATCAGGTTTACTGTGTGCTGAGTCTGTTGTAGGATGGCTAGGGGCTCTGCTTTCTACCCTACAGTGTGGCAGCTGCCTGGTAGTGTAGGTAGGTGAATGCTGAACTGATGTTGCTTTGTACTCAGTTAGCTTTTTACCCAGAGCTTCATAGTTAGCCATTAACACACCATACTCTGCTGATTGTGGATTTGCAGAGTCACTAGTAAGTGTGTCAGCAGAATTATTTTCTGTGTTACTCTGCTGAGCTTCTGTGCTAAGCAAAGGTGATGATGTAAGTGTAACAACCTCATTCTCTGTTTCTACAGGTGGGCTAACTTCAGTGACTCGCCTAGCAGTGAGGTCAGCAATCGCATCTCTTAAACACAATAAATGGGCAAGTCCTGTGTCCTCTAGATCAAGCAGTGTTTTACAGTTCAAGTAAGTACATAGGTAGTCAACACAACTCTCCTCGTTGCCCTTAACTGCACTCGCAGGATCCAGATCAGGTACTGTAGTGAGGATGTTCACCACTTCATAGAGTTCATCTGCTGTCAATGTGTGAAGACTTTTCTTTAACTTCCACACTAGTTCTTTTCTTTCAATGTCCTCCATGTTGTTTTCTTTTTGTTAGCAGTGTTTCACAGTACTGTAACCTTGAGCAAGCAGTGCTGCACTCCTCCAGCTGCGGATCCCCTCGCACTCTGTGGTCCCGTGGCTGCCTCAGTCATACACCTGCCGCTCCAACACGCCGGTCCTGTGATGTCTGCCTTGGGTTCGTGGGTTAGTGGATCAGCATCGCCTCGCATATGACGCTGATCCCAGCGGTGCCTCCAAAATTCTGTTACAGGCCTCACGATATGAGTCACCTGGTCTCAGAAGATAATTGTCCTGTTTTACAGGTAAAGAAGAGACAGAAGTCATTCCGTGCGTTCTCCATGGCAGGCTGGTAGCTGTCTTTTATTCAACAGAATATTACTATTTTCTTCTTTTGCATTCTCAGTTCTTCACTGAATTATTTCATTCACTATACATATTCCATAAATCAATAAACTCAATCATGTTCCCAACAAAGGACAAAACAAAATATATTTGTGTACTCAGTTACTTTTCCACTGTTTTTAACCAAAAGAATCATGTTTTACTTGTGCTTTTAACACTTGGAATGTCTCTTTTCTTCGACTCTACTTCAATACTGCCAATTCAAACACATCTACACATGTAAACAACAATACTAGCAACGTGTATTGACCTGACTCAGTAATTAGCATGAACATTCACTCAAAAACATATACATTCACCTTCACAGAACTCATATCATACTTCGGTTTCTATTGCAATTCAAATATACCGACAGTCATGAAACAAAATGAAAATAAATGTTCAGGAGCCAAAGTAAAGCTAGCGAAAACATTGTCGGAGCGCCATGTTGTGTTGTTGTTTTCTATGAGGAAAGCGAAACTACTTGCTTCTCACTGTTTACCTTGCGATTTCTACATCCAAAACTTAATACATTCAACAGGTTTTCGACCGTTATTATACCTGAGTTGTGGTCGTTTAACACACTTTACTAACCTGTTTTACAGGTAAAGAAGAGACAGAAGTCATTCCGTGCGTTCTCCATGGCAGGCTGGTAGCTGTCTGAGGAAGTCAGGCTGACGCAGCGTACCACTAGCGCTCACACACGGGGATACTCCCTCTTGTGGTGGAATTAGCGACCTACACTCTGACACTTTCTCAAAAAAACTCATTAAATTGGCTCACCTCTTTCATACAACATAACACATAAAATATAATCATTTCAAAATTTGTGACATACATATTTGTAGGCGTCACAAATCCAAATAGATTTTATATTAAATTACTGGTAACCCTTTAATTTACAGGCCGCTAATTACGTGATAATATGAAGAAATAGCCAAGAAATACAATTAATTGCATCATAATGTCTAGAAATAACGGTCGATCAATTGCAAGGACTTGGTGGAGACAAATTCTGGCCTTTCCCCAAAAATCCAAACATGAAAATCGTGTGTAATTTTATGTTTTTTTATGAAAAACAAACATGACATTACTTTGAAATTAACCGTTATTTCTTGACATATTTCTTGATGCAATTAGCAGCCTGTAAATTATTAATATTTTCTTTTCAGCCGAGGAATAATGTAAATATCAAGCCACATGATTATTATGAGCACTGGCAGTGAATACAGTAATGGTCTTGAAAATGGCTTTGCATTGGTTTGGTCCAGGTCTTAGACTTTGTCTCGCCCCCCCCGGTCTTGGTCTTGGTCTTGGTCTTGGATTAGGTGGTCTTAACTAACACACTACTTTACAGTGAGAGTCCAGCTGTGCTGTAATACTGCATGTTCAATGCCATTTCTTGGCTCATTTATTTGATTTCCTGTGGTGGTGACACATTATTTCATCTAATGACTCCCAAGAAATGAGCTGTAAACGAGACACATGCCCCCGATTTACCAGTTTATTCTAACTTGTCGTTTCAGGATCAACTGTTATCGTTATAATAAACAGTCGAGAAAACCAGAAGCAGCTTCAGGAATCTGCTCTCGTCTTGTTTGCGTAGTAGTGTGTGTCTGTCGTCTGTTTTCGTGACCTCAGCTTCCCTCGCTCTGTGTATACGTGAGTTTTGTGGCTTTGGCAGAAAAGCGTTGGCACGGTAGCAGAGGACAGCGACTGCACGCCACATGTAGATTCCTCCTCCTGTAATCTTCATCCGTCTCGCTTCTTTGCTGCTTTTTCTTTACGATGCAAAAGAAAATTGTGTTTTGGTCAGCACACGAGTCTGTTGATGTGAAGTGAGAGAGGGAAGAATTCAAAAAAGCCAAAACAATGTCCTCAAGTTCTTTTATATTCCTTTAGACATGCAGGTGCTTGTCAATGTTTGTCTCCATGTATATACATCTGTGTGCGCCTGCCAGTGTGTGTGTATACCAGTGTGTGTGTGCGTGTCTGACACAATGCGTCACTAGCTCATCATGTGGAACGGCCAAATCTGCACTGACAGCTTCTTCTTCAAACCAGCTGCTGCAAATGACAGACAGAGAGAGTGAGAATGAATTTTACTGTCCTCTCCATCAGCTCCTCATCCTGCCTCCATCCTCACCCCTCCCTCCATCCCTCCCTCCCCATCTCTTCATCTGCGCTGCTGGAGCAGGACCAAGAGCATTAAGCCAAACACATGACTTGGCATGTGCTGGTCCATTCCCAGTGTGTATATGTGTGTGTTTGTGTGTGTATGTGTGTGTGTGTGTGTGACTGCTGCACAAACTAACCATTTGGTCTCTTCTTCTTCCAGGTGACTCCCACCTGCACCTCAGCTACAGATCTGGTGAGTCTACATGCACATACTCACTAGAAAACAGTTTTTAATGATGTGAAATGAGCTGTAAAGGGTTTTTTTTCTGTGTGTTTCTTCAGAACGGTTCCATTAAATCATCGTCACTGAAGAAAAGAGGCTCCTTACCAAGGTAAAACGGCTCAAACAAACTTAAAGGGATAGTTTAACATTTTGGCAAACTGGCCCATTGCCATAATCCCTATTGTAATAGCAGTAGGTTCATTACCTTTAATTGTCAGTGCAAGCTGTTTTTAGAACGGCGGAGCAGAGCCGTGAGCTGCTTATTTCTTGGTTACCCTCATCAAATACACAATCCAACAACTCCAAAACACTCTGGTGGACAAGTTGTGACCTGCACATTCACCACACTATGAGATAATAACAGAACGTTACCAGATGGAGTTGTTTTAGAGGTAAATGCAGAGACTGCTTGATGAAAAACTGCCTCCAATGGAAAGGTGCATCAGCGGTTTTGCATGAATTTACCTCTAAAACAACTCCGTCTGGTAACGTTCTGTTATTATCTCATAGCGTGGTGACTGTGCAGGTCACAACTTGTCCACAAGAGTTTTTTGGAGTTGTTGGATTGTGTATTTGATGAGTTTGATGAAGGAAACTGTGTAGCATAGCTCGAGCAGCAGCTATTCTAAAAATATCTTGCACTGACAATTAAAGGTAAGGAACCTACTCCTAAAACTATAGGGATTATGACAATGGGCCAATTTGCCAAAATGTTGAACTATCCCTTTAAAAAAACAAAAAGTGAAGTAAAATCAGTCTAATGGCTCCACCTAAATATCAAATTCTCACCCTGTCCAGGAGTAAAAGTGTGGAGCAAGTGATGGAGCACGTGATGGAGCGTCACTACGACTTCGACCTCACCTACATCACAGAGAGGATCATCTCCGTCTTCTTCCTGCCGGACCTGGACGAACCGCGTTACCGTAGAAACCTACAGGAAGTGGCCTCCATGCTGAAATCCAAGCACCCGGACAAGTTTCTGGTTAGAAATGAAATCTTTACACGTGCAAAAACTAAGAAGGAGTGAGTAACTGACTGTGAGGTAGACACATTTAGGTAATGGCTGCTGTTAAAGGTGTTATTAAAACAATTTATAGAGGTTTTATTTGTATGTTTGTCTCGTTATCAGGAATAATTATTGCGTTCTGCCCTTATTAAACTACCTCATCTCTCCTCTTGGTTTTTTATTCAATGCTTTTTTGCTGCAATGAAATGTGATATCCTCTGATCCCTCTCTGTGTTTTCTAGCTACTGAATTTATCAGAGAAGAGACACGACATCGCCAGACTGAATCAAAAGGTGCAGACGCTGCTTCAGCAGCTGAGACACATAAACTATGTATGTGACCACTCTTAATTTTAGAGGTTGATGCAACGGTCTGACTTCTCTCATGTGGTTTAGGTGCAGGACTACGGCTGGCCCGATCTCCACGCTCCGCCCTTGGACAGGATCTGTGCCATCTGTAAGGCCATGGAGACCTGGCTGACCGCTGACCCCAGTAACGTCGTGGTGCTCCACTGCAAGGTCTGTGCAGCCTCCAGTCCCAGCGAGGCTTTTTTTGTTATTATCTATCTGTCTTGCATGACAGGTCAAACAATAGGGAGGAGAAAAAATAAATGTGTTTATCTGCATCCTGACAGGGAAACAAAGGGAAGACGGGCGTCATCGTGGCGGCCTACATGCACTACAGCAAGATATCTGCTGGGTAATTTCTATTATCATGGTGTGCACATGTAAAAAACACTTTTCAGTCGTGTGTCTGCAACTGAAAGTCAAAAAATCTGCTTGTTATTTTTTTTACTGAATCTTTTGGTCCATATTTGACCTGAAAAAAACACAAGGTGACATATTTAAATACACTTGTATGGTCAATCAAATTTAGTGACTATTAATTGATTATTCAGCCTATTATTTAAGGTCTAAATTTCTGTCGTCAGTGCATTCACATCTTGTTGTTGGCTTTTTTCACCTTTATTTCATAGTGCATAGTGAGATAGACAGGAAAGGGGGAGGCAGAGAGAGGGGGAATGACATGCAGGAAAGGTCTGCCCGGTGCGGGATTCGAACCGGGAACGCCTGCGTTGAGGACTATAGCCTCTATATGGGGCGGCCGCCTTAACCACTCCACCCCCACATCTTAGTTTTTGTTGGGAGACATTTATTGTTTCTTCTGTTTATCAATTTTATTTTCAAATATCAGTGCTTTAGCAAAATTGTTTTGAAACTTTCACACCAATAAGGCTTTGAGAGCTGAAAATTTAATTTAATCTTTGTAGAAAAGATTTAGTTGCTCTCCACAACATCTCATCACCTCCATAAAACACAGCATAATCTGATATTTATTTATTGATGAACTTGTTGGTTGGTGTCTCAGGGCGGACCAGGCTCTCACCACTCTGGCCATGAGGAAGTTCTGTGAAGACAAAGTCTCCTCCTCGCTGCAGCCCTCACAGAACAGGTGTGACACTCACCTACCTGTCATATAGTATATCACTTCATGTAATGCTGCTGCATCACCTCATCACCTCTCTACTTCTTCTTCTTCTTCTTCAGGTACATCTACTACTTTGGCGGTCTGCTGTCGGGCACCATCAAAATGAACAGCAGTCCTCTGTTCCTCCACCAGATCCTCGTTCCCTCTCTTCCAAACTTCCAGACCGGTGGAGGTCGGTTTTAACACAAACAAAAAATCTCGCTGTAATAGTTTGCAGTGCTGTAATGGTAATTATGAGCTTTGGATTGTGAACAGAAAGTGTTTTACAATGTCAAAGGAAAAAAAACAAAGACACAACAGAAACAAAAGATCCTTTGTCTGAAAACTCTCCCTGTGTTTTTTATTATCATTATTATTATTATTATTGCTGCTATCCTCACTCCTCCCTCTCTCTCTTTCTCTCTTTCCATGTTTTGTAGGTTTCTATCCGTTCCTGAAGATTTATCAGTCCTTACAGCTGGTCTACACCTCAGGCGTCTAGTAAGTACACGGTCAGTTGTCCAGTTGCACCACAGGTTTTTCAGCTCGCCTCCTGTCTGTGGGCAGACGTTGACCACACGGCCAGGCCAGCGTCTGTGTTTAGGTGGCGGCTGCTCTGTGTTTATGTTCACGTTCACATTGTCCACCAGTGTTGTTTTTTTTTACCCGACTGAGACGTGTGTGTATGACTGGATTTATGTATAGTTTTCTTTAAATCTGTGTGTATGTGTGTGTGCGCAGTGATCCTCAGAGCTCCAGGGCGAGGAAGCTGTGCGTGACGATGGAGCCGGCTCTGTTATTAAAGGGGGACATAATGGTGAGAAACGGCTGATCGTGAACTTTACTCACTTGCAGCCAGCTGCTATTTTACCTATTTACTGTCGTCGCTTTCTCCCACTCCCACTGACGTTAGCGCTCTCATAAATACACATTTCTCTCCTGACGGTCGTGCACTTTTGTAACTTTGCTTTTCATAAGTGCGTGATTTTTTATGAAACCACTTACAGCTACAAATCCTCTGCAGACTATGAACATGCATACTTAATTACTGCATGCGGGTGAAAAACACTAAAAGCCCTTTAGCATCCTAGAAAGACAAGTAGCTACTTTATGTATCTGGCACAGCAGCAACACAGCACACACTCAGAACATACTAATCTGAGTAAAATAAGATTTGCATGACTCTCCTTCTTGGATCTTCCTCTGCAGGTGAAGTGTTACCACCGGCGGAGTCGGGCAGCAGAGAGGGAGGTGGTCTTCAGGGTCCAGTTTCACACCTGCACCGTTCACGGAGCCCAGCTGTGGTTCGGAAAGACCGAGCTGGACTTGGCCTGCACAGGTAGAAGAACAGATACTGTAGTTTGCTTGATTGTAAAAAAAAAAAAAAATGCATGGCCTACTTAATTTTTTCGGACAGTCATGGAAGGCATCACAGAGGGGATTAAAGAGGAGAAGGCTATTTAAAAACCATAAGACTCCACTGCTGCTGCTGCTGCTGCTGTGTACGACACTAAAAATGTGATATTATATCATAAACATACGAATGACCACATGGAAACTCTCTGCTGTGTATTTCAGGGATGTATAATTGAAGACCCACTTACTTTCTCCTCCTCTGTCCATTGTTGTGCTTGTGGATATTGAGACAAATAGCAAATGACAGTGTCAGTTTAGATGAAAGAGAAATATACTTGTACATGGCTTAGTAAGCAGCGCTCTCATGACAGTTGCTCTTAGTACAACACGCTGACGCATGCACACAATGTATAAATAATATTACCCACACTCGTGCGAGGCAGTCGAGAGAGAGAGCGCTCGGCTCAGACAGTACATTTCTTTGAAGTGTTACGCTCTGTTTACTTGAGCCATATTCTGTCGTGTCATCCTATTTATTTCCATCATGAAAAGTGAGGGCAGGTATCTTTATTTATTAACACCGTTTTCAGTTTTTTTTTTCCACTTCACAGATTTCTTTCTGAATGTTTTTTTTTCAATCTCTGGATATTTTAAGTTTCTCTTTATGCTCGTCTTCCTGCAGATGACAGGTTCCCTCCTGATGCTACAGTCGAGTTTATCTTCTCCAACGGGCCGGAGAAAATGAAAGGTATTTTTATTATCAGCTGTCTGTCTTGCTATCTGCTTCCCGAGGTGCATCTTGTGCTCATGATCTTTTTCTCTCTCTTTTTTTTTTTTTTTTTGCATTTTTATGTGCTTCATATTAAAATGTCTGTCTGCACCTCAAGGTCGAGAATACCGCAAGAATGATGCCTCCATCAAAGTGGACTATAACACCGCAGATCCTGTGGTCAGATGGGATTCTTATGAGAACTTCAACCTGCACCATCAAGACAGCTTGGAGAGTAAGAATGCACACACACAAACATACAAAAGGTGTAAAAACTAAGTTTTAAAGGGAATATGTTATGGAAATAAAACTTTTTGAAGGCTTTTTAACATATATTTGGGTGTTTGTCGTGCCTTTCGGTCCCCAAAATGTGAGAATTGACAAAAAAAACCTGTAATGTGCAGGTTCTCTAGGTTGAAATCCAAGTGGTTTTACAAGCTGTTTCCTCAGTTGTCTTCCAGTGATGTAACTAGTTTTTTAATTTGCATAATACCACCCCTACCTGGTACCGTCAACAGCAAAGGTATCAAGAGTCTGGACCCTTAATGTCAGAATGACTGAGCCTTAAATACACAACAGTTACAGATAAACAAGCAGTTCAAAGTACATAAATACCATTGTCTAAATATCTGTCCTAAGTGACTGATGACATCAGCTGCCACTCAGAGTAGCAGCTGACCCTTATTAATTAAATCATTTCTAATTTCCAAAACGAAAACAGACTAAAACCAAAATTTTCCCTTTCATGATGTTTGATCCTTGGGGAAGCATGTCACAGATACGTCTTTAAGACACCTGGGAACTATTTTAATTTGTGGAAAAGGGGCATAATATGTCTACTTTAGGTGGTTAAATAAAATGTTCCAACATAATTCCTTTGTTTTGTTGTTTTTCTACCAGACATCTCTCACACCAGGGGCCCGCTGGACGGCAGCTTGTACGCACAGGTGAGGAAGCGACGGGGTCCAGGTTCAACCGCCTCCGCAGCGTCTCCCAACGGTTGTCTCACCAGCAGCCCGACAGTGAAGCCCCACACTCCCACCCAGCCCCAGCCCCAGCCCCCCACCTACCCCTCAGCCCCCACTGAACCCCCCATGAACCATGAGAGAGAAAGTCCTGAGTGTCCGTCACGGGAAACGAAAACGAGGGGGAAAGAAAAGGACCGGGAGACGGCGATTCTAGATGACGGAGACCCATCGAGCCCGGGGGGGTTGCGGCGAGATCACACGTGTTGCGGTCGTGCAGGTGCGAAGTGTGGCGACGTGGGATGGGACAGGGCGCCCTGCCTCTCTAACGGACACTGCCTGGGACGCTGCGGCAGCGTCAAAAACCATCCGAAAAGCCAAACTCTTCCAGCTTTACCGTCCAAATCCGTGTCCCCTCCTTTGAATCCGGCTCACATGGAGCTCTGCCATCGCCACAGTGCACATCCTTTACCTGAGTTACCATGGGAACGTCCGCCCCCGCCTCCACCGCCTCCCTTGCCCTGCCTCCACAGGCCGTATTACACCTTCTCTCCGCCCGAACACGCCCACCCGCACAGCCACACCCTCCCGGCCTCCAACCGGCTCTGCACCGGGGAGGCGGAGTGTCACCTCTTCCATTATTCCAGCCACGGCCCGTCCGCTCACCTGTCCCATCAGTCGCTGCCCTCCAGCCCGTACAGGGAAATGTTCTTCAGGTACGTTGGAAGCCCCCTCCTCACACTTTGACCTTCAGACAATGGGTTTTAACTTTTATTAATATGAAATTATCAACAGCCCGAATGAATGGGGCTAAAGAGGCGAATGTCAATATGTGAGCTCACTCTGATCCTTGTGACCTGATTTACCTCACATCTTATTATTTATTCATTTATTTATTTGATTAGGACGTTGCATATTAATCAACATGTCAGCCAGAGCATCAATGTAAATATGCTGGAGTTAGCATAGTTGCATATATCATAACATCCAAAATATACCAGTATATAAATAGATAAAGTTTTACACAATTCACATTAATTCACATAGTCCATATAGAAAAAAAGAAAGACAAAAAGTTACGTATGGGAGCAGGTCTGGCTTGCTATTAATCTGTATCCCACAACTCCAGTCTCCAGTACAGTCTTTCTCTTTTGATTATTGTTGTTTGTTTTAGCCGCGTTGTCTTAATTCTCTTCCCTTTTTTGTTAATTTCTAATTCAATTTTTTTTTCTTTTACATTTTTTCTCTTCTTTCTTTTTTTTTTTAGTATGCTATTTGAGGGAAGGGTGGGGTGGTTGATGTAACGGTATGTTCAGTGACTGTACATCCTTATTAGGATGAGGAACAACGCACACTGTAATTTGTAGAGGTGCTGGCGATGGATAAAAAGAAGAGCGCTGCACACTCAGCTCCAGTTACGAGACGCTTCGGCCGAAACGTTGTCTAATGAATCTTCTTCTTCTTCGTTCTTCTTTTTCTCAGTGACTTGTACATCATCATTTAATTTGTGTCTGAATTAAAACAAAATAAAACTGTTCTTCAGTCCTCCAGTAGCAGCAGCAGCAGCGTCGCCCTCCTCCTCCCCCTCCTCTGGCTGCCCGTGTTGGGACTGCTCCAGCCGGGTCAGATCGTTCCACCCGCTGCTCCCGGACCCGTCAGAAAATCCACACTGGTCCCAACAACAACAACAACACACAACAACGAGAGACGCGCCTGCGATGTGGGAAAGTGAAAACCCATGGGAGGTGGTGGCGGCAGCAGCAGCAAGAGAGGCCGAGTTCTGGCCGTGCAAACCATCACCAGCTGTGCCGCAGTTTCGGGGCTGCCACTCCACCTCCTCCTCCCTGGAGCAGAGTCCGAACCCAGGGCAGCAGCCTCGATTCGCCCTCGCTCCTCATCATCATCATCATCATCTTCTTCACCATCAGAGCTACCACCACGGCGGCCCCCAGTCTCTGGTGGATGTGCGGGACGGAGCCAGCAGCGGGTACCACACGCCTCCCCAGCCCCGCCACTCCTGCCCCTGCTCTCCTTATCAGTCCTCTCCAGCTGAGAGCCACGAGAGCCGGGGTTACGCCTCAGGGTACCAGTCTGGATCGGCCTCGCCTCTGCCCGCCGGAAGCCCCTCTCCTGGGAAAGGCAGGCTGCCCGAGACGCCCTCCAGATCAAGAGAGCAGCAGCAGCGTCCTGAAGGTGAATGATGGATTATATAACAGGCTTGATGCATCCTCTATCACTTATTATTCTCATTGTTTTGTAATAAATGAGTCTTGAATCATTTTATCTCGCTTCTCAAAGTGGAAAAGGCCAAAACGGATGCAGGCGATGACATATCTCAGAGTTCAGAGGCTAAATCGGACTCTAACGGGCAGACGAGCAACGCTGGACTGGACTCTGATCACGACTACACACTTATCGGTAGCAGCAGCCCAACGCACACTGAAGACAGGTGGGTGAAACCTCCTAATATTGAATATCAAACAACATTTATCCAAAACAAATTGGTTAATTAACAGTGGCATGCAAAATGTTTGGGCAGCCCAGGACAAAATTTCTGTTCCTGTGTTGCTGTAACAGCTCAGCAAGTGGAAGATGAAATCACCAAGAAGGCGTAAAGTTACAGATGACACATTCCCTATACATTTTAAGTTTTTCAAAATGACATTAAAGGAATGACATTAAAGGGACCCTGCATACTTAGTACCTACAGTAGTACCCCCCCTTTCTTTTGCAGGCTGCTGCTTTGCTTCCCTAGAAACACTGATATTGCATATAATAATATATTGTAATATATAGTATTGCATATAAAAATTACTGATGAAAACATTTTTTTAACTATTTATTATTCTTTTTAAAATTGTGATTAAAAACACCACACACAACAACTGTATTCTGCAATTTCACTTTCTCGAATATATAAATGAAGATCAAATAAAATGCAGCATGACTCACGTGACTCACATGCACGTGACTGCACATGATCGCAGGGTCGCCAGAAATTTGTGATGTCAAAATGGGGTCACGAGCCAAAAAAGGTTGGGAACTACTGGTCTCGGGGCAGAGGATGTTGTTATGATGCCATGTTGTGAAGCCCTTTGAGACCGTATACAAATAAAATTGCCTTGCCTTGCCAAACTTCTGCATGATGCGGCTGTATCTAATTTCCTCACGTTTTGTCCACAGTGTTCATACTGACAGCGCTCCTCAGAGTCAAGAAACATCCACGCAGCTGGAACCCAACACGAACAGCGACAAGACTGTGACACCGGTGCCGACAGACACACAAACCCACACTTCCAGCATATCCATAAACTCCACACAAGCATCCAGCGAGCAGAGCTTGAGCTCTGACGGAAAGAACAGCGGATCGGTGAGGATCGCAGGAAGCGCTGAGGGAACGCCGAACCAATCACGTGCTTCAAACTACGCCGCTGTCATCATCACACCCGTCCAGGTGCAGCTCAACGGCTCTGCCCTTCCCAGCGACGCTCCATCCGACGGCAGAGCGAGCGCCGTGACCATGATGAATCCCTCCGTCAGCCTCAGCTCCAGTCCGTCCACCACCTCCCCAAACACTCCCATCGGCTCCCCGGAGCGGCGGTCGTCCTCCCAGTACTCGCCATCGGCTGCAGACACAGCGGGACACAGACTGACTCCAGACAGAGACAGCTTACCTGACAACAAACCTCCATCGCCTGTTCCCGACGGCTACCAAACCCCCACCTTCCCCTTGGCGTCCTATTACTACCCGTTATTAAATGTCCCCCATGTCCCATACACGGGCTACACCGCCGTCACCATCCCCGCCATGCAGCCGCCGCTCCCTGAGAAGAAACGCCTCTCCTCTACGGCGGGAGCCCTGAACGGACACAACTCTCTCCTCAGAGTCTCCTCGGCTCCGTCGCCAACGCACCACGTGTCCTTCTCGCCGGCAGCAGGAGAGCAGAGATGCGGGTCGACGCAGTCCGGCTCCAGGGACGAGGTGGACATCAGGGTCAACGCCAAGTTTGTCCAGGACAGCTCCAAGTACTGGTACAAACCGGGCATCTCCAGAGACCAAGGTGAGGAGGTCACAGTCTGGTCTTTAAAGGGATAGTTCAACATTTTGGCAAATTCTCCTCTCACCATAATACTTACAGACAGTCATAGCAGAAGGTGTATTACCTTTAATTATCAGTGCATGTTGTTTTGAGATCAGCAGGGCAGAGACGCAAGCTGCTTAAACTCATCAAATACACAATCCAACAACTCCAAAACGCTCTGGTGGACAAGCACATTCACGACACTATGAAATAATAATGTAATATTGTGAGACAGGGTTGTTAGCCGCAACTACATTTCAGACGTGGCTGCTGGGTGGAGTGATTTCAAAAGCGTAGTATTTGCGTCATGTGTCGTAATGTTACATAATTATACATGATTATTTCATAGCGTGGTGAATGTCTAGGTCACAACTTGTCCACCAGAGCGTTTTGGAGTTGTCGGATTGTATATTTGATGAGTTTGAAGAGTGACAGGGGACCTGTACCATTCACCTCCATTGTGTTCACTGAGCAGCTCACGTCTCTGCCCCGCTGATCTCAAAACATGTACTGTTAATTGAAAGTAATGAACCTACTCCTTGAGAGATTATGGCAATGGGTGAATTTGCCAAAATGTTGAACTATCCCTTTAAGAAATGCTGCATCCCTTTATGTCACACCACAACATCTGGATACTGACATGTCGTCTCTCTACTGCAGCTATAGCCGTGTTAAAGGACAAAGAGCCAGGGACGTTCCTCATCAGAGACAGTAACTCCTTCCAGGGGGCGTACGGTCTGGCGCTCAAAGTGGCCACGCCTCCTCCCAATGCCAACGTCACTGGAGGCAAAGGTATAAATACTGTTAATATAAATGATTTGACTGCCAATGGCATGTCTCAGCAAGAAGTACACAGGTGTAGATAATAAAAATGAAGTGAATTTCTCCGCCTTAGTGTCATGGTCCTGGTGGTTATAGCCATTGTTATGCCTGAGCTTTTTAGTGAGATTTTTCACCAGTGAAATAACATCACAGTTCCTTTCCAACAAACTATATTTAAAAATCTGAAGCCAAAACTCAAGTGGTTGAACAGTTATATAATTTCCATTTATCTACAGAGTCTGTTTTATCACCCGAAAAGAGGAAAAAACCACTTGAAAAGCAAATAAAATCACAAAAAAGTTTTGTTGTTTTATTCATTATTATTTGCATTTATTCTCTTCATGCTTTAGTTTAATTGACATCTGTGTTTTGTTAATGCTGTAATAAGTGCAGTTTCATACTGTTTTCACATTTAAGACACTGGGACTAAAATGTTTTACTTTTTTTTTTTATTGCTGTATCTTTGTTTTTCCCTTTTTTTCTACATATTTCAGTTCCATTCTGTTCATCGGGACGCATGAAATAATATTATCAGAGAATATCTATTGTTTCTCTTGTCTGCACATGAGTAAACAGAACTGTATATATTCTTTAATGTGTTTTGTTGACACATGTTTAGCGAGACGGTCGGTCTTATTTCTCGTTAGCAGTCTCTCACTTCTCACCGTCCTCTCCTCTTTCCCAGGAGATCCTCTGGAGCAGCTGGTGAGACACTTCCTCATCGAGACCGGGCCACGGGGAGTGAAGATCAAGGGCTGTCAGAACGAGTCCTACTTTGGTCAGTTATGAGGCAGTTATGAGGCTTTACGTGACATGTTTCACATATTTTTAGCCACTTGCAAGATGCTGAAGACACTGAAACTGATCATTATAACCTGTAAAACCTGTTTCTTTCCTCTTATTTCTTATTTTATTTACCTTTCTGATTGATCCTTTTTTTACTTTCTGTCTCAGGAAGTTTATCTGCCCTGGTGTACCAGCATTCAATTACTCCCATCTCTCTACCCTGTGCCCTCCGCATCCCAGAAAAAGGTAAAAAAGAATCAGCATCATGATTTTTACAACTAAAATTAAATATCCGTCCCTTTTCAAACGTGCTGTATCTATTCTTAGAGAAAAACTATTCATCAAATATTAGGAGGGTTGTTGCAACAGTTACATGCCGAGGTTTTAATAATTCAGACGGTGCTGTTATGTAACTGAGGACTGTGATGTTTCAGACCTGGTTGGGGAGCTTCAGGAGATGCAGAGTGCAACAACCACCAGCACAGCAGCCGATCTCCTCAAACAAGGAGCAGGTAAAACACGAGCTTGTTTGATAACCCTTTAATTTACAAGCCGTTACGTGATAATGTCAATAAATAGCTAAGAAATAACAATTAATTGCATCGTAATGTCTAGAAATACTGGTCAATTTCAAAGTAATGTAGAAATAGCCCAGAAATAACAGTCAATTGCAAGGACTTGGTGGAGAAAAAAAATGAACACATGAAATGCATGTGTAATCTTTTGCCTTTATGAAAAACATGACATCACTATGAAATTGTCAGTTATTTCTAGGCAATTCTTGACTTTATTACGTAATTAACACCCTGTAAATTAAAGTTTACTGCTTCCTTGCTGATTCTGATGTTATATGAACTTTCTACACAGGATAAAAACACATGCAGAATAGTCGATGCACCTCCTTCTTTTGACCAGTAGAGGTTGCTCACGCCTCATGTTTTCACGGCTCTGCCCTGAAGTCTGAACACATTTGCTCACATTAATCCACGTTTTCTCTCGTCTCTTTGATGAACCCAGCCTGCAACGTGCTTTACCTGAACTCCGTGGAAACCGAATCGCTGACGGGGCCGGAGGCAGTTTCCAAGGCAACCAAGTGCACTTTGGCTCTGAGTCCACGTCCGGTGGCGACGGTGGTCCACTTTAAAGTGTCATCTCAGGGGATCACTCTAACGGACAGCAAAAGAAGGTGCATTTTAGATGGTTTATTTTATTTTTAAAAGGTGTTATTTGTTATTGCATCAGATTTCTGCTGCATCGTTGCATCAATTTGATTGAAAACCTTCCACATTATGTTGGTTCCTTTCTTTGTGCCTACACAGGCTGTTTTTCAGGAGACACTACCCAATCAATACCGTCACTTTCAGCAGCCTTGACCCCCAAGACCAGAGGTGGGACACTCATGAAAGGCAGCAATAAATGTGCTCAATGCTGCTGCTACTGCTGCCGCTGCTGCTTCTACACAAATACATCTTGTATTGTCTTATATTTCTTAAATATAAGTTGATTTGCTCGTGTGCTTTTTGACTCTTGATAGGTGAATGAGTATAGGCTAGTGTTGCTGGTCACTGAGTCTCTGTGTCCTTGTGATTCATGTCTTCCTGCATTTTGTCTCCGTCTCTATTTGTGTACCCGTGCTTCAGGTGGACTAATGATAGCACATCATGCAGGTACGTTGCTTGTGTCACCGTATGTTTTTCTGACTTGATTTGCATGGCAATTAATCACTACAATTAGATCTGGCTTTCTTTCAGTGTCAAACACTATATTCTTTCTGGTGTTTTGATCTCTCTCTCTCTTAACGGTCATCTTTTTTTAACTTTTTTTGCTGCAGGATGTTTGGCTTCGTGGCCCGGAGGACGGGCAGCGCCACAGAAAACGTGTGTCACCTCTTTGCAGAGATGGACCCGGAGCAGCCAGCGGTGGCCATCGTCAACTTCATCAACAAAGTCATGCTGGGACCACAGCTACGCAGATGAGAGAGCAAAGTCTGGACTATTGGGGGATGTGGGAGAGATCCTGGCATTGTTTTTGTTTTTTTGTATTTTTTAAGTGTATGTGTGTGTACATCATGTGTGTGCATGTGTGACTGTGTTCGGCTGTACGACTGTTTTTATAAGAGAAACCAAGAGATAAATATTGTTTATATGTCAGTCACAGAGGAATAGTTTGATAAACCAAAGACTGAGCTACCTTTGGTAAACTTTGCCAAATGAGATTCAAGTGAGATTTTTTTTTTTATCATTGCTGGTTTTTTTTGCTTTTTCTTTTTGTTGTTGTTGTTGTTCTTATGTTATAAACTCTTAACACGGTGTGCAAAAACAAAACTGCATGGCAATCCACTTTCACAACACCACGGTTTCTCTCCATCAACATATGAAGCTGAAGAGATGATGGTTTGTAGAAATGTAGAAGAACGTTAGAGTCATGTTGCAGGATGTAAAGTGAGGTAAACGCATTTAATGCTTCCTGTGTAGTGTTAGACAGAGTAAAGGAGGTGATTAAATGCTGGAGGTTAAAGGTTAAAGTACTTTAAATATCAGAGAAGAACGTGTAAATTGAATCTGCACTGGTAGCCTACTATGAAGTGTGTATTTTTATTGAAGAGATGACCACAGATGTAGAAGCTTATTGGATTTCATATGAAAGTAAAAGGCAGGGTAGCGTAGCATAGCTTCAAAAGAGAAGTTACTCATTTAAAAGACCATGACTTGAATTTACTGAAAGTAAAAATAAAAAAAAGTCATACTGTACATCCAGAGGAAATCTACAGCCTCCACATTTCTAATGTCAATTTCTAAATTTGTTTCTATTTTGTTTTGTTTCTATTGCCTATTTAACCACCCAGTATAACACATAATAAGTGAGTTATGTTTCAGAGAGAAGATTCACTTCAAGCCAAAGACTTCACTCTTGTGTAAAGTTTTTCTGTTAATTGAGTGTTTTTCTTTTTCTTTTTTTAAAAGATATCTTTTTGTCATTTGGTATTTCTGTGTGTGTGTGTTGTGTGCGTGTGTGTGTGAGGGTTTTTTATTTTTATTTTATAAATTCAGACAGTATTTAGATGACTTCAACACAGTTATTATTTTTCATAATGGATTTTTATGTAAAAGAAGTAATATATTTTAGGCCCCTGAGGTGAATGAGAAAGAATGGTGTATGTCATATTTGACAAGAAAATTAAAGCAATAAAATGAAATCAAATACGAGTGCATTCTTCATCAGTCAAAGGCTCCAGTCACGTTTTATATTATTTGCAGACCAGTTGGTGCATTTTTTTTATTCTATTTTTTAACTTAAAAAAGCAGATGAAGGGGGTAAGTGCGACTGAGGACAGCAGGGTAGTTTCTTTTCAGTGCACTGAAACAATAAACAAAATCCATCACAGTCGATGATGTCGATGATATGGGGGAAAAAAAGAGTAAATTTAGCTGCTTCAGTGTCTAGAGCCATTGTTAGTGTTATTAATAACACCTGTGCTTTTCATAAAGGTCTTTCACAAGTGAAATAACATCTCCTTTTCAACAAACTATATTTAGAAATCTGATAACAAAACTTTAGTGGTCTAACGGTTACATAATTTCAGTCTCTTTTATCAAAGCAAATAAAATAACAAAAAAAGTTAGTGCGTTTTAAATATCCTATTTTAAAACTTGCTAACAGCAGATGAAGGAGGTGAATCTGACGGACGACAGTATTTCTTATCAGTGCACAACAACAACAAAACCTCAAACATACTACTAACGTTAATTATAACAGAAGTGTTTTCGGGACACAAAAACACTTTCGTTCTATGTTTCTTGACTTTAGACGTTGTTAAATAAGCAATTTGTTTGGTTTATTTTAGCATCAACATAAAATAATTCAGGTATTGTTGCGAACAAGTGCTGTAAGCTTCGCATTAGCAGAGTCCAAACAGTTTTGAAAGTTTATATTTGGTATCTTCGCACATGTTTACAGCAGTTTACTATATTGTTACACCGCATTGAGCTCTCGGGGCCACCGTAAACAGCATCACTAGTGTCACAAACTTTACGCTGAGCAGATTAAAAGGATGAGGTCCCACCGAGATTTGAACTCGGATCGCTGGATTCAAAGTCCAGAGTGCTAACCATTACACCATGGGACCAGATGCGTTCTATGGGAGGGTCCGACTCTATTTAGCGAGTACAGGACATAGTTCAGGGTGTGTATTTACCTCTGTACTGTTCATCTGCTGATATATATATGGATAATGGCTTTACATATCCCGATAAACGTAAGGTTACAATACAGGTAAACGTCGTAATCGTAATAACATCTAACGTTCGATTCGTGCTATGCTAGTTAGCTCCCTGCAGCTAGCCTAGCTAACTGATGCTAGTAACTGGTAACGGAGCTCCGCGTGCTACATCACCATTAGCCTGACTGGTTTTAACCTGCACCACGTCCATCTGCAAGAGCACACGGTGGTGCACCACGTTATTAACTAATAAAGACAGTCGGAAGAAAGTTGTCTAAAACACATTGATTGGTGAAGGTTTGACAGAAGAGTCTGCTCCGTTACTTTCTTCAGGTTGAGAGTTACGTCATTTACTTTCATTTTATGGTAGCAGTGCTCAGACGTAAACACAAATCCACGGTTTTATCATTCTGATGGTGAAATTCATCAAAATGAGATGTCCTGGGCTGAGTGAAGCTACTAAAGGGTTTCTAATTGTCAAAAAATGATAAATGAAAGATCAATAACAATTTATTTAAAAAATATATACGACTGTACAGCCAAATATGGTTTTAAAGGTCCATAAATTGAGATCCAAAGAGTGTGGGAACTGTTAAATTCTCTTTATTTCCTCCCCTTTATTTTATTTTATCATTATTAGTATCTTCTCATAGCACATATACCAAAAAGACAATTCACCTCTTGACCTCTTGTGCTGTTACAGTTATTTTGCAAAAGGTAAGGTGGTAGGTCACCCAGAACAATTCATTTACAAATTCAAGTTTTCGTGTCACTTATTTTGCCAGTGCCACATTGCACCTCACTCTTTTCCACTCATTTCCCAAAAATATTGCAATTTGCTTAAATGTATGAGGCAGTCTATAGCCTACATGACAGTGGAGGTCATGTAGGCTATGCTATGGACAAAACAAGCTCTTCATATAATATCTCTCATTAAGCAAAGATTATTTTGTATGTCCATCTAAACATGGGTTATGGGTTAAGAGCTTCTGATTGGGATAAAAAACAACCCACAAAACTCTAAAATATCAAGGTGAAAAGTTCTATAAACTTTATGCTACACCTTTTTATATCACTTATTTAGTCATTCTAAGATGATTTGCCTGTGTTACTAACACTTCAGATTTATCTTTATCCATGCAATAATGATTTTAAAAAAACAAAAAAAAACATTCAAAGATTATTCATCTGACCAACCCATATTTATTTTTCTCCCCTCTTATCGTACTCCACCACCTGAGCTCGGCTCAGTACCATGCACTGCACCTGTGTATGCATATAATATTACTGGTTCAGTAATTCCAGCTTATCTTACAAACCATCATTTCTATTTCCCTTATCTTACTCTGCCACCTGAGCTGCTGCCATTTGCATAATATGGGTGGGAAATGTATAAAATTGGAAAATAAACTGACCCAGAATAAGCTATAGCCTAATATAAAGGAAGAAAATAATGTATGTTATTTTGTGAACTTACACCAGTTTGTCCAAATACATTTTACCTACTGTACTTCTACCCCCTGAGCTATACCATTATATTGTACAGAGGTGAGTGCAAGCTAAGCTGGTATTTGAAGTAATTGATAATGTCTTTTTACTGCTATTATTATGATTATTTATCATTTTTACTCCACTGCTACTGTTGATTTCCTCTGAATAACAAAATGATAATGAGGTTTTTGTTCTATCTCACAGAGGGCCCATGTGTTTCTGTGTAAATTAGCCACACACGTAGCCATTAATTCACATATTATTATTCAGCAAAATAAATCATAATCATAATGAAGTAATTTATTTCATTACCCTTTATTCATTGTCTCTGCTCATCTTCCTCTACCAGTGTAATATCTTGTAAAAACCAGCTGCGTTTTACAGTACGTTGCATCTGTTAACCATACTCAGTTCTCATCGTCTGTTATGCCTCACTCCTCTTGCTGAGTTGTTGCTGTAGATTAGAAGGTGACAAGAAAGCAATCTATTATGGGATGTGATTAAATTGTGTGAACTATAGCCACATATGCCCTTGTCTATCTTTATTGATCATTCAAAGGTGATTTTATCTTTTATGAATCTGTCGTCTTTGCTATGTTTTTCCAGAGATGTAGACACATTTTTACCAGACAAGTAAAACTTCTATATTCACATAAAAGATTCTGCTGAGGTCCCAAAGTTAGTGTTGAAAACATTGTGTTTATGTGATGGTGGCTTTTGTGTGTTGTGGTACGGTGCCTTGGGCTCAGTACGATGCCTGTGGTGCAGCCCCGAAGCTGCAGTTTATATCTGTCCTTTCTGCTCCTAAGTTACAGCAACAGGCTTGAACACCACCCAGAGGTTAAAAAAAAAAAAAAAAGAGGGGGTGATGTGTATGGTTTCCCACCCCTGATGCCCCTATAGTGCCTCCCAGTGGCAGCACACCATAACAGGGCATTACATGACCACTCCACGATGCCCCTATAGGCCGATCTGTGGTTCATCTTGGAGCAGCAGCATGCCCTAGAGGTGTCCTGCTTGTGTGGATACACCCTGGCTTCACTCCAACCACTGCTCAATACATAGGTCAAATGGACCTTTCTGCGGGTCTATCACCCAGTCCATCTCTGGGGGCAAATGAAATGATAAAATGGACCAGATGGCCCTGTTCCCAGCAGCAGCAACCCACTGCCTCTTCACTCTCTCTTCACTCTCCACTGCAATAAAAGCGATGTATGACAGAGCTGGGTTTGTTGTACAGACACTCAGCAGGAACATATGCACAATACCTCCACCCTGGGACCTTGATGACAATAAAAAACCCAAATGATGCACACCAGGTGCCACCTGACAACAAAGAAGAAACGCTGACCCAGTCAGAGCTGTAGAGCAACCTGAGTTATGTCTAAACATAAAAAATAAGAATCTATTGTTCTGTAGGTTGTAATTTATTTCATGCCTGTCTCTCGTCAGATTTGTCTGGTCTTTGATCTGGTTTGTTCTGTGTTATTTACTGTGTCAGGTAATCATGTAAAAAATGGAATAAATGCCTATGATTCATCTAACTGTGGTTGTTTCCACGGGTAACTAGACAACATATTTTCAAATGCATACTGTACATATTTCTAGACTAATTTAAAAATGAGGACACAGCTTTATACCTTCAAAGAAACATGTACAATGTTCACTGGTTATGTGTTAAAAGGTGTAGTGGTGTGAATGGGACTGGATTCTTGGTTTGTGTGATAGCTACACACCCGACACTATTCACAGTCTCTACAATTAGGTGTTCCCTTTGCACCCAATAATTAGATAGATAATGGTGTTTTTTTTCCCCTCACTCCAGCTTCGCCCTCACCATGTGATGCATTTGAGAGATATAATTTGATGTGTCACCTTTTTAAGTCTTCAATCTTATTTAATTTACCTTAGTTGCTGTAATAATAAAGGCAATACACACCAGTGTAATTGCTTGGATCTAGCTGAGCTTGTATAGCAGGCACTCAGGCATTCATGGCTGCAACAATGTGAGATTTACCATTGTAGTAAATAGCACAAGGACACATGTGTGATAATATAGTACCGTAAATGGATGATGAGTGTCTCTGTTGTCCCTCGCCCTCCCAGAAGAGGGAACCAGAGGAGCTGCAATAGTCCACACACTATAGCCTCCTTTAAGTAGTCGGATCTCCATATTGCAGCTCACACGGGGAGCCTCCGAGGGAAAACAGAACCGTGGTGTGAGGTTTAAGATTTCTCCGTGTGTGAATGAAAGAGCACAGCGAGACTCACAGCGTCATAAAACACGAGATCTGGTCATGTAGCAAATGTTTATACCTGTTTTCAATAAGTCTTGCTACTCCTGTGCTTTACGGAGTCTAAGAGCAGCAGGAGTCCAGGAACAGGGTCCACTTCTCCACCCCCCCCATCTTGGCTATCTTCTGAGGAATTGTAAAAAGAAAAATAACCTTTGGTCTCTTGAGTAAATATTAGAAGGAGACAAAGGAATTCCAACAATGCTCAATATTTGCTACAACGCACAACTTTGATGACAGGAGGAAATATCTGTTTGTTCAAGCAAAACTTATGAAGTTACACTAATACCAAATCATTAACAACTCTTTGTGCGTCATTAACTACACCTACGTCCTGTTAGGTGTATGTGTGTATTTGTATATTTACATTTGTTAATTATTAATGCTTTGAAAAAACACTTCATTACTTTGCTAATTATTTTATTGATCGTATATTATTGAGCCGTAGAGCAGGGGTACTTGTACTTTTCTTGGCCATTTCAATTAATAGTCTCACTCTGCATTTCTAGATGAGTATAAAGCACTTTTGCTGCTGCTGGTTCATCTCTGCTTGGACCAGCAATAGCATTAAAATACATTAAACAGACAAATAATTGTGTTTTTAATATATATTGAGATAAATAAGACAAAACATTATCATGCAAGGTGACATAGCAGTTTGGGATAGTGGAAGATGGCATAAAACTGTTTAACAAACTAAAACAGTACATACAGAAAGAAGACAGAACTGTACCGCAGTGATATTTAGTTGCTGATAAGGACAATCCGGTCCTGAACCTGCTTGTTCTGAAAAAAAAAAAGAAAGAAGAGACATACTCTGGTGAAAAAGAGACAAACTCTGATAATGTTTTCCAGAGGGTACAAGACTAAATGTTTGAGGTTGGGATTTGAGTTTGAGTGTGGTCCTGCATGATTTTGTGGGCCTCCTTCAAGTGTCTCCTGTGGTAAATGTCCTGGAGGGCTGGTCGTTTATTGCCTGTGAGAAACTATGCTGTTTACATCACCTGCTGCTGTAGCTTTACAGTCCAGGGCGGAGCAGCTTGGACACCACACGGTGATGCAGCTGCGACGGATACTCTTCGATGCAGCACGTGCAAAAGGTGCAGAGGATCTGTGGAGCCGTGCTGAATTTCTGTGTTAACATTAATCCCTGTTGCTGACCCAAAGGAACTTGAAACTGCTGACACTCGCCACTTAAAGCATATTGATGAGGTTGAGGGTGTTTCCTCCTCTGTCTTTGCTGCTTCCTGAGGTCCACAATCATCTCCCTTCACCCACTTGTCCTGGCGCCACATCAAAGGGTCTCACCTCTGCTTTGTATGCAGACTTATCACTGTCACTGTTTGTGTGGTTTAAGCCTAAAACCTGCACTAATAGCTTGGTTTATATGGAAAATGTATTGTTATATAAGAAATACTATCTCTTCCTCTGTATTTCTGTCATTTAAGTGGCTGTGGTGATGACTGAAGTGTCTCTCTCAAACTGATGAAAGTGAGGCAGTGCTGTGCCACGCAGTTATACACGATCAGGGAGAAGTGGCACGGGCTTAACACTTGGTCTTGGATGTCTGCAGTGCTGAAAACAAGTGACATAAGTGCCCATGTTCATCACCAGTGGTCTGCCTGTCAGCAAGTGCAGGATTCAGTTGCACATAGTGGTGCTCAGGCACGGCCCCGGAGGATGAAGGGAATTATAATGAATGCCGTGCTGTAATCAACGGTATTCACACATCCGTGCTCCTCTGGTCCCAGTGACAGTGACAGTGACAGGGCAGCGTGTGGTGGCGAGTAAGGTGATGGCATCTTCAATTGATCTATTCAAACTGCAGAGAGTCTGCATTGCCCCGGGGGGAAGCACAGGTCTGCTGTGTGGATGTTGACGTGCAGCCCACAGCGTCTCATGATGACAGATGTAAGTGGAACACAACAGTATAGCACCACAGTGCAGGATATCCTGGGTTTCTTAAAAGAAAACAACAGGAATGCATGTTGTACTGCACCGAAACGTTACAAACTGGAGCTGGCAAAGTGTGAGTGTATCCATTAGGACACCTGCCAGCTGATCAGCACATGCTTTCAGAGTTGGGCCTAGTTCCTAGAGTCGATCTCAGGTGCTTTAAGTGAGTGTGTGAAACTGGGGGCTTCAGTTCGTAGTAGCTCTAGACACAGTGCGTGCTCGCTTGTCTATATAATAGTTCTCAAAAACATAGAACATGTTCAGCTTCTGGCCAGAGGGACATTCAGTACTTGTAGATACATGTGACGCACAGCTGGGCTTCTCTTCATGGCTCTACGATTGTTCTCAGACCGCCAGAACTGTCCCTTGTCTGTTTATTTACTACAGATTATTTCCTTCCTATTCAGTGTTTCATCAACAGACTTTCCCATTCACATCAGCAGCTGTATAATTTTAATTTCACTCTGCGCAGGACATTACTTCAGGAAATAGGTTTTCTTTATTGTTTTAATTCAGCTCATTTAGTACGTCCTCTAGGTCTGTAGCCACATGTGCATGTTTAATATGCGTGTTTAACTGATGTAAATGTGTCCCGTTCTGTTGCTTTGCACTATAAGAAAATCCTGAAGTCAAGTCTGGCCTTCTTTAAGGCATATGTCAGTATGAGCTGTGTTATTCAAGTTATTTATGTCTCTGCACCAGTGCCACGAATACTAATTCCCGTAGTTTTAGTGGGTCAAGTGTTTTCCACTCTCCTTGTTTCCAAAAAGCAAGCCAGCTCTCTGTGAAGGGCCGGAGCATCTGAGGACACAAAATGGCTGGGCCAGGATACATGTCTGACATGGGTGTTGTGGAGCCAAATAAATCCCTGTTAGCAGAACGGCTTGATCCAGCGCTGGTGCCAGACTTGGAGACGGCCCAAGCCACAGGACAAGGATCAACTCTCCATGAGCATGAACCTAACACCCACACACTTTACTACCAGTTACAGCACATGAATCAACAGTTAATAAGATTATGACACATGTCTAAGGTGCTGAAGGGCTCGGGATATGGTAATTCTGAGGTTAGGACAGAATACAAACCTAGACATAAACAAGTTTGTAGTTTGACATGCGTGCTTGGGTTTTATGGTGTGACCTTAATTGTTGAGTGGCCCTGTAATCTTCAGCCACACAGTGGGTACGAAATGTATAACTGTCTAATGTGGAATGGACTGGAATATTCAGGGAATGTTTGTTGTGAAAATTCTTGTCGTTTCGGAGGCCAAGCTGAACTGGCAAGAGGATTTAGATTTAGAAAGCAGAACAGCAGTGTACAGCATACAGTCGCTCCAGCGCTGTGCTGACGGCTAGATCGATGCAGGGGATAAATAACTTGTGAGACTGTAAGATTCCTGTTACATTCGTACAGAAAAAAGAAGTGATTATTTAGCCCTCTCATTCATTTTGTAAACAGTGAGAGCGATAGGTACAGTGTGTCTTTTTTTAAGTTCTTGTGCTTGATACCGACTCATTCTCTGCTTTCACACTTAGGTGCACTGCATTGCAGGTTTGTCTTTTAATTGTAAATATCACAGATAATTTCAAAATAGCCCAAACAGATTGCATGGGATGTAACAGAAATAGTACATTAGTGAACTATTTGTATTCTAAAATAAAGATGTCTTTTTAAAAGCTATTAGGCCTATTTTTTTTGCCTGATTATCAACATGAATTAATTGACAGCCATCTTTTGTTCACAGTCTGCACAGCTCCAGCTCTATAGTTTTCAGCCTGCAGCCTGACTGAAGAACTGTAGAGCTGGAAGAGGATACATGGGACCGGACGGGGCCCTCCTTTCTCCTTCCCCCTCTTCTCTCCCCTTCGTATCTGTAGCCTTTACTGTGTTTACATTACAGACACACCCCTGACCTTCACCCAGGCCCCCTCCGCTGGCCCTAACACCACACACACACACCACCATTTCCACCACATGCCAGAGCTTCTAAGTGCCATGCATGAGCGATGTCACTTTAACGAATAAAAAACGATGCAAAAACATATGTATTTTGTACTCATAAGGGTATAAACATATCATCAGTAGTGTTTGCTCAGTGTGTAGTGGGGCTTGTTTAGTTGCTTATTTTTAGCACACTCGGCCATCTCTCATGCATTGCAAATGTATGGCAACATCGCCATGCAGCGGCATCGCCTCCCAGCCTACCACCGTACTGCAGAGTAGACACACCCCTCCGATACACCCGCCTCACTGCACACACATTTGCAAATGTGTCAAAGAAATAATGAAGCAGAATGCATCAAATGAGCCGCCTCGCACCCCGCTGTTTTCTTATTACTGTTTTAACTGCTTGGTATCGATGGTTGAGGTGTTGTTGATTATTTTCAGACACACACACAAATACAGGTCTGAGTGAACGTGGCTGCATAACAAAAGAAAACCAAGGTGCGTGAGAGACTGCGCTGTCAAACAAGGAGGACCGTTTCCACGCAGCGTGTCTAATGTTAGCCCGGTAATCACCCCACCTCACCCTCCCACCCCCGCCACTACGCCGGTTCCTCCCGTTGATTCAGAGATCAGAGGCGAAAAAAAACGGTGTTGCTTTAAACCTCACGCGGTCAAAGTTGTTTACCTCTTCGTTACCTCTGACGTCACGACACACCCCTGTTTGAGGGGGTCGGCCCTTCCGTGTTACGAGCACCGGCGCCGGCCAATCAGAGCCGAGCTGGACGGAAATGTCACCAATCACAACACGGGAGACACACAGAGCTCACCTGTGATTGGCTACCGGAGGGGCTGGGGGGGAAATCCCTCTTTCCTTTCCCGTAGAGGTCCTCACCAGAAAGGGGCGGCGCATAACACCAAAAAAAAAGGGAAAAAAAAGTAATGGCCATCTATTTGGGTCCTGAAGAAGAAGAAGAAGGGATAATTCTCGTCGGACTATCGTAGGTGTGTGTGTGATTTGAGTTTTCTCTACGGTAAGCGTGCACGTTTTTGCTTCCTCCCTCACTCTCTCTCTCCCGTTAGTAACAGTAACAGCTCGCGCCTCGGCCGTTTTTTTTTCTGTTTTTGTAATATTTTTTTCCGTTGGACGTTCGTTCGCACATTCGATAGCACAACGGGTAACAAGCTGGTTGAACTTGGAGCCGCGTTTTAGGGTTAAAGCAGCCAGTCAGCCACCCAGCCAGTCAGTCAGTCAGTCAGTCAGTCAGTCAGCCAGCCACGCTAACGTTAGCCACTTCACAACGCTGCTGCTCCTGCTGCTGCTGCTGCGAGAGCCAGCGTCTGAAAAGGGCGTACGAGTTTGACGTTTCCCCCCCCTCCTTCTCCTCCTCCTCCTCCTCCTCCCCCCAAGTCTCCTCTCCTCTCCCACATTTCTGAGTTTTGGTAACAACGCCGTCCTCTCTCTCTCGCTCTCTCTCTCTCTCCCTCTCCCTCTCCCTCCTTCAAAAAAGCTAACCAACCTGGCCCAGGCAACAACATGGAGGGGACGACACACTTTGTTGCAAGAGCATGAAGACGAAGACGACGACGACGACCACGACGAAGAAGAAGAAGAAGAAGACGAAGAAGACGACCAACAATAACAACAGTAGCAGCAAGAGCAGGAGAAGGAGCAGCAACAACGGCGACTAAAGAGGATTAAATGCAACAACTCGGGTCTTGATGGGGAAAAAGTTGAGCTGAGGTATGAAACTCGTGTGCACAGGAGGAATGTTAAAAGTCGATACTGGAGTTATTGTTATGATTATTATAAACAACGTTGCTCAAAAGGGCCACATGAGAATCAGGTTGAGCTGTGTAAACATGTGATTTTACTACCGTGCTCTGCTCTATAGGACTGTGCTATAGGACGTGTGTGTGTCTGCGTGTGTAGCTATGAAGTGTGTGTCTGTGTCTGTGTGTGTATGTTGCTGTTGAAAATAGTTCAGCGTTACATAAACAGAGCTACAGCAGCAGGTCAGGTACTACTAGGGTAAAGGCCCACTTCACTTCACTTCACTCACTGACTTGCGACATGCCATTTTTGCTTTTGTATTGAACAGGATTAACAACTTGGGGGATAAACTGAAGAGAGGTTTCAAGTCTACAACCTATTCTACAAGGGCATGCTAAAACCTCAGGTGAGATGTTTTCCATTTACCTGGCGATATGGCACTCACTCCACCATTAGGTTACACTGCATGTGTGTGAGCTGTTTCTGCTGTAATCAAGTTCAAACTGATGGTGTTTTCAAATTCAACATTTTATGTTAAATGGTTTTTATAGGCTTGGGCTGGACTGCCATCATATGTGAGAAAAGAAATACCTGAGGAATACATTGGATAAATTGTGAATAATACATTAGAAATCACAGCAATTGGTCTGTGTTGAGAACTGATGAATCTACAGTTTCTGTTCTCAAAACATCAGCACTTTAAAAACTTTGGTTCACTTGATGTGACATGTCTGTGACCATCCTATAGCCTAAGAACTGACCTCTTACTTTAAGACGTGTGTAATGAAATCAGTTCAATCCATTATTGTATGGGGTGTTTTCATCATCCCAAATGAGGAGTGTATCATAGTGTTTATAAAATGAAAAACAAAACCCTTATTAATTATTAATATTATTTATTACACCCCTAGTCACCTTTTTGTAATGTTATCTCAAATATGTGTTTTTGTCGATTTAAAGGTGTAATAAAATACTGATAAGCTGCAAGTGAGTTGAACTGCTCTATTATAGTGTCATGTAACACACAGTCACAGTTTGACTGTATAGGTCATATTCACAGACACACTGTCATACAGCTGGTAGAGTAAGTGACATGAATACAAATAGTTTATATGTTTACACCTGAACCACTCGCATCATAAAGTCACGCAGAACTGAGCAACTGAGCAGATAATGACATCATTAATTACTACGAGCGTACAGTCATTCTCAGCCTCCAGCTATTCCCTCTCTCTCTCCTTCTCTTTCTCTCTCTCTCTGTGTGCTGCTAATCGCCTAAAAGAAAATCTGAAGGGACCAAATACAGCTAACAGCAAGGGGCACATATTCCTACCTACCCTATCTTTCCAGCTTAGAGCTTAAAGCTACATTTCTCACGCCTATCCATTTCTGCTTGCGAAACAGTTTGACACATGAAAAATGGCAGGTTATGGATGTTGTGTTTTTATATCAGGTGCCTCATTTCATGGTTAAAGAGTATGGTTTCCACCTCTCGACAGCTTAGGTGACTTGAGATGTACGGTAACATATGTTCTGAATTTAAATAATGTGGAAATTTACAAGAGAGCCTGTAGTATTAGAAGGACCAAGGGGCCAAAAAAAAAATGCTTTTGAATCCATCTTCAGTGAATTTGTTTGCAGTAATTGAGCACATACCTGAAAATGGGGCTCTATGAAAACGAGCCCACTTTGTGTCTTTATTGACCATAACTGGAGCAGGTTGTTCACGGAGCTGTGTGCCGTGGAGATGGTACAGTCCATTAGGCCTCCTATACAGTGGAATAGCCCGCCCCCTACCCCCTTTCGTGACTACAGTAATTGGTTGCTTCCTCTCACATGTAACCCTATAGAAAGAAAGAGGCTGCTGTACTTAACTGTAAAGACCCACTTGTATGTACCTCTGTGCATGCGTGATGTTTGCCACATATGTTCACTTTGCCTTTGAGACTAATGAAGTGTTAAGCTGCTCGCCCCTAATGTCTTCGGGTCCTCAATTACCTCCTGTGGTTGATGATGGTTTCAAGGCCAAACACATCACACACAGGTAATGTTTGTTGTATATGGGGCACAAGTCATGCAGAAAAAGGAAAAAAATCTTCTTGGAAAGCAAAATATGGGCTGCTACGTCACTGATGTCAAAGCCAGTGGATCGTATAGCCTGATTTCTTTTTTTTTCTTTTTGAATTAATAAATCAGGTCTGTCTGAAGTTTGAGTTTCTTTTTTTTCTTTTTTTTTATTAGGGAATAGAAATACCAGTCATTTCTGATTTTTGTCATTTTTCGAAGACGACTATTTCCTGAAAGAGAGACAGTATTTTATGGGAGATTATATAACTTTGACTTGTGGGCTAAGTGCATTTGCGCCCACCTCACCCACATGTCTCTTGTCTGTCTGTCGGTCTGGTATTGTCCGGTTGGTCGGGCCTTTTTTTTTTTCTACGTACGTGCACACACAACTCGGTGTGCTTGAGAATGTGCGTTCTCTGTCAAATTCAGCATAGACATAAACAGGACTTTTGGTGTGCGTGTGTTAGTGTGCGTGTGTGTGTGTTTGAGTGGGCCTCTCCCTGCCTCGTCTCTTTCCCCTCTCCAGAGTCCAGCAAGGGGCCCAGCATAAGGGGGCAGGCTGCCGTCACTGCCTCGCTCTCTCTCCCCTTGCAGGCCAGCAGTGGGGCCTGGGTAAGGGGGGGAGGCGAGGGGAGGAGGGGGAGGAGAGGGGGGGGCAGAGACCATAGGGTTGGACACGGGACATGGGACCCCCCACCCCTTCCACCCCCCCCAGTTTAGTCCATCCTGTGTGGGGCACAGGTCACCTTGTCATGTGCTATTACTGCTGCTGTAACATGCTCCCTGTGATCGCAGGAAAAGAGCATGAGATAGACCAGTGGAGGCTGCAGGAGGGTGAATGAGAGAGAAACAGAGAGAGAGAGGGAAGTGAAGGGACAGGACTGGACTAGTCTGCTCAGCCAGTTGTTTAGCTGCATTACAGACTCAGTTTGTCTACTTTGTTGTTCTAAGGTCCACACTGTCTGTTTTTGTCCATTGTTCCCGTTCCTCTATCTGTTCTCCTCATGCATTGTTGTTTTCTTTCTTTCTTCTCCTCCTTCTCCTTCTTCTTCTCCTTCTCCTTCTTCTTCTTCTTCCTTCTTTTTTTAAGGAAATTTCTTAACACCAAGCAGATTTGAATTAAACTTCTTTTGTCACAAATCCCAGATCATGTTTCCCTTTAATGGTACTTGTTTTGTTTTGGGTTTATTTTTTTTCACCCCCACCTTCTTTCCTCTCCTTTAAATTTCCCTCTTCGCCCCTCTTCTGAGATTTTTTTTTTGTTGCGGGCTCAGATGTGCTGCTGCTGCTGCTGCTGCTGCTGCTATGTGTGAATCAGAAGAAGCCCATGTATTTGCAATGTAGCCCAGCTCTCTCCCCCTCTCTCACTCTGCAGCCCGGGTCATTCCAGATCTGATTTGTTTTATGTCTCTTCTGTACTCGTAGTGACCCAGCCCGAGGTATGCAGTAAAACACATCGCCTTATGTTTTCTCCCCTCTCCCTCCAACTCTCTCCACAACTTCTCCCTGTCTTTTTTCTCTCTCTCCCTCTCTCTTTTTCTCTCTCCCACTCGCTCTCACTCTCTCCTCTTTTATATCTTTCTCTCACTCTCCCTCTTTTTTTTTTCCCCTTTAAGAGAAACTTTTGGCAGCATGGAACAATTTCAGAACCATTTGTGGGATTGCGTCATGTGATGCCGATGGAGGATGCTCATTGGATTGTCGGAGAGGGCCTCCTTCTCTCACTCAGGCGTTCCACAGCAATCCCTCTCTTTCTTCCCGTGCTGTTATAGGTCTGGATGTGATTCCGACTCTGACTCTTATGTGTTGGGATGTGGTCTGTAAGCCCATTGCTGACATTCTTGGGACGTGATGCCAGAGGTTTTTTATTTCCCGCTTTCCCGTCTCTCTTCTGCACGTCTGTGTGCAGTTAAAACGATCCCTCCTCGAAGCGCTGACTGGATCCTCCTATTTACCCACTTTGTTATATCTTTTTCCTTGTCCTCAATCACATTTCATTTCAACGCCCAAGCACTAATGGCACCACTTAATTAGGTTTGTTAGATGGTGGGCCTTAGTGGGAGGGTGGGTTTTTATAATCACTTGATATTGACTTTGATGAAACTTAATCTAGCATCTGGGCTGCTTTCCAAATCTCTTTTTTTTTCACGGCTGAGGTCCCGTTTATGTCTCCTCTATAAGTAACAGGCCACCTGACAAGGAAAAAGCCAATGGGCACTTTCCTGTTTGATAATAACATACTTGACAATAGTGCAGCTGGAAATGAAATGGCGAGTAGAACAGAGAGAAATAAGTTACCCCATGAGTGGTATTGGACTCCTGCCACGGTCCACCTTGGCACTTACTCCTGTATGAACATTTCACAGAAGCTCAGACTCCCTGAAGATGCAGTAACTGCAGCAGGAACACATGAATTACTGTATTGTAAGACCTACGTTCATCATGCAGCATCACCGACGTGAAGTGTTACTATTTCTCATATTAGCACTTTACAAGTCTCTGCTCTCTGTTCTTCAGGTTTGCACCATCTGTAGCTGAGACCTAATTTCCAATTGATTGACACCTAATGTCAACTAATTAGAAGGTGCAAGTTGGAAGTATCCATTTGGGACATGGAGGATGCAGATGGTGCAAACAATTTACACTGATAATGTGGCACAGGTTGTGTCATAGACTGAATACATTATGCGAACTTTCGTGGGATATTCCTTCAACTGTAATGAGTTGAAAACCCCTGCCAGGTGTTCATTAATAAATATTTAATCACCAGACCATTTTTGTATGTGGTGTTGCTTAAACTCATGTTATCAGAGACATTGTGTTATATGACAAGATCAGTGGTTTTTTAGATGTGTTGATCTTAATTAAGTCCAGACCACCAACGGCACCGCACCCATTTGTCTTCCTAGCTGATGACCTATCAACTGTGCAGCATTGACACTTCTGTCAACAGTACCATGTCTTTAAATCTAACCCGAGGACCGGCTATAACGTCAGCCCCTGGATTATGAGACACATGCGTGTCATTTCAGCCATGATGTGAATAAATCAAAGAGGAAAAGATGAGTCACTGCATCACTGCATGCTAAGTAGCACTTGTTCTCCCTCAGCTAGTTTGTTGGGTTAAAATAAAGGGAAACTCCCAAACCTCTCCTGCAACTACGCCACCAAAATTGGGATAATGTCTTTATTTTGCAGCTTTCACCACCCAGTTAAAATGACAAGCTAGAGTCAGTTTGTGGTACTGTGCATAATTACAGCAGACCTCATCTCTTGCTCATCGGCCACTGCTGCCGTGTTTCTCAGATTCCCAAAGCCCAGCCGTGCCTTTTCATTTCTTTATCGCCGGATTTCACAGATACTAGAAGAGAGTCGATCAGTTACTGCATTTATTTGCCTGATTGATTCGGTTGCGGAGGAGGGAAAAAAGTGATCACTATAGATAGAAAGCTTCTTCTCGATTTTAATCTGCTATAAGAATGATCACTTTACTAGTTTTGCAAGGATGAGCCGATTTAATCAATGAGTCAGTCAACAAGAAAAATAAAAATATCAAACATTCCCTGGTTCGAGTTTCTTTCTTGTAAGGATTGGCTTCTTCTCTCTGCCTTATGTCACCGCAATTGAATATCTTTCTGTTTTGCACGTCGCCTTGTGCCGATACTTTTCCCAGTCGCTAACGACTTATTGTGGAAAAGAGAAAGTCATGATTAGATTAATCAATGAAGAAAAGAATTGTTAATTGCAGCGCTATTTATTGAGTCGTTGGCCTTTTCGTTTTAGCCTTCCAAAAACAAGCCCCAAATATAATGAATGAACTGTCCGGGTCCTCAGTGTTATTTCCCTGTGTGGGTGATCGGCAGGGTGTGGTGGTTGTCACATGTGGTGAGCATCCAAACCCAATCCAAAACTTTCAAAACCTAAATGTTTCCCACCTAAAAACAGCTCACACCAAGATTTATATCTACAAATATCTGTCTCTCATACATAATTTAGGTAGCCAGGCCAACAGATATTTTAACGGTGACAATGATAAGTGATCGCACACACACAAACAGCACGTAATACCAAAAAAAATCAGCCCCTTGATTTAAAAACAAAAACAAAAAGATGGGAGTGAAACGGCACCAGCAGAAATAAATCACACTATAAATGTGATTCCAACATGAAAAGCTAATTGCTTTTTCCCCTGACACTTTTCAAGATGAGGGCCTGTCAGAGATGAGACGTGTATTTATATTTAGCCAGTAATTGAAGTGGCTTATGAGTGTGTATTTTTAGCCAGCTTTTAAAATAACAAAAACAGACTGTTTAGTGTGGACGGCCTCTCTCTCACTCTTTCTCTCTGTCTCTCTCTCTCTGCGTACCCTCTCCTCGTACTATTTCTCCTGTCATATCTGTGACAGCCGGCAGGGTACAGTTGGTCTTTGTGACACAGAAAGTCGCTGTGACAAAGAGGTCACCCCTCCCCTACACGCTTGTATCTATGTATATATCTCTGTCTGTTTTTACTCCATCTCTCCAGCGTTTCCTCCACTCCACTTCTCTCTGGCTGCGTCCCTCATGCTCTCGCTCTCTCTCCTCCTACACTACTCTCGCTGCGCTCTCCTGTGGGCTGGCATTTCCTCTCTCTGACTGCAAACAGCAAATGGCCATTCACACAGTAATAGATGAGAATTCATCCTGAACTATCTGTTGTTGTGAGATGTAACAGACACGTAAGCAGATTGAAAACATGTCTGCCGTTTGCTGCTTTCAATGGCAGTGCGATCAGAAGATGACAGAGGCTGGAGGACACTGTACTGCTGCAAAATTGATGCTTAACTGATAAATATATATTAATATATAATAACAACTATCTAGTTTATAATTATACGATTCATGTATGTGAAATTGGAGATTGCAAAGTGCTTAAAAAGGCAGAAAAAGACTATAAAAACATGTGAAATCCGAATTTCATGCATAAGCCAACCTGCATATCCATATAAATACCCAAATGTATCCATAATGGGTAATCCTTATGATTATTCTACACTTTCATCAGTAATTTAATAGAAGATTTGGATTTAACGAGATTGAGTTTGTTGGTCGGCTTGTTCCAGCTTTACATTTCAAAAACCTTTATTATGATGTTAAACCGGTCCTTTTTTCTTTCTTTTTTTTCCTGCTTTGTGCTTCAGTAAGACACAAAACAATGAAATCACTCATGTGCAGCGTTAGAACTGTTTCAAGACACAAACCAAATTCAATAAACTGCTTAAGCAATGTAAGAGTTTCAAAATATTTGACATAAACCAACGTATCAGCCATAACAATCGGGTAGAAGTTGTTCTTGTTCAAGAGATTTGTCTCCTTCAGCTGCTCTAAGCTTATTCCTACTCACTCTGGTCATGTGGTTGAGATGAGCTACCTTAATTACCCTGTGTAGTTCTCTGCTTTTCATGGATTTTGGCACAACTCTCAGTTTCAGACACTGCGATTGTCCATGTTTTATCTTCCTTCCCATAGTTTTTTTTTTTTTAAATGATATACAAATGCGCTTTACTTTGGTTGGCTCATTCCCATCCCAGCCTGAAACTACCGATGGCCTCAGACTTGATCTCTCCACCGTTTCTTAAATTTTTAATGTGAGTGAAACATAAAGGGATTCTTAATGAAAACATTGACGGGTTGAAGCCGCCTGGAAAATGTACGTTATCTGTGACTGAATCTAACCCCAGGACAGAAGTAAGAGGAAGCTAATATTTGACATTCCTGTTTGAATTTCTGCTGGCACCATTTCTGTCTTTGTGAATTACTGTTGTGCAGCCATGTCATGTTTGATTAGATGTTAGCAAAGAAGTGTGTGTGTGTGTTTTAAAGAAAAAATGAAACGAGAACAGCCTTCTACTTTGTATTTTGCGGTTTGTTTTTCTTGTTTTAGTGTTTAATCACATTGAAATGATTAGCAAACAATGTTAAGTTTGTTTTCTTGAAACCCATTTCCCTCAGCTTTTACTAAGTAGTTATTATTACTGTTGAAGCATAAATGACATTTCTACAAAGTTTCATCCAAACTCCTCATTATACTCCTAATTATTACCATGCATATTATGCTATATATGTATCACTGCACCACAGGAGCACAGACAGTCAGAATCAATTTGATAAATATTCTTAAAGCATTCATTTAAATTCAATTCAGAGATGTGAAGTAAGAGATAATCCCTTTGAGTATCTCTATCTCAAGGAAATCTTTAATCTTTAATTAACTTACTGTTACATAAACAGTTTCCGACTAACGTGGCTTTAAGGTCATGTGATACAAAAAGTGTCTTATGTCTTGTTCCCCTAGTTTCTTCTGTTCTTTCTATATCAATCAGATTAATTATTTTCTAATGCAGACACACTGTAGCATCATCTTTTATGCTAACGCTTGGAAAAAATTAAGTAAATAATTATAGAATAAATCTTATTCTCAGAGCATTAATGAATGAAAGTGTTGCCAGTTTTTTGTCTGTTTGGAAAAGATGATGTGGAAGAACTAAATTTTAGGATCCGCAGTAGTAAAATACAGTCAGTGGTGGTAAATGCATAGTGTCCCTGCTACTAGTCTAGTTACAATCTACAAGCACCAAAGTTGTAGATGCTCCTTTTTTTTAAAAAAAGAAAAGGTAGTACTCATAAATTTCAGCTTCTGTTAGCCGTCAGGTAAGAAATCCATACTCGGTCGGCCCGTCGTGGAGCTGGACTCAGCGCTGTAAGCTAATCAGAAATCACAGTGTTACTGATTTATCCTTGGGCTTTGTGGCGGTGTAACACACACACTGAGAAGAGTAATATTTTTGCATTATTACAGCAGTGACAGATTTGATGGATGCCTCTGAAGGCCGTACACACACACACAATACTTATCTATATCCTTCAAGAGTGAGTCGTTCAGCGAGTCGAAGCCTAAAGCCCAAACCCGTCTCCTGGCTTTGCGTGCCCGAGACTGGAATGAGCACAGGTCTGGTCTAATAACCTGATGCATTATTTAGAGCGCTCTCTCAATACTACTGTGCATTTAGTGTAATGGCCTGTCAAGGCTGAATGCAATCACACAGGACTGACTTCACTGATCAGTTGATGATATAGTTAAGGTGAATGCTTGTTTTTCCCTCTTGGTTCACAGTGAGTGATGAGTACCAATGCGTGTTGGGATTAGTCCGCCTGCCTGCCTGCCATGGTCTGCAACCGGGGGAAACGGATTTTATGCCTTATAATTACGCTGAATAATTATATTGGTCAAGTATTGTGTAACATTTCATTACATGATGGCAGTTAAGAGTTTTGTAGGTAATAGGTTTAGGCCTGCATAAGGGATTTAATATGTTTTTAATTTGCTGTGGACCATCTAGTTAATAGGTTGGGTCACAGTTCTCCATCGATTTTGTCTGTCACCTCTCAAAGTGCCAGCAGGACTAAAGTTTTAACACCGTACATGAGAACAACACCCACTAGGCTTTATTTATCCCTCCCCCTCCCCTCCTTATTACCTGACCATGATTTCTGGTGTTTGTGAGCCCAGCCTGTACAACCACTCCCACTATAAAAGCCACAAGCAAAGTAATCATTGTTGGCAACAGACGTAAACAGACAAGGTTTTGGGGGCACAGGTTGAAACGGTACATTTCTCCGCCGTGAAATCAGTTTTATTAAAAACACTGTGATGCTCAACAAGTTGCAAGTCAGACAGTTTGGTAAACCCTCAATTGCAGAAAATGGTGATTTCATGAGATTATCTGGTTTGCATTGGAAACTGCCTGTCGAATTTTGAGGGCTTTCATACACAGACGTGGCTCAGGGAAACGCAGCATAACTCACTGGTATTGCAATTACTGATAATTTAGGCCACAGCCAGGTTAGGGTTAGAAGAAGAAACCTGCGTCACATTGCTTCACCTGGATACCAAGTGTTATATATCACATAGTTAAATCCTTCAAGGCCTCATCTGGAGGTGTCTTTGCAATAACAACTGTCACACTGTCTGGAATATGTGAAATTTGTGTAAAACCTTTTATAGCCTGGTTTGTCTTTTTTTTTCAGGACCTTTGACTCAACATGTGTACTTTTACCTTTTGCACTCAGAAAGACCTGTCGTCCACTGAAACAACTAGATTTTAGTTGCACAAACAAAACACTACTCATAGAAACTTTCACATATTGTGTGACGAGCTGTTAATGTTTTTTTAAGGTCCAGTTAAAGTATCACACTTGTGAGGATTTACAGTGTAGATTTAACCAACTGTCACATGTGTTCCCCTCCTATATATTATGAGAAATCACTGTCTCTGCTCGGCTCTGCTTTGCTTTACATCGACGTCGTGCCCCTGAGCTCGCTGCTGCTGCTGCAGGAGTCTCACGGCGAAGCCAAACAATCCTAAAGTGTTTTCCCACCGACCTACGAGTTTCTCTGTGGTCTGTTGTTTATCAAAGGTCTGTTCGACCCATCTGCTGAATTCCCCTCCACAAATATTTGCTGTCAGTTGCTGCTACTTCCAGTTGCGCGCATACATACTGTTTTCGGTGTACCACAACGGTTGCCGTATCAGATGTTCCTCGTTAGAGCGTGTGGTGCCGTGATACGAGACGCCAACATATTATAGATGCTTGAGCCTCGCTTGCTCGTCCATGAGGCCTCCCAGCGCCGAGGCGATGACTGGATCCTCTGTTTCCTCTCTTCTTTTGACCTTTTGTTTTTAATAAGGACTACATGTCCTGTTAATAGATCTGGCGTGCTGGGTATAATATTCGCAACTGTACTAAACTGAATAACAACAACAACAACAACAACATCATCAAGAGCCCAGCTGTTGAATTTACAGGAGTGTATGTGAAGACTTTTAGGGTGGAACGGTGTTTTATTAATTAGACATGAATTATGGAGAGCTCTGTCAAATCATTTTAAATTATTCAGCTGGGCTCTCACCTCATTGGCTGTTGATTTGTGACTTTGTTGAGGTTTTTTTATTTATTTATTTTATCGGTTTCGTTACCTCGCCTCCCCTCTCCCGGCCCTCCACTCCCCTCCCTCCCTCCCTCCCTCCCTCCCTCCCTCCCTCCCCTCCATCATTTGCTTCGCTTTCACTCTCTACAGTGTGGAAGCAAAAAGAAAAGAATAAGAAAGGAGCTTTGTGAAAAAGGACAGTGATTGTTTGTTTATGAGGATGCTAGCCTTGCGGTGACATGCCTTTTTTCTCCCTCTCATGAGGCTGTTAAGTGAAATAGATACTCAGAGCACTATGTAATCAAATGTAACCCAGATCCAGCATTTTGGAGTGGAACGAGGGTTTTTCCACTTGATTCATATGGCTCCAGTTCCTCGCTCCAGGACAAAAAAACACTGGAGTTGAGTTCACCTCCAAAGGGTTAGACTGGGACTTGTTTGAATCCTCTCCTGGAGGAAAAGGGACAATGTTTGGTTGGCATGGAGATGGGTGAAAAGAGATGTGTCTGACTTCTGTGTAGCGGGGTTTTTACAGCAACCGTTGTAAAGATAATCATAGTTGAAAATACAATTTTCTAAAAAGACCCATAAACAACGAACATTTACTCCTTTTTTTCGTTATTATTATTATTTTTGTTCTCGGTTATCTTGTGAACAGCAACACAGAACAGATTATAATTTAAGAAAATATTCTCAAATGTGCTTCAGATGTTAGAAGTTGGCAGCCTTCTTCGCATTTTTATTTTCTTGTTCTGATTGGAAGCAAAATGAAAAGTTTCTACAACAAGGAGCTGATTTCATTTGTTTTCTCTCTCTCTCTTTCTTTTTTCTCTCCTTCTTCTTCACCCCTCCTCCCTCCCCTCCTCTCTCTCTCTGTGTTTGTAGTGATGGAGCCCACAGTTGTGAGTACGTCCACTCTGGCCCCTGATGAGTTTGATAGGAACATGCCGCGGATCTGCGGCGTGTGCGGTGACAAGGCCACCGGCTTCCACTTCAACGCCATGACCTGTGAGGGATGCAAAGGTTTCTTCAGGTACACAAATGCATAATATGTGTGTGTGCGTGTGTGATGAAGCAGACATAAATTAACATGATTGTTGCACAGAGATGGACACACACAACCTACAAAATAGTCTTTGTGTAACTCGTAGCACGCTGATTAAAAACCGAGAGATGCATATTGACTAATTTATTGGCACATGTGCACATTTGCATACAAACACAGGTCCGAACTTGCATAAATAATGGCCACCCACCCACACACTCACATGGACATTAAATGTAATTGCCACCCACAGTTACATAAGAGCGCACACAGACACACATACACACAAGCCCACTGACAGCATTCCTGTTCACGCTAATGCTCAGCAGGAGGTAGAGAATACAAATGAGCTCGGCCCTATAGTCGATGCTTTTCGCCCCCCCCCCCACCTCCTGCTCATTGATACACACCAGTTTCCAATTTATTCCCAAAGACGGAAAACCGGAGCGGGTCGTCGTTGTCGTCGTGATTTTCTTTGAGTTTGTTGCGTGTTTGATGTATCCGTCCGTTTGCGTCTGTTCCTCTCAGCAGTCGCGATATTTAAAGTGAGAGGATGAAAAAGACGGATGTTTAATAATCTCCTTCCTCGTCTCTCAGCTGGCCTCTGTTTGAACTCTCACCAAGCATGTGTGTGTGTGTGTGTGTGTGTGTGTGTGTGTTTCCTCACATCTGTGTATAAACGTTCATACGTACGTACATACATACAGTGGGGCCCCCCCTCTCCAAAAAAAAAAGACCACTTCCCCATTCACTTAAATGGGAAAGTGGTCCATTACTAACTAAATCATTACGCTCTGCGTCATCGTTTGGCGAGATTCATCTTTTACCCCTGGATTCCTTGGCACTCGGCCATATGTGTGCTGTTCCACTCAGCCCCAGACCTGAAGGGCAAAATATTTATCCTGTTCTACTGTGATTATTATTTGAGCAAAACACTGTCAAAGGTGCCACATTGCTATTATTTGTCAAATTCTTACCGGTATTCTAAGCACAGTTACAAACATATAGAGCCGCATGCATGATCTGTAGCTAACTACATTCGCAATAACTCTGCTTTTTGGCGTCCACACTCTGATATATTACATTAACAGATGTTTTAAAATTGTATACAATTCCTTGTAGGCGCAGTATGAAGCGCAAGGCCACCTTCACATGTCCCTTTAACGGCAGTTGCACCATCACGAAGGACAACAGGCGCCACTGCCAGGCATGCCGGCTCAAACGCTGTGTGGACATCGGCATGATGAAAGAGTGTAAGTACGATGACAGGTGACCCACATGTCTTCGAGTCAATACTCCTCCTGACCTCACACTGTGTGATTTACAACATGTACTTAAATAGTAGTGGAGTTACTTTAGGTTGATCCCAGTTTGGCCCCTTTTGGGTTCAGTGCACGGTTCATGTCATTAATTACATGATTAATCACACTAGGTTATGATTTTTTTAAATTTATTTTTGTTTTAATGTAACCTGAAAGTTCTGGATATGAATCAGCATTATATCCTGAACTGATCCGAGGCCAGATTCTGACGTGAATGTGACCCACTGTAGATAAATAACATTAAATTAGCTTTTTCTCACAGTGTTGGTTGTTACAGTTGTTAATAGGAAAATTTACACAACCACTGTATGCAAATTATTATTTTTTAACCGGGGGGGGGGGCTCTTGTAAATATTATGTAATGTTTGGACTGTGGTCAACTGTCCCAGGGTCTTTACCCCCATTACAGTGTTTACACGTTCTATTTGAACTACAGGAGCCTCCCCACATTGTATACACTAAGTTTACTCCATCTGAAGTTTCAACACCTGCTGTTATGTACAATCTTCTCTCCACACAGGCCTTGTTTATTTTCACGGTCTGTAAATAGCAGGTACATCTTTTTCTAGGTTTTTTTTTTTTTTATCCCGATATCCGGATATTGTCCATGTCCACACACACACATACACACACAAACACATACACAAACACAGGCCACTGTTAAAGCGAAGGCCTCTCACTTCCAGCTGTTTTTTTTTTTCTCTCTCCCTCGGGTGTTTCTGGGAATACCACAAGAGAGCAGTGGCACCGGTGCTGCGATTTACTGTATGGGAACAGTGTTGCTGTTGCACAAACAGGAGCATGTTGTTGAGACCCAGTTCTCTCTCTGTCTCTCTCTCTCTGACTCTGTGAGCTAATTCAGTGGCTAGAACAACAAGGAGCGAACAGAACAAAGACAATGCGCTCACTTGTTCATTGCAGCAGGGGTCTCCATATGGAACTGTCCCCTCCCATTCTCTTCCTCCAGAGAATAACAACCCCCCCACCCCACCTCCACCCAGCACCACATTGACATAGCTGTCATCACAATGTAAAAGACAAGTACATAGTGAAAAGCTTTAAAAAGCTCTGTACTTCACCTGTATCCTGCCATTCAGGCGTTTTTTTGTGTTTTTTTCATTATATTGTTTTCCAGTCGCTTCTTCTCTTGTTTTATTAATGTCATTCTTTCACAAAAACTATGTTCTCCATCCATGTTTTTCTTTCCTGAAAGTTGTTTCCTCTCTGTGTATGTGTGTGCATTGTAATCCTAACACTCTCTTTCCCTCTTTTATCCCCCCTCCTCCTCCTCTTCCTCCTCCACCTCCGCTCTCCGTCCTCCTCACCCAGTCATTCTGACAGATGAGGAAGTGCAGAGGAAGAAGGACCTGATTCAACGGAGGAAGGACGAGGAGGCGCAGCGTGAAGCGGAGCGAGAGGCGCGACGGCCACGGCTCTCCGACGAGCAAAGTCAGGTCATCGCCACGCTGGTGGAGGCGCACCACAAAACATACGACGACTCCTACTCTGACTTCTGCCGCTTCAGGGTTCGTGTCTAAATATGGTTTTGCTCTGGTGGTCACCAAAAAAAAAAAAAAAAATCAAGATCATGCGTTCACACTGATTTAAAAATTTACATGAAAAAAATAAATCAAACGTTGAAATGCTAACATTAAGATAGAACAGCGCCGCCTCGCTTAAACAACACTTGACAGAAGTTATGTGGGTTTGTAATTTGTGACTTCCATAGTTCCACAAATCAACATTATTAGCGTTACTTTCAGTTTTGTACTGAGATTCCTCTGTGACTCTTTATGTTACCCTGCAGTCCCTCGAGCTGTTTCTCCTCTGAAATCCATTTTTTTAGTCTCCATCCCCACAAATTACACACAGTACACTCCAGGCCAGTAATTTAAATCCCTTTTTCTTTTTCTTTTTCAGCAGATGTGGTATTTTTGAATAGGAATCAGAACAATGAGTACAAATTGGTCAGCTGTTGGATGTCTTATATCTGTTTTTTGGATTTGTCCTCTGTGGTCTTTTACATGTGCCTCTTTTCCTCCTGTCCAGCCTCCTGTGCGCGAAGGCCCAGTGACGCGTAGCGCCAGCCGAGCTGCCTCTCTCCACTCTCTGTCTGATGCCTCCTCTGACTCTTTCAGTCACTCTCCAGGTAAGAAACACACAGTACGAGCACTTAAAATCAAGTGAAACCAACCACTGACCGGCCCCTGCAATATAATTAAACCCATTTTTATTTTCTCTCCCCCAGTAAATCAAAAGCGTTAATACTTATGGCATTTATGTTTTTTCCAGTTCAGCTGTTAGCATGTTGGCTTACATAATCTGTTATGCTGCTTTACTGAGAATCCAGTGGAAATCCTGTGAATAACCCGTACCCTGTGGACACCTGACTCCTTCTAGTAAACATCAGTTCATTAATGCCTCCGTCACTAATGGAGTGAACACAGCGAGGGACGCGGTCACGCGGCTCACTGCCAACACTGAGAGCACACACAAAAATTCCAGCCAGCTCTGCATGCTTCACATCTTCACATGTTGTCGGAGATGTCATCTGAAGCTTTCATCTCCCTTCTACCGACCTGACACTCGTGTTTTTTCAGATTATCCTTCCTGCCAACAAGCCCTATCTATTTTCATGATTTCTCTCTGTTCTCTGAGCACAGAGAGAGTGTATGTTCACGGGGGAGTAGTGTGACTTTGTTGTGCTTTATTTATGAACAATTTTCCCTCCCCTCTTTTCTACTCTCTTCTGTCTTTTTTTTCCCTCCTCCTCCCCTGATCTCCTCTCGGCTCTGCTCTGCTCTATTTCTCCTGCCCCTCTGCAGAGTCTGTAGACACCAAAATGAACTTAAACAACCTGCTGATGATGTACCAGGAGCAAGGCAGCAGCCCTGACTCCAGTGAGGAGGAGGGCTCCAGCTTCTCCATGCTGCCTCACCTAGCTGACCTGGTCTCCTATAGCATCCAGAAGGTCATTGGATTTGCTAAGATGATCCCTGGGTTCAGGTGTGTAACCTGCATGCATGCAAAAAAGCATCTTTGCATTCATTTGTTTCTCTACATTTAATTCAGTTCTTATTAAAGGGGAACTATGCAAGTCTGCTTTTTCACTGTTTTGGTCACTTTTTTTCTCTGGAGCTCCCCCTACAGTTTAGTTCATATTTTCACTGTCGTAAAAAACTTTTCCGCTTGAGCATTTATTTTCTATGAAGCCGGCAAGAATGCAATCTATGGAGCGATGTCTACCTAGGTAGGTAACGTTAACAAGATATTACAGATTTCGGGGTGCGTTCGGTGTCGTAGTGCTGTAAAGCAGTCCATGTTTCTCGCGAGACAAGATCTGGGATACCACGTCAGAGACTCTTGATCTTGCAAGGTTGGTTTTCGGCCAGGTGGAAGGGAGAGAGCCTCCATTCTCCTTGCTACAAGTCAGTCACTGGGGTGCAAATCTTGCATAGTTCCTTTTTAAACTGATGTTAGCAAGAACACAAAAAAGAAAAGCATGCCCTGTCTGGAGACTTGACCTGTTGCCACATAGGCCACACAAAAAAAAAGGTTGTCACACTAAATTCACATTGACATGAAAGGATGAAAGGATACTATACAGTAACGACAAGTCCCCACCAGTTCTGTTTTCTGTCTTAGGTCTGGGCTGGTTTGCATTAGTAAAGTTGACCTCTGACTTTCAGTTTTCATTTAGCAGTCTATCACTGCTCACGGCTGACATAACACCGCAGCACAGAGATAAAGGAGAGGGCACACATTCGCCTCTCCGTACAGTTCTTGCAGAGAACTTTCTGTTTATCTGATTTTCTTTGTTGACTTTGTTGTTTACATTCTGAATAGTCCTGCTTATATAACTGACAGAATAAAAATTTTTACCCTAAATGCGGCCGTACTAACAGAACGTTCAGAGACCTCATGTATTTTTTATTTGCACGCCTCAGAGTGACTCTTTACCTAAATGTGTGTCGAAGACTTTGTACACCTACTTGTTTTTCTGCCTGATTAGTCGATACGGTGCCACAGTGATGGCTGTGGTCTAAAGGCCATAGATCACTGATAGACTGTATATTGCAGGGAGCTGACACATTGTGGAAAAAAAAAAATCTTTGATGTTGTGTTGTTCCCTCACTGGGACGATGGTTACACATTTTCCACGGTCGTGTTTGTTAACGTGAAGTTCGCCCCCTAAAGTGTGTTAGTGGGTTATTACCCTAACCTTTCCAGAAATACATTCCTCCAGCACGGAGCGATCACCTGTCCACCTTTTTTCTTTTTTTTTCTCAACGTGTACGTTGTCAGGTTGTTCAATCTGATGATCACACAAGATTTGAAGAGCATGTTAAAGACTTATGGAATAGCACAGGGTAGGGATCGGCCGATGTGGTTTTTTCAGGGCCAATACAATACCAAATATTAGTAATCAAGGAAACCAATATTTATAACGATATTTATTTGCATTTTGGTTTTAGAATAACACACCTCGGGATATACTGAATACAGTAAACTGTTTGTTTCTTCTTTGTACACCATGGAAATCTGTGATAAGAAGACCTTTAATTTTTGTAGAATAATACTTTAACTCCAACACAGACCTTGTTTCGGTGGGTTATCGGTGAAAAAATGGCCAATAGGAAATAAATTCAAAATACAATATCGAAAAAATGCAGAATAGCGTCCCATATAATCCGCCATGTTGATAACCGGTCTATCCCCTAGTACAGGGTAGATCCTGTACAAACCAGCACAATATTTATGACCATGAACGCAAAATAGCCCGAGTCGGCCCGAGGCTCCGTCATCGTTATCTCCCTCTATACCTTCCTTTCACATGTGGCAACTGTTGCCCTCTAGCATGTTCTTCTCTCAGTGTGTTGACAGGGACAAAAGCTCTGTGTCTCAGGGGTTACCCCAAAGTCGAGGCTAAAACAAGTCCGGGCCTGTATTTCCTGAAAGTTGTCATTCCCACTGGCAGCGAGTGATGGACGTGGTCGGATTACCACTGGAATGTTTGTTCACTTATGATCTGCTCCCTAAGCCCTGAAAAACACCACCGGACCTCCCCTGAAGATCTGCGTGTTTCAGCTCATGTCTGCTCGCTACTTTCAGTAGTTCCATGTAATAAACATTTGAAGACACTTCAGAACATTGCTCGATGCTTTTAACTGTGACAGCGGTGACACTTAAAGAGGCGTCAGCTTGACTAATGTTCATCACAACAGCTTTTTAGACACACTCTCACCCATCACAACAGGAGGAGGAAGCAAAGAAAGAGTAATTTCTTGTTCTTCCACATCATATATCTGATAAAGACTGTGACCGACCTTGAACAGATATAAAAAAAAAAAAAGAGTGGGCAGGTATTTGATGTGAATCTTTTCCTTATTGTTTACCTGCTGCTGTGCCAGTGCCCTGTCATGTGGTGTTGACAGGATCACAGATTATTTTAAGACTGTTAAAACAACACAAAATAACTGTTACAAAAATCATAACTAAAACTGAAAATGATTTCTCTCCTCCTCCAGGGAGTTGACAGCAGAGGACCAGATCGCCCTGCTCAAGTCCAGCGCCATCGAGGTGATCATGCTGCGCTCAAATCAGAGCTTCAACCTGGAAGACATGTCCTGGAGCTGTGGTGCGCCCGACTTTAAATACCAGATCAGTGATGTCACCAAAGGTCAGTGTTAAAGCTGCCACGTCTACAGTTTGACTGCTGTGAAGACAATCTAGTGTTAAAAGAGCGACGATGCCTCCGCAGGCTTTGGCAACTTGTTTTTTTTTCTTCTTTTTTTTTGCTCGGTTGATAGTTAAAGAGAGAGACGCGCGTGTTACACATTAACACTTCTTTCCAGAGCTGGAGGGAGGCAGCGCGGCGTTAAGGAGGTGGATCACTGGTGTTGGGAGTACAGATAAGGTTACTACTGGCTGTACAGTACATACCCATCGGCGAAGGATGCTAATTTCTCTGCAAAAGCCAAGTTACAGGCCCTCTGGGGGGGCGTGGCTTTCATTTGCCTTTCAAACAAGACCCTCTCTTTCTGGGATCAACCAAAGAATGTCACTCCTGACCTGCTCACCACACAAAACAACCACTGTCTGCACGAGGAGCAGCAGCAGCAGCAGCAGCAGCAGCTCTGTTGTGCTCCTCTTAAAATATAGTTGGCATGAACATGACTCATAGATGCAATAATAAACTCTTTAAACTCTCTTTTAAATGAGATTGTGTCCTTTTAAGGTTTCATCAGTGAGTTATTTATGTAATAAAGCAATTATAATTATGTTCAGTGCAACAGTGAACAAGTGATAATTTTATAATACCTTGTCTTGTTTAGTTGTTTATATTAAAGCTGTTAATATTTGTCTTTACACACAACAAACTGCACAATATTATTCAATTATTCTATTAGCTTCATGAAAACTCAATCAGAAATTAATCTAATTAGTTTATCGTACAATGCTCAATTCATGCACTTTTTTATGACTTTTCCTTTAGGCATCTAAACAAGTGCAGAGGGAAAGTCATTTAATATAAACTTATCCTAATTAAAATTTTGCCAAACTAGTAATAAAAAACCTGAGGATGTACAGGAGGCATGAAGAAGTAAAAAAAAAAGAAGAAAAAATCCACACCAGAGATGATTCAGAGAGGCAAAATTAAATATTAATGAGTAATAGAGGGATGGTACCGTTCCCTGGAGGACTCTTCTTCTGTGATATATACTATGGAGCTGGTTCTATGTACTGCACATTAATGATGTGATCCTCCTCCTCCTCCTTCTTCTTCTCTTTCGTTTTCTTCTTCTGCTTCTTCTTGTATAGCTGGTCACACTCTGGAGCTGTTGGAGCCACTGGTGAAGTTCCAGGTGGGCCTGAAGAAGCTGAGCCTGCACGAGGAGGAACACGTGCTGCTGATGGCCATCTGCCTGCTTTCTCCAGGTACCGTTCATCTGACTGTGTGAAGGAGGAGGAGGAGGAGGGAACATGAAGAGGGCCGTCATGAATTGTTCATGAGCGATAACGTTTGCCTCTTCTTCTTTTTTGTTCCAATAGAGCACATATTCATTATGGGTTTTATTGTGGTAAAAGACCACCTTGAGCGTTTTGGTTAAGATAATATCGATGTTTATTATTTGATGTCACTCAAAATAAACCACAGGAACGAACAGTTTCACATCCAAGGATTTGGCCTCAATCTGAACATACATCATCACTGTGTGTATGGTTATGCATTTTGAGGAAATACAGTGAATACATTATACATGTGCCGTTATGCAAGCATGCAAGCATGTGTAACTAAGTGGATATTTGCATTCCTTTTGTGTGTATGAAGCAGCTCATTAACAATACATAGATGTGCTCTACCTGACCTAAAATTAGCAACGCCCCTCACACAGAATGGAAAGGAATACAAACACAGAGATCATGCAATCTTATATAATTCATAACAACTTTGTGATTCTGATTCCAAGGATAAATATTATCATTATTATCCCACAGGAAACAGAAACAGAAACACTGAACCATCGGGTTTCACAGCAGATTGTTAAAGGGATACACCAACATGTTTTTTCGTGTCTTGAAGCTGATTTTATTTTAGCTCTAAACTCTGTAAATATATCACTTTATCGATATTTCAGACATTTTTAGGCGAGAAAGTAGCCGTTTAGATCAGCAGTGTGTCGTTAATTTGTCTAAATGCCAGCTGTTTACAATTTTGTTCCATTCTCGATGTAGCCAGCTTGAACCAAAATAAACCGTCTTTGCTTGAACCCTCCGTTTTGACCGATTTTGTCCTGTTACCGGCATTTGACCGCTCAAGATGCCTTACCGGAGAGTTATGTCAGCTCTGAGACGAAGATCAGCCCGCCGGTTTCCATTGAGAGTTGCTGAAGAGTGTCTCTGATGACTTTAGGTGGAGGCAGGCTAACACTACCCATACACTTCCTTTGTGCTAAGCTAATTTGTGAGGCAAGACACGAAAAAAAAAATGTTGGCGTATCCCTTTAACTGTTCATTTCTGTTGCTTATCTAAGAAGCTACAAAACCGTAAGACCTTCTCCCCTTCTCCTCCTCTTATTGTTGCAGACCGCCCAGGTGTGCAGGATCACGCACGGATCGAAGCCCTCCAAGATCGCCTGTCAGAAACCCTGCAGGCCTACATCCAGCTGCACCACCCGGGGGGACGTCTGCTCTACGCCAAGATGATCCAGAAACTGGCCGACCTGCGCAGCCTCAACGAGGAGCACTCCAAACAGTACCGCTCGCTCTCCTTCCAGCCGGAGCACAGCATGCAGCTCACCCCGCTGGTGTTGGAGGTGTTCGGCAGTGAAGTCTCCTAGAGGCCGGCGAGAGGGGGCGAGAGGGGCGGCGAGGTGGGAGGGGGCACAACCTCTGGACCTCAGGGGCCCCCGGCGGCAGCGTCGGCAGCAGAGACGACGACGATGACGATGATGACGAGGCCCCTGGGGGATGAAAAATGGAGGGAGAGAGCTGAGAATGTGCCGGATGAGCTAAATGGAGGTGTGAAGTAAGGTGTGTGTGTTTGTGTGTGTGCGTGTGTAGGAGAGGAAGTTGTGCGTGTGTGGTTTCATGTGTGTCTTGTCTAAAAAGAAGTCTGTCTTGGTGTAAAGGCCAAGGTTGTATGGAGAGCAAGCAAGATGCTACAAAAGACACAGTAAACAAGGGAACTTCATATAATACAGATTTAAACTATACATACAACTTCTGCCTATATACAGTGTTTTGTCTGTATTTAAAAAAAAAAATCAACCAACAGCTGCTTCAGATGCCAGGACATTGTGTGTGTGTGTGTCATGCGCTACATGTCGTGTGCACACACACACTGACAACAACAAACATACTCAGTTATATTCATCTAGCCATTCAGTTGAGCTACCTCTTGGTTTTACTGGGGTTGTTTTATATTTACATCACCTATGTGAAACAGTAACTTTTACACAGAACAATTTAGATACCGTACAGATGACATTTCAGTTTATCAGTGCAAAAAGCAGTGCCTGCACATTACTTTTGACGTTTTTGGATGTTTTAAATAAAATCCTGTATTTTTTTTTTTTGTTTTCGTTTTTTTGTTTTTGTTTCGTTTTCGTTTTGTTTTTCATCTGCTTCTCTCAAAAGGCAGCATAATGTATATGACTGTGTATACAAATCAAACACACATGCCTTTCACCGTTTCACCAAAGGTATGATCAACTACTTTCTCAACAACAACAACTACAACAGCAACAAAAAGCTTCCAGTACCTAAAATAATAACCTTGCTGCTCCATGGGGTCTTTTCATGCATGTAGTCTTTGGACATGCTGGCAAGATGTCTGACTAGCCTCACAGCCTATGAAGGAAAAAATATGTCATTATAATAGGTTTATACTGCAGAGTAGAGAGCGTAGTCTGTAATGTAGTCAGGTTTTGATAGGAAATTTTGGGGTGCCTGGGTTTGAGGTGAGAATTAGCCACTAAATGTGTTAGCTACTTTTACACTGCTAACTGTCAATCAAACTTAAGCCTGCATTATGGCTTGTTACTCTCTTTTTGAAATTGTCTGTTTCTTTTTTTTTCATTATTCGTCTCTCTCTTTTTTTCCTTTTGTGTAATAATTATTGTCTTTATTTTCCTGTAAATAGTTAATTGCTACCACATGTATCCTAAGCACTGTTATACCACCTTTTACTCAAGCCTATGTATTGATATACAGCATCTATATTATCACAGATTTTAAAGGGCTAAAATGCCAAATCTAACTGGAAATAGTAAACAGAGGCCAAAGCAAAAAAAAAGAAAGAGAACGAGAGAGAAGAGAAAAGGAAGAGGGGGCCTCTTCTTGTTAATATATAGCTGCATACCTTACATGGAATTGGCATAGATACGGATGTAATTGCAATGGTCTCTATTTTTTGTTTTTGTTTCGTTTGTTCTTTTGTTGTTGTTGTGTGTGTGTTTTATACGTTATAACTTCACCTTTAAAGAAAAACAAAACAATTCCATGAATTGTTCCTCTTCAGTACAAAGTGAGCTCGGTGGGTGGAGAGCTTGGGAAGCTGCTTCAGACCTCCACAGATATCACACCCCTTTCGTTTCTGACTGGGAAGTGGATTTTCTAGAATGTCTGAGGGCCTGGATGTGGCGGCGGCGACAGCAGCGTGCACCTCTACACCCAGGCCCTCCTGTTTGATGATGTATGCTGCGCAGCCCTCTAGTGGCTGCATTTTGTAAATACCAGGTATATATCTATGTATATTATGGATATATAGATATATACAAATACACACACAACACATACATGTATATATATCTATACATATATATACGTAATGTGTCTGTCGCTGTACATAGGGCTACGTATTTCTCAAGGCTAATTTTTTCAGAAATATATATGCAAATACAATATTGACCCTTTTTTTTCTTTGTTTGTTTTGGATTCATTATCACAATGTTCTTCTGAGACACTATGCTCTTTGTTTTGACTTTGATAATGTTTTTTTTTTGTTTCTTTTTGAGTTAAGGATGGCTTCAACAGGGATTGCTTGTGTATTTGACTCACTCAGTCAGATTATTATTACTCAGTGTAGCAGTGGGGGTTGATGTGTTTTTTTGTTTTGTTTTTTTGGTTTGTTTTGTTGTTTTTTTTTGACTAATTTCCAAGGTTCATTTTTTTTCCTGAGATACGACAAGCTAAACATACCGTGCTGCTCTCTAATATAAGCCATATAGATCACCAAGCTATAGTTGTACACCTGATGCATTACAGTACATCGACGTCATGACTCCAGAGCCTTGGATATTTCTCATTATATAATCTTTTTAACTAAAAACTTGTGCTATTTATCTATGGCTTTTTGGAAAACATAAGCTTGAATACGATAGGAGCTCGTTTTCTGCCTTCTCTCTGCTGTCAGTCATCTTTGGCTTATGCTTCATCAGACAGCATCTAATGGCTTATAATAAAAATAAAAAAAACCAAACTGCCAAGAAGGATCTGAGCGCTTTAGATTTAGAGGCCAGTAACGTATCATAACGGCTTGCCGCATGTGGGTGTATGATGAGACGACACGTCTTTAAAATCGAGACAATTCCCACCCCCACTACTCCCCCCAAAGAAGCGTAAAATATAATCCCTGCCAAGAGCAAACGGTTTCGTGCTCAAAGGAAAAAAACAAAAAAACAATTTGCAAGTCTCAAACTGTTCTCGTTTTCTGTTATTAGAAAAAAACAAAACGTTCCTGTGATTGGCCGCTCGGGCTTCCTACGTCAGACCTAGAGCTTCCTTCATCTCAGCAGACCAGAGTTACTCTGTGATCGTAGAGGAAGACGGTGTGAGAGAAATAGAGAGAAAGAGAAAGAGAGATTGAGAGAGCATATAATGTTTGTTGTTGAGCTCAACGTGTTTTCACAACTGCTACGTGAGAAGTTGTGACAGTTGTTGCTTTAATCTGTTCCGCCCACATGGGTGTGTTTTCTTTTCTTTTTTTCTTTTAAAAAAAAGTTTTCTTTTTTTAATATATATATACACACAGTATAATTGAAGTCCATTCTCCGTCACTGTGGCTTTATTCCAACTGTTTCGCTATCGGGTCACTGTGACGCTCTGGAAGCTGACAGTCAGGGTTGGACACGCAGACGGGATGATCTGCACAGCACAGATATCAGATCCTTTTTTTGGGGGGATATTCACAAAATTATTACAAGTTTTTTTGTTTTGTTTTGTTTTGTTTTCTCCTGAAAATTTATTGGGATTATATTGTGTATATACGTTTATATATATATATCTTTATAATTCCACATGTCCCACAAATTTCCCTGCTGTGATTGAACTTTAAGGAGTCGAGGCTCGAGTGTCTTTAGGCAGTACCACTCATATGTATAGTATGTTAGTTTGATGAGGGGTATGATGTGCTTGGTTACTGAACACTGACTTTTGAAGTTTTGAAAAGTCTCCATGTTGATTTTTTTTTTTTTTCCTTCTTTCTGAATTACATACTTCTGTATGTAGATATTGGTTTGATTTTTGGTCTATTTTTCTTTTACTTTACTTTTTTTTTTTTTTTGAGATAGAGATGCAGTGTTGATTTGTGTATGTTAAATACAGAGGGAGGTTTGGTGAAACATGTAAGTGCCACGGGGAGACGTCCCTCCACACAAGAACAGGGTAAAAGAGGAGTTTCTCTTGGGGATTTAAAGAAAACAAACAAAAAGAAAACAAACAGGAAGAGTCTTGAGGATGCATCGTAACGTATTGAACAAGTAGATTCAGGTCAGGGGAATCCCCTTGTTTCCCTTTTAACGACTGAATATGTAATTAAATCTTATTTTTTGGGGCCTTGGACACCAATGTAGAAATGATAAGCGGTTAAATCCAAATATGTTGGATCCACCAGAGTTTCCTGTTTGTTTGATGTTGTTTTTTTTTGTTGTTGTTTTTTTCTTATCCATGGTTGGCTGCTCAGAATCCGTAAGTTTTTTTTTAAAAAAAACTCTGCATCGTGGTTTTTGTTAAAATACTGGAACTTGAAAAGCATTACGTCAGCGGAAATCTGCTCTACAAATCAGATGGATCCATCTTTTGTTGAGATTTCCTCCAGATCGGCAACACACACACACACACACACACACACACATATATATCTATATACTGTATCTATATGTATATAGATATATATATATAACACAGTAACAATGCCTGCAATATACAACTCATGGTACACTATCACCAGCAAGCTTTACAGTTTATCATGTTAGTAGACATTTTTGAAGTTTTTTGTATAACTGTTGCCATTACAAATCCTGTCTGTAAACATGTATGATATCAGTCGTAGAAAAACAGTCGGCCATCTCCCATGCAAAAGGCTTTCAAGTCTTTATTCTTTTGTTTTTTTTATTTTATTTTATCTTATTTTATTTTTTTATCGTTCCTCCCATTAGGACAGGGATTGTAATGGAATCAACTTAATGTAGTTCTTACAAAAAGGAGTGTCCACAATGGATGTACACCATAATCTACCTAAAAAACCTACCTCTCTTAGCTCAGATTTTTTTCAGCATTAAGCATTTGCCTCTGTTTTTACTTTTGTAATATTTGTATTCATGTTGGTATTTATTGCTGTCTAATGAGTCATACTTCAATGATTACCTCAGAGATATCTCACAGATTTGGGAGAGTCCAGCTAATGAAGTCATTCATAGTTTTTTTTTTTTTTGTACAGTTTTTTTTTCTTTCTTTTATCAGATTAGCATTGCCTTTATTTTTCTTTTCTTTTCTTTTCTTTTTTTTAACGCACAAAATACCAGGAGTGTTTTTTAATATAGTGCCTGCACTCTGACCAACGGGGCTCAGACTGGCGAGGATGAAGCTGCATTTACTCCACAAGTGACACGTCCTCCTCTGCATCTTTGTCCTTTCCCTCTCCTCTGTCCTTGGGATATTTGTGTAGTTTTCAGCAACAGAGGCAATTAATCATGTTGCCCTGCTGCTTGCTGATATCTACACACCTACTTAAGTTTATATATATATATAAATATCTCTCTCTATATATAGATATATATAGAGAAATAGTTTTTTTTAAAGGGCAAAGTGAGCAGGAGGATTTTTGTGGAGTGAGTGCAGCTGTGTCGAAGGAACAACCTGAAAGACTTTGTGGCAGTAGGAGAAGCGAGAGGTGTGTTTGTTGTTTGCGCTCCACTTGGTACTGTTAGCGCGGTCTTTTGCTCTGTAGTACACACACATCCTTTTTCCCTCCCCTCTCCTCCCCCATGTCTCTCTCTTATTTGCCCCCTCCCCTCCCCATCTCCCCCTCTCTGTGTCTTCACCTCTCCTTCTGTCCTAAAGTCTGCTCCCGCACCTTCATCATTCCCTGCCAATGTTTTTATTATTTTAATTATTTTATTTTATTTTGGTCAAAATACTAGGGGAGTGAAATTGGGGAGGGGTGAAACAAAAAAAATCCTTAGTGCACCATGCAATGCTGCTTTTTTTAAATCTCAAGTATCACCAAGTCGTGTGTTGTTGTTATTGGCACACGCTACGTAATGCAGGCATCATCCAAAGTGTGACGAGCCTCATTGGAAGATTGTGTCTTTTGAAACGAACGCAACTTAGGGGTGCTTTTTTTTTTTTGGGTGGGGTCGGGGTGTAAAAAAACAAACAAATTCCATTCAGATCCGAGTATCGTGTATAAAAAAAAACGGAGCAACTACTCATTTTGGTGAATTTAAACCAAGTTTTTTTTTTCTTTTTCTTCTTTTTTTTTGTATTCATGTCAAACTGCTTCAGGTAAACACTGAATGAAATTAGAGAGTTTTTATTGATCAGTCTCAATACTGAGGAACAATGTCGCCATGGTCACATCTGTAACCCTGAGCTGTGTGCCATAACGTGACCCTTTTAATGCGGGGGAGGGTGTTAATGAAGCTGGCTTCAGATGTTCCCCAGCTTAATTTGAATGGGAGGGTTGTCTGAGTGTAAGATTGGCTTCTTCTGACTTAGTACTCTTGTCAGCCACGACTATTGATCTTTTTTTTATATAAATATATATATAAAGGAGTAAAGTCTGAATTTGGCATTGGATTCTGACCCTGCATTGTGAACCCAAAATCATTGCCACATTCAATTTAAAAAAAAATGCCTGAACCAACGAAAGCACTTAATGTAATGTTTGTAACACATGCATACTGATGAATCTACTAGCCATAAACTGCCTGTGTAGGTCAGCATGATATGGCTGCAATTATCAACAAAAACAAAAAAACCTTTAAAAAAAATAAAAAGTCACCTAAATTCTAATGTAATTTGCAATTTATCTTTTGTCTCATTTTTTTTCAAAGATCTTCTTTTTTCTATTATAAATTGGTGTTTATGTAATGTTATTTTTGTCAGATGTTTTGCAAATCAAAAATAAACAGTTGTACATAGCAGCAGGCTGTTGCGTGGTTTGTTAATTTGTTTCATTAGCCGTTAATTAACTTACAGTTCACTGTTCGCAGAGCTGATGCACCATTTACACACCGTCCTTATCTCACAGACTGAGCTCTGTTATGGCAGCGCATCGTGCCAAATGTTTTTTTTTCTTATCATAGTTAAACAGTAGAAAGTATTTGACTCCCACCAGACGACAGCAACAACACACGTGTGCACTCTTCAAAGCAACATGATTAAAGATAAGACGACTTCATTCACACCAAAGTAGAAGCAACATATGAGCAATAAACACAATGAAATAAAGTTCAAGAATGAGGATGAGAACAATACATTAAAACTGTACTGTCCAGTTAGATTGTTTCAAATTAGAATAAAGAAACTGTATAGAAATGCATCTCTAATAACATTATTATATAATAACTTATTATAGATGCACTTATTTTCTCCTTTATCATATTCCTGGTTTATGTTTGCATAATTTTAAGTAAACATATCCCCCCTAATGAATGTCAGAATGATTATCTCAGTGGACCTGGTTCAGAATAACACAAAAACTGTGTAATTATAAACACTGGGACTTTGTCAACTTCTGCACTGTTAGGTGGCTAAAATTAGATATTCAGCAGCTGATTGGCTTTGTTAGGACTGTTTTCTGCTTCATATTCTCTCAAATGCAATCCTTTTTCCCCTTAAATTTGCTCCTTTAAGTCTCTTTAACTTTATAAAACTTTAATCTTTAATGTTGTCCTTCAGCCACCAGAGGGCAGTGTGCGTCATCTCAGCCTCCACTGACCTGATGACCTCTTTGATTTTCACGCTGAGGTCATCCAGCAACAGTTAAGATCACTGAGATGATACCAACCAGACACACTCACCACAACACTGCGGTGTGGGAAGACAACGGACACTGGTGAACACACACACACACACACACTTTCACACCACCAGCCGCCTCAACATCAAGATTTATCTGACATGTGGACAATATGTCGGAAGAGAGATGTGAGCTCACCTCAGCTCTCACCTCTCTGCTTGGTCACGTACGGAACGAGATTGCACGAGTGGTGACGTGCAGGAGGAACAAATAAAAGGTTATCAGAGAAATCCAGTCATTGCGCGACAGTTAATTGTCAGCCCTGGTACGGAGCAGAGGCACTTCTTTTGCCTGCTGATAAGGTTGCGCTCGTGCTGAGCCGTTGCGTCTGTGTGCACGAGGTTAGGCGAAGGAAAGAGAGGCTCTGGTTGCAGCAACATCCCTGATGAGGTGTGAGGGCTTCTCTCTGCATTATCTCACAGCAGAGACTCAACAGCCGCTGCTTTTAACACAGGGTTTAGTAGTTCTGGCCTTTTTTATGTAAAGTTAATGAACCTCAGTGACAAACAGCAGCTTTCATGCTTCATACAGGTGTCAACATCCAACTTCAGGACGTCCACACGTGAAACGAGCCATGTTGATGTGATATTATTCTTTATTTTCCAATAAAATTGATCAATTTTAAACTTTTTATCAACTCAACCAGTTCAGTGCAGTTCGTAGACTCATAAAGATGAACTTGAATACACATCGGTGTGTGCACGTTCATCAAATCTCACAGTTTTCTTCCCACTTCCTGTACATTCTGGAGCGCGGTGGCGGAAATCACACCTGCTTATCCATCTATATTAGGGTTTCTCAACGGGGGCTCTACCGCCCCCCAGGGGGCGTTGTAAACTTTTTGGGGGGCGCTGGGAGCATGAGGGCTGAGAGGGGGGCGCTCAGGCAAAAATGGGGGGCACCACAACTTGGCTTGTACAAAGTTCATTTGAGCTCTACTTTATAATATTTAATGGTTTCCCAACTTTTTAAGTGCATAGGCTATAACTGACATAAATAACCTAATTCAACCAATTCTCGCAAATCTAACACGCATCATAATGTGGGAAATTCTGAACATATTTCAAACCAACCTTAGTGCGCACTACAAGAGCGCTGCGTCAGACGGTCTGACTTAAGTGACAGGCACGCTTCTTTGTTTGTATAGTTTACCCATACTGAATGAATGGATGTTTAATACCAAGTACAGCCAAATATTAGTGTAGGCTACAGGCTGAAGAGAGAGGAACAACAGAGCACCGCTGACAGCTCGTCCCTGCGAGGAGCAGGTGAGCCGTCCTTTTTTTTTTTTTTTTTCAGCGGCGCCGTCTTTACAGGTGAAGCACGCGCACATGTCCGCCCGACTTTACCCGACAGGGTTTTCCTACTGATCTGATTTGATTTTTGGCCGCCACCTTAGTTACAGCGTGCATGTGGGGTCGTTCAGATGTAGCGTCTTGCACAAACCAACAGACGCACGGATTGAGTGTGGACAGAGAGCGTCAGATGTGAAGCAGTTGTCGGACACTCGCTCGCGTCGCATCCAGTTAGGACACGGTGTTATAGAAGAGATCACACATTTAATAACCTCTGAAGAGGAGGCGGTCAGGTCAGACACATGTCCTGTGATTTTCACCCTCCTTTCATATTTAACAGGGGGGGAACAACATAGACTGACTGAGTTTGATAACTGAGGAAAATAAATTGAACCACTGCAGTTGCAGCAGGGCCGGATCAATACTCCTAGGGGCTCCTGGGCACTGAAGCCCAGTGGCCCCAGTCCCCCTCCAACCCTGTCCCTAACATCCATGCCCTTAACCATCTGAGGTTGGAGGTCATTTCCTCAGGTGAATTTAATGACCTTTTTAATTGCACATGTAAAAAGGAGAAAATGTGTTTGCACTCTTACTCACTGTGCTAAAAAAAAAAAGAAACTCAAACATTTAGGACAATTGCAGATGTAATAATACCTGGGCCGTAAAGTATACCCCCACAGCCCCCGCACACCATAGAGGCCCACCCCCGCCTGTAAAGCTTGGTTTCCACCAAATCAACAATCTTTGTTTGATATGTTGAGAGACTTTTGGTTAACCATGGACAGCGACTTCATCATTACCATCATTATGGGCAATTTTTGTTCCAGAGAACTGTAAAAAATAAATAAATAAATAATAATTTAGGCCAAATGCTGGAAATTTTAAGTCTGCTTTTTGAAAATTTTCAAATACCTTGTGAAAACACACCTCCATCATGAGGAAGAACTGTTTTGGTGTTTGAAATATGTTTACCAGAGTCTTAGCTTCACAAAAGCAGTGAAATATGAATAAAATAACAGATATGTGTAGAAAACAAGTTTAGTACGACATTTTGTAAGGTTGTTGTTTTTTGTTTGTTTTTTTTTTTTGGGGGGGGGGCGTCCGAGGATCACTGTATGGTCAGGGGGGCGTTTGCTCAAAAAAGGTTGAGAACCACTGATCTATATTGTTCTATTTCTATTAAAGCTGCACTAATAAATACTTTATTTTGGATTAGGTTGATTTGTTTTAGTGCATTGTGCGTTATTAAGTTGTTTTTATCCTGATTATGGAGCGATTCTAAGCAGCAGGATCTGAGGAAGGAGCAAAGGAGCTAATTTGCTGATGGAGACTGTGATGAAAATCAAAGAAATTTAGAAAAATCTGAAGAAAAACATGTTTAGATTGTAAGATTTAATTCATTAGATGAAAATTTTCAGTAGCAGCTGTGGTTTCCTTCCACTCCGAGAAGTTTTTTAGCCTCTTTCAGCTCAATGTTTTGGTTTTCCTGTGCTCTACCTGCCCCGCACTGAATGAGAAGATGAATATAAAAGTGTTAACGTTGCTTCTTTTTTTTTCTACTGGAGATGGTTGAGACCAAAAACAGAGCAAAAAATGAACATGTATGTTGGACTGGTAGAGGTAGATGTTGAGTATTTAAATAAACAACAACAACAATAGGGCTATAATGATAATAATATATTAGTTCTCTATCCAAAGCTTTGGCAAAGACTGAATGAATGAGGCTTCAAAGTTTTTGCAGTTATAGTCGTAGCTACTTTAAAAGAAGAAACTTCACATTGTATTTTTTTTTCTTTGATGTAAAATTAAGTGACAAAGGTCTAATTAAAGAAATAAAAGTCAGAGAAAATATTAAACCATCATTTATTTGAGCTCAGGCTGCTTGAGCTGCTGTTGTGTCCCCCCAACGGTGCGTTCACTGACCAGGGTCACACCAGGACAGTTTCTTGGAATGGCACTACGTGACTCGTTAGGTTTTTTGGGTGAGGCAGAGTCTAGTCATGGGTACCAGATAAAGACACACGCAACCACAGTGCAACAGCGTGGCCCCAGTCAGTGCATGCAGGCTACGACGGGGTGGTCCTCAAAGGCATTTATTTCTGTCTGTGTGGGGGGGTATTAATAATCTGTAGGGTGTTGCCCCTCGTATTATCAGAGGCCGATGCTGCAGCTCTGAGCGGCACATGTTCGCGCTGATAGACCGCGTATGAAATCCAACCAACGGTGTGTTTTTGCTAAGAATGCCCCCTGGCATCAAACAGAAAGAAGGGGTGTTTTATTTTTGCGCCCCATGCAGCTCGGGGTATGATGATGACTGTTCAGCTGGCACATAGCCGCCTGCAGGGGGATGTCAGTTGTGACTTTCCAGTAATAACAAGGGCGTGTTGTTTTCTGTGTGCATATCTCTGTACATGTGTGTGTGTATGTGTGAAAGAAAGACAGACAGACAGAGAGGGAGAGAGAGTTTTATTTCAAACCAAACACTCAGTCAAGACAAAGCAGAAAACGATGAAGTCGGAGAATCCAGTGTCCATGTGTGCATGTGTGAGCCTCCGAGGCGAAACAGACAGAGACAGAATCCTCTTTCACTCCTTTTTAAACCTTTTTTTTTTCCTATTGATTCTGTGCCCACTGACTCCTCCTGTATCTAGATTGGATGTGGGATGCATGCGCTTTATGCAAGTCATCCAAATATCATTAGGGCGGCTAAACCCAGCATGTGGTTTTGGTTCAGAAATGTGAGGAACGCATGCATGCAAGGATGGATGGCCCGTGGATGTTTCTCCACTTCTCAGCCCCCTCCCCGCCCCCCCCTCCATGGGGGCCAGAGAAATAATATTCGGTGCTCTCGCAGAGCTGAAGGTGGAGACAGAGTGGGAAAATACATAAATACAGAATGTCAATAAACCTGCAGTTGTTTTTTAGATGTAGCACGACGCTCCTTCACTGTGAATGGTAGCGAGAGCCACTAGCCAATAGCATAGCGCAGTGAATAATCTCAATATTTATTATCACAACACTGAGCGATCACATTCTGCAAAAATGTTAAGAAACAGACAGAAAAAATGTTCATTATCCTCAGAGGAAAAGAGGCTGGAATGATTTTTTTTTTCATCCTTTTCCTCCTGAGCTGGACATTGTTCCAAACAGGAAACAAAAACATCTTGGCCCCTTTTCTTTCTTTTTTTTTTTTTTGTCTTAAATTATATTCTGTTGTTGCCGTGCCCTCTTTACTTTCCAGGCAAAAGGAAGAGGGCAGTGTGTGTGTGTGTATGTGTTTAAGGAAGTGTTCTCCTTGGAAAATAATGGCTGCAAAGTCGCATTAACAGCCAGACATTTCCTCCGTGTTTTCCCGTGCCCTACATTTATATTCTCAGCCCACACACGCACACACATGCACGCACACACGCACACACACACAGCATGCCACTGTGTTTATTCACTTTTTAGCCACTTCAGTCATGCGGTTTCTATAATGGCCCTGATTTCATTACGCACGGAGTTTAGGTGGAAAGTTGGAGGAAGTGCTGATTTATTTCTGCAGTGTCCTCCACAATAAACACACATTTATCTTCAGCTGCAGTTTCGCTTCATAGGAGTTCATAAATCAATAAGTCGAAATCACTGATGATGAACTTCGCCCAAAATAAATACAACTCCCGACCTCCAAAACACACTCCGCTCACTGCTGTAGATGTTTGTCTGAGCTCTATTATCGCTCTCAGATTGGTCGTTTTACTGTAATCATTTGTTGTGTTGCTAAAGTGACTCAATTTGTTTAATTTAATCTTTTATCTCTCACATTTTCTCACATTCATCTGAAACACATTGCTCTAATGAGGATTTTTTTTTTTTTTTGCCTGAAAGGAAATGCAAATCTTTTGGTTGGACTTCAAAGTCAATTTATTCGTTGTTTTGCAACCCAAGTCCTAAACCTGCATAGTTGCATACAAATGAAAGGTCACTGGTTTCATTCTCGAGAAGAACTGGGGAGAATCTGACAGTTGAAGTGAAATAAACTGCCAAAGCTGTTGCCCTTGAGCCAAGTGTTTAAAAAAAAAAAAAAAGCGAGTGAGCGACTGCACTGGAGCAGGCAGCAGCAGCAGCAGCAGCAGCAGGACTTTGCATGTGAGTAGTTGGGAGGTAGAAAACAAAGAAAAGAATAAACAATGATCGGAAAAACGATTTAACCTTTATGGACTTAAGCTAAAAATCTAAAAACAAACAACTACAGCGATGCATTCACAGGTTTCAGTTGGAGATGGATTCACAGGATCAGCTTCTTTTCTCATCACTGGTCCCCTGCTGTTTGTTGTTTACTGTCACTACTGCAACACCAGGTTACACTGTCTGGGAACCGTGAGCGAGTCTCGCACCTGTTTGATGTTGAAAGAGCGAAAGAGAGAAAGAGTGAAAGTTTTTAGTGCATTTTGAGAAAGAGAGAGAAAGTTTTCTTTTTATAAATGAGTAAGAGTGTTTTGAGATTGCGGCACAGTTCACCAACATCGTTCACAAGTACACCACCACCTGTACCGTAAGTGTCCCTCTACCCCTGCCAGGTCTGTCTTACAGTAAATACCTGAATTCATTTAAATACATCTTAATCATTTGCTGTTGATTTTTTTGCTTTCTTTGTGCACATGATGTCCTCTTTCTGCAGCATTTTATTCATATCCAGCACCAAATTTATGATTTAGACTTATATAAATAAAGCTAACTGTGCCCGATCGTTGTTTACATACAATATGTGCATCAATCAGTTTGAAGACTGAAAGCTCCTATGGTTGATGACTGGAAGTCTGCAGGCTAACAACATAACACCCTCAGTACGGTGGCCCAGAGGGCTCAAAACACATATACAACGACACAAATTCGGAAAACTAGCCTACTTCATGAACAAAAATACCTGGAAATATATGAGCATGCTACAGGAACAGACGTGTTTCTGGGCACACACACGCTACACAAAGCGATAGATTGTGGGGCGTTGTGGGTTTCTTGATTTGAGAAGTTGTGAAGATCTGTTTGTGGCGTCTGAAGATAAGGTGAGTTTGCTTTGTTTATTACAACGTCAATTCAATACCACATGTTTAAGATATCATTGCTAATACATGTGTATAGCATACTGTTACTTAGTATTAGTCTTTAGCTGTGTCTGTCCCCTTTTTTTGTTTTCCCGGAAAAACCTCTGCTGTGTTGTGAGTTTTTGCAGCCGATTTGTGTCTATGCATGAGTTTTCTTAAATATGCACTGCAGAAGATTAGTTTTTTTCTCCATTTGCGGAGTGTAATTACCTTTTACAGCACTGTCGTAAGCCTAACGAAGGTCTGCGGGTATAGTCACAGTCATGAGGTACCAGTAAGGAGAAGTGACAGCGTGTGGCGGTTAACGGTACTGAAGTTAAACTCACTCACCCATAAAAGACGTGCCAACCCACTTGCCAAGTGGTCACTAACCTCTTGGCGAAACGGTTAGCATCGTCGCCCGCGATGCATAAATAATTCACACTCCATTTTTTCTTTCAAACTCTGGTTTTCATCAGGAGTCCTTTCACATGGACCGCGTATGTTAGTGTGACAGTTCCTGGGTTCCTGTCACTATGCCTCCAATTGATCATGCGCCCTGGCTACTTGGTCAAAGGGATGTCCTTTCATCATTTTAGGGTGGACACAATGGAGGTGAACATTAGGTCCCGTCCCTCATCAAACTCATCAAATACACAACCCAACTACAAAACATTCTTGTGACCTGCACATTGATCACGTGTCTCTCAAAACAACATGCACCGATAATTAAAGGTAATGAACTACCCCTAAAACTATGGCAATAGGCAAATTTTGCCAAAATGTTGATCCATCCCTTTAAGTTGCAGTATTTTGACCTCTCAGGGCCACCATACAGTACACCACCCTTCCCTTGACAGTACAAATCGATGTTTAACACGCTAAGCCACAGAGGGAAACATGCTAAATCACTTTATTTCTGCTGTTTGTTTGTCGTGGTCAGTTCATGTAAAGCTGAAGGTTGAAAACAGTCTGAGTAGTAACAAGATGAGCTGCCATGTTTTCAGAAAACAAACAAGGCCTCATAACACACATACAAACCAGATGGTAGGCTCAAGCCCTGTTTACACTACACAACAGATACTTTGTATAATGCAAAGGAGAAAAAAAAGCTTCGCAGTGAGAGTGAACCGCGCTCTGGTGAAACATTGCATCATAAATCGCATTAGTAGCAAAAACAGCGTATCGGTTTAAATATATAATTATTGTGTTACATATAGAAGTTTGAACACAGGGGAGATGGTTAGCCACACAACTAGCTACTTTGTGTTCATTACGTATATGTGTGTGTGCGCGTATGTAGGATCTTAAATGTCATTGTGTGGTGCCTGAGCAGAGTGTCTGTGGTTTCCTGAACATTCAACATCTCGGGCTACACTGCGATCTCGCAAACACACACACACGTACCGAATATCAGAGAGTATCACCGTGAGATAAACGACGTGTCAGATGAGCATGTGTGTGTGAATAAACCAAAAAAACACACAAGGGGGTGGGTGGGTGTGTGGAGGCGGGGATCCCAGGTGAAGGTGATGCTTGTATTCTTTAGTTGCATAGATGTGGTATAATGTAGATCTGTGTATGGATTGCGTAACACACAGACACACACATACACACATAAATATATATTCTGTTCATTGCATTGTCAGCCGGTCAGATGTGCTGGTATAGGTGAGTGTGAAGTGACTGTGTTTCACACCTCTGCAGCTGGGGGCATTTTCTTAGTAAAAACCGCAGAGTTTCTGATCACAGCTGGAGGCAGCAGGGGCGGCAGGGAGGGGGGGGTGGTGGGGTGGAGGGGGGACACCTGTCAACCTCCCCATCAGCCCTGTGGTCACCCTGCCCTACATACACAAACACAGAGACAGTGAGAGAACACGTCCGACACAGGAACATGAGCAGACAGTAGAGGAGAATACAGTCTGTAAAAAAAGACACACAAAAAAAAGTTATTGTATAAAAAATATGCATGCATCTGCAAAATGCTGCAAAATAGTCTCAAAATATGTTGTTTTTTAGACATTTAAAGGGAAAATCTGGATTTTTAAAAGCCGATATAGTTCAGAGCATAGGGTGGCATTGTGAGTGGTTAGTGCTGTCACTTGACAAGGAGAAGACTCTGGAGTCCATCTGAACTTTGCATGTTGTCCTTGTACCCAAGAGGGTGGATCAGACTATACACGCAGACGTATAGCTCACAGTCGGCCATAATGGAACGGGCAACTTGCTCTGACTGTGGCTGCAGTTACAGTGCAGTAGATAGGTGACCCGGTCATCTTCACTAAAACAAACTATTCATAGCTCTGTGAAAAAATAAATCAGTCTGTAGCTATTACTGTAACTATAATGTACAAAAAGAGTACATGATTGAAATTATCTGTGATTTTTAAGTATGCTGTCTGCATCATAACTGCATAAACATCAAACCGTCTGGAAATCGGACAAAAATTGACCAAGTTGTGGTCATTATAGCAGAATATGCACCACAGGCTTAATGCTCTGAGGGAGAGAGTTGCCTGTCCCAAGACGGCCGCCGTGTGGCTATACGCCGTGTCATTGGGCAGCAGCGGCGGGTGAGTCATCTAGTCTTCTTATGTACTGTATGTCTGTGCTTGTACCTGTGTGGGTTCTCGACTCGAAACTGTCCTGTAAGTGTGAATGTGTGAGTGTGTACTGTCTATGTGCATGTGCATGTTGTGGTGTCTATATGTCGACTCGGCCTTGTGATAGACCGGTGGTGATCTGTCCAGGGAGAAGCCAGCCCTCGCGCTAAGTCAGCTGGCATTGGCTCCAACCCCTCGTGACCCTGCACAGATGAGCTGTTTAGACCAGAGATGGAGGCGACAGATAGTCTGGACAAGGAAAAAGCAGATTAATCGGGCAATAACCCATGAAAAAAAAAAAAAACACATTATCAACAGTCCAGTCGGTTTGGTCAGAGTCAGCCCAGTAAGAAGCAGCTTATTTAGTATTTAGGGAAGCAGACTTTTAAGAGATAGTTAAACATTTTTGGCAAATTGGCCTATTGCCATAATCCCTATAGTCATAGCAGTAGGTTTGTTACCTTTAATTGTTGGTGCAAGCTATTTTTAGAACAGCAGAGCAGAGCAGCAAGCTGCTCAGAGCTATGTTCAAGCCCCAATCAAACTCATCAAATACACAATCCAACAACTCCAAAATGCTCTGGTGGACAAGTTGTGACCTGTACATTCACCACAATATGAGATAATAACACAACGTTACCACACAGAGTTGTTTTAGAGGCAAATTCGTGTTAAACTGCTGATGCGCATTGCCTTAAGGGACAGTTTTTCAGCAAGCATTTACCTCTAAAACAACTCTGGTAACGTTCTGTTATTATCTCATAGCGTGGTGAATGTGCAGGTCACAACTTGTCCACAAAAGCGTTTTGGAGTTGTTGGATTGTGTATTTGATGAGTTTGATGAGGGAAACCAAGAAATTCAGCCTCCATGGCGTAGCTCTGAGCAGCTCACGGCTCTGCTCTGCCTTCTAAAAATAGCTTGCACCGACAATTAAAGGTAACAAACCTATACTACTATATACTGTAGCAATGGGCCAATTTTCCAAATTGTTGAACTATTCCTTTAAGATTAACCCATTTAAAGATACCATGTGTTTTTCTTGAAACAATTTGAAACTGTTGCCACTTTGAGTTTCACTAAGACTTATAACAATCTTTTGTATATTGAATATTTTTCTCATCCTTTGTTGTGAAATGCCCGTTGACAGCATCCGTCACTGGTCCTTACAATGATCCATCATTTTGTTCCCAGAGAGTGTAACTTTTATTTCAGTTTTCACTACGCTCTTATTTTTACATCAAAGAGCAAGAGAAGAAGAAAATGTTTTGTGTTGTTACTGACACAGAGACTCAGAGGCTCTGAGCCAAGACTCAGCGGTGACGGGTGACACGGTTACAGAGTTCGACAACCCGAGTATTAAGGTAACAAGACAGACGAGAGACAGTACAGGTGGCCGATGTCTGTGTGTGTGTGTGTGTGTGTGCACTGTGGTGGTGACGGGGGTGGTGGTGGTGGTGGTGGAGGGGGTTACATTTCCGCCAGCGCACAGGTGCATAGTGACATGTAGCCCCTGCACAACTTTGATCCTATACACACACACGTATACCAACAAACACGCCTCTGATGTTGCGATAAGTGTCGTCTCTAACCACGGCGACGGTGGTATTTTCACTAGAGATATAAGGAGGAGGGGATTTCACAAGAAGTATAAAAAAATTCTCCTGAAAAGACAGTGCACATGTGATCCAGGTGTGTGTCGAGGGCAGGTGTAAAAAAATAACTACAAAAAACTCTGCAGCACAAAGTAAAGAAATAGGCTACAAAAAACAATCTCTGAAATACTTTTTTGCACAACTGTTTTGTGTGCATCCATGATTGTTCATGTTCACATCTACATGTGGTTTTTCTCTTGTGTTCTGTGCATATGTGTGTGTGTGTCTTGTGTGTCTTTTTGTGCTATTTTCTCTTCCCACACTGTGCGTATGCTGAACAAAAATGTGGCCGCCCGTCTTCTAAAAAACCTGGGAGTGGCACATTAAACCACATGCAGATGCTTTCTAGTATAAAAATACAGAAACATAACGTACAGATGTTTATCTTGGCCCACCCCCCCCAAGAACAGGGGGTTAACAGCTCATTAAAGAGCTCAAGTGCAAAGTTGTGTGGAGCAAATCAACACAACCCAATGTCAAGTACATTTTCCGCATGTAATTTATGTGCATACAGAATTAAATCATACGTATATGAACCCTATATTATGTCCCGTCCTTATATTTAGGTATGAATGCTAATATTAAGCAGACGTTTGCTCCCAAAAACATATTTAAGCATCATTTAGTTTCATTTTATGACCGTATGTCCTCAAATATCCAGAATATGTTTACATTATTGTGATAAAAGCGACATAATATGGAAGCAATCACTCTGGATACAAGAACATGCACAGTATATGTCATATATCACAGTCCAGTTTTAACATGTGACGATGTAATGCAGGACAAAAACTTAATAGCCGGGGTGACTTCATGTTGTTTCCACTACCTCCCACCTCCTCCCACACACACACACAAACACACACGCGCACGCACGCACACACACACGAGGGGATCTGCACTTTGTCATCCTTGCACTGGTCTTATTCATTCAGCCGTTCGAGTTCCCAAGGTTGATTCATTACAGAGAGAAACCACTTAATCGGAGGCACATCCACCCAACAGCGGATCGGATCATCGGTTCTGCAACAGCTGAGCAAAACATCTGCCGAACCCCCCCCCTCCTCCCTCCCACCCACCCACCCCCTCCATCCACCCCCTCCTCCCTCCTCCCAGTCTCCCGGCCAGAGGACGGACGCTCTGGGGTTGATTTAGACCAACATTTGACATAAACCGATAAATTTGTTGATTCCTCTTCCAGAAGAGTCCACCCTCTTCACATAACTGCTGTGACTCTCTGAGAGTTTGCCCCCCCCCTCCACCCCACCCCACCACCACCCCTGACCCCCCCCCCCTCGATTTTTTTTTTTTTCATCATCTCCCCTGTTCTGTGAATCAACTGCCCCCACCACCCTCCTCCACCCCCTCTATACAGCTGTTCCCTTGCCTCATGTTGCACATTCTTTCATTCTTTAGGGCTCTGGATGTCAGGGACCCATTACTCTCCCCTTGCTGTGTGTGTGTGTGTGTGTGTCTGTGCATGTGTATATGTACTTGTACAGCTATACATGTGAGGACCAGTTTGAGTTTTAAACCGTTGGTTCTCACGTTTTCAGACCATTTGAGGGTTAAGACGTTATAATAAGTAGGTTATATTATGCACTCCTGAATGTGATTGTGTATGTGCTGATGTGTGATTATGTTTTATGTGCTGCTTTGATTGATTGATTGACAACTTTATTGAACTTAACCAACCATCCTGAGATATAGATGTTACAAAATGAATTTATAAGAAAGACAAGTACACAACACATGGATTAAAAACATGAGAAGGAGACACTAAGGCACAAAGACTACAAACATTAAGGAGACCAAGATAAAAATGAGAGACAAGGTCCCAAACAGAGACAATGAAACATAAAATAGACACACAAACAAACAATCAATCAAACAATAATCTGATGCTTCATGCTTCTTTAGATTTAGTTTATCTGTTGGCTAACAATTTTTTTATTAAAGCCTTAAAGAGACAGATTACCTCCATTGATTTCTCATAGCTGTCCTAACAATATACTGTTTTTGGTTTTTGGTTTGCTTTTTAGGACGCCTATTGTTGTCATGTGAGGGTGAGTAAATAATGAGTGAAATTTCATTCTGGGGTGAACTATTCCTTTAAGGTTAGGCATATGTCTAGGGAATAAGAGTGTCCTCACAAAGATAGGGTTACAAACATGTGTGTGTGTGTGTGTGAGAGAGAGAAAGAGGCAATGTAACAATATGAGAGAGGGATATGGAGCCTGAAAGACAGAGTACAGCTGCATGGAGTAGAGCCCCCCCCCCCCCTCCACACACACACACACACACACACACTCCCCCAGCTGTTTGTCTCTCACCAATTACTGCGGCCCCTGCTCGTCCTGGCCCCTGTCGCCCCCTCCCCTCCCTCCCCTCCCCGGGGGGCCCATAAGCACCTTCCTATTCCAGCTATTTTTAGCTTGAGAAACAAAGAGTGATGGTGTGTGTGGTGGCGGCGGTGGCGGTGGGGGGGCGTCACGGTCTAATCATGGCATCCACTGTGCCCCCCACCCCCCCACACACGCACCCTCCCACTCCTCAAATTCCCTCCCTCCTCTTCCCTCCCCTCCTCCGTCGATTTTGGCCACGGGCTCAGGTAATATACTTGGGAATGCTAAACAAAGGAAAAAGTGCACAACACAAAAACAGGCATCGACCCGACAAACAACAAAGCAATTAGCCAGTGTTTGGTCTGGCTGGAACAAACCGTGACCTTTCAGGAAACTCCCCCTTCCTGTGAGAGACGGGGCCGGCTCGCCGCCCGCTGCTCACCGCTCGCTGCTCGACCGAAAGGCTGAGAAGCTGCACAACAACCAGCTTTCTTAGAAGTGTGTGTTGGGTGAGTTTCATCAGGAGGGCATCACGGCCTACGAGGCGTCAGCAGCAGCAGCAGCAGCAGCGGCGGCAGATTTTAAAGATTGTGTTTGTTGTTTTGGTTTTCAACCTCATTACTTAATCTGGTTGTAAACAAACCCCATGGAAAACCAAAACCAATAATGAATTGATCTGGTATTTTACTTGTTTACTCTCAGCAAAAGGCGTCCACATTGTGGTCCAGAAACTTGGGACATGGGTTTGTAGTTTATCCCACACACTCTTTGCTGCGGGTGTAAAAAAAAAAAGATCCACATCTGAAAACTGTCGCTGCCAAACACAGTTTATAGTTTATTCCTATAAACACCCAGCTGTTCTTGGAAATGATTAATCCTTTTCTTCTTCTCATATTCAGGACATGTTTTGTTTTTTACATTTTTATCTCATGATAAATGTGTCTTGAACAAAAGAGCTGAGCACTAAGACTCTCACGTTGCTGATTTTGTCCTTTTCATGAGATTTTTTTGGCAAATTCTTAATTAATGTTCAGTAGAGATTTCATATTTAAATGTTTTATATTGAGTAAAGTGAGATTTCTGTGTCTTTTAGTTTGAGGTTGTGCATCAACACAAAACCAGTCCACTGAGTAATGCCAGCCATCAGGACTTCCTGTAACTTTGTGATGTCACAAAAAAAAGCAAGACACCAAGCCCCACCCACCTGCACCAACTATTTGGTTTCTCTTAGTGTTTTACCTGAAATCTACTCTATTCTTATTGGATCACACAGAAAACCAATCAGCCAATCAGAAAAGAGGAGGCTGTGATCCTCTCTTCTGATTGGCCGGCACCAACCTATTGTTATAAAAGTGTCAAAGAGAAGCCTGAGAAAGGATTATGGACATGGAAAAAGTGTCAAATTCAAGACTTTTAACAACTTCTCATAAGTGATAGGAGTCTTACAGTAAAACAAAATAAAAAAGACTGATATAAGCTCCATCATTGAGACACATCAAATGCAGCACAAATGAGGTGAATGAACACATTTTTGGTGGAAACGTTTTGAAACATTGTTGGCATTGCAGGACATTTTCTGTCAAATTGCCAAGAGCGGCAGTGATAAAACAGATAAGTTGAAAAGGATAATGGGAAAAAAAGATGGTCATTCACATGCTGATAAGACATTTCCAGTATTTTCCTCTGCTCTGGCAGATAAAGCCCCCCCGACAATCCCCCCCTTTTCCTACCGCTCCTCCTCACACACTGATCTTCAGGGTCTTTTTAAAGCCTTCTTTGTGCACCTCATGTTTCCAGATGATGCAGATCCCATTGTGTTCCTCAAGGACTCCTAACCTGGTTCTTATCTGCACTGACGTCTATTTTTTGCCTGGATTTTTATTTTTTCACCCCTTTTTTTTTTTTTCCTCTCGCTCCCTTTTCCAAGAGGAACAGTTTAGCTATTTGTGTCCTCGCCGGTGCCCGACTCCCATTGATTTACGCCAAGATTGCGAGGAATTTGTGTTCACAGGGCTCGAACGCTGGGCTCATCTAATTCAAACAGTTTCTTTTATGTAAATCAAAACACACACGCTGTCATAGTTTCTAAGTGAAAATTCCTGGAAATCGCTACTAGGGAGGTTAGTTTAAAAATAACACTCACACATACACAGGCTCACTAACACAGGCAAAAGCAATACTTTAAATTCATGAAATACTTTTTCTGTTGAGGCTGAACGTGCATCAACTGTAGTTTGTCTTCTAAAATGTAATCAGAGCAAATGAGCTGCTTTTTATGCATGAATTCAAAGACTGCACATCACAGTCTTCTTTTTCTGCTTAAAAGTTTGTTTGAGGAGAAACTGAGACTAGGGGTAACTCCAGGGCTCACAACCCGTCTCACTTGCCTCGAGGACAGAGGGTCACGACCCCTAAACATGAGTTTCCTTTGGTCAGTATGTTTTCCCAAAGGATGAAGTTACATCTGAAGCAGAAAGCTAATCCATAGTTGCTAAGCGCAGTAGCGAGGAGGGAGCCGGACCACACAGCGGTCGAGGTCAGGGGGGTCGTCGACCTTTGTGTCTGCGTTTTTCTCCTCTCACAGAAAGAGACCACGGTGGAGCATGCACTCCCTAAACTCAGCAAAGGTTGAATTTAACTCAACAGGACAAATGTGTGTCGACTTGGCTGCGGCACACGGTCGGGCCACTGGCTTGTTATGTCTCTCGTTGTTGTTGCGGGCATTGTTATGTCTGCAGGGAGGTCAGTGGAAAGATGTGCTGATTTAAACAAACTAATCAGATTGATTAATTGCACATTTAAAGGATTTTTTTTTACATGCATATAGCTGCATATTGAAACAAATAGAGTATGATTAAATGCATGATGAAATTATCAATTAAACTATTTGCAGAAATTATAAACATCTTAATCTTATGATGATCTTTTAAGCACAAGCGCAAAGTGCTTTAAGTATGCAGAGGTTAAAAAACAAACAAACACACAAACCTCACTCATGTTTCGGCATTAAGGCTGAAAATCCAATGTCCAGATTACTTTATAAAATCCTGTTGATCTCATGTTCTGTCGGCACTGTGGTGATGCCTTTGAGCCAATCAACAGAAAACTGCTGTAACTGTAACTTAAGGTTGTCCTGATTCTCCTCTGACCTCATCAACAAGACACTTCCCAGAGAGTGAAATGAAACTTCTGGCCCGACGTATTCCCTGGTCCGCATCTGGGCAGATTGCAGATGTTATCCTTGAGTACCGTCTGACAGCCGCAAGATTTTCTCTTGTGTTGTCAGAAATTGGTCCAGATGTTGAAGAAGAAGCGCATGACAATCATGAACAAGGACCAGATTTTGCGGCCTGGTAAACGAGTATATACGTCCTCACTGGAGGCTTTTTTGTTCTTTGGACCGCACTCTGATTAAACTATAATGTTAGCGTGTTCAAATCCCATCAACAGATCAACAGTTTTAGAAACACTCAAACAAGCCACAAAGTCACTGAGGTCACAGTTACCATCTTTGATGTTGACATCAAGTGAACCTTCTTACGTTTACCTGCAGGGTTGCACAGCTGCTACACGATTGGCTGACTGGGTAACTGCATGAATATATAGGTGTACAGTTGTTCCTACTAAAAAAAAGTGTTTCTGACATTTCTGCATCTTAAAGATCTTTAACGTTTCTGTCATAGACAAAACAAAATAACTGATTTATTGCAATAATGATCCTAAACTTAGATGAATTCATAATAAGTGTTATGTGCAGCCCTTCTACTGAGACTCGTTTTAAAATGTTGTCAGATTATTAAATTAATCATTGCAGAATATTACAGTTCATTGCAACCGTTATTGTTGTCACCGTTGGACTGGATCGGTCCGTTTTGAATTATTTTAGATGCACTCGACTTCTTGTAATGTTGCATGAAAGCTCTCTGCTCTCTGTCATATAGTTTTATATGAATGAATCTCCTCGCCGAGCTCAGCGGTGGCAAAACTATGAGAAAAACCACACGCAGTCACACGTCTTTTCCGCTCTGTTTCCGGGGAACGTTTACCAGAATTACTGTACCTAAAAAAAAAACAAGAAATTGATGTCATGCGTTTATAACCTGCATTTCATTTCCTGGCTTCTCACATTTACATTCAAGCCAGGAATGACTATGGCAGCTTATCAAGAATCTTTTCTTGCCGAGATAAGATCACATTGAAATAAACTTAGTGTAATTAGTTAAGAGCACACAACACTGTCGAGCTGTTCTCCCGCTAAATCACCAACATCCTGGCTGTTTTCTCCCTTGTTAATATCACTCAGGCTGAAACGTAATTGCAGTGGTGAGATATGTCGCCTCGTGTAAGTAATCACACTGAATGCTCCATTTGTGTTTACACAGGAGTACGAAGAGCTCCACTGGGTCAGGGTTTGAAAAAAAAAAAAGTGCTACCACTGCTGCATACTATAGTTATCTGCCTTTGATAAGCACCATGAGTAAACTGGGGTAAAAACAGGATTTTATATCTAATGCACGTGATGCATGTTTGCTGTATGTTTGCACCTCCTCCAATTATATACGTTTATGTAACTGGATGCTTGTGTTTGGGCTGCATGGATTATCATAGCTACTTGTGACATAAAACCTCATAAATAGAGTGTAATTTGTTGGATATAATGTGGTAAATTGCTAGATTAATCTTAAAAAAGAAGCACTAAATAGGCATAAGTATGTTTTTAAAAGCCATTTGTATCAAAACAGCACTAGAACACGTTTCATTTTTATCCACAGTGATATTTAACAAGTAAAGTTTGACCCTGCTGTAACATAATATGCCTTTTAAGACTTGAATACTTGATGCTTGATTCTTATTTTTGGGCCCCGTGTACTTTGTGCATCCTAAAGCAACACTTCCTGCTATTGTCTGTCAGACACAAGCAGCAACACAATCTGTCGCCCTCTCCTTCTCTACAACACACACACACACACATACACGCATGCATGCAGACATACACACACACACATCCCTCCCTCCCTTCCCTCCCCGGAGGTTCTGGTGCAGGGGCAGCACTGACAAAAAAAAAAAGTTACAGTGGGATGATAGGGCAGAGCAACTGTGTCTTGTCTGAAAAAGAGAGTGAGAGGGAGGGAGAGAGAGAGAGAGAGTGAGCTCACATGAGAGGAAGTGCAACACAGTAAAAGTCAGGGGGAGCCCGTTGTGTCAAGCAGTTGACTGTGACTTTCTCTGTCAGTGCACAGCCGGGCTCCAGCGTTGCAGCACCACTCCCCTGTCAAAGCAAAAAAAAAAAGGATCTATCTTCTTCTTCTTCCCTCCCCGAGCCTCTCCGTGGGCCGGTCCGTCCGACTGACTGCTGCTGCCTCGTCTGTGATTGAGTGGACTGCTGTGGGAGCACAGTGGGACCTCTCACTGGATGTCAGCACCCAGAGCTGGTAAGGAGATATAACATGTTTTGCTATTTGCATTCATATGTACAGTAGTAATGTAGTGTGTAACAGCTGCATGAGGAAAAAAAAGGAAAAAAAAGTGATATTAGTAGTATTATATCACTGGTGGGAGAGTACTGTATGTCAGTCTTTTATTTAATGTCGTCGGTCGTCTTCCAGCTGCAGATGTTCACACTTTTGCTTCGATTTAAAGATTCTCGGTCTAGTTGTTGTTTGGTTTTATCTGAGTCTTGTGCTCGCTAGCTGTGTGCTCTCCTCTCACTATACCGGCAAGATAGTCCAGCTTTTGGTTTGGCTTCAGCTGTGAGAGGCTTAAGGTTTGTTCTGGACTCTGAGTAACAACAGCTACACTTTGTTATCAGTACAAATGCTGCAAAATCGTGCAGACATACAAATGTGCAGGAATGTTTAGAGGAAAACTGTGGTCAGCAACAACTTTTTTTTTTTTTTTTTTTTTTTTTGGTTTTTATTTGTTTGGTTTTGGAAGTATTGTTTCTCAGGACAGGGAAGGGGAGAAAATTGGAAACAGACCCACCCACCCTGGAGAGCTAGTCTGTCCACGAGAAAATAGAGGGCAAGGAATGAGGAGACACACACACACACACACACACATACATACACACAACAACAGTCCTTCACTGCAACGCTGAAGGAGGAGACGAGCACAGAGAGACAGAGATGAGAAAGGGAAAGTGTTCATCGAAAGGACAAGAGAGACAGTTTGGTCAGAAACAATCAAGCTGCTGTGCTGTCACAACACACAACAACATGCAAAAACCGAGTCTTAACAGTACTTGAGTTGTCAGATCTCGCACATTCATGCATATGTTTTATAAAATCTCCAACCAGCCATCACATCACATCACATCTCCACTTCCACAAGCTTAAAAAAATGCATCATCAGAAAGAGATGGCAAAAAAAAAGGTTAGCAGAGTCCATTGTACAGCAGGTTTAGCTTTTCACCTCCTCCTTCCTTGTTGTTGTGCACTGTACATAAATCTTGCTGCATAAGATGAAATGCTGGCCTCAGCCTTTGCTTGCTCTCTTGCCCAAAACAGTAAACTTTCGCTCTATTTTTACTCTCCCATGCTGCTCCATTTTTAGAGACTTGTCTACGTGGTTTGCCGGGGCAATAAATCAGGCTTTTTACTGCTCGGTGTCCTCTCAGAAAAAATAATGGGGGTATAATTATGACATCCAAGGTTTCATTTATTTGTCCTTATCTGTGCTGCGATGAACACAAGTGTGTGTTTTAAGGGAGTTTAGCACTGATAAAAAAAATAAATTGAAAAAAGCTGGCAACGAGCTTAAAGAATACAAGACGCCACCCTGTCCAAGCGCTCAGGAATTCTTCAGTATAACTTCTACATTACCTGAAAAACAAACTGAAATGTTTCTCAATTCAACAAGTTAAATTAGTCTGATCTCAAAATCGGGGGGAAAAAGTGAGAATATTAACCAAATGCACCTTTTGTCTTGCGGTGTGTTTGCCAGAACTAGAGCACAAATCTTTAGTCTTTTGATAGAAAAGAGTGAAAGTTTTGATATTTAATCACTGTTGAGCGAGAATGCAGCCATCTTAAGCAAAACAATACTGTTTCCAGATGTAAAATGCAAAGAATTTCTGGTTTTCTCAAATGTATCTTCAAATAAGTTGAATATAGAAAGTGTCATCTTGTGTACAGAGTGGTAGGAACCAACAGGAATATTAAACAACTTGATTATAACAGTCACTATTAGTTATGTATCAGGACAAGAAAGAAATGTCATAGACAACGCAAATCAGTCTGGGTAGTCAACATCTATAACTGAGTCATCAAACTTTTGAGTTTGTTTGGTTTGTAAAGGTCAAAGGGCAGAAGGGTTAAGAGGCCACAGGAGGCTGGAAGTGGCCCTCAGGGGACCGAACTCTCCCTCATCTCTGATGAGATGGAGTCAGTCGCGGCACAGAGTGTCTAAATCGAGCCGTGTGGGTGTCGAATGAGGGAACAGAGGGAAAATAAAGTCATGTGTTTCAATTTCAAATCTGCAGCACTCGTCTTGTGTAGGCGACATATTCCAACCCTCTCTAAAAGAAAAGAAAAAAATGTCAAGGTCCTCCATGAAGAATTGAGAAAAGCTCCATCAACAGTGATTCGCTGAGAGGCGTTTCCTTCTCTACTAAGTGTCAGTCCAATCAAAACTTAAATGCATCTTTGTTTTCAATTATCAAAATGACTTTTGGAGTCGCACTGGTCCGTTACATTTTCCAAGTTGCTGAAGGACAGACAGTGCAGTGACTTGGCTGAAGTTAGAGAGTGAAGCCAAAAAGTGTCGGTGATTCAAAACAGATCACCTCTCATCAAGTCCACTGAGACTCCTTCATGACGGCAGGAGGTCAAGCGAGCGCTGTGGATGGATGATGAAGACGAGTGTTTGATACTAAAGAGTGTCTTCCACCTGAGCAGGCTGTTGTTTGTGTTTAGAAACCATTAAATCAATAGGCAGCAGTCATTTCTCTGAGTACCACCCCCTTGTGGAAAAGTATCTTTACTGCAAGAATCTGCAGCAACTTTGTTTGAATGATAATGTAGCCTACTGTCATGGGGCAGTTTAATTGTAAAGGGGAAATACTGCCAAAGGGATTTTGTCACAGAGGAAGCTGTTTAAGTAGATACTGTCAGAAATTACTGCCTACAGATGGAAACCACTGTCCACAGGAAATATGATGATGTGTTTTTGGTCAAAAAGTTTTCACCTTTTTTCACACATTAAAATCCAGGCCATAAAATGAGTTGGAGTGTGGAGGTTATATCAGATATCCACTGCTTTTCCCATTATGTTTACCTCTCGGACATCCAACCCTATCAAAGCGTCTACTTTGTTTATAGTCTAGAGAAAAGCAGGCATCATAACACTTTCACCAAAAGGGCGTCAAGTTCACTTCTTCCTCTGTGAAATCAAGTTCCTCGCAGGTTTGTTCAGTTTGACATGTATAGTCATTTTCAAAGACACGTCGCAAACCTTCTCAAAGAGGTACACACTGTTCTGAACTCTGTTTTGACATTTTTCCACACGTGTGCACACAGGAGTGTGAAGGCGTCGTAAAGCAACACTTTCCAGCATCACAGTCAGTTTCCAGAGAAACTAGGCGAGTGTTAAGTGCTATCTCTCCCCTCTCTGTGGGCTGACTTTGCTTTGCTGTTGGGAATGGAAAGGCTTTAGAGGCTACCCACTGCTGCGAGCAGCCTCCAGCGACTCCTCGGTTCAAAGTCACCACACAGCTGCTATAGCTGCAGCTACTATACTTGAACACGTGCATTGGCCTTTATCATAAAGAGTTTGTGAGAAATGAAAGAAGTCTGCCTCTCTGCAGCTACTTCTTTTTTTTTTATTTGAGTTTGACTTGTGGTTTTAAATGAGTGAATGAATGAAGGAGTTGTGATTTAAAGCCCCGTTAAGACGGTACTTCGCAAAACCGTAATCACAACATTAATGTATTAACATTTTCTTTGTTATTGACTTATCTTTGTTTGTCTGCTGAGTTGCTTTATCATTGCTTTTTCAACAAAAACAATAAGAAGCAATAGACATAGATGGAGAGGGAGCAGCTGAGGAGCTGAACTGATTCTTCTCTCCGAGTTCATCACATGATCCATTTCACAGATCACAGTATTTTGATCCGTTTCGGTAAGAAAATTGTGATTAGTGCTGCTGATTCGATTAGTTCACTTCTACTATTCCCACTTCTAATTATGCTTTCACTGTGTACAGTATACACCACAGCTCTGTTGGTCCCAGAGACGTCCTGGTGCATCTGTTGTGTTTCTCTTCCCTTCTTTTCTTGCTGAAGAGATTTGTGAATGGGAGAAAAGGGATCCAGAATTATAATCACATTTGTAATTCTCTGCAATATATCTTTATTTGACTTGGCAAGAAACACAAATCAGAACAAAGAAAGAGTAAGAGAGATAGAGTTGCCTGTGTATCTGAGTTTGGTTCTGTGTGATCGTCAGTGCATATCTGTGGGTGTACGTACGGTAGGATGACCCCCTAGATAGCACAAAAACAAATTCTTTGTTTGTCGACCCCCAGCCTCCACCCCCCTCCCCTGCTACCAGGAAATCTGTCTGACTGATAACTACACACAGTCTTGCAGTTCACAATACTGTAGCAATGTCTGTGATATTACACATTACACATTATCCACATCAAACTGTCAATACCAGAGAGAACAATCACACATGCACCACATGCAGCTACAAAAGCCGCTCCCGGGGCCGTTTTTTTGTTTTCGTGAGTGTGTGAGTCTGTGCAGCTCTGGAGGCACGCCACTGCTGGCTTTTGCCTGATTGTGCATCTTAATTATTCCTGTCCCGGGCCTTTTCCACGCTCTAATCACTTTCTCACTCCTCCTATCTTTCCTTGGCTCCCTACTTTTCTTTCATTCTTCTTGGCAATCTGCCCTGCAAGTGCTGCTCCCTCCATCACCGTATTGCCTGACTGCATTCCTCTCATTCCTACTGGCTTCCTGTGACTGGAAGAGGAGTGAGCCCTACTGGCCACAAAACTCCACCTTGGAGTCCTACCCATGTATGCCATATGTGTCTTTTCAGTTCTTCACTGTTCTGGCTTCTTTTTAAGTGTTCAAATCAGATCCCTAGATTGTGAAGTGTCTCTCACGCAAACAGGTCGTCTGTCTGACAGACACACCTACGTGCACACAAATCACATGCTACACAGCGGCGGCACTGCCCTTTCAGTGTGACATCAGAGCCAGTGTAGCAATGGTGTGAGGGGGGAAAGATAAGAAGGGAGAGCTCTATTGACACCGGATGATGACGTGCTTGAGGGAAACACAAACATCCATCTGGTCTTCATCAGTCCAGCTAATAAACTGGCCAATAGCGTCATTGTATTACACAGTGTTTTCAATTTCATGGAAATTTAGTATCTGACATGTTTTATATGACGTGGTTTACGGGGATATTGACTCATGAAATTACTAGCAGAGCCCACACCAAATCAGTAAATAAACAAAAAAAAGAGTGATATATGATGCCAGAAACATAAACAGTTGATAAAATGAGCTAAATATAGGGAAATTATAACTAAGGAAGAAACCACCGCCACCAGGCTCTCGCCACATCTGCAAATAGAGGAAGGTCTGTCCCGAGCATGTGCTGTTTCAAAATTGGAAGAGCTGCTATGAAATTCAATTTGCTTGTACGTATCTCAAATTATTCAGAGCACAGCCAGCCCCGTGACTGGGGGATGGACTGTCAAGCCATGGCCAAGAGCACAGAGGAAAAGACAAACTGTTGTTGAAATTAGACTGAGTGTTATTGATGGTTAGTTTTTTTTTTAACACTAAGTTTTTTTCTTTAAAAAAGAAATCCCCTTAGGTTCCTCATTTAACTGAACAACAGAAAACATTGACTCATAGGAGCAGGACCGGTCGGGGTCACATGAAATAAAAAGTCTGGTTCAGCTCAAAATCTTCGAGTTCTTGTTTTGATCAGATTGCTTTATCTTGATTGACCCAGTGATGAGGACTTCTATGTTAGCAAAGAGTGGATTTAACCTGAGGCAGGATAAAGAGACGGTGAAAGTTCAAGCACAGTTAGAGCAGACAGCACTGTACAAATATTCTCAGTTGGTGTATGCTTGGATTTACATGTGCACAGGACAAGACAAGACTAGACTAGACCAGTCCACAGGCTTCACACTGGCACAAAACAAGCTACATGTTCCCTTGGCGGTGTTAAGCATTTAATAAAACTGGACTTACCCTACAAATCACTATTCTCCATAAACTCAAAGGAGTATTTATGACCTCGTATGCAAATATATCACTTGTCCTCATGCTTTGAACTGTCACTAAACACATGAAATATCAAATATAGAGAAAATAAAACATCTCCCAATAAATTAGAATGACACACTACAGTGACAACCCTAAATCCTGCTTATTCCTGCCTCTAGGTTGTTAACCTTTCCACCTCTGCCCAAACCTAAACTTTCATCTTAATCCTAACCTTAGCCTAATTTTCTCCCAACGTTTGATTATAAATGCTTGTTGAATGAACAGTTGGCCTATCTGATTTCATCCACTAGGGTGTTAATCAAAACAATACCTAACAAAAGATGTGTTTTGATGATGTTGTACTGTAATAGGAGCATGGATGGGTATTGTTGTCACCATCATAGCCTATGAAAATTGTTTTCAAATAACAACCAAAAACAGTGTATGTTTTGTTACATATTTTACTTGACGATGAAATATCAGTATGAAACAAAAAAGATAAAATAAAATAATGGATTTTTAAATAAATCATTTTTAAAAAGGAGGAAAAACACCCGCACACTGTCTAAACTTGCAACATTAACATTTCGGTCTTGGACCTTCCTCAGGTAGATGCAGAGAGAGCAAATAAAACTCAAAGTGGAAAACTCATCTAAAGTGTCTATCTCTACTGATCTATCAAATAAAGGCATAAAACGCCAAAAAAATATACTTAAAAAAAAAAAAAGTGGAGGCAGCAATCACAATCACAAAGCATTTATTTAAAGGGACAATGTGTAATATTTGTCAAGGTTTATTGGCTAAATCTGAATATACTACCAATGAATATATTTGTGTAAGTGTAGGCGATAGCTAATCGATTTTTAATAGGTAAATGGAATTGGAAAGCTAGATGTCAATGTGTTCCCCTCATTTTAGACAATGGACCTTTAAAATTTTGAGATAGCCTATTGCGCAAACACAACTTAAAAGGATAGTTATAGCATATATTTAAAAAATATATATACATATTTTATATTTTGTCATTTTGATGTGTTCAAGTTTCACATTAGGCTACTTTAAGTTTTGTGTCCACAAAAGTTGTTCCAAGCCAGTTCAAAAACATGGCTACAAACAAGCAAAACAGTGAGAAAAAAAAAAAGTTAGTATGTGTGGATGGGGGATGTCCTTTTTGTCCCCAGGTCCCCGTATAGTATACTAACCGTGTTAAAAAAAAAAAAAAAAAAAAGGTCCCCACAACCGCAGTAATACCTGGAACAAACACACACACACATACACACACACCACACACTCAGAGCATCCTCCGTACCCGGCAGAGTGCAGCAGATGGAGCCCTCACACTAGCAGCACACACACATACACACACACACGGATGAAAGTGAGACTCCCAGCAGATTTATCAGCAGTTTCACCACTCGGTGAAGAGGAGAGCCGCCTTCAGACGAAAGGAGACGGGCTTTTTTGTGCGTGTGTGTCAGAAAACTATTACCGTAACTTAACGTTCGTGGAGCTTCGGGGCTGCCTGCCTGACTGTGCGCGTGTGTACTGTATGTATGGAGCTGTGACAGCGGCGCGTGCTGCTGACCGTTGGAGCCGAAACGGGTTGTTAACTGAAAAGAGAAAGACAGAAGAGGAGGAGGTGGGCACCATGAGAGGAACAGCAGGCGGCTGGACCAAGTTTTCATCCGACCGACCTCTCGTTTGTCTGACTCGCTGAGTGTTTGTTGTTTCTTCAAAACTGACCGTCCGTCTGTCGAATGAAACCGAAAACCCGTCGCTTTTGACCCTCTCATCTCCCCCCAAAAAACAAAGGTAGGCGATCTTTTTAGCTAACGTTTAACTGTTTACGTCGCTGTTTACGTTCACTGTTTAAAACGTAAGTTAGCAAACGCTGTTGGAAGCTGACAACACTTTCACAACATCTTGACCCAGAAGTTGTGTCCTGACTGCTGCCTTTTTCATAAATTCATGTTGTAAATGCTTTTAAAACTTTATTTTGGTGCATAAACGTGAGCTAAAATGTCACCTGTCTGCCATGAACGCTACTAGCTACAACTGAAGCTGAGCAGGTGTAACGTTTAAGACTGATTATCAATGTTGTTTTTCATTCAGAAAAATAATTAGCCCACCTATTCATTTATAAATCAGAGTAACGTTAAAGAGTATGTTATGAGGTCCAGTGTCAGATGCTCAGGCGTGAATGGTAAATACCTCATTACCTGTCTGGACTAATTGACTGTGTAACTCAAGGTGCCCTGGTAATTAGACTAATCTGACAGGGGTGAGGACTATTTTAAGGTGATTAAAAAGGGCCAAATAATGGTGTAATTATAGCATTAAGGCCTCATTGTGAGAGCAAGTGTAGAGTTTCCTGCTAAATGTATTTCTGCCCATAACGTCATTGAAAAGTTTGACTCATTCACTGCTAGGCAACAAATGCTTGGTTGTGCGATAGCCCGTGGGGTGGGCAGCTGTGTTTGACTGTGTGTGTGTGTGTGTGTGTTGTATTATGACAGAAGTTGTAAAAATTGTTAGATCCCACCCGAGCCCCCTTAGAAAATGAAAACACACACATTATATGCACAACTTGCCCAAACACACACACACATGCAGCAGCCATGCGTGGAATAATGTTCTCATGTGTCCAGGTTCCCTTGCTGGACAGGATGAGGTCATAGCCTCGGTGCTGTTGTGGGGATATAGTTACATTAGTTTCATGTGGGCCGTGCCAAAGGAATCGACACCACCTACACTCCTCTGCCCCCTTTCTCTCGCAGTTTACATCGCTCCCTCGCTGCTTCATCATGTTTTCCCCTCATCATCATCTCAGATAACCAGCAGAGATCATTATTGCTTTGAATAGGTAAATGTCGACCCGCTGTGCATGCATGACTGTCTGTACAGGATGGAAATACTGAATCCAGGGGCTGTGTGTGTGTGTGTTTACAAAAGAGTATCAGTGTATTAGGGCTTTGATCATAACAACCAACCAACTTCATGTTACACGATCAGTGTCGTCTTACCTGAACTGTTCTGATCACAAAGGCCTCCTTTGCTGCACAAGTTGTGACAGCCCGTGGGTTCGGCTTTGTCACAGTCATCAACAATGATCGCGGGCCTCACATGGCTTCAGATGAAACCTAGCCACCGTCATCATGGAGAGCAAACAAATTCTTTTTGTTTGTTTTTGTTTTTCCACATTCTTAAACATAAGACATATCAGCTTCTTCGTCCTACAGCTGGCATCAGCGAGTTGTGTGCTTTGCCGCCAACCTTATTGGTTGTAAGGTAATTGGTGCAACAGTTTGCATTTCAGATAATTTGTATCAGATAAATGTGCTGGGATTGCGGTTGCCAGCCTCCAGGGGTTTTTGTTGTTGTTTTCACATGCCCTCGGGGGTTGCTGAGTTTCATTTTGCATACAGCAGTGCATATCAACCTCATAGAAATTCACTGATTTAAAACATAGAGATGATTGTGGTAACTTTTCTTTGTCTTTGGGGTTGAATTAGTAATTCAATATGCCCAAAAGAATTCACAAAATCTTTTATTGCTTAAATAAGCCATTCATCATTTCAGCTTTCAAATAGGGCAGACCCGTCAATTATAACTCAAGAGAGCCCAAGGTTATTTTCAATTATACTGACTTTTAAAAATTTGTTAAATATCAGTTGATTTTAATTCTAGATTGATTTTATATGGATTGACTGATCAATTAATTGTGAAAAATGTGGAAATATACCACAACCTTCAACTTTGTTGGTGTCACTGATGAATTGCGCAAACTCCAAAGAAGACCAAGAGTCATAGTTAGGAAGATGAACTTGAGTTGAGTTGATTATTAAAAAAGCTTCTCAGTTGATTTTCTATTGAACATCTGAGCAATTGATCAATTTATATTTTCAGCTGTAGATGGGAAATCCATTCACAGTGTATTTTTAAGTTCAGGAGATTGTTTTGTTTTCACTTTGCAAACCTCATGGATGACTAAGATGAGCAGTAAGGGACCTTCCGCAACCAGTGAATCAATCACTTATCGTTCCCTGTGTTGAGAAATAATGACGGAGCATGCGTTGTATTAACTTCTTTTCGTGACACTTCTGTTGACCTCAAATTGGCCCTTTATGTAAATAAGAACCACAACTAAGAGACTAGGGGACATATTTAGCGATCAGGTCTTCACCAGGTATCCATTTTGGGTGGCAGTTTGGTTGTGAGAGTGAGTATCAACCTTTTCCCAAGGAAGATAACCTTTAAAAGTCCCCAGTGTTTTCCCAGTGTCAGCCACAGCAGTGCACTGACAATAGGGACAGTGTTCTGGACCAGCCAGCGCTCCAGATCACATTTCCTGTTCCTGATTTAAGATCAACTCAGCTGACTACTGATACACTTTACTCCTCAAAAACGCAGCAACAGGACCATTACTCTGCTGCTCGTGTATCATGTGAGCGTAAGTGTGTGCGTGTGTGTGTGTAAGAGAGCGAGGACAGAAAGATGGAGAGTATTAGGGAAATCAAGAAAGTTCAAACAAAGACAGTAACTTTTATCAAAACCAGCAGTAAAAGCAGACTAGATCCACAAGACAGTAACCTTATTCTTACTGACTGCAGGGTGTATTTGAAACAAAGAAGCTCCTCTGTGTACATAGCCTTCTAACCTAGTGTGCAATAACAGACTGTGATACACACAATACAGACACACATGGACGACTTATAGTAGGAAGTGGGCATGAGAACCTGTTCTCTCAGTCAAATCACTTCTGTGCCAGCCGTTGGGTTTTACATGTAAAAAAATAAATACACGGTCATATGTTTTTCTTTCTGTGGGCGTGTGAGGGCCACATTTCCTCAACAACAGCATCTGTTAATGTCAGGACCACGGTGCAGAGGTGGATGTTTTGTGGGTTGAGATGAGGTGTGCTTGTGCAGACCACTGACCCGGATCGATGCAATGCTCAGATGATCGTTCGCTGTTTTCTTTTGAAGTATAAAAAGGAAGTAAGCCGGTGTTCCCGTCAGGTCAAATTGTAACTGATGGTCTTGATTTGCATAATTGGGGTTCAAGTTCATTTGTGTGTCTGTGATATTTCTAAATTAAGGGGCGTATTAGTGCTAATATTCTGTATTACTTCCCTCCATTGTGAATGAGAAGCACCTGCCAGATCACGAAAGAAGGAATCATTGTCAACTCTCAACAGCGGTAACACATGTTGCAGAAGTTCTCAGGCAAGAACCGAGTTTCAGTCTCATGCCAACCTTATGACTGCACCCTGGGCCAAATTTTGGTTCCCCCTCCAAAAAAAAAAAAAAAAAAATTGACCTCCTGAGACCCAAAGGAGAAATAATGAAACAATTTCAACAATTGTGAGTCTGTTTTGGCTGTGAGAAATCAATCTGGTGGATCTCACTGAAGAGCATGCCGGCTTGTGACACTCTCTCCCATATACACACAACTCTACAGTGAGCTGGCGACCCCTCACCTTTTTCCCGGGCCGCCTCAGGGAACTGAAGATCAAGGGAAGTTTCATAAGGGTCTGACCTTTGATCTTTTGGTTAAAGAGAGCAGTAGGGACAGTACAAAACAGTACTGATGACTAGGAGCGGAAGAAAGAAAAGACTACACAAAAGAGGAATCTGCGTATCTGCTTTTTTTCCCTGCTGACAGTCAAGTATAGGAATGTAGTAGACTTATGTCGTGGCATAATAACTTGTTACTTCATATGCCTTGGGGGGGAAAAGGAAATGAGCTGTTCGGTATGCTTCATACACTTGAACTGCGAGGGTAAACATGTGCCAAACATCTGACAATGATAGATTGGCAATGTTTATTTTTAGATCTTTGAAAGAATTGGTTGATTAATTAGTAAGTGAATCAACAAAGTGAATCCGTTTTAAGTATTTTTTTATGATCAAATGATCTGATGAATCATTTTCAAAGTATAAAATCCTGTCCGTCTCTGGTTCCAGCCTCACTAATAGAAGGATTTACTGTTTCTCTCTGTTTTCTGATTGTTGTAAACTGAGACGATTTAGGTTTGGGGCGGTTGCGTGGACAAAATAGCTCTGGAAAAAAAGATATTTTTCACTAGGCCTATTTGTTGACATTGAATTGAACATCAATTACAAAAGAAAACAACCTAACAAATAATAATTTTTCAGAATAACTTTGCTGCAGCCCTGGTATAGTACATTTCATAAAGTAGACCTCGCTGAAACTGCAATTATTGCTGTAAACCAGTATCTTCCAGTATCAGCGCCCCGCTCGTTGTGGTTGGTCGTAGGGAACTTATTTTCTATTCTCATCCTTGTGCAGGAAACCTGATGTATACGAGGTTGAAGTTATTGACAACCACTTGCACACACGCCACACGCATGCAGAGACATGTGTGCGCAATTGGTAAAGCTATTAATACACTTACAAGCACAAACACACACATGCCACACACTCATCAAAACACGTGTTTTTTTTTTGTTCTATAAATATGTCAAAGAAACAGCAACGGACAAACTTCAGTGTCCAGGCGCATGTGTGCAGCATGATTACATACAATAACACAAGTGTTGACTGGCAGGTGACACTAAAAATAAATGGCCTCGGTTACATACACTGAAACTTGCACAAAGAGCCACAGTGATCCTTCAGCAGAAACAAATGGGCACTATTAATACACTGGCACCGACACACACAGAGACACACACGACGAGCCCTGATGCTCTGATGCATGTGTACACACGGCGATCAACTGTTGCACAAGCAGATCCTACTTATGCAAACACAAAAACCTGCTATGTACACTCAAAAGAAACAACTGCAAGCTATTAATATCTTGGCGTGTTTAGGATGGACACATACAAGCGCACACACATGCACACATTGATGCACACAGTCAGTCACTCAGAGATTGATACTCCAGCTGCTCGGAAGCAGAGGGACAGAATGTCCCCAGCAGCTGTGGATTCCTATAAACGTAAGGACGGGGGTAGGGACAGAGGAAAGGACGGACAGAGCGATAGGTGGTGGGCAGTACGGTGGAGACAAATGTTGTTTTTGTACGTGAGAATGCATTCAGTAACACACGTCTGAACCAGGAACCAATTTGCCTGCTTGATATTGTTCTAGAAACAATGTTAATCTTATTTGTTTATATCTCAGATGACATTTCATCCCTGAGTTCTTGTTGTTTTTTTTTTCTCTGTAACCAGGCACCGACCTCAAGCCTGCTGCCTGTCTTTATGTATACAAATAGTAACTAGCATTTAACCTGATGTGTGACTTCCAGACTTAACTCCATTCAATACCACTGTGTGTGTGTGTGGAGTTCGCTCCAGCTCCACAATAAACAAAAGCACATTTTAGGGCCACACTGTGGATATAAATACTTTGCTGAAGGACATCTGTAACCCTCTCAAGCTGCAAAAATGAACCAGTGAAGCCATTCAACCAAAATAGCAGCTTCTGCTTGCCTAAATGAACCAAGAGGATGTTATGGTGCAGGCTAACTTTAGAAACAGGAAGTCACTGTTTCTGTGTGAGTGTGAGTGTCTGTGTGTGCACAGCAGTAAAGCCTATGCATGTGTGCAGGTGCGTGTGTGTGTGCATGTATTGTGTGTGTGTGTATGCATGTGTTAGTGCTTCGGTGTGTTGCTGCAGAGGGCCCACAGAATGAGGATGATGGTTGTGAAACGAATATGCTATTACAGAAACCAGAAGTTTGTCTCCTGCCTATTTTTAGCAGCACAACGCACAAATGAGAGACAGAGAAGCACGCACACAGATCTTATCTATATACACTTCTCTAATTTTTCAAATGTTCCAGATTTTATCTCCTGAATAGTGTTTCTTTTCCATTTTAAAAATATGTATCTTGTATTTTTAGCACACAGTTGATGAATAGCCAGCCCATGCTGAGCTTCTTACAATTGCGCTACTCTTTTGGAATTTAATGCTGAATAAAGTGTGTGTACTTGTAAGTCTTCTGCTCCTGTGGCGAGCTCTTGGTAATATGATAGAAGGTAATCAGCAGCCTTTTGAAACCCTTTAGGGTCTAGGTGGAGGAAACCTTAACTGTTTAGTTGGCTCTTTGGAAGCACAATGCAGTGACTGAGCTGGTTTTGTGTCCAGTCATATAATGAGTCACCTGCTGAGTTTGCCTCAAGTCACAGGTTCAGTGTCGGTAAAACTCAACCAAACATATAATTAGCTTCTTTTATTTTTCTCTTTAAAATTGTAGAAAGATGGAGGAATTCAGTGGGTGTTAGGTCAGGTGTCCTTAATGTCACATAGTTTAAAATGAGTCGACTTCAGTTTCATGTTGATGCAGTCTGGTGTTCAACAATATTTTCAGAGTAAAAATACACCACAGGTGTTTCTTTTCTGTTTAGAACAGGAGTGAGACTGACTTCCTGATCATTTCCTCTCTCAGGGGAGCTCACTTGTTCGGTAATAATGTGTATATGTGTGTTACTCAGTGGAGTGTATGCAGATTATTTGAGTCCCCACCACCACCACCACCACCACCACCACTACCACCACCATCCTGCTCTTCTAGTGATTGTCTGATTTCCTTTGCAAAAGCACACTGACATTCTTCAATAATATACTGTTCTGCTGCTTCTGGTACTTCCTGTTTTTTTTGTTTTGTTTTTTTCAGCCACTTTAAAAAAGAACATTTTAAAGAAACAAACCCTGGAAGCAGATGCATAAATCATCTGAAAGTCTGAGTCTCTGACATACAGTACAGTTTGGCCTGACATCTGTTGGTCTGTGGGTTAGCTGGTCAGGTAGGATTCCTGCCTTGAAGAATGTAAAACAGCACTGTAATGCTAACAATAGACGTATCATCTCTGGCTGTGATGAGTTGTGCAAACAATGATTGTCAAATTTTTAGTTCTCACAAAAAACCTACAGTATGTAAATGTTTCTGCCACTTGCTCTGTTTCACAGAAAGCATGAAAATGCAACACTTTCCCCCTGAGCAGATGGTGTTATAATTATTATTATAATGAACTCTATCAAGCAGGGCAGCGGGTTTAAATATACTTGACCTAAAACTGCATTATCTTTTATTCCGGTCATTATTAACTTCAGCACTTCTTGTTTTGTTCTGTTGCATGTAAGTCTCAATTGACCTGCAGTAATGAGAGCATGGAAGTGTTTTCCTCTTAGACAGACATTATTGTTTCTCTCTATGAGTCAGTCTTGCTGTTGGGAACGAGGGCCAAACAGCGCTGCCTGGGTCTGTAAGGCTAACTGTCTGGCTCAGGCAGGAGGGAAGTTTTGTGGCATTTGGGTGCAGCCTTTATGTGGAGGTTTGTTTTTGGGCTGTTTTGTTGCACTGCTTAAAAAATTTGATCTGATAGTCTCTGCAGCTTATAAAAGTGTTGCAGGCTTCTTTTAGGACCATTTTGGTGACTTAAACTCTGGAAACGCCCTCCACTTGACTTAGCCTATCTGTGTGTTTTTGGATTCAGATTTTTGTGCGCTTTATTGATGTAGTTGGTTTGATAGTGTAATCTTTTATTTGTTAACTTGTAGATAACTCCCAAAGCAAGTGAATGATTATGATCCAAGTAGAGTAGGTATGTATAATACTGCGGTGTGTGTGTGAGAGAGAGGTAATGTTTTCACTGCAGAGTTGTTACTGCGATACAGTGCTGTCCACAACAACAGGGTATGCCAGTAAAGAAATGTCCTCTTACAGGAATTATGTGAGTAATGTTGAGTAATATTCTGGGTTGCAGTCACTCAGGCGTATGAATTCAGTAAATTTCCACATCCTTCCCTCCCTCCTTTCCTCCCTCCCGCTGTCCCTTTTACCCCAGAGGGAGCAAGGTGTCTCCTTCCGTACTTTATCTGTCTGTGCCTTTGTATCAGTACCAAAACATTCCTCACCGTGTTTATTGGTTTCACGTGTCAAGTGATGTGTGAGCTGCCATATGTTTTTGCCTTGTTGATGTGACACATCATAAAAGTTGAAAATAACTTAAAGTTGTTTCCTAAGTTACCGGTCAGCGTTTTACCATTAGGACCCCATTGTGCCATTCATGCTATAGTTAAATCAATTGCAATGAAAAAAGTGGGGTTACTCTGACATATTTACAATGGGCCGCTGGATTGCATGAATGGATCAAAACCTTTTCTCACTCCCCTGCACCTATAAAAAGACATCTGTCTTTAGTTAAGCTTGGTCCACTTGTCTGACTTGTGCTAAATTTAGCTTTTTATTCCTTTCATTTCAGTAAAAACCTGGAAGGTGGATGACAGATTGATGTACCTGACCCAAATGCCTTGACCACACAATGTTCAGATCCGACAAATCTGTGCTTTTTTTTTTTTTTTTTTTAATGTTCATTCTTTTGTGCCCCTCCAACCCCAACATACACAAACACCCCTCTCATTTTCTTTGCTGAATGCAGTGTTGGACAATGGCCAGTTCACTTGAGGCAGGAAGACTTGAATGAAATGAAATATGACTGGTGAATGTGCAGAGTTCAAGTACAAGTACATATCTGGGCACATACTTATGCCAAATAAACTGAGTGCACTCTTGATCGTGTTTATGTAAAGTATAAACAGTAAATGACGCTCAAATTGTTCTCTGAGTTTTTGTGAATATCAGTTAAAAACATTCTTCCTCCGGCGACCTTTTGTGTTACACACTCAACATAAAATATTTGCTCTATTCTTGGTGCTCCTCATTTATGATGGTGATCTGTCTGCACAGCATGGAGGACACTTAAAAAACAAAAAAGGTCAAATGTAGGCTATGATTTATGCAATAACAGAACCTCTAGAGAAACAAACTCATTGTTCACCTCCAAAATAATTCCCTCATGACCAGGATAAACATGGACAAGTGTTATCCTCCATTCACAAATAATGTGTTATTCTCTCTTTCTCTGCCTCTCTCTCTGCAGTGGATGTGATCATCAACAGTCGGCTTTCATTATCCAAAAGTGGGGAGCAGCCCATGGACCTAAGTGTCACTCAGAGGTTGTTGCATCCAGGCCCAGATTCGGCCATGCTGGCCCCCCGCCCTCCTTTCTTCCTGGGACCCCTCCCTGCTCAGCATTGCCCCCAGTTTTCCCAGCAGGGATTGCAGGTGAGGAAAAACGTCACTGTCAGGAGGAGGGTAAGTATCAGCAGGGCCCTCCTCATCTCTCAGCGTCACCAAAAACCAAAAAATCAGCTCCTTAATGTTTCTTCTCAGAGGCCTGGGAGTGCACCCCATGAATTTTAAGCCTCGTGTCTCACCACATCCTGCAGCATTAGCACATTTGCATCTACATTTTATTTAGTGTACAGGACATCCTACCACAGCAACCACTGGGACAAGCCAATTGCCTTTGCCACACACTGTCACCCAGGTTAAATGCTTGGCAGAAATGAGTAAGAACTAGGTCAGGTTACTATAAACACACAAGTTTCTCAGCATTTGATTCTGAGTGATGTGTGCCATGGATTAACTAATTAATGTTGCAACTGAAAGATGCCTTTGTCAAGATAAAGACTTTTATCAATATGCAAATCCTGTGGTTAGATTCACTAATACACATATTTATCAGCGAGTAACTGTGGCAATGTTGCTTTTTCTGTATAAATCTTACATGCACAGTTAAAGCAGACAAGGCTACACAGTGTTAACATGTCTTCATGTTTTCCTTCCTGCAGTATAACACTGAACAAAGGCAAAGAGAGATGGAGGAGGAGAAAAGAGAGGAGCTGCAACAGCTGATACGCAAGAATAAAAACGAGCAGAGTGAGTATCACACGTATCGTGCATATTGTACTGTATCAGACTGTAATGTCTTTTCATAGGTTCCCTGAAAGACCATAAGGTTGTTGACGTGGTTTTGATATGAGTCACAGTGCACGGTATGTTTCAATGAAGAAGGAGGGGATTTCCAAGAGTGCAGTGATGTATTCTCAGATTCCAAGGAAATTTCTCCTCATATCAAACCAAAGTCAAACAAACACTTGTTTCAGGAAACACTTTGCGCTGTTTTTAATTTTTTTCACATAGAGGAAATGAAGAGAACATAGAGTTGAACTTGACAAATGTCTTTGGGCTGTAGTTTTGAAGTCTCTTGACTGCTTATTGATACAACAAGAGCTTACAGTCCAAAGTGGGTGGGGGGGGGGGGGGCTGTTAACATTTCAACACCAACACATTTTATCTGTATTTTTGTATTATCAACCGCACCCTTGGCTGCAGGACTATCAGCTGCAAGGCCATGCAGGACCCAATTCATTGTCTTATTTTTATTGACTAACAGGTGCTGTAGCCAGTCCCCTGGTAAGGCAGAAGCTCCGGGAACATATAATTATGAAGAACCATCCCACCCATGATAGGGTTACTCCCAACCACACCAGTCCTTCACCAGGATACAGGTGAGACGCACAAACATGCACAAATGTCAGTTGTGAATTTGTGTTTATAACCATTCATTTATTCATGATAATCCATGTCTCTTTTCAGTTTTTAATTATTCAAATACAATGCATTAAGAATGTAGAGCAAATCGCCTCATTCCCATTCATATTGTTTTGGTTACTAAGGCTACCAGTTCCAGACATGTCACCGAAGGCCCAGCCTACACCCTGCGACCAGCGTAAGGACCTCGCCCTGCGCAGGACAGGTGAGATGCCTCCAGCTGTTTGTGTCTGTGATGGGGTTTCCCAACCTGAGGTGAAAGCTGCTGTGAAGGTCACCGGTGATTTTCCACTTCAGGTTCTGCTCTTCTTCTGGTGCGCTTTGTGAAATCTGAGTCTGACTCAGTCATCTGACTACATATCTCGGTGTCTCTGCAAACTGTACAGTACATATTGCATTATGCATTCTGGGCTAGAGAATGGGAAAGATGAGGATAGAGTGAACTTTCACAGTGTAAGAGCTCTTTCTAGTGAGACTAAAGAAAGTCATAAAGCAACAGGCCTGCAGGGCCAGAGAGAGACCGAACAGCGATAAAAACAATAGCAACAGTGAGACACAGAGACCGAAACAGTTACATAACATCTACATAGGTATGTGTAAAATGAACTGCGTGAGAGTCTCAAGCAGGTCTCCCTCACCGTGTGAATGAGAGTGGGAGTGGTTTCATCTCTTCAAGTACACCAACCATTCAAAAAGCTGCTATTTATTTGCATTGCCACAGAACCCTTAGGTGCCAGCGTGCACACACACACACACACACACACACACACACCCTCCAGTGTTGTTTTTGGCTCGGTGACAATACATAGCTGCCTTTTATCTGCTCTCAGCAGGCCACTGATTGATTGTTTTGTTTGAGCTTATTGGAGCCTGACCAATGTAAACATGGAACTTTTTCATGCTATTGACCAGGACTGAGGCATTTGCTCGGTTCAGCTGTGCTGCATATTGCTTTAACTTTGTTTTGTTATGAAAATGGGTGCATCAGTATCACTGCACTGTATTCCTGCTCACGCACTCTGCAAGATGTTATTGTCATCAAGTGACATATAAATATACAGTGTGTGTATATATGTGTGTTTCCATTTTGTGGATCCAAAGGGATAATTATGTCTCTGTATGTATGTATGTGCTTCTTTGTGTATTAATTTGCGTGTATTTGTGTGTGTGCAGTCTCCGAGCCCACTCTGAAGTGGAAGTTAAAGAAGCTGATCAGTACAAGGCCAAACCCACTGCAGCGTAAGATCAGCGCCCCTCCTGCTGTCAAGCACAGGACAGAAACTCTAGGTAAGTCAAATCGCTCTCATCATTTTATTCTTCGGTTTTATTTGCGCTGAGTTCATTTCATACTTCATTTTTACAGCATGACAGATTTGAAACATGTTTTTAGAAACACACATCATGTGATTCCAACACATTCTGTACCTTCACAGTTTGATTAATTAATTTTTCACTTTGTTATGTGCATCCTTTTTTTCTGTATTAAACGCATCTCTGTCGTTGGCTGTCATGAGTTTATGGATGTCTCTCTCCGTGCTGTCATCCAGACTCCTCCCCCAGCAGCAGCAGCAACCCAGCATCAGGGTGCAGTTCACCCAATGACAGCCTCCATTCAGACAATGGGGCCCTTCCTGTGGCTCATGAGGTCAGTGTTCCTTTTATTTTAAAGGGATAGTTCAACATTTTGGCAAATTGGCCCATTGCCATAATCGCTATAGTCATAGCAGTAGGTTTGTTACCTTTAATTGTCGGTGTAAGCTATTTTTAGTACGGCGGAGCGGAGCAGCAGGCTGCTCAGGGCTACGCTATGGAGGCTAATGGAATTTCTTGGTTTCCCTCATCAAACTCATCAAATACAAAATCCCAAAACTCCAAAACGCGTTTGTGGACAAGTTGTGGCCTGCACAACCACCACGCTATGAGATAATAACGGAATGATACGAAACTGAGCCATTTTAGAGGTAAATACAGGGTAAATGCGGAGACTGCTTGCTGAAAAACTGTCCCTGAACGCAACGCGCATCAGCAGTTTTGCATGAATTTACCTCTAAAACAGCTTCGTCTCCTATCGTTCCATTAGTATCTCATAGCGTGGTGGTTGTGAAGCTCACAACATGTCCACGACAGCGTCTTTGAGTTGTTGGGTTGTGTATTTGGTGAGTTTGATGAGGGAAACCAAGAAATTCCATTAGCCTCCATAGCATAGCTCTGAGCATATGGCAATGGGCCAATTTGCCAAAATGTTGAACTATCCCTTTAAAATTATAGCTTTGCCATCCACACTGGCATCTGGCATCACAGCTGCACAGGTTAAGGTTCAGTGCTTAAAACACACATCACATCAATACTATGTATGATGCCAGAAGTCTTTAAAAATCCATCTACAAGGATCTGTATTTGATCTTCTCTTGGATTAATTCATGAAGTATTTCCTAGAAAGTCTTTACTTTCTGTTTGTTTATTTTAACAACTTACAGTTGAAGTGACAACGTAGAGCTGTGAAATGCTTATCACTTGAAAACGAGTCTTTCAGGTGATTGTACAACCACTAACAACTTGAACGTTAGCTTGTTCATACAGAATAGTAATTTTATCATGGAAAGATTTTTATTTACACCTTACCACATTTTCCTGGTTAACATCTTATTAACATTGTAAAATTTTCTTTTTGAAAGTCGATTTCATTTGATGTTCAAAATGGATCTGATCATTTTTGTTTTGTCTGTAGAGATAACCAGAGTAATGACAGTTGTAATCTCATTCAGGCGCATAGGTTGCTGCTGAAGGACGGTAATTTGGCTAATTTCATGATGCCTCCCAGCCCCACTGCCATGCCCAACATCACCGCTGGACTTCCAGCTCAGGTGAGCAATGGAATCTTTAAAGGGATAGTTCAACATTTTGGCAAATTGGCCCATTGCCATTAAATTGATGCATGATTCATGAGGTTAGTTTTAGCTTTTCTTGGTACGTAGATGAATCCTCAACAATTTAAATAGTGACTCTGAGAGGAACCCTTATAGTCATAGCAGTAGGTTTGTTACCTTTAATTGTCGGTGCAAGCTATTTTTAGAACAGCGGAGCAGAGCCGTGAGCTACTCAGAGCTACACTACGCAGGCTCATGGGATTTCTCAGTTTCCCTCATCAAACTCATCCAATACACAATCCAACAACTCCAAAACGCTCTGGTGGACAAGTTGTGACCTGCACATTCACCACGCTATGAGATAATAAAAGAACGTCACAAGACAGAGTTGTTTTCAAGAAAAACTACCCCCGAAGGGAACATGCATCAGCAGTTTTGCATGAATTTACATGCATGAATTGGTGAATGTACAGGTCACAACTTGTCCACCAGAGCATTTTGGAGTTGTTGGCTTGTGTAGCAGAGAGCTAAAAATCAATCAAAAGGCAACAAACCTACTGCTATGACTAGGGATTATGGCAATGCACCAATTTGGCAAAATGTTGAACTATCTCTTTAAGGGTTCCCCTCAGAGTCACTATTCAAATTGTTGAGGGTTCATCTACCAAGAAAAGCTAAAACTAACCTCATGAATCATGCATCAATTTAAATACATTTTCAGATCACAACGATATGCAGATAGATTCATGTCACCACAGTGTATCTGAGACTGAGGGTTTATAGATAGAGCCTGTACACTAGGACACTTATAGAAACATGTGGTGTATTCACGCTTTCACTTCCCTCTTGATTTCTGTGGTGCTTTTGTGTCTCTTGAATTAGTCATGATGAGTCTCTCTGTACATTATGAGCCGCCCATTAAGCCATCGCCCTGTGGACTAATTCCACATATTGTTCATTTCACTAAGCCAAGCCAAGCCCTTCTTCTTACCGGCCCATATAGCATTTCTTAACATGACCTCTCCACTCTTGTCTTCTCTTCTCTTCTACCTCTCCCCGTCCTTCTCCCCAGGCTGACATGCAAGTAGCCAGGCGATTGGCAGTGTCGGCTCTGCATCAAGTCTACTTGCCTGTGGAAGGAAACAGTCAAGCCCTGGCTCAGCGCCTGCAGCCTGTGCTCATACTGGAACCACATACTGGACTGGTGCACTCCCAGTTTGTCTCTTGTGAGTAGTTGTGCAACTGCAAATATTTCTGTAAAGCAGAAACAGGAACGCAGGACTGTGGCGCGCAACAACCATAAAAGATCAAGGGACTTAATTAGATTTTATCGATAAACACGTTGGTTGATAGTTTTTATGCATTTTCTTTTTTTGTTTGTTTCAGTTTCATGTTTTTTTTTTTCATCTACGTCCTTCCAGTCGCCACAAACCACCATATATTAATACTCACAGACTTTTTTCACAGCACAGTTTTTCACATTTTAGCAGGAAACCAGCAGTGCCACTCCATTTAGATATTCAAATTCAGTGTCCTAATAATATGTGTATCCGTTCAGATCTGGCATCAATATGTGTCTCAAGTGATCCGATCACAAGTGGACAGCAGTGTGGACGCCTACTCAACTGCTGTCTCCCGCCACACTTTCAATTTTGTGAAGCTGTCAGCAGTGCATTGATTAGCTCATTCTCATCTCGTCCTGGCTCCCTCCGTCTTTCTCACGCATGTATCATAAACAGACCTATCTGTCATTCTCGCACTGGCTAAAAACAGCCACTCATTTGGTTTTCACGAAGAGAAATGAGCAGGGAAGTGAGAACTAGTGGTCACTTGAGACACATTTGAAGATGCGTTTCAATGCCAGGTGTGAACTGACGTACTCAGAGCTGCTTACTTCTAACTGTTAATACTAAAGCCAGGTCTTTAATCAGACTGAAGGAACAACAGTGCCATTTATCTTGTTCATCATTTCTTTTGACTCAGTATAATCAACAGCACAACAGCGCCCTCCATCAGGCTGTAGGTGGCGATGCAGTTTAACTGATAACACAGGGACATGCTGTTAATGTAATCAGTAAAACCAAAGTATTTTCTATAGAGGAGTGTTTTCCTATTGCTATCACACAGTCCCTTATGCCTCATTGATCCCTTTTTCCATCTTACTTTCCTCCTCCTTCCTTTAAATGATATTTTCAGCCTCTAATTTGTTAAGTTTATTTCAGTTTTTCCATTGCCTCTCTATTTTTTCCCTCGGTCCTGTTCTCCTGTCAATCGGCCTTCCCTCATCTTCATCACCGGTTGTAACCAATTACTCTCTTCTTCTCTTTGCAGTTCATGGTTTGAGCTCTGTTCCTCTGCAGCAGCAGCAGCAGCAGCAGCAGCAGCCTCACCTGTCCTCTCCCTCCAGAAGAGAGGGCGCAGTCAACTTGCCCTCGCACAGGCCTGTGGAGCGAACACGCTCGGAGCCACCACCTTACAGCCACTCGCCCTTCACTCTGCACGGCAGCCAGCACTCACACACTCAGCACCAGCTGCTTCAGCAGTACAACAAGCTGGAGAGGTTCAAGCAGAATTCACACCTGAGCAAGGTGAGAGGAACAAGGCACAGACAAAAAACAAACAGACTAGTTAAATGTAATACAAGTGTCTTTGTTATATTTACCTGATATACAGTACAAAGAGCTTAATTTGTTAATAGCAAGTTGTGAAGCATGAAAAACCTCTCTTATATTAGACAACAAGCAAGTCCATTGAGAAGCCTCGTCTGACACAGATCCCATCGGAGGACATGGACCTGGAGGAGATCGGATCAGGATCTGGTTCAGGGCCAGGGTCCGTGTGCGGCTCAGAGACGGGCTCGGGGTGCGAGGATGGCCATCGCAGGAGACAGAGCACGGCGAGCACTGACTCAGTTTATGGCACAGAGTCCACAACCTCCTCACGGGAGAGTTTGATCGAGTCCTCACATCCCCTGAATCAGGTACGAATGAAAATTCACCAACGCATCTTAGCCGAGTATTATGGAGTCTTACTGTCCCTCAAAAGAAAATCTCCCTTATGCTTTAATATCTTTTTTGAAGAAAAAGTATGTTGACTTTATCTTATTTAATGACCTCAGTATCTTAACTCAGTGGTTTCTGATGAGTATCGATCACCAGGATTAGCAGCATGTGCATATTATTCCCTCTTTTAAAGCTCTTTCAGTATAATTGTAGAACAGATGTGATATTTAGAATTTAGTCTTTAATTAAAAATGTATAACTAATGTCATATTAATGATAAAGAAAACATCAAAACTGTGTTAAATGTGTATAACTTGTACTCCCAGTGTTCATGTACTATACATGAATTTTCTTGTTTGAGCCCTGCTGCTGACAACAGAGGGCGCTGTAGCTTCATTTATAGATTATGAAAACACAGAGAGTTATAACTTTGCGGCCGCGTGTTTGGCAGAGCTGCATTTTCTTTATCAGTTGCTCGTTCTAGACAAGCAGTATTTAAATTGACCAAATAATGACTACTTGCAATGTACTGGAGAGAGAAACTGGAGCTTGGAGAGTCTGTGGAATTTACTGAAGTTCAAGTCTTTGCCATGTGCTGCTTGTTTTTTAAATGCTCCTACATTCCTTGTTCTCCTCTGGGAACCGCAGAGGCAGGTGATCCTTAGGCAAGGTCTCCAGCTGGACCCCATGAGCGTGCCTGCCCTAATTTGGCCTCACCAGCCGCTGCTTCGGACCCGGTCCTCCCCGGCCTCCACCACGCTGCCTCCTCCACATCCACCCAGCAGCATATCTTCTCTTTCACTGTCCAGCCCCACCGCAGACGTCCAGCTACGCTTCACAACTGGTGAGCAGCACGTTTTTGAAAATGTGGAGAGAGAAAAAAGAAAAAGAAAATGAATGTTAGTACCTGCTGAGGTATTTTGGAAACGGTTCACCTGCGATTAGATTGTTAAGTGTGCGTATGTGTGTGTGTCTAGGTCTGGTTTATGACGCCCAGATGCAGAAGCACCAGTGTACCTGTGGTGACAACAGCCGCCACCCTGAGCATGCTGGGAGGGTCCAGAGCATCTGGTCCAGACTGCTGGAAAGAGGCCTCAGGAACCAGTGTGAGGTATGTTACACACTTAGACACACTTACACACACTTACACACATACTTATCCATCACTAATAATGCCTAATCCCAACAGGCTGGGATGTCCACACATGTACACACTTAAATGTACACTACACATACAGTACTATATGCTGTGTTATATTGAATATTATACATATTCGTGTGTGTGTGCAGCGTATCCGCAGTAGGAAGGCCACTCTAGAGGAGCTGCAGTCGGTCCATTCAGAGAAACATGTGCTTCTGTTTGGCACCAACCCTCTCAACCGCCTCAAGCTGGACAACCGCAAGCTGGCTGGTAAAGATGAATGATAATGATGATGATAATAATAATAATAATAACAATTATAATAATGAAGAAATTAGTTCATTAATTTCTGATATTAGATTCATGACATGAATTATTTCCTGCAGGAATCTTGGCTCAACGGATTTTTGTGATGTTACCATGTGGAGGAGTTGGGGTGAGCTATCTATCCATCTATCCATCCATCAATCCATCCATCCATCCATCTACATTGATTCTTCTATAGTTGCAATGACACTTGCGTTTACTTAACTTTAACTGTCTCAACTAAACCCAGACCAACTGATGTGAGGGCCCACTAAAGTTTCTGCATGACGACGGTTTCAAACTAGAATTTGCCCACACAACCATACAAAGACAGTTCTGCACATACACACATCACACACTCCTTTAAAACCAGTCATGTGGGAATCTTTCCACTTATCTAATTGCATTACTGAACAGCAAACATTACACGGCTGATTATGCCTCATTACACAATTAAGCTAATAATGCTACAAATTGCTAATGCTATTGTTTTTGGCGAAGATGACTTTGAACCCCAATCAGAAATCAAAGGCTGCACAAAGGTGAGATGTGGGAGAAATTGAAAAAGAAGAGGGGAAGAAAGAGGGCATGCACAGAGACTGCTGCTTGGAGGGGTGCGTGCCAGTGAAACTGGATTTTATTTAGAGGGAATGGTTCTGGGCAAAACAGGGAGTGTTGTTGAAAGAAGAAGCAAACAATAAAATGGGAAGGTAGCTAAATAGAGTGTATTTAACAATGGACAATGAGAGAAGGAAAAATATGAGAGGCTAGAAAAGGCCAAAAGGTGTTTTCCCTTTTGTCATATGACAAAACACAGATAATAATGGCCTCAAGACGCCTTGTGAAGTACAAAGAGAAGAGAGGAGGCAGATAAAGTATGGAGAGGAGAGGAGGTAGGAAAAGAAGAAGGGGGCTGGGTGTCAGTTGATAAGACGACTGATCTGCCTGGATTTCCGGCCCTCGGCTGGTCTGGTGAAGAGGGGTGATTGGAACAAGATGGCAAAGTCTGTGATAAAAGAAATTCCTCTGATTTCATTGTTCCACCACGGCACACCACCAGAAATATGAGTCTCGGAGCGTGGAGCAACACGAGGAGGAACACAAGACAGGTTTTTTACACTGAGAATAGATGCAACAAACAGAAGGTGGATGTGGGAAAAACAACGTTTCTCCACAGAAGTTGCACTCAGCTGCTGCACATTTAAACGTTTTTACACCGCAAATTCCCCCGTTTGATTTATTATTGCAAAATTCATTTCCATATATCAGCAGTTGAAACTAGATGAAATGAGGTAAACCTGCTGACTGAGAGTTTACACTGCAGACTGTTTGGTTTAAAAAATAAAAATAAAAAAAAAGTGCAAACTGGTCTCACTGGATTTCATGAAGTTAAAACCAAACAGGGCAATGAGTCTGAAACTAAATATGCAGCAACTTTCCTTTCAATCTTTCAACACAGCTCATTTTAACCGCATCTCCCATGCAACATCTGCGGCTGACTTTTGAACTGACTCTACTCGTCTCGTCACTGGTTTTCCCTGACAGGTAGATGTCGATACAGTCTGGAACGAACTTCACACATCAGCAGCTTCCCGTATCGCGGCGGGATGCGTCACAGACCTGGCTCTGAAAGTCGCACAAGGAGAGCTGAAGGTGTGTATGTGTGTGCATGCGCCTTTTCCTCGTACCATGTACTTAATCATCTCTGACAAAGTGAGTGTTTTCTCTCAGTGTGCTTTTGTAACCGGTTGTGGGGTAAACACAATAATACTCTTGGATATTTCAGCCCGTTGACTGTAATTTAAATCTATTTACAACGGCGGTAAACATGCAAACAACCGTTTTGATTTATGACGGCAGCAAGGTGTTGAGGCTTTTGCTCTCCTCTCACAGAATGGCTTTGCTGTGGTGAGGCCCCCTGGACACCATGCAACCCACTCCTCCCCTCAGTAAGTACAGCAGCATGCACACACACACACACACACACACACACAGACAGACACACATATACACACACATACCAGGAGCCAGGAGGTCTCAGCAAAGTGTTTCAAAGGATTTATTACAGATCAGCTACACTTCTGAGCAAGAGAGAGAGAGAGAGAGAGAGAGGCCCTATGTCTCTCTCTCTCTCTCTTAATGTGTGTGTGTGTAAGTGTGTGTGCATGTGTGTGTCTGGGATGTGTGCTACCTGCCTGATGCCTGGGGCAACCGACCTCCTCCGCTCAATTTCTTTCAAGCTTTCAGGACACAGAGTAAAAGCACCTTGAAAGAACTTGTGTGAGTGAGTGTAAGTGTATGTGTGTGTGTGTGTGTGTGTCTACTGTACTGTATGTGTGTGTGCGTCTGTGTGTGTGTTTGCTTGGATGTGTGTACAGTGTACTTGTGTTGTTGTGTGCACGCACGGGTTTGTATCGGTCTTTGATAGGAGGCATTAGCCAAGTAACCACACTCAGCTGTGTGGCTGTGTGTGCTCAGCACTGCCTGACACTGGTTATTTATGGGATGATAATGACTTTTTTTTCTCTTCTTCTTCTTGATGAGTATGAGCAGTATGCATGATATACTGTCCACACACGCACACACACACGCACACATTCACACACATACACTCAGACAAAGGCATCCAAAGTTTACGACCCATGCTGACACTGCCACTTCCAACATTCCTCCATTGTTTTTCATACATCAACACTTTTTTTTTTTTTGCATACCTTTTACTGTAGACAGTGAGTGAGGGAGCCGCCGTGCCAAGCCGTGAGTTCATTTTCTCTGAAATCATCTCAGCCCCCTCCTTCGTCCCTGCCAGCAATTCACACTGTGTTATCATTTGGAACGTGGGATGAATTTTATGATAAGCTCGGTTTTCTGTTTGTCACAAAATTTGTGGTTTCTGCATTCCAGCATGCAGGATTTCAGACTCAGCACAATGTTGTAATACGAAGAGACATTTTTCTTTGTCAGCAGAGAAAGATGGAATACAAAACAAGTTCAGATGAAACATCCTCATTTTTCAAATATTTGCAGTAAATGTTTACGTGGCAGGAGTTTCCCCCCCCCCCACCTCTATACGACTTCTTGCACGGCGGCAGCGCCAGCGGCGACTTGTCACAAGCTGAACTCAGTATCCACCACCATATGACGCCAGATGACTGGAGCCATGTCTTTGAGGCTCCTAAGGTCCATATGGTGATTCAGTGATATTAATTTAGTGAGGATGTCCCGATAAACACATGTTGGTCGCCTTTGTTCCTGTCTGTTTGTCCACAGGGGCTTCTGTTTCTTCAACTCCGTGGCCATCGCTGCCAAGCAACTCCAACACAAACTCAACGTCAGCAAGATCCTCATCGTGGACTGGGTAAGGAGGAAGGGACCCACCACACGATCAGCACCACTGGTCCCCACATGGGCAGGAATAAACACACATGCACGCAGGCACATAAATATATCACGGGCACACAACTCAAACGCGCGGTCTCAGAAGCGGAGCAGCGCCGTACAGTAGCGCCGCTATATATCATTTTTTTTCACTGAGAGACGCCGTTATCTCTGTTCTCCATGTGTGATCTGAACTGTCACGTACGCTTAGAGGAGACACAGACTCACACACACACACAGTTATATGAACACACATGTGGAGTTATTGATCCATAGCCAGGTGATTGTCTCTGTTCACCACGTGTGTGTGTGTGTGTGTGTCTTTCTGTGTGCGCACACAGGCCTGCAACATGTCCACACACACTGCGACTCCCATCAAACGCTAATTACAACCTGTTTCATCAAAAGCTTTAAGATTTTTATTTTTTTTTTAAACGAGTTTTGCCATTGACAAGGCTCTGGTGGTTTTTATTAATCTGTCATGCAATCATTGTCCAGGATGTTCACCATGGCAACGGCACCCAGGAGGCTTTCTACAACGACCCCAGTGTGCTGTACATCTCTCTACATCGCTATGACGACGGCAACTTCTTCCCCGGTAGTGGACATCCCAGTGAGGTAGTTACAAAAGAAGAAGTCCTCCCAAAGCAGGAGGCGATTGTTTTTGTGCTTTTTGTTTATGTCGTCATGTTGATGTCTGTGTGTGAGTGCATGTGCCTTAATTCTTGTTTACGCAATAACTTAAAGGGATAGTTCAACATTTTGGCAAATTGGCCCATTGCAATAATCCCTATAGTTTTAGGAGCAGGTGCTTTACCTTTAATTGTCGGTGCAAGCTATTTTTAGAACGGCGGAGCAGAGCCGTGAGCTGCTCAGAGCTACGCTACAGAGGCTCATGGGATTTCTTGGTTTCCCTCATCAAATACACAATCCAACAACTCCAAAACGCTCTAGTGGACAAGTTGTGACCTGCACATTCACCACGCTATGAGATAATAACAGAATGTTACCAGACAGACAGAGTTGTGTTCAAGGTAAATTCATGCAAAACAGCTGATGCATGTTCCCATCGGGGGCAGTTTTTCATCATCAGTCTCTGCATTTGCCTCGAAAACAACTCTTGTTGTAACATTCTATTATTATCTCATAGCGTGGTGAATGTGCAGGTCACAACCTCTCCACGAGAGTATTTTGGAGTTCTTGGATTGTGTATTTGATGAGTTTGATGAGGGAAACCAAGAAATCCCACGAGCCTCCGTAGCATAACTCTGAGCAGCTCGCGGCTCTGCTCCACCGTTCTAAAAATAGCTTGCACAGACAATTAAAGGAAACAAACCTACTGCTAAGACTATAGGGATTATGACAATGTGCCAATTTGCCAAAATGTTGAACTATCCCTTTTAAAAAAAACAACATATGAGAAACTTAAATACTTATTAGACAAGTTCTCAGGACAGATAATAAAACAAGCAGTCGTCCAGTTTTTAGTTCAGAGTTATAATCCGTGTCTCATGTGAAGATTGATATGAATATTTGATAATTATGTGATTCCAGTCGGACGTTAGGGAGCTCAGGAGCCTTGTGCTGCAGCATTTACTTGTCAAACAGGAAGAATGATTGTAACAATAAATCCAGAAATTGTCGGCATAATTTAAACCCCCAATTAAAACCTAAATGTGCTCATGATGACGGATTTTCATGATCACAGTCTGGAGAGAAAATGCGATGGGTTACTATATAGACACTGTGCAAAGGGGGCTGCTGGAGGATTAAAAATATCTCCCCCTCCAACTGGACCTCAAGACCAGTCAGATCTGCCATGATTAGAACAAACACATTTTATACTTTGTACCACTGGAATCTAAACAATGTGATGCAGTAATTTTAGATGATTTACAGTATAAATCAGGATTTAAGCCTCTTGCGAAGTTAATCCGAACAATTTAGATGTATCACATCAGCTTGTTTAGCTTTGTGCATTGTCACTGTTACATTGTGTTTGTCAGCCAGATACATTTTTGATCTACGATTCCCTGGATTGTTTGAAAAAAACAAAAAAAAACTGTACGGTTTTGGATGTCGGAGCCTCACAACAGGATGTGTACTGTGGAATTGCATGCCTTTGTTTGCATACAGGAAACTGAAAATGCCTATGAATTCTGCCTGTGGTCTTACCAGAAACCAAGTGTGATGACTATCTCCATTCAGATGAATTGACCCCAAGCCACCATGGTGTTAACCACCCATCCAGCCCCCACTGCCCCCCCCTCCCCACCACCACATCCCCTCCTCATGCTCCCATCCTCCTCCGCAATAATAAGAGGATAAAATAGTCAATGTTTTCCCATAAAATCCCCTGATGAGGGACGGTACATAAAACGCTCTGCTGGCTTGGATGTGGCTTTGCCTAAAGTGGCCCCTCAACCTCTGTGGAGCTGTGTGGTAAACCTCTGGAGTCTCGCTGTCCCCCGTGTAGGTATATAACGCACCATGGGGTAGGAGCGTGATGTCATCGCTATAACAGAGCGGAGTGTAACGCGTACCACACAGAAAACCAGCGGAGGCCTAATCCAGTCCAGCAACGCTCAAAACATGAAAGGGAGAAAGAGGACAGAGGAGCACAAGAGACTCGGAGCAATAGCAGAAATTGTGTGTTTGTGCGCGGCGGCCATGTGTGTGTGTGTGTGTGTCTGTGTTTGTGCGTAGCCGTGTGCGCGTTGCGCGTTCATGCGGGTACATTACCAGTTGGCAGAGGACAGGAGGCCTCATGTGTTTTTCGTTTGCCCTGTGAACATCCCGTCCACTGAGAGAAGAATGGAGACAGACGCTCTGTGATGCTCATCAGCATTCTTTCTCTTTCAAACATCCTCTCACACCCATACGCACACACATGCACACACACATACACGTACACACACACACACACACAAAGGAAATTACCACGCCTTGTTGCCAAGAGCGTGTCAATCACCCTCCTCATTCTCCCCTCAAACTGACACATTGACTGATGGTGAAAGGCTCAGAGAAACAGCTAAATGGCTGCTAGCAGGACTACAAAGAGAGAGGCAGGAATCCTCCCTCCAAGACCCAGGCCTCGGTTCACTCTGCCCCAAGTATGTGAGGTCAAAGCTGCGTCGACTTCTGCTTGGCATTTTGAGAGCAGACGCCAAACTCGGTGCAGATAAGAACTCGCTGAAATCATATACACACTGTACATGTGGATCAGTAGTGTTGGAGAGGGACGGCATGTGAGTTTTATATGACATACGATATACAAATATATACATTTTTTGACATGTAAATATGAGATTTTACAGCACGCAGTACATATCGGCAGCAGATCCCCGAATGTGAAATATTTTTTTCCAGTATAGCTTTTTAGCCTAAAGCTTGGGAACCATAAACGGGTGTAACTGTGTTGTGGCTCCGACTGATTTATAAGGCCATTTGACAAATTGTATCAAAATCAAAATGGAGAGACAGGGGTGTTGAATTAACAGCCATCCGTCTTTCATTTAGGAATCATAATCACTCCCTGGTGTTGCCTTGAAGAGATGCAGTCACTTTCCCCCTCGATTGCTGCAAGTTTTGCAACGGGGCGCGCTGATTTTGTGAACACTTGACACAAATCTGTCATCGTCGCACAGTTTCTCAACTTTCACTGGGACTCATTAACTTTCTTGACATTCACAGAGACTTTTTTTCTCTCTCTCTGTCTCTCTTTTTGCTCTCCCTCCTCCTCCTCCTCCTCCTCCTCCTCCTTCTCCTCCTCCTCTCTCCGTCCATCCAGGTGGGTGCAGGTGCAGGAGAAGGCTTCAACGTGAACGTCGGGTGGACAGGAGGTCTGAGTCCTCCTATGGGAGATGCTGAGTACCTGGCTGCATTCAGGTAAACACTCACACTCGGCTCCTCTCTGTGTCTTTCTTATTATAGTTTAGTGTTTAACAAATCAAAATCTAAAAATTAAAGATTTCCACTGGTTAATTAGTACATTCAAGCACTTACATACTGTACATCACTGTTGACAGTTTTCAGTGTCATTGCAGTATAACAAATCAGACTTCCAGCTTTATCTAGGTGACCTTCTTGACGATTATTCAGCAGTCGCCTGTAAAACAAATGAATTACGCTTCTGTCAGAGCGGTTATTTATATCAGTTCAACTAATAAAACCAGCAGATTTTTAGAATAAACAGAGATTATAGCCAGGTCAAGTAAAAACAAAAAAAAAACACAAAAGCATTATTTTCACGATGAGGAGGAAAATGCGGGTTTTTTCCACCATGTGAATGACAAGTGTGTGCGTGCGCCAAGTGGATAAACAGTAAGTCATTATTTTTCTGTTCCTGCTTTAAGCCCACTCTCAAATTTTGTGGCTCGTAACTTCCCATCTGCACTTGAATACAACACTTTGTTTTTTCTTACACTTCTTGCACTCTCTGCCTGCATTCAGCATCTCTACTGTAGCACTGTGTGGGTTTCAAACCTGACTCCTGATTTGTAGAGGAAGTCATCAGGGTAAAATGTGATTGACAGTTTTTCGCCGGCATGTTTTTAAAACACACCTTTCGCCTTTCTCGTCGCACTTTTCATTTCATTCAAGCTGATTTTTTTTTTCCTGAATGAATACAGTTTGGTTTTGCTCTGCACTGTAATGAACTCGGGAGTGTTTCTGTCAGCAACACTGGCTCACCACCAAATGATTAAACAGTATGTGAGCTCGACACGGTGCTGCACGCAGCACACACAGTGGGTGGGCCCCCTCGTCAAAGGAAAGATGCTAATGAGCTAACCCATACTGGTATAAAAAAAATAAAAAAAACCATAGACCCAGTAGGCCCGGCTCGGAAACACTAAGTCCAGTGTTTACTGGAGCCCTGAATGCTAATTAAGAGACAACGGGTCCTTTTCCTGAGCAGGCGTCTGGTTTTGGTATTTTTTTTCATCCAGTTTGGGGAAATGGCAAGTGTTTTCATGTGTAAAACTTCCTCAGTTAACCACACTGTAGTACTGTACCGAATTGTGTGTTTCTCCTCGGAACTTCTCCCCATATCAAAGCGTTGTGGCGAAGGAGCGTCCCGGTGGTCCGGTGGTTTTGAGGCACATACCGTGTAGCTGTGATATCCGGGGTGCATATCCGGGCCAGTGACCCTTCTTTGTCGTGCGTTATCGTGTGGAACAACCGCTCATTTACTGCCACTGTCAACTAACTAATGAAGAATTCAAAAAAAAAAAAAAAAAAAAACGTCATGTGGAGTTGTGCTAGACTGCAGCGAGACGTGAGGGTTTTTTAAAATGTGTTTTCAGTAAACGCTGCTGCCACCATTCTGCGGATTAACTGGTACGAATAAATGCATAACACGCCATACAGGCAAAAAATTTAATGCATCGTGAATTCATGTTTATACAATTAAGTATCTAGTCCGGTGCCAGTTGTGTAATTCAATTTGAATACATGATTTAGACAGCAGCAGACTGATCCAGCAGACTGTGTGTTTTCTCCTCGGGATGGAAGAGGAGAAGAACTCGGGGGGCCTGTGCTGTGTGTGTCGCTCGCCGTTGTTGCCTCTGCTGATGATGTGAGTCTCTCTGCTGTTGTTGGGGTGTGTTAGTCAAAAAAAAAAGAAAGAAAGGGGGAAATATTGTGGTTGAGAGCGGTGTGGTGGGACTCCAGTACAATCAAGAGAAAGCTCAGCTGTGTTCAGATTAAGTGTCATGACGTAGTGTGTGAGTGTGTCTCTCTCTCTGTATGTGTGGAGGATTACTGAGGTGGTCAGAACTTAAGGTCAATGTAATCACCGGTAGCACAGCGCACACACATGCACATATACACACACACACATACACACGCGCGTGCCTTACATCCACTTTCAAAGGATATATATTATTGGCCTTAACGTGCAGCATGCGTGGGTGCGTGCTCATATTTTCATGCGTGTTTCAAGGTGGCTACTGACAAATGACAGAATATGGAGGAGAGGAGAATGCAACAGAGCAGAGCAGAGGAGAGGAGAGCAGCAGAAGAGAGGACAAGAAGTGGGGGGTGCATTGTTAGGGAATCCAAAGGCGGCGTAATTAGGCCCAATGGATCCCAGATGGCTGGCTGTCAGTGACGTGAGAAGAGGGACGAGCTCCTAATAGGAACCAGACCCACACAAGCTCCTTTGAACTGCCGCTGAGAGAGAGAGAGAGGGAGGGAGAGGGAGAATCAAACGCGGCATGGGCCATGCGCTCTTGCTAAATAACTGGCAGCAGGAGACGAGAGGAAGTGAGGAGGAGAGCATATAAGACGCATAGAGGAAAGTGAACTAGTGGAGTGTATACAGTATGTGGGCGTCTCAGGTCTCATTTTTATCTGCTGGTGTCACTTCTTTGCAAAAACAAAACAAAACAGAAAGTGTTTTTGATCTTCGTGTATCCAGGAGACATTTGCACAGCTCTCTCTCTCCCTCTTTTCTCTTTCTTTCTTTCTTTTTTTTTGCACACATTCACACCTGGGAGCGACTCCACCTTCTAGTGTTGGCTACTGACCAAGGAGCAGGAGAGGAATCAAGAACAGAGATCAAGCACTTGGAACGTGGCCGTAGATAATTTATCTTTCATCATTTTTCAAACGGAGGGAGTTTACAATGAAGTAAATGTTTGCAGTTAACAATCCAGAAAAAAAAATCCAACTTCATACACATGTTCCAGTTGCAAATCAATCACCTCAGCTATACAGTGCATCGGTTTATTTTTTCCAAACTTAACATGCAAACTTTAAATTCTCTTCTGTGCAATAATAAATCTTTTCTGATGTTATATTTGTTGTGCAATGACTTCCTCTCTCACATTATTATATTAAACGCACAAATCATAAACACCTGTTGAAAAACATGATATCTTACATTCAGCCTCGGCCCCACACAGCGGGAATTAACTCAACATAACATTGACAGTGTTGGCCCCCCCCCTCCCCTCTTTCTCTCTCTCTCTGTCGTCTTCCTCCTCCTCAGAGCCGTGGTGATGCCCATTGCCCATGAGTTTTCCCCTGACGTGGTGCTGGTGTCGGCCGGGTTCGATGCCGTCGAGGGACACTCGTCGTCACTTGGAGGCTACAAGGTCACGGCCAAGTGTAAGTGCTCAGTTAACTCATTTACATACAGTATCTCATCACAGTTATTCACTTACACGTGTCCTCTGGTTGTGGAAAAAGTGCAACCTGTTTCCCTTTCCCATCTTATCCCTATAATAACCTGAGTTGATCTTCATTTTTACCTTTATGTTCATCTTTATTTTTAATTTATAAGACAAACTGTGCACTCCTAAAGCTTAGTTTCTCCTCACAGAGTGGTTTCAGGTGGACAAACTCTTTAGTATTCACATAAGAATCAGGTGTCTGTTGATGAATTCTGGTGAAAACAAAGCTAACGTCTTGAGGAAAACACTGGAAAGGAGTTTCAAATCTTAAGATGTGGATAACATCTTAAATCTAATTGAGTCGATCTGAGTTGTGTCTTTAAGGCAGGAGTCATCACTCTGAAATGGAAAATAAAGATTCTCATTGATCGTATCAGATACAGATACGATTTTCCTGACCAGTCGATATCCAGCTCATTGTTTTGTTTTGGGTTTTTTTTTTTTTGTTTCCAGGTTTCGGCTTCCTCACCCGTCAGCTCATGTCGCTGGCCGGGGGTCGGGTGGTTCTGGCTCTGGAGGGGGGACACGACCTCAAAGCCATCTGCGACGCCTCCGAGGCCTGCGTCAGCGCCTTGTTGGGCATGGAGGTGAGATGTCTGGTGTGTGTTGTGTTTGTGTTTGTTACACGGTTACACAGTGTGTTCAGTCCTCTAACTCTGTCTTATTATGGGTTGTGTCCCAGGTGGAGCCGCTGTCTCAGTCCATTCTGGACCAGAAGCCCTGTGATAACGCTGTGCAGTCGCTGCAGAGGGTCATACAGGTTCAAGGTGAGCGAGCCGACTCCTGAACACAACAACGAAGCCAGAAAAAACACACACTCAAACATTTTTCTTTCCTATAAACGTCTGTTTCTGTTTCTGTTTCTGATCTTTTCTTTTTCTCTTATTCGCCTCTTATACACTCACTCACTCACTGGTTCAGGTGCAAAAAGTCTCATGCATACAGTTTTTTCGACCATCTCACTAAATATGTGACGTAAATGCAAAAATATTTCACATCAGCCGGTCACATAGAGAAATAGATTTTCAATACAAAACAACAGGAATTTATTGTTTTTCTGGAAGTGATCTGCATCGGCCAAGTAGTTATGCGCTTTTTGGTTTTGGCTGAAGTTTTTATTTGAGAGGAAATCCACCTGTTACTGTTGCTCCAGCTAGAAACAATACCGGAGTGTTTGATACCGTATATATATGTGGGGGAAAAATCTCAACACAAGTCAATTTTATATCGATTTCGCCCAAAACAATTAGTTCAGTCTGAACAATAAACACGTCTTCTGTCTCCTCAGACCAGACGGGGAGAAACTCTTGAGTGCTGTAGAATTACAACAGTGTTGTACAGAGATTTTAATTGTTTTGTTTTGCATCGAAACGCCCACGTATTGATCATTTGTCACATTCGTCAATGAGAAGCGATTCCTCTCTCTCTTTCTCTCTTTCTCTGTGTTGTCGTCACATTTTTCTTCTTTACAACTTGAGTTTCTTTTATTTCTCTCCTCTGTCTCCTCGTCTGTCCTGCTCTCTGGCCACCTCTCCTCCTACACATCCCTCCATCCATCCATCCATCCATCCATCCATCCATCCATCCATCCATCCATTCATCCATTCATCCCTCCCTCGAGCCGTCCCACACACAGACCGCCTCACACACACTCACACTCTCTCACACACGCACACACACTCTCTCACACACGTACGTCCCGCCCTGGCTCCAATTATCTTCAAACACTTCTCTGGCACACGACCTTCGCAACATCCCCTCCTGATTGCACACAAATGTTATCCCAACCAAATTAGATTAATTAAAAATATTTGCAAAGCCACAAGAATGTTAAGCCCATAATTTAGACCCGGGGTGAAATATGTGTGAGTTGCGTGCACAGCCAGAACACACACATGCTCGTGGATTTGCAAACACTGATTGATTTTTTACTTCCACTGTGTGTCACAGGACTTCAGGGCCTGGAGACCTTGAGAAGGACAGATTGGATTTGAGTTTATTTTTATTTTTTTTCAAATTATCAACATGGATATTTAGACCACGGGCTGTTTACATCACAGTCAGTGCTTATATTCAGATCAAACAGATACAACTCTGCTCGATCAAACACCAAGTAGTGCCTTTTTTATTAATGCGGCGCAGGCACTTTCCCTGAAGGAACCATTCAGGATGAAAACAACGCTGAAATGCCAACGACCAAGGCCATTAATCTTCCTCTCTCCTGGTTTCCTTCCTCCTCCTCTTCTCCTTCTTCTCCTTCCTCCCTCCTTTTCCTCCCTGGCAGGTGAGTACTGGCAGAGTGTGAAGGACTCGGCCGCCACGCTGGATCTGTCCTACCTGCAGGCCCAGAGGCGACGCCTCAGACGGGACTCGGACAGCGAGGCCGTCAGCGCCATCGCCGCGCTGTCGATGGGATCTCTCATGTCCGACAGGTGAGGACGGCGGCGTTGCATCGAACGACAAACTTAAAACACTTAACGTAACGTGACATTAAATATTTCTCCTCTCCTCTCTCTTCGTTACTTAAGGAAGCAGCCGGAGAAGCTGACGGAGAAAGAGGATTCTCTCTGAAGCAACGGTCGCTTGACAGCTGCCTCAACAGACACACAGACACTGACACACTCACACTCACAGACACACACACATGCAGAGCTATGCATTTTGGACCATCAGTGGAACCAGATGTCCTCCTCAGTTCAACCACTGTATTCATCGCCTCACAGAAACTCCTCCACCTGCATCATTACTACTGGCTGCAGTCTGACCGCTCTGATTCAGACACCTGGACGTCGTTCGTACTCTCATGACTCGTCAGTCACTGGACGACGTGTTTGGGTATAAAGACACCAGAGACCCGAGACCAATAATGAAGGATGTTCAACTCTCGTAGCATTCGGAGCTGCCAACATGACGTAGCATGAACGCGCAGCTCTGTGACTTTTAAACATTCGGACTGTGGCCTTGAAGCACGGCGCGGAGGCCAGAGGTCGCCTCGTCTTGCCGGAGCCAAATGCTCTGAGCGGAAAAGAGATGTCCCCGCAGGACGTGTCTGTGAGGGAGAACAGATACGTCCGCGCCGCACTTAAAAACGTGTCCTGCTCTGATGATGTCATCTGTCTGCAGCTGACAAAGATCCAATGAAGGAAACATCTTCTCTTAGCATTTTCTTTTTCTTTTTTTTTTTGTTGCACTGTACCGTTGTGTAATGTGAACTGGACGACACGGAGAAGACTGATGTTGACAAACATCTCATTTGCTAATATTTTTAATTAATTTGCATATTCATTAATTTGACCTATGACTCACATTTTTGTGAATGTCAGCATCAGTTTTTCTCTTTTTTTTTGTTTACGAACCAGTAATCCAGAGTGAAGCTACAGTGAAGGCTGAGATACATATGTTTCATATTGTTTTGTATGTCCACATATTTTCTTAAATCTTTTCTTCTCCTCTCGGCCTGTCAGGCGAGCACATGCGGCGAGACTTCAGACGGCTGCAGTTATTGTTATGGCTCGCGGACAGATAGAAGAAGAAGAAGGACACGTCAGAGGTGCATCTTAAAACGTACAGGACATACTGTATCTGTTTATGTCAGTGGCCTTTTAGACACCATGATGAGCTAATAACCTCTAATCACTGGAGCATCACCATCAGGGCAGAGATTTTTATATATATATATATAAATATAAACAAACGACGTCAGCAAAAAACAAATCACCCATGATGCCTCAGTGCAGCTTGACCACTCAGAAATGATTGTAAAAAAAAATTAAAATGCAGATCACGTCTCCTCCGTCAGGGGGTTGAGGGCAGACGTTCCTGGATGGAGACTCACATCCAAAGCCACATGGGCTTTATGACAATCACAAACACACACAAAGTGCACTTAAACTGCCCCAAGGACAGAGCGGGACAGGAGGGGAGGGGCAGGACGACTTTGGTCTTAAACTCTGAACTTTGATCATGTTTGTGTAGTGGACCAGTGTTTCTACCTGTGGACGAGCATTCCTGCTGTATTTTGTAAAAAAAAAAAAAAATTCCTTTTATACGTTTCTTTCTTTTGTAACAGGGATAAAGCGAGTTGTCCTTTGTTCGTCTTTTTTTTTTTTTTTGAATTGCGCTGTTCTGTTTATCGTCAGTGGGATGCCGGGATGTTTTTTTTTTTTTTTTTCTTTGCCGCCTGGACCAAACAGGGACGTCTTAGCAGTGAGAATGGCGAAGCAAATAATACTGAGATAGTCGAGTATCCAACACAATGCAATTGGACACAGGTTAAGCGCAACCAAAGTTTATGAGAACAATGTGCCGTCCCTGGACTGGCATGGCTTAAAGAACTTCAAAGACTTTGTGAAGAGTTTGTGAATGTTTCTTTCTTTCTTTTTCTTTTTTTTCTGTCCAAACAGTTGAGCAGCACCAAAAAGCACAGGATGGATATATAAACAAATTCATTTCTCAAAAAAAAAAAAGAAAGGAAAAAAAAAACCTACATGGCTTCTATTTATACTTACAGATCCTGTCTTTGAAGTGCTCTTTGCATGTGTAACACAGTTTTGATGGTGCTATAGATTTTTTTATTTTAAAAACACAGTATGTTTGCTGTTTTTCTTTATTTCTTTACGTTGCGTGACGTTGAACGCAACTCAAAACTTTTCGTTAGTCTAACGTGAAAATGTGAAAAACACATGACACCGTCTACAGTTCAGTCCCTCAGTGTCGCCTTCACGTAGCCGTGTCATCACGATGACAGTGACCTGACACGTCTTGTGTCTTATCCTTTGTCTTAACGACCTTTTTTTTTTTGTTCGTTGTTTTGTTTTGTTTTGTATCAGATCTTAAGAATGAATCCCACGCGTACAGTACAGTACGCAGAGACCAAACCATGAGCCCGTGTGCCTCGAAGTATCACGCTGACCAACAACCTGTGTGAAGTAGCATCGACAAACTGGACCTTAATTAAAACTGCAGGCCAAGTCCAGTTTGATCAGAACTGACTGTCTGACTTATTTCTGTACAGTGTACATAATTACTTTATTTTGTCGTTGTTGTTTTTTGTCTTTTCTACTATTTTTGTCTCCAAAACAAGCCTTAATAAAGGTTAATTATATACATTTGAATACGATATATCGATTGATTTATTCCCAATGCCATGCTCTTTTGAACTTTCTTTGTTTGAATCTTGGATAATTTTATTGCAGCAAATCCACCACAGCTTCCTTTTCATATTATATCTCATTTCTCAAACCTTTCTGTGTGATGTGTTATCAATCGATTGATTGATTACCAAAATATTGCACTTATATATACAGTATATATACAGCACAAAGAAAAACATTTATTGTCCACAGGAGCTGATCAAAAGCAAATACAGAAGAAACATAAGCGAACAGCAATTAAGACTAGTTATGGTTACAAATGAATCCTCTATACTGTGGCTGTAATCACTATGTTTTTTTAAAAATAAAAATAAAAAAGCTACAGGAAACAGCAGACAGACAAACGATGATTTTTTGCTTTTTTTCTTAAAAATACAACTTTTGTAACAGAGGAGCTGATTTAAAAGTGGTTTGAGTCATTTTCCCATGGACATTTAGTTTGTTTTGTTCCCCATTAAAGCCAAGTGTATTGCATGAGCAGAGTTACAGTGTCCATTCACCAAGTTCACAAACAGATACACTCATAAAAAAAAAAAATTAAAAAAAATCCCAAATACACAGAAAGCTATCCAGTTACTACAGCACAACAACAACAACAAAGAAGAAGAAGATCTGCGTCAGATTCCTCCCGCTCTTCTTTTTTTTTTCCCACACGACGGGGGCTTTGAGAGCCAGAGCGATTAGCTTATTAGCATTTTAGCTGTAAACATTCATTGGCTGTGACCGCCCTCTAACCATCACTGTGCCATTATCATTAGTCATCGTAAACGTCTGTCTGGCACTGAGTCATCATCCCGCTGGATGGTGATGGTTATCATGGTTGTTGTTACCCAAGGCACTCGAACCAGCAGCCATTTTGTTTTCATTGTCACCGCAGGCCAGCTGTTTGTTTCTTTGTTTGTTTCTTTGTTTCTTTGTTTGTTTTTTCTTCCATCATTCAAAAAAATGTTCAGCACTGTGACCGGACTCCTCGCCTCTCTGTGTTTCAGAAACAACTCGGCGCGAAAAAAAAAAACCCAGTTCAGAGTCATGAAAACATCTCAGTGTCACTGAGTCGAGCACGTGTCCGGAGAGAGAGAAAGGAGAAAAATAAAAAGGAAGTTGTGTTTTTTTAAAAAACAAAAAAGATAAAAAAATAAAAGATAAAAAAAAAAGAAGTGGGGACGTCTGGTGAAGCAGGAACAGATTTCTACTTTGAGTGTCGAGGTTTTTCCATTTTGTGGGTTTTCTGCAGAGATGAGAAACACAGATGAGTTAACATCAGTCAGATAAGAGGCCGTTTTATCAGTGAATGAGTGAGTGAACGTCTGTTCAGTTGTGTTGTTGACGCTGTAAACATCTGTGCACAAACAAACAAACACTTCTGTCTCTTGGAAAATGGGAGGAAAAAAAAATCCAACAAAATCCTTTCAGCTCCTCGACGTCTCTCGTTTTAACAAGCAACAACATTTCATCTGGCCGCTCTCACTGCTGCTTAATGACACCATGTTGTTTCTCTGAACCCAGCTAAACCAGTGTTTGTGGGCGTCGTCCCATCACATGGCTTTATTATGTAGTAAAACCAGCACAAAGGTATGCGTTACATATTTGATAAACCTGTTTTTTGAGTTACTTTCCGCTGCTTTTTCTTTCTTTTTTCTGTTATTTTTTACAGGTGATATTTAAAGTCACAATCTGTACTGTCGTCTCTATATTTAAATAGACCTTATCCTTGCTATGCTTTCTTTTTATTTCCCTTAAAGGCCTTCTATTCACCCCCTTTAAATTAACCATAACCTTAAGTGGCCACTGTAATCCTATACTGTATACACTTTAATCTCCCAGAGCACCACAGTGTGATCCAAACCCGCCAAAACTATTGAGTTTAGGAAGACGTGGGAAAAGAGAAAAGAGGCAAATCTTTCGTTTTACTTTTCCTTATCTGAAAATATTTGGATAACTGGTTAATCATTTGAGAAATTCAAAGCTAAAATGCAAAGAAAGTGAAGGTAACAGCGTCTTAAATGTGAAATCTAGGTGCTAGTTTTTATATTTATCGTTAAGAGTTCTGCTCTGGATTCTATGAGCGACACTCTTTTTAAAAAAGTTTTCCAATTTTTATTTTATACACTTTGATAATCATCTTTTATTTAAAATAGCAAATCCGTCTTGGTTTGTGTTGTTTTGTTTCTTGCGCGTGAACGTTCGACAGACCCCGATGCATTTCGAACTTTACTTTTGTGGCATTTTGTTGCCTACGTGTCAAACCAGAAGTATAAATTTCTCCCCCCTTCCCCTCCTCTCCTCCTCTCCTCTCCTCTGGCTCTGTGTCCCTGCAGCTGCCTGAGAAAGGCCAACACATACAAACAAGCACACATGCATGCAGTAGTTAAATGCACACACACACACATATATATATATATACATATACACACATACACGCAAACCCTCCCACCTGCGCCCATGCAGCTCATAGCTTGGCTCTCTAAAAATAAAGATGACTATCAGAAGCCACAACTTCTGGATGAGGCTTTTAAAAACGCAGATGAGCCGCAGAGACTTTACATCTGGTCCCAAATCAGTCCTGAGTGAAAGCCAAAGATTTAATATGCACAGAAGAGCGTCCAACAGCTGGTCAGTCCAAACTGTAAAACACACACACACATACACACACACACACATGGACGCAGCAGCAGAGCCAGAGGTTCCGGCAGAGGAAAGAGCAGTGACAGGCATTTTGATTATAGTATAAACAGAAAGAGAGACTATTGTGTGTGTGTGTGTTTTTTTTTTCTTCCTCCAACTCAAACAAAACAATCCTCTCACTCTAAAAGTCTCACACTGAGCCAGACACCCACATGTCATGAAATCATACTCATCAAAAAAAAAAAAAAAATGCTCACAAGTGTCACACAGTGCACACTCACTCATATCATCCATATGTGGCTGCATGATACTGAAAAAGTGCAAAAAATAAATAAATAAATGAACAAAGAGGAAACTTGTTGCTTTTCCCCTGAAGTCAGGTCAAACCAATTATGATGTGATGGGAAAAATAACAGGAAGATTTTTTTTTTACAATTTACTGCCATCCAATTCATCGACACAAATCACAGCCTTAAAAAATAACCGCTGCAATAAATCACAGACTTGGTTTTTCAAAAGAAACAAAAAAAAAAACAGACTCTTATTTTGAAGTGTTTTCATGATCATAGAGTTTTTTTTAAGTTATAACTCATAAAATTTTCATCCTTGACGTCCCTGATATGTTGCACATGTAGAAGTGACAGACTGTGAAAAGTTCATATACCCTCTTATACATGCACGCTCTTTAAAACACACACACACACATGCATACTCTGTGTCTTTGAAGTTTTCCTGACTCTAGCCTCATCTCTTCCTTTCAAAAAAAAAAAAAATTGGACGTGCAGGTCAGAACCAGGGGCCTCGGGTTTCTGGCACTTTCCGCGGCAGCTCCTGCAGAGCTGATGACAACAGGCAGAGCAGGCAAAGTGGTGGGTAATAACTACCGCGCTGCTGCTGCGTTCAAGGACATTGGGCTCCACGTGCTGGGGGCCTTGGCTTTCCATCCGCAGCTCTGCAGAGTGGAGTGGAGGCCGCTGGAGGTTTGATAATAACACAGAGGGGAACACCTGGAGTGTGCACATGGCCCACGGCTGCATGAGTGTGTGTATATGTGTGTGTGTGTCTGGACAGTGTAATGTATAGGATGTTGTACTGGTAAGTTTTTTATGTGTGATTCACTGATTCCTGCACAGTGTGTAATGGGCTTGTAATCTGCGTGTGTGTCTGTTTGTCATGTGTTTACCTTGACCTGTCATCCTGCTGATTAAAGGTGTGTTATTCCCTGCAGCGTGTCAAGCACACACTCATTTCCCAACACACATACACACACACACATGTGTTGAACGCTTATCTTACATGTTGTCACGTTTTATTTTGAAAGACTTCCTGGCTGCCTCTTTGCAGAAATGTAACTCTAAGTCTTATCAAAATAAAAGCAGCAGCAGCAGCAGCAGCAGCAGCAGATGAGCGAGTGAGATAAAACCCACTGAGACAACATCTGTACGCAGCATATTCCTGTTTACAGATGTGTTCAGATGCACACACATACACACACAGAGAGACTTACATGCACAAGCTAATTAAACCCTACTGCAAACACATACACAAATACACACCAGTGCACATGTACACACACACATACACACACACAGGCCCATGTGCCTGACCCTAACCCTGCTACACACACCTTCCTAATACCTCACAACTGTTTCCAATCTAAAGGTTCCTGCTTGTCTGGGCCCCGGCGGGGCCTGATTGCACGATACAAGATCCTGAGGAGAGAGGGCAAGGCTGCAGGGAGAGGGAGAGATGTGCCCACACTTTCTTTCTTTTTTTCACCCTCCCTCCCTCCCTCTTTTCCTCCCTCTCTCTCTCTCTTTCTTTCTTCCTTTCCCTCCTTTCATGCTGTACCTGTGCTGCAGGAATCTGGTGTCTGTTAAAAGCGGCTTGAAAAAAACCAGAGAGAGGGGGCCGTGTGAAGTCGATCCCACCAGATTCTGGAGGAAAACATTTGTCTTAAATACATCAGAGGTCTGTCAAACAGTGGAGCAGCTCTCCGTTTAGATTTCCATGATAATGTGCTGTTAGTTCATTTCAGTTAATAAAGTGAAACAACACTGTGAGCAGCTCCACCTTTGATTGGGGCCTCAGAGCGGAGCCAAGTCCTGTTCTTCATGTTTCATGTTGTGGCTTCGAGCTTTTAATCAAACGTATGTATATATAATATATATTTATAGTAGACGAGTCGCTTCAGTTGTTGATAGAAATTTTATAAAGGTGTTTTTGTTTATGTCTCTTTACTGATGTTTTAATACTTTGCTTTCTCATTTTTTTAATGATGTATTTCTCATTTCTTAACATTTTTATTCATTTTTCTAAATTGCATGTGACACATTTTGTTTAGTTTGACATTAGTCTGAGTGACATGAGTCTTTTTCTCCTTCTGAATATAAAGCTTCACTGATTTTTATCTGACAACACATTGATAAACTTCTTTCTTTCTTGTCCCTCCCAAAATGGCAGAATTAATTTTAACCAGGTGACTCAGGCCCAGCACTTCATTTATGTGTTTTCTTATTATTTATGGAGATAAAAGTAACAACTAAACATCAACAATTAACATGTTACACTTTACAGAATAAAATAGAATAAAGAAAACAGCGGAAATTGAAAATAATTTTGTTTCGTGAACTTGTTGAACTTTTTCTGCAGGAGTCAAAATGTGAACTGGACTAATCCATTTATATTAAATCAGCTGAAACACAATTTATTTTAATTTTTTAGATAAAATATCACAAAATAGCCTGAGCAAGTTTTTCATAATGGAAAAGACATTTTTGAATTTTAAAAAACAAAAGCAAAAAAGATTAAATTCCTTTGTATTTCTATGGAGTTTCTTATAATTACTTTACAATTTGTTCATAAAAACATTTCACTTCAATTTAATTTTAACGTTTTTCTTTCCCTGTTGACTCAAAATTTAGATTATAAAAAGAGTGTTATTGCGTAGACGTTGCAGTGCTTTTAATCTATTAGATTCCGTTGTTTGGGGATTTGCAGCTTTTTATCTGGTTCTTTGGAGTTTTTATCGTTATTTATTCACTGAGATAAAAGTCTGATGCAAAACAATCGACTGACAAGTTTTCAGAACATGAAAATAAAGAACGACACAGATGAAACGTGTTGTTGACGTCCATGTGCTGGTATAGCGAAACAGAAGTGTGCGTTTGAGTGTATGATTTCTGTTTCTGTTGTTGCATGTATCGTATCTGTGCACCATTGTGTATTTTGTGTATGTGTTTAAGTTGTGTGTGTGTTTAAGTTGTGTCCATACCTGAGGGGCTGCAGTGAAGCATCTGGTTGCACTGGACTAAACTGGGACCGACAGTGGAGAAGAGTGGAAACAAAGGAGGGTGAAGTTTGGAAACAGGGCTTTTTTTTTTCTTTTTTTGAGTCGCACATGATCCAAACTATGGATGTTAGTGGAGTGGAAATGTTACGGAAGCACACAGGGAAACGAGCATGAGAGTGAGAAACGAATGCAGAGGTTTGAAGACGGAAAAGATTGAGGTCAGACCAGACCAGAGGACGTGGAAGTCAGAGAGGTTCAGAGGTTCAGAGGTCAGGAAGTGGGCGCAAAAACACAGACAGAGGCGTTGGGGTGGAGATGTGGACACGAGAGGATTTAGGAGGAGAGTTTGAGGGATCCTAGTGGCTGGTGGACATGGCCCAGGCGCCCTCCATCCTCCAGACGGAGAAGGCGTAGCTGAGTCTTTCGTGGGCCAGGTAGTTGCAGCTGGCCAGCTTGGCGTCCATCTCGTCGCTCTGCAGCACCTGGTAGAGGAAGTCGATGTAGCGCGAGGCCAGCTTCAGGATCTGGATCTTGCTCAGCTTGTCTGAAGGTAGCGTGGGGATGATCTTGCGTAGGGAAGCGAAGGCGTCGTTCAGCGACTGAGTGCGTTGGCGCTCTCGCACGTTGGCGATGACGCGCTGGGAGTGGAGGTCCTCGAACGGCTGGTCCGGCCTGGGCCCCAGCGACGTCGGGGCCAACGACACCACCGTCGTCGGGCTCTTCTTCACCCTCTTGGGCCCGGCCGGCAGCAGGCTGTTGGGGCTGCCGGTGCTGCTCTCCTCCGTCTGGCCCAGGCCGTCCTTCTTGGGGTAAGGGGAGCGTTTTCGGTTTCCTGTTTGGAGGCTCTTCTTCGATCCCCTCTCCAGCTCTTCCTCGCTGGCCCCCAGCCCTCCTTCGGGGGAGTTGGTGCAGGACACCTCTTCTCTCATCGTAGTACCGTCCACCAAAGACTTCCCACGCTCCACTGCACGGACGGCTCTCACGCGACTGCTTACCCCGGCTGACAGCTTCACCCGAAGCCGAGCTTGACAAGCTTGTGCAACAAAAAGTCTTCTCCTCCCGTCAAACAAAGTTACGGCTGCTGAGGCTCCATCGGATTGGACGTCGCTCCTGTTTCCTCGTCACCTAGTTAAATTTCTCACTTTCACATTCCCCCCTCTCAACCTGGCAGACAGAACAACAACAAACCATCTGACAGGCAGGTCCACCTCCACTTCTTTTATACCCAAACACTCACCCGGGGCCTGCGACCGCTCCTTATTGGCTCCGCAGACGTCCAGAGGGCGTGGTCCGGCCTGGGACAGGCAGGAAAAGCAGGAAGTGAATGTTATCTGGGCGGGCGATGGAGTAAGGGGGTAAGTGGCGCTCTCAGCCAATGGGAAGGGCCGTGTCTAATGTTGCAGAGATGTCTGAGGCTTTATGGGTTCCAGATTTGGGCTGGAGCGTCAGTCCGCATGCAGCCTCGTGTCTGCATTCTCGTTCATCAATTCGTTATCAGGACAGAAACCAGTCGGAGCCTTTTATTTCCAACAGCTACGAGTATTAGCTTCTTCTTTTGTGAGATTTTCATGACCACACTTTCTTAAAAAAACAAAAAAATCTTCTCTTTTTCCTTTTCACAGCAAATGCACAACATAAATCACCGGAGCTGCTGTGGTGCTAAACCATTTTCATTTTCTCCTTTAACATGAGTTCACATTAACATTTGATCTTCACCAAGCTGATAACCAGACATTATGAAAACTAATCTGACCAACACTGCAGATTAAAAGCCCTGGGGGAGGATTTATGGGTTGTATTTTGCACCTACTGGTGTGGAATTTATGTTTAGCAATGGCATAAATTATACATTTTGCTATGACAGATGGTGAAGTCCTGGAAATAAAATGTTAAAAAAAAAAGAAAAAGAAAAGAAGAAGAAGAAAAAGGATGGCGGATGGTTCATAAATCTGTTTGGCTGCAGTAGCTTTAGATCTGAGAGAAAATGTGAGATTGTGAAAGCATGAATCCTGGAAAGAATTTCACAAGATCCTGACACATCACCCTGATACGACGAATTACCAAAAAGACCCAAGAGTTTCTTCTTCAAAAACAAAAAACAAAAACAAAAAAACGCTCTTAAGGAGTGAACAAACTGGTTCCAGCATCAGTACTGACGTCAGCCGCGGTCCCCTCTCCTGTCCTCTTCTCCTCTGCGGTGTTGGATCAGGACAGACAGGACCCTGAATAACCCCTGACCTCAGTGGCCCAGTGACCTCGGTCTGCAGAGGTGAAGGGAGCACCTAATTGTGCCATCCATGGCCCGGAGGCAGAGCCGACACATGTTCCACCTTCGCACGGTGAACACATCTGGGTCTGCAGCCACTTAAAACACATTTTCTACACGTTTGCAGTCGTGACACAGCAGCAGCAGGTTCCTCATGGGAAAAACACAACGACAACCATTGGAGGGGGCGGTGAGGGGGTTGATATCGTCATGTTTTGCTTAATCGGAGCTTGGACAACAAAGGTGGAACAATCCCACCAATTGAGCAAATTGAGGAGTTGCATAAATCTACCCTTGGATCCCAATCGGTTTCCCAAAATTGGGTCCATTTATATCTTCATGCGTCACAACACATGCGTGACTCATGTGTGGATCACTGCAGAGAAATCTTGTGGGGAGTTTTCCGCTGCTCATGCTCATGGCTGCAGAAATCTTGTACTTTTTTTTGTGTGATGACAGCGTGGTTAGTTTCAATATCTTCCAAACACATCTTTGGGGTGGAAGAGTCGTCACATCTTTTCGTGTTTCCAAAATCCAAGTCATTACATGAAGACGGAGAAACCGGTGTTATTTACCAACAAAGCCTTCATGAGGTGAAACTAAATCTCATCCCGTTCCCTACATATATACTCCACGCTGGCCGCTTTGACAGCTTCTAGCCGACAATTTGGGTGTGATTGCGGCGGCATTTGAAGGGATGTGGGGGGGGGGGCAGTATGTGCGGAGAGCGGTTCAGAAGATTTTTGATGAGCCTCGTGATTGCACTGGTTTACATTTCATTCAGAGAGCGACGTTGAACGGAAAGTAGCTTGATCCCAGTTGGGTTCAATCAAGTCAGAAGAAGGAGAAGAGGAAGAAAAAAAAAATTCATCTGGCCATCAAAGCGAGCCCGTGGACAGAGACAATGAATTATACGAGGTTGTATTTACATAACAAGCCAAGTCAACTCCAGGATTAACTGGTATTAGAAGCAGGCAGGGCTTACTGGGAGCTCTGGTGGAGGGACAGGAAAGTCATTGTTGCCGTGGCTAATCTCGGGAGCTGCCGCTTACCTTTTTAGAGAGAGCGTGGCCGCGTGCCACCATCATGGAAAAAATGAGCTAACGAAGCGGAGTTGGCCAACAGGAATGTCGTGGCACATAGGAGAACAGAAGGGGAAGAAGAAAGAGAAAGAGAAAGAAAGAGAGAGCGAGAGAATGGGAGAAGAATGGGAAAAGGGGAAAAGAAAAGGAGAAGAAAGGAGAGGGTGAAAAGGGGGGGAAAAAGTGAGGCTGTCCAAACAGAACCAGATGCAGGAGTGTGGAGGCTCGTTTGATCTCTGTCCTCATAAGCTGATTGATGTTGCACATTTCATTTCCTTGTCAGAGTCTTGACATAATGTTTCACTAAACACTCAGGTCCTGCTCTCGTCTTCGTTTTATTTCCACGGGGGTCATAATTTACCCTCTGTGGAGCTGAAAACAGATCATACACATATCAATATATATCAATATATATAGGCTTACACACATATATACACACACACATGGGGGGTGGGGGGTTGGAGGTTGGATATCAAAGACGACCGATTGTATTGTCTATTTCTGTCTCTGCGCCATATGGTTTGGTCCTGACTTTGCTTGAAATCCAGCACTGAAAGGGGGCGGCCATGTTGAAACTTTTTGAAGTTTCTCTAAGTTCGTAATGCAGTCACTTCAATTACCGTCACGCACCAAAAGGTCGTAGCGCCGCGGTGACGTACTCAGCTGGTATAGGAGCGCAGCGGGACGACCAATCGCAACTGATGTGTTTTGGAAATCCACACCGGCCTCAACCCCAAAAAGGAGCCAATCATTAAATTCCTCCTCACCTTCACCCTGGGAGTTTTTCTTCACCCCTCCTGGCTGCTGCCGTTATTAATGTTTGCACACAGCACACTACACCCACCTCCACCACCTCCACCTCCTCCTCCAGTCTGTCGTACCCATCCTACCGCCGCTCCATCCCTCCCGAGGAGCCTGTAGTGGCACAAAGGCCGACATCTGGGACCCATTTCCCCCCTGGAGAAGCCCTTCCTGTGGGGTATCCACTTAGAGGGGCTCGGGAGGAGTGGGATGGAGGGAGGGGGGGGGTGTGTGTGGAGGAGGTGGGGAGGGGAGGGGGTAGCTGAGGGGTGAAGGTGCAGGCTAGGTGGGGGTGAGAGAGGGAGGACTGGGGATGGGGATGGGGAGGAGGGGCTGCCTCATGCAAACTAAAGAACATCAAATCTTCACCTGGTTGATGAGCACTTACATTAAAGGCTGTGTTCAAAAAAAAAAAGTTCACATTCATGCTTCTTTTTAAGAAAAAGACAAAAAAATTGAAACGCTGCCGTTCTTGATGATCCACCAGCACCAAATCACTGACACTCCCAAACTAAATGAATTATTGAACCACAGACATGAGTTAGATCTAACACTCAAAACAAGAACCATATTGAGATTGAAAATGTTTTGGGTTTTTTTTGTTTGTTTGTTTTTTACCACCTGAACAATGTGTCGTAGTAGGCTATTCTGCTGAGAGAGGAAAAACATGATGTAGTTGCAAGGTTTTACTTACGCACATCCAAAATGTAGCCAGGTGCTGAGTCCAGGAAGGTCACAGGAAAAAAACTGACGTCAGGAAGAGCAAAACGCTCAAAACGTTGTCCTTTTGTCATGTAACCCTCTAATAAATTATTTTCTACTTCAGGAGAATACAGTGTGGCGAGCTCTCCAATATCTGGTGGTAGCCTGGCTAATACCATGTAGAGAGCTGTTCATTGGGCACTATGTCTATCAAATGCGTCTGTATGTAGCTGATATCCAATCGTATCAATCATACCCGATGATGTAGAGCAATCGGGTTTGATAATGAAATAGTTTAACGCTAAATGTTGCTCTTTTTTCAAAATAAACTTGCGGACTAAACTACTTAAAACACTCTCTAACGCTGCATCAAAAGGTAAAGTGTCTGCCGCCGTGTTGGATTGACAAGCTGATGTGTCGTTATAGTCTTGCTGCCCCCTCCCCCGTTCTGTGATTTGCTCTCTCGTTGAGGAAAAAATTGTGTCCATAGTTTACAGGCTGACTTGCAGAGCAAATAAAATCGCTAGTCTGGTGGCACAGTTTGCATAAAAATGTGTTTTTAGGCCACATTTGTTTGTCACTTGTTTGTACATAAAACTGCATCAAACACAACAACATCTAGGCTACTGTTGCTGCCGGGCCTATGGTCGGTGTAGACGTCATGCGACTTGGCGTAACTGGTGAGACTTTCATCAATCGTTAACTATGTTCATAAAAGATGAACAAGTTCAATAAATACATTCATGCACAACACTGATTAAATGAAAAGTTAAAGATTTGAATTGTTGAACAATTGAATTGTGCACTTTATATATGAGAAGATTTACGTCACTTTGGAGCCAGTTTGCTAATCTACAGCTAACAGCTGGTTAGCCTACATTAGCATAAAGGCTGGAAACACGTGGAAGACAGGTAGCCTGGCTAATACGGTAACAAAGTCCACTTACCTGCACAATATTTTAGTTTAACCACTAAAGCATGATATAATTTCTTAATAAAAGTGTGATAATTACCACTTTACACCACTCACTCACCTGTCTGCTCATCTAATGCTAAGTTAGCCAACCGCTAGCTTATACATTTACGGTACAAATGTGAAAGCTGCAAAAGTCTTCTCATCCAGCTCTCAACAAAATGAATAGTTAGATTTTTCAGAATAATAAATTTCCCATTTAAATACAAATAGTACAGAGAAAAATATTACTTATAAGATAGGCTACTTTAGTTTATATTATTTGACTGAAAGGGCCTACCGTATGTAGAGGAGGAGTTGTGATGATGTCTGTCTACGCTCTTTTTGTCTCTGTTGCTCTGACTGGTTTGAACTGGAAACCAATCATTAACAGCTTCTTCATCAACATGCTTGTAAAATGTAATTCGACAGGTTGCAAGATTTTTGTTTTGTTTTGTTTTGATGGGTTTTAACTGGCTCCTCTGCTCTGATCTGATGAAGTGATGCTGATGAAGGTCATGTGATATAACCGAAACTTTTCACATACTTAGAAATGCCTTCGACACACGTAATCCTTGTATTATAAAACACTTCCTTCCCCCCGCTGCATGCACGCTTGTTTTATTCTTGTTTAGCTGTGATTTATCTTCTCGTATTAGGCCGTAATTTATCATAATATTTAGCGCTCGAGCTTCCTTCGAATGTCCCTGCTTTCATGTGTAATTTAGCCAATATCCTGCTCTGGCTCTGATTACAGTGTTTAAGTGCTGAGGTCCGTCCATGGCACATTACAAACTAGTCCCAGTGGTGCTCACAGCTGAGCTGGAGGGATGGCGTGCTGGGCTGGCGTACTCTGAGCAGCAGGTTGGACTGGATGAAGACTCTTATGGCTGCTGTGTTTCACTATTTCACTGATTTTAAATCATTAATAAGATTAATTACCTCCTAAACATTAGGCTACATCTTGCTTTAAGGTCCCCCCTGCGTAGCATTTAAAAGCTGTGTATAAAATGGTCTGTATAGGCTAATGTTGCTGTAAACACATAGAAGTATTATTAATGACCATTAGATCTCATATTTTAGATCATTGTGATATATGATGTTTAGTTCACCCGCCACAGTTGAGGTCATAGTTGCAAATAGATACATTAATAAACATTTATTGCAGCTTAAAACTACATCTTTAAATGTTAATAATCAAAATGTCTGATGTTTACTCTTTAATTTGGGTGATAACGTCATTATAAAAGTAAACATATCAAATTAATATCCCTCACAACCTGACAAAAAGTTCTTTTTATTGAAAATCATGTGTTCATAAAGTGGCAGTAAATTATTTATTAACCTTTAATACAGCCATTAGTCTGCCCACAACGTATGAACTCTTTATAAAGTGGTTTCCTATTTTCAGATTTAAGAAGTAAACATATATTTAAATTCAAAGCAGGAATGTCAGATAAAAGCTTCGACCTTTGCATGTTTATCTGAATCTTCTCTATAAAATAGTGAAAGTTCATCCTGCTGCATGGGTCCAATCAGCCACGGCACAAAGACAGTGATGTTATCCAGCTCTATTTATAGCAAAATCATCACATGAAAGTCATAAAGGCTGAGAACTCGCTGAGTCAGCGGCTCTGAGTCGACGTGTTGAGTTTACTTTCTTTGTAAACACTAATAAGACCCAATGAGTCAGCAGATCAGAGACGACCACGTGGAAAAGTCCTGAAAGCTCAGACTGACTGCTGAGCCTTCAGAAAGACCAACGCACCTGAAACGATGACGACAACGACGTTGAAGATGATATCACTGATTCTTGAGATAGGACGACAAAACATGTCCTACATCAAAAAGCTGTCTTAAACGCTGAGCCACCTGTGTGTCCTTATGAAACTGATTTAATCCAGGCTCTGTACTCTGAAGCCACATGCAATTGAACTTGTCCTCAGCAAGAGGTCGCAAGAGGTTAAACACACATATATATGTTTTTAACAAGGGAAACCAAACATCAGTGTGTGGTTGACCTCTGCACACTCTCCTCTGTTATTAATCTGTATGTCAATGTCTGTACAGTAAAAAAAAAAAACACTTAAATGAACTTTTTGGCTTGTTGCATGAAAAAAAAGGACTTTCTGTACATAAGAAGCACTGGCAGACAGTCAAACTCCCCTGTCTCCACAACGACATCACACTTTAAAGTGCTGCCGGCTACTGCAGCGGTGTCAAACCTGAGATCTGCAGGATTGGACGCTGTCACGCAGCGCGGTCCTGTCAAACGGACAGAGCGGCAGCAGCTCAGTGCAGCAGAGAGCAGAGCAGAGCTGCATTTCTACAAGAGAGCTGCTGCATTAGAAACATCAGCACGGCCGTCTTCAAAGGGCTACGCCTTCACATTGAATCAATCCCCACTTCCATTAGATTAGATGACCTTACCAAAGTTACATTGCGCTAACGTTTCTTTATGGTTTCTCAAATCCCTCGCTCTGGTTCTGGTTCCCCCTGTGAAGCCACTTCAAACAGCCTGTGCCGTGGCATATCCCTTTGTGCTCTAAAACAGCAAATATGTGTCTCTCTAAAATGTTTCAGATGCGAGCTCGCAGTGGTCCCAGAGGCTCAGACAGCATCGCAACACACACACACACACACACAAAGAGAAATGGCAACAATCACAGAAAGAGAGAAAGAAGAGGGGGGGGACCAAACGGCTGAGTGCAAAGGTAGAGCGTCTACTGTGTGCGCTGTCAACAGGCAGCAGCGTCTGACTGACTGATGACTGATGGGAGATGATGATGATACAGAGATGCAGAGAAACAGGGGAGAAGAAAGGAGCAAATAGTGTGGGAGGAAAGCTGCAGCAGTAAATCAGTGTGGTAATAGGAGAGATGGATGGGAAGGAGGAGGGGAGGGGGGGGGGGGGGGCTGCAAAGGTCTAGAAACATATGTTTCAGTTTGTAAATAAAACAGTAAATTGCTATGGATATTGCTTAAATATCTGTGGGCTTTGTACCACGCTTTGCGGAAGTTTCTCGGAAATCATTCTGGGACTGCCTTCTTAAAATGCCAAAGCGGCTTCTTAACGTCAAAGAGACCATCTGGTTCTCGACCAATTCAAGATGTTTGCTTTTCATTTAGCTTTTTTTTTTCTTTCTTTCTTTCACTCCACTCCTCCTGACGCTTCTTTTTTTAGATCAAATGTTTCATTTTTGTCTTATTAATACCAATGTTCACATTTCGCAATCGCATACGTCGGCCAGCACGCACCGCAGACACAGAGCTGCTGTGAATCCACGCTCAATTTTTATCAACGGTCAAAAAGAACCAAAATGAGTTTTTCCATTTTTGTGATGCATTTAGAGGGAGATTTTTACTTTTTAAATCCACTTCATCCACCTTCAGTTTCTTCAGAGATTTAGATTTTACATATAAAACACGTGACAATACATTATATTTAACTACTTGACCTTTTATAAAGCTGTTAAATGAACCACAAGTGCTTTTAGAATAAAGCACCATTCATGACAATAATAATAGTAAAGTAGTGCAACATAATACAGTCTCTGCTGCACAAAGAGTTCTTTTATTTTTTGTGGTTTTATATGTAGTTCATAATTTTATAAGTACAGCGTTGCTATTTTGACAGAAATAAAACATAGTTTGATTGTTTATCCACCACTGTCTATTTATAAGCTGATGATAAAACTGCAAATAGCAGACAGAGTGTTTACAGCTGTTGTAAAAGGAACCGTTCAAATCTGTTGAGTGATTATGAAATTAATAAATTATTAATTATTAATGCTGCATCTAAAAGCAATGATATTAGTGGATCATTATTATTTATGCATGTTGGAAGTGAGTCAGTGCTGCAGGTGGTCGAGGTGGAGAAAATTATAACTATAGGCTATTAAGCTCAGGTTGTATAATGTACAACAATGCAACAACAACATAGATTAAAAATGAATATATAAAATATTATAATATGAAAAGCATCTGGTAACAATAGAATTAAAAGTTTTAATTGAAATGTTTTGGAGTTGCTTTTACTGAATCACTGGACATTTTGTGCATGAAAATTATGAATGAAAGGCAGCGTCATCACGTCTACTGTTAAATGTTAAGTGCATTACATCACTACTTCCTCCTCCACCTGTGTGTAATATATGAATGTATATATATAGTATATATTAATGATAAACAGTAAACAACCTGCTGTAACTGCTCGTTTTAATGAACGTGCACAGGTGGATGTTTTGTGGTGTGTTTGTGTCCGTGAACATTTTCAGAGTCTGAGGTCATGTGCTGAGGAGGTGGTGTGGAAGATTTAACCCCCCCTCCCCCTCCCTCCCTCCCCACCTTGCTGTAGGTTTTGTTTGTAACGAGTTTAGATTCAGCTGCTTTTTAGCGTCCAAACTGTACAGGATGTTTAGGATATTTGTGTTGTTTGGATGTTTGAACTATTGTTTCCAGTCTCGCCGCACTCTGCCAGACTGCCAGTCAACACTTGAGACAACTTCCTTCCTTGATTTGAGTAGAAAGGAGTCCCATAATTGAATAAAACAAGAGCCCTCCCTCTCTTTACATACCACACACACACACACACACACTCATTCACACACACACTAACACACTAACACGCACACACACACACGTTTTACAGGATGGTGTATAAACTTAATAGGACGCATTTGGTTCCAAAGCCCCCAGCTTGCTCAGTGGAAAGTGAGCCGGATTGTTTTTCAGTTTCTTAATGTCGAAGTTTATAACGGCCAGATAAAAAATGTTGCCATGGCGATTTAACCACAACATTGCAATTACCTTGATGCAATGAGACTCTGGGGGCTTACAAACAAACCAGTGTAACGCAATTAACATATAAGTACCACCAAAAAAATGTCCTTAAAACGCAAGAGGAAGGATGCAGGAAAGCTACAAAAAAAAAAAAGTGAAATAATGACAGTGGCTCCTTAAAGGATCAAAGTTACTGATCTTTCTAGTAAATAATGAAGCTCTGTTGCCAGATTCACTTTCCTCACCCCACTTCAGTAGTAGCAATAGAGTTTCTCCTTAACATGAACTTAAAGAGACTTCTTCTTCTTCTCACCAGAGAAATTAACCACTTAATAAGTTATAACGCACCCAACACTGATAGCTCACTAATAACGCAGTCACACATTTTTCCACATCAACTTCAAAGTCTCTCTATCAGGCGGTAGCGGCGGCGGCGGCTACTTCAACAAAATCATACCCCGACAAAAAAAAAAAAAAAAAAACTCCCCTCCCCCCCAAACCTTCCCTTTGAGGGGATAAAATAAAAATGTGGATGGATGGAATAATTGCCAGACTTCAAAGTGCAGGTTATTGGTCTGCATTTGCTGGGTTGCGATTGCGATGCTGTGGGGTGTTTTTTCATCATAAACGTGGCTCGGAGTGGGTGGGAAACGTGGTTCATTCCTCTCATGGCGCAAATCCCACTTTAATGCCCCCAAAACACTGACCCTCGTGACCCAGGCTGAGGGAAAAGAGGAGGAGGAGGAGGAAGAGGAGGAGGAGGAGGGTGCAGCACCTTCACTCTGCTTCCATGACACTTCCACCCCCTCCCCCGACCCCCTCCTCCTCCAATGACGTGGAAGTCACAAGCTTTATGAAGAAAAATGACAACTCATATATATTTCTTCTCTTTTTTTTGCTGCTGCATTTTCCTTTGAGGAATTTAAAAGATTTAAGGGAACAGAAACTGTGAAAAAAAAAAAATGAAAAAATAAAAGATGTCGACACGCTGTTTCTTATAAAAGAGGAACGGATTTCACTGCTATTTTAAGACTTTGCTGCAAAAACACACCAGTTCACAGAGGAGAGGATGTCAAAAAAAAACACACATTTTATTAACTTGACTCTTAGACACACTCCTGTACAAACACACACACGCACACACACACACATCCCACATTCAGCAAAAGTGATACAGGTGGCTACACAGAAATAAAGTCAAAAAATAATCTCATTTAGGAAAGAAAAGACGCCGTGTCATGAAACAACATGAAAACATGAGCGTGCACATCAGTGGCATCGTTGTTGTTGTTGTTGTTGAGACGCCTCAAACCGAGGGACGGCGTTGTCACATTGATGAGATCTGAGTGTTTTTATCACAATGATAAAAAGAAAATACAAAAAAATCATTCTTTACATTAAAAAAAAGCCCCTTCATTGTTCATTGATGTGTTGAATCAGGACATGTGGTGCCTATTTACAATCGCACATGAACTCTTTCTACTTTGATGTTGCAGGATTTTGTGGGGACCTGCCCTGTTTGCAAGACCCTGACGCACTCTTTGTTATAGAGTGCATCAACATTAAAGCGTCAACACTTAAGAGATATTGATCATCGTCATCGTCACATTTATATATCTGGATGTGCAACGTGCGACTGTGTGTGAGGTTGTTTCATCATCTGCTGCTACAGAAGAAAAAAAAGAAAAGATAAAGATAAAGAAAAAGACACATATGTATAATATCACAGAGCTGGGATGTGACACACACATACACAAACACACAGAAACACACAAACTGTACATGTGTTTAAATTGTTGGAAGAGTGACTCCCTCTAGTGGCTGCAGCATGAAACTGCAGCTGATAAGAAATAACAGTTCCCTTCACTGTGTCATGGCTAAAAAAAAAAAAAAGAAAAAGACCAGAAAGACAGAGAGAGATGCTGAGGAGGAGAAAATGTAAGAGAGTATAAAATCTATCATATAAAAGAGAGCATGATTATTGTCTTTTAAAGCTGCTGAGTCAACAACAAATCCTGCACGGGTAAATACAGGTGGAGGAAGCGGAGAGGATCATCCACAACACAAAGGTGGAGATGCCCTCCTCCTCCTCCTCCTCCTCCTCCTCCTCCTCCTCCTCCTCCTCCTCCTCCTCCTCCTCCTCCTCCTCCTCCTACTCCCTGCACAGTGAGTGTATTGTACTGTTTAGAGTCCGACCGGCCGCCGCTGGAGGTCCGAAGCCCTTTAGAAGTCACTGAGGATGCTGATGTCTGCAAACTCTTTGCGGTAGCGGTGGGCGGACAGGGCGAGCACGAAGGCCCACTTCAGGGTCATGAAGCTCCACACACAGGACAGGTAGAGGCTGGCGGGGTTGGTCAAGGCTGTGGGAGACAAAGACACACCAGTTAAGTTCTGGCCCTGTCCCATTTTAACCATTTCCACTCGGTTTTGCACGTTCTCATGTAACGTACGGCGTCTCGGTTAAAACCAGCCCTTAAGTCGGAGTGAGGCCTGTGCAGGATGAAAAGCAGTGAAGGCGTCTTCTGTTTTCTGCATTTCTTCTTCGTTGGTTCATCAAACGAAGAAAGAAAATAAGCCCACGCAACAGGTAACACAACCACTGGAGCTGACATTTTCAACTACAGGTTGTGGCGCCAACATCGTCCCTACGCTTTAACGTAGGCTAGGTGAACACGTCGGCTTGGCTAAGTGGCTTCCCATTTCATAGGGTTAGATCTCTACTTGTTAAAGGAGAAGACACGGGAATGGGCCTTCATTTAAAGTGTTTTATCAAGTGTTTTATAATCCAAATAAAATAAGGTTAAAAAAAACACCAGATAAATAAACAAAAGGGAAAAAAGGATTAAATCACAGTAAACAAAAATATACAATATCAACAACTTATCACTTATAATTAGTACAACAAATAGGATAAAAACCTTTAAAATAACCTACCTTATTAAAAATGGCTATGCATGACACCTTTCTTGAGTGTCTTTTTGAATTTTCATTTATTATCAATACCAATAAGATGAACAGGGAGTCGGTTCAAATATGATATAGCTCTATATAATATTGTAGGCCTATTTCTAAGTGCATTGGATTTTGGCTGAGGTAAAGTGAAAAACCTTTCTGTCTAGTGTTATTATGATGTCTTTCAATGGCCAGTGGTCTGTGTAGAGTCCAGATATTCTTTAAATATAAATTAAGGTTACATTTTAGTCTTCGGTCCACCTTTAGCCATGACAGCTTTTCATGCATTAAATTGACATCGCTTCTCATTGAGCATCAAAGTGCAAGTCGTGCAGCTCGATTCTGAGCAAACTGAAAGCTTTGTCATTATAAAGCCAGTGCAACGAGGATAAAATGGTTAAAATATGTGACCATCTGTTGGGTTGGACTTGGACCTGGCTGCAGCATTTTGAGCTCAGCGTTACCAGATTTGCGTATTTCTCTGTGTTCATGCACTAACCTGATCAAAAACACTGGATAAAAATGGAACATTTCCCTCTAAGCTGCTCATCTGCAACTTCCACAACTTTTCTTGAGGCTTTCCTCAAAGTGTTGGGACAAAGTCTCCAGAGATTTTCTTCCACTCAGCCACAGGAAAATGGTTGAGGTCGGACACAAACCTCTAACAATCCTGGCTGGAGAAGATCGCTCTAAAAACGTTCAACCGAGGAGGAGTGACGGAGTTCTTTGCCGAGAGCGACGGGAAAAGGAGAATTGGGTTTATAGAGCGACTGACTGACTTGACAGCAGAAGTGAGTGAGTAACCTTTGACAGCAACTCTCCAGCGACTGATAACGTGTGTGTGCACGAAGCAGGAAGCATCAATCAGAGATAAGGATTTACAACTTCAACATCGTATTAGGCAATCCTTAAATTTTTCAGATATCACTGAGTGTGATTTGCATTTTTCTTTTATTTGTGACATACTAATGTCTACACCAACAATTAGCATGTAAAATTAACAGTTTTAAATGTAGACTGTATGAACTGTGGATGGAAAATAAAATTAAACAAAAAGGAATGGGGCTCAAAAAGAAAAAATGCATGAAAAAGACAGAAGGGGAACATTATGACAGGTTTATTATGCTTCGTTCTTTGGTTCAGCCGACTTTTATTCAATATGGCATTTCAAAACAGAATATATTTGTCCATATTTTGCCACTCCTCTCTTAAATAAAAAAAACATGTAAAAGTGAAGGTTTTCTATCTTTCCTTCCAGCAGTCTGATAATATGATTTGCTGCTGTTCGATCCCAAAGATCGGTCCAGTCAAGTTGTTCCACACACCTCAGGCGGTAAAACGGTTTCTGTCCTTTGTGAGGAAGGAGACAGGAAACGGCCTTCCTTTAAAATTATAGCCACAAAGTTTGAAGCACACCGTGTCTTTTGTTTGTTCCCTTCATTGTAACCGCGGCGCTCGGCTCAGAGGTGGCCTTGATCTGATTTACAACATTTACAAAAGGGCAAAAATATCTTTGTAGCAAAAAATGTTTCCGCGTCGATTGTGGCCTTGAAAATGTGATATTCCCCTCTCCCTCTCTCTCTCTCTCTCTCAACGAGGGAAACTCGCTCTGTTCATCACCGTTTGTCATCTGCTTCATCACATCATCCACTTGACCTTTAACCATTAGTGTTTCTGCCTCAGCGTTTCATTACTTTGCTGCAAAACTCAATTCATCATTGTTTGAAAACAGGAAAGCGACGGAGAGGAGGAACTTACTCTCTTTGTTCCTGATGGCGACGGTCAGGAAGGTGATGAAGGCCACCACCGCCAGCACGGAGAAGAAAACACCAACGAAGAAGAAGAACTTGAGGCCCTTCAGCCAGGTCCTCCAGTAGTCCTGCAGGTACATGACGTGAGTGATCAGGGCCCAGAGCGCCAGCACACCTGAGGGACGAGAGTGGTCAGAGGATGATTTTATACGTTTGTTGATCAGTATTCAACATTCTCAAAATCCACATCCTGGCTTTTTTTTTTACCATGTTATTGTTGCATTGTAATGCAGTTGAAATACGGGACTCAAAGCATTCAAAAGCTATTGTATCCTCTCATAACAAACTCCACAGCGGGGTCATTTGAGCACAAATTCAGTTTTCAAACCAATGTATTTTTCTGGGCTAAATATGTTTTGGAGCTGGTTATCAGTGGTACTAATTTCAACCAACACAACTTGAATGTATTGAAAAACTAATGTTTACACTAGAGCTGCAACAATTAATCGATGAATTGCACAATAATAGATTATTAAATTAATCGTCAACTATTTTGATAATCGAATAATCATTTTTTAAAGAGAAAATGTCCAAATTCTCTGATTTAAGCTTCTTAAATGTGAATATTTCTGTTTTCTTTGTTCCTTTATGACAATAAACCAAGTATCTCTTTGGTTTGAGGACAAAACAAGACATTTGAGGACGTCATCTTGTGGTTTGAGAAAGACTGATTGACATTTTTCAACATTTTATTGACCGAACAATTACTCGATTAACCGTTTAATAATCGATAATGAAAACAATCGTTAGTTACAGCCCTAGTTTTGGTCTCCTGGTGCATAAAACACAATAAGAGCTAAAACTGAACAAAGTCTATAGCATCAAAACTTTTTGAAGATATAAAATAAACACTTAGCTTGTATCTGACCTTGGCACGTCTCCATCGTGCACGAAAATAAAACAGTGTGCATTATTAACAGCAACATTTGTTTGCTTTTCTGAGAAAATAAAAATTTACATTTTGGTCACATCTGACCTGGGAACATCTTGGAGACTCTGATTGCAAAGTGCAAACAAGTTTTTTTCCCCCAGGTTCAAAATGAGTTTGTGAAACTCTGTGACATTGAAGCATGGTCTGCATTTCATGGGGATGGGCTGTCTGGTTGATACTCAGCATGGACTCTATACTAATCCATTATTATGGATCTGTGGCGCATTCTTAGCCTTCGTATCACCTTGTTGAAGGAAAAGGTGGAGTTTTTTTAAGCAGTTGACTCTCAGGTCAAATCACTGATGTCACAGTTCATGGAGATCACCATAAATGCTGCATCATGCCTTCATCATGTGATGGAGCAGCTGACTGGCAGTTTGGTGCAACCATTACATTTAAAAATGGCAAAAATGGAAACTGCTGACGTCGACCTGCATTTTGTATGATCATAAACTTCAGGTCTGAGACGTGAGTGTGCATTTTTCAGCCGTAGACACATCATGACACAGCATGTTGCCAACTGCTGACTCAATACGTCGCACTTCTTTATTCATGTTCCCCTTTTTTTTGTGGATTCACCGCAGCAGCAGGAGGGTTACGAAGCTGTGCCACAACTCAGGCTCAGACTCGGTTTTTCCAACAAACTTATATTGTGACAGAGGGAGAGTCGAACTGCAGCGGCCTGACAGCAGCTTCTGCTTCAGCGAGCGTCTGGTGCATCGTGGTTGTACAGTAACAAGTGATGCAATCTACACCTCTCTAACCATCACTTGTTAAGTCTGTGTGTTGGACTATGGCAAGATTTTTATACCTGCAAACCTCAGCTGTGACCCTGGAGCCCCCGACCTCACTCTGTCATTAAAGATTAATTAGTGGAGACGGTTATAAAACACACGGCACACTGAGGCCTGTGTGTCAGGGTACGATGGGCCTCTCTCTCTCTGAAAGGTCCTGAAAGACACTGGGTTTTATTCATTTATACAGCTCTAATTGGTCTTTTACCACCTGACCTTACTTCTCTGCTTTCATTTAATATCTGCTCTTAACTTTCTGAAGATCCAGACATGCAGAATAATCTAAAACTTTCTTCTTTTTCATCCTTAGGGCACTTAATTACATCACACTTAGCTGATCAGTACACTTTTATTTTAATATTTATATAACTTTCTGGGTACTTTTTTGCAGTCTTGTTGTGTTTGTGTTTGTGGACACTTTTATATATAATCTCAACATTGATGTTCTTATGTGCCTGACCTTTGAATTTATCCTTTGCTCTGCCTCGTTATATAAAAGATGCCTCCACCTCAGTGTATTCCTGAGTAAGAATAAAGGCTGGATGATAAATTGAATAAAAGTTTCTGTAATATTTCATATTGACTTGTCAGCTGTTACTTCATGTATGCGAGTCATTTTTGTACTTGAAAAAGAATGATTTCTTTCTGTCTTTTTAAACCTCATCACTTTTGATTGAGATCAGGAGAGAGTCCAGACGAGACAGTCTGAGCTGCACTGGCGTGTTTAACAAGCTCTAAACTGATAACGGTACATCCTGTGAGCGGATGAGAGCAGAGTTTATCGATATGAACTTGCAGACCTGAGCAGCTGCTCAAAGGTTGTAACCATGGACACAGCAACTTTGCATAACCGTCTGTGCATGAGGCCAGCTATTTAATCATTTTCAAGAATTTGCAAATCTGTGTCCCTGTCTGTCTGTGTCAAATTTAAACTCAAACCTGACTCTGTTTGTCAATGGGTGCAACTTTTGTCATTTTAGTGCAATGCTGTTTCAGGTGTAAGTGTTTAGGCTACATGATGCCGTCCAAGAAAACAACTGATTCTAATTATTTATGTGAAACTCAAAACAGTGGAGTTTTATGTTAAAGATTATATGTTAAACAGTAAAACAAACATGATTTAAAAGAAAATAAAAGTGGTTTTGACTGCGAACAAGCAAAAACATTCACACAGTTCTTTACATTTAAGCTTAACACTTTATAACTCAGTGACACTGCCTAAACTACTTCATTAGTAAAGGGACCTAAATTTCTATGGTGGCCCTGAGGGGTCAACACATTGCAACTTGTTGTATGAGTTTTGTGTTGTGAAATTGATGTAAACTTCTGATACTGTATTATATTTGTGTATGAATGTTGGGTTGAATGTGTTTTTTCCAGTTGCAGTGTGTTCAGCCTTCAGGGCCACCATACTTTTCAATATTTTGGCACTTCTATTGCACATTTTTGAGCTATTTTGACATCATTTTGAATTACAATGTATGTTTCCATTTTTTCCCCAACAAGTATTCCTTTCATTTTATGGGTAAAAAAAAATATTTCAACTATGTCCAGCTGTTAAGACTTATAAAGTTATTAAATAATCTAACTTGACAGTTGACACTTTTGCCCTTCAACAAGTGAGACCTGCTGTATGTGACCCTAAACAGGACACCAGGAGGGGGGTCACAGACTGAAATAGACACGCACACACACGGACAGAAAAACACATCAGATTTATAGTTGCAGCACAGACACAGACAGAGGCAGTGTGTGTATGTGTGTGTTTACCTGACAGTCCTCCCATGGCTCCAGTCCACGGCTGACTGTACACGATGTTCCACACCAGGAAAGCAGAGAAGCCCATGAGCACACCGAACGACGCGTAGCCGATATGGATGTAGGTTTTATTTACACCCATTATCACCAAATGGAAGAAGAAGAAAAATCAAAAGAAACAAAAACTAAATCAGAGGCGGTGTGGAGGAAAACTAATAAAAGCGGAGGAGCCACGCGCAGAGCAGAGGACCGAGCGCGAGACAGCGAGGCAGAGCCAACGGAGCTGATAATTTCAAAACAACTGCATCCGGTTAATCTGCAAACTCCACGGGACAGAGTGTGACTTAATGAGTGTGTCCTGACCTGCTGACTAATGTTAGCTGTCATACACACACGTGCGCGCGCGCATACACAGACGGGTAAAGAGTGTGAAACATGACAAAGCGTTTCTCTGTCTTCTCTCTCTCTGTTTTTTTTTTTATCCAGCTGTGAAAAACACAGCCACTCTCCAAGTCATGTGACATGAAGGACATGAACCAACGAGAGGAGCTGCTCGGTGCTGCGGCGCATTGACATCACCAGTCAGTCCGCACAGCGCCCCCGGCAGGAGGACAAGACAGGCTCTACCGCCACACAACTGTCAAAGCAATCAACATTTTTCTTTACCCCTGAGTTCTGACTGTAATAAAAACTGAACTCTGTACCAAAACTGTAGATTCTGTAATAAAAAATAAATAAATAAATAAAATCACACATACATTATTATTCTAGTTCCAGCTGAGAGACTCCATTGACTTTGAACTTTGTATCACTCCGCCTTACTGGTGTTTTTTCATGACACATTCTTATTTCTTGTCTAATTTAGCAATTGTTTAATGATAAAGGAAGAAACACCTACTTGTATTATGTTCAGTCAGGCAAATTTAAGATGTTAGATAAGTAAGAATACTGACTCAACGGTGACTGACCTTTGGAAATCATTGCTAAGACTTATAATGTCTTCACAAACGTCAGTGACATAAATGTATCCATTTGTGCAGGACACCAAGATAATTGCACCATCATGATCTTAAATTATTGCTGTATCATTACACATCATTACACTACAACTGTTTTCAATGCTCAAGAGGAAAGGAATGACAGCAAAATAACTGACATTTCTGGGGTCAGTGGAGAATCTTTGTTTGCAGTAAAGGTTCTGTTGCTGTGATGAAGTCAACTTACCTTTGACAGTGAAGTTTTTAGTCCTAGTCCTACTGTCAGTTTGTTCTTCATTTTTTCCAACTGGGTGTTGCTCTGATATCTGTGGTTGCCAAAAGAGCACCGGCTATGATCTACCATAGAGAGAAAGCAAAAAACGCCAATGTGGACCAGATTTACAGCTCTTATTTCACTTTGTAAATGAGTGTAGTCTGTAGTGTAGACACAACACTGGCACTGTTTCTCAGACATTTGTTTTCAGTAAGCCTCCACATTATTTCTCAAATAGGAATAAGATTAAATTAAGATTAAGTTAATTTATTTGCCTGATCAGCTCTCTTCATGAATGTTTAACTTGGATCACCAAACTGAACAACATCAGAGGGGAAACCTTTCTGCAACAACCCAACTGAAGCCTCAACAATATCTTCAGCTTCTCCAAATATGTTAATGGTCGCGGTGATAAAGCTCCGGCAAGTTGTGGTTTTCGACATGTTAAACACGTTAAAATAGTTTGAGTTTGACTCTCATTCAAAAAGAAGCAAGAAACCCGCGAACAGCCTTCAAACGTAGCAGCAACCGGAAGGCGAGAACGGACACTTCCGGTGGGGAAATTCTTCTTCTTCGGTTAGTCGTTGCTCGTTACATTATCGCCCCCTGCAGGACACTCATAAATTCACACACACATAATTCTGTAGCTGCACAAACAATTTAGCCATTCAATGATCTTCTTCAGTACCACATCATAACAACCAATTATGTATTTATCATTAACATACTAGCATGCAGATAAATAGAAATAAAAATAAAAACGTATAAAAGTATAGGGTGGAGATAGATAAATAAAAAACTAAATCATCCATGTGTTTCCATTTGTAGTAGGCTATAGTAGCATAGTATAGGATATATACAGGCTGAGAAAAAAAACAAATTAAAGTTACTTTTTTTTTTAAAACAATAGTCTGATAAATCTATGTTTTTAAGTTGATTCTTTTTTTATTTTTATTTTTTACAGATTTGTTACAGGCATGTTGTAACTGCACTTCTCTGCAGTTTTATTTTAACAAAAAAGGATTAGCAGACAACATATTTTATGTTCAATTACGTAAGTGGATTGAAGAGAAGAGTTGGCTGTAGTTTGAGTGATTATTATCTGGAGCAGTCACTCCAAGTGTTGGCCATATCTGAATTTGGACATCCACGCTATAGAATTTCCCAACTTTGCATTGACTTCTGTGTTGTTACCACCAAATCAGCACTATTAGATAATTAAAGTTTAAAGCAGAGGAAGCTTTAGATATTGTGTTGGCATGCATGTATACAGTGAAATGATCTAAGAAAAGATTGGCTTGATGCCTTGGCCAGATTAGTGAATTATAGGCTTCTTTTTGTCCATGCATGCCAGTTTCCCCCCTCATAGAAACCATAATTTCAACACACTGCATCTCACCAAGATAAGCCTCCAACTGGCCTTATCACTTCAGATGATCTTGTGGTGTATTGATGCAGAAATAGTGACTGTGAGGCATTTAGAGTTATTCTATTTGAGTATTTTATTCATGACATATAGTTTCATAAGGATGTGTATAGTGTATTTTTTCTTCATCTTACTTTTCTGTGTTACATTGCTTTTCTATGCCCTTATATTTTCAGTGTATGTCTGCGCTACTGGATACTTGAATTTCCTTTGGGATCAATAAAGTATCTCTAAGTCTAAGTTCATAGGCCACTGAGAGGTGCAACTGCCGCCTGCTTTGCCCAGTAGTGAATCCAGCTTTCATCAATAACTCCATAAAACATCATGAGATATACAAAAAGAAGCCGGGGGATAGGAGTGATGCTTGTTTTTGCAGGAGCCAATAGATTTTCAACAGGGAAACACAGATGTTTAAAACATGAATTTATGATTATTGAGATTTCTATATGATAGATGTATACACACGCACATGCACACTCCCCCTGGTTCTTTTTTGTATGATGTTTTACCAGCCTATATGGAGTTACTGATGAAAGCTATCTATCTATCTATCTATCTATCTATCTATCTATCTATCTATCTATCTATCTATCTATCTATCTATCTATCTATCTATCTATCTATCTATCTATCTATCTATCTATCTATCTATCTATCTATATAAAGGAACACATGGCCCACGGAGTTATATTGTAAAAGTGTTACTATAATTGTAAAATGACAGTAAACATATCCTGGGTAAACCAAAAGGAGGGCGCTAATGCATCATTGGGTCCACGACCTGCCATGAGCACAAAAAAAAAAAAAAAAGGAGCGAAGAAGAAGGATAGGGGGAGGAGGGGGAGGAGAGGAGGAGAGGAGGGGGGACAGCAGGCAGCTGGTGACAGCCGAAGAACTGAACCGCTCCCCCAATAGCAGCAGTCAGTCAGTCAGTCAGTCAGTCAGTAAACTGGATTAAAACGGAGACGTTACCGGACAGGTCGGTCGGTCGGTGGAAGAAACACCGAAGTAACGTTCATTTCACGAGAGTTACGTTTTTTGTTTTGTTTTTTTCTGTTTTCACAACTTTGAATCTGACTGGTCAACGTTAGCTTCTCGTTTGTTTGTTCTGGGCGCTGGTCCCAAGTCATGTTATTAATATTATTATCATCGTTTATGGAGAACTGAGTGACTGTTGTTGTTGCTGCTGCTTCGAGTTGAGCATCGGTAACGCCGAGGTTATAGCGCTGTAATAAATATAACGTTAGGTGTTAGCTTGGTTGGTAGGTAGGTAGGTAGATAACCCGTTGCTGTACCCTGTCAACGTTATCGACAAAACGCCAGGTGGTCGGAGGAAAGATGGGTGACTTAGACCCATCGACATCTCATGCATTTCAGTCGGAGGTAAGTGTTTTTATTTATTTATGTATGTATTCATTTATCTTCATTTAACGATGAATAGCGCGTTAGCAGATGTCAACTTGTCACCACACGATGAAGCAGCTGCTGATTAGGTAGCGTTAGCTCACTAGTGCTAGTAGCTACAGATAAGTTACACACACACTGACACACACTCGGACAAGCTTATTACACTACACTGCCAACTTTCACCACTCTACTACTAAAAATCTGACATTTTAAAATCGTAAACGAGTCATCGATGTCACTTTTGTGAAAGTGAGAGTGAGCGATGTTGTCTCGGTTTGAGTTAGCATTAGCGTTAGCCTCATCGAAAAGAAAACATTCCTTTAGTGCGGAGCATGCTAACATCAACACCGGCTAATCGATCATCATTTTAACGACATTTTGCCATTATTGTTATTTAATTTATTGCTTATATTGACTCTTTGATACAAAATGCGTGTATGCTTTCATAGTTGTGTTTGACAGCTTAACTCTACTATCCACTATGACGAGCCTGAAGCAGCTAGCCTCAGCTGTTGCTAGCCCACCGAGCTAACATTAGCTGTCGTTTTTTTTAGTTGGTGCTACTCGGTTGGGGGTGGGGGGTGGTCGAATAGCTAATGGAGTTAATTCAACTCTAGCTCGTGTTAGTCAACATGTTATTGTTTCATTTCATTTTCCGTTTGTTTACGTCGAGTGTCACAGTGTGCAGACTAGTATGGCTGTGTGTGCGCGTGTGTATGTGTGAGTGTGTGGCAATCAGTACTTGTTAAACGTCAACGCCATGTCGGGATGTGTAGGCAGCCTCGATGCACATTTTTATGTTGTAAAATGTAATGAACCAAACAAACTCCCCTTATTTTTTTATTATCGCCACTAGAACAACACTTCTGTTGTGTTATGGGGTTTTGCTGCACGTTTACACCGTAACATTATCGTATTATTTTCAATCTGGCTTTTGTTTGACTTGCATTAAGAGCTAAAGGGTCTTCAAGAGCAAAGGAAAAGAAGCAAACAATTGACATTTCTGGGGTCGCTGGAGTGAGGGATGAAATGTTCATGTAGTTAATTCAACTTTAGCTCATGTTAGTCAACTCAACATGTTATTTTTGCGTTACTTTTTTTCCATTTGTTTACGTCGAGTGTCACAATCTGCAGACAAGTGTATGGCAACCAGACAGTACTTGTTAACGCCAACGCCATGTCGGGTTGTGTTGGCAAACTTGTATCCAAAATATTGTGCAATATTGATATTGTAATATGTAATAAATCAAACAAACTCAACTTATTTTTAATCAGGACTAGAACAAGCCTTCTGTTGTGCACGTTTTCATACATTGTAACAAACTTAGCAAATATGCTTGTCATTTTTTTCAGTCAGTCTTTTATTTGTGGTTTCTTATCTGATGCAAATTTAAAATGTTAGGATAAGAAAGTTGACTTAACTCTGAGGATTCAGACTGGCAACTGGATGGGATTAGTAAGAAAATGTGAACTACTATGATTTACTCTTTCTCCTACCTGGAGACTTACATTAAGGTTTAACTTAAGGGTTTTAAAGTGCTCAAGAGAAAAGGAAAAGCAGCAGACAAGTGACATTTCTGTGTTCACCACCAGAGAACCTTTGTTTGAAGTGATTAACAATGAACTAATCAAGTAAATGTTCTGTGATGCTGTACAGCAAATGTTTCAATGGTGTGTCTGTGTTTCAGGGTTTCAGTCCGCCATACAGGAGGAGGAGGACAGTGGAGGATTTTAACAAGTTTTGCACTTTCGTCTTGGCCTATGCCGGTTATATCCCATATCCCCAAGAGGTGAGTTAAACAACGACGCATGTACACTCATCTTCACCCTAGCATCTGTAATTTTAGGCTCAACTGGTGGTTTTTCTTTTGATGTGGATGCATTCGTCAGCTTTGCTACCACCAAGCCTGAAGACTGTTTCTTAATGTTGCATCACATTAACTTATGTGAACGAGGCGCTGAAGTCAAATATATAGTTGTTAAAGTGGAAAAACAACTAGAATAAAAGAAATGTCAGATAAAGATATATATTCATCGATTAATATGATTTACAAGGATCAAAATAAAAAATAGTTTTTTGATTTGATTGTTATCTGTTTAATCTTAAACTGTGTTGACTCAGCACATTGTATACAAGACGTTGCGGTTTCTGGGGCTCACTGAGCTGCAGCTTCTGTTTGGGTAACGGGAGGGAATATGCAAACAATGACATTATCTTAAACAGATTCTTTTGTCTTGGTCGTCTCCCAGGCTTCAAGGGTCTGTGCCGGTGTTAACACACCCTGAAACAAACCTTAACCACAGCAGTTAATTCTGGTTAGGTTGTCACACCCTTGATAGTGTCATTGAAATGAGTAGTTTCTACACTATGGCTTAACACTTCATGAGAAGTGCATGTCTCAAGTAAATAATTTCACTTGAAACCAAAAATATGCAATAATGTGAATGTGTACGAGCACAATTCCTCTTCACACGACCTGTGATTGACAAATTTACTTCCTTTTCCTCCCTGTCAGCCACAGTGGTTTCTAAGTTATGACTCATCTCGCTCGAGTTGTGGTTGTTCCTTCGAAGGTTTTTTTGTCTCACCATGTCGCTCTTCTGTTTTTCTCTAACACGTGCTATCTTTGTTTTCATTTCCGCCCCCGTCCCTGTGTGCATATTGTTGTCACATGTTGTAAGGGCTCTCTTATCATTCGTCGATGCATGCTCCTGATGGGCTCCGTGCCAACTTGATAATGCAAATACAACAAATATAGTCATGTAAGATTAAGGTTTAAATTAAAAATGTAATAGCAACAATAGTGGAACATTCAAGCTGTCATGACAGTACTTTTAACAGTGCCCACACTCTCATTAACGGTGGCTGTTTGACACCCAACTGTGTTATATTGTTATACAACTGAATGTCTGGCACTTAAAACTTGTCATTAAAGGTAGAAGAAATCTCAGTAGTCTGAAGCTGCTCCGTGCCCAGATACAGCCCTCTAAGCTATGTAAAGGTCTTGTAATATATAATATGAACAAATCAATGAAAATGAGCACATAATAAAAGAACAACAAAAATATAAACAATGAAATGTAATTATTTATGTTCAAAAGGAGTGAGAAGAAGCCGAAGCTTATTAAATCCCACCCCTTATCCCTATGTTAATTCCAATATATACTATAATAAGTTATAGTTTAGTATGATCAGTGGTGGAAAAAAGTTTTTCAGACACCCTTAAAATTGTACACATTTCCTTGGACGCCCAGATCTTGGACCTTAGTGGATCACTGGCACCAAAATGACCTAATGCTCAAAATTTCTTATGTATTTTTATGGAGCCAATCAATTTTAAGTTTTTAATAACTTTTTTTTACGATATTTCAGTATTTTGGCTGTGACTGTGCTAAAAGAAATGAATCGGTTCCATAAAAATACATAAGAAATTGTTGCTGTGCTTTGTGTCTATATAAAGCCAGCATATTTGAAAGTTCTTCAGAGACAAAAAAAAAGGCTAAAACACAAGGAACCTGATGCTGGAAACAGGCCTGAAGATACAGAGTCTCAGCCAGGAAGGGTCCAGCTGCCGCCAGATAGCCAGGAAGTGCAGATGTAGTCCTTCAGCAGCTGGATGCACTCTGCAGAAATACAGATGAACCAACAGTCTGGAAGACAAACCAAATGAACGCTTGCAGGGAATTGTGTAAAATTTTATGGGTGTCCGAAAACTTTTTTTCACACAGATACATACATGTACAACAAAAAATTAGAAGCCATAATAGATTAAGACGTCAATAACATGCTATTTATACTTTACTTTAAACTTTTCTATGTTTGGACATTGTTTTAATTCCAATAGATTCTGTTTGGGTCAATTCTATTTTTGTTTTTTGACTCTTTTTAAACTCACTGAACTCTACTTTTCAATTTATTGCCACAGGACTCTCCACTGCGAAGTAGTTCCAGCCCACCCAACAGTACAGGCAGCACAGCTGACAGTGATGGCTGGACCCCAGGACCCCCGGGCCCCTGCCCCCAGCGCCCACCCAAGGTCCAGCAGGACAGGAGCCGGAAACGTCCACAGCCAGGAGCCACGCTGTCCAGCCACCCCAAGAAAGAAGTGAGTTGAACCGATGTCTCACCGGCACTTTCACACTTTTTAAAAAATATATATGTTCTTTCTTCATCCCTTCTGACATATGTGTGCTTTTTTTTTCTCCTATTTTTTCCTCTTCTGCAGCACACAATCGCTTCCCTGCACCCGGACGACCGCAGGAAAGCTGACAAGCTGAAGAAGAAGAAGAGGAGAAAGGAGAGGGAGCATCAGGAGGGCGAGGAAAGCGAGGCTCAGCAGCAACCCCACTCGTCCGTCTCGGAGCTGCAGTACCCCGTCTCCTTCGGTGGCCGGATGATCAAAGAGGAGCCCGAGGATGAAATCAGCATTCCCCTCCACCCTGAGCGGCTGCCGAGCCCCTCCCCCTGCAAGGAGGAGCCCAAGGAGGAGCGTAGATACTGGGACGGGCGAGATCTTGAGGAAGGAGTGGTGAAGGTACAGAAGGTGGAGGGCTTCGCGGGAAACAGGACGGTGTTCCGCCAGGGGAAGCAGGTGGTGTTCAGAGACGAGGACGGATCGGGAGAGGATGAGGACATCATGGTAGATTCAGGTGAGGTTTTGTGTGATTAACACTTTGTTACAAGTTTTTTTTTTACACATTTTATTGCTTTTTAACAGCGCAACAAAAGGACCAATTCATATACGTGTATGAACGTGAACAATGGCAAGACCAAAACAAACGTAATTCCTTCCCACACTCACAAAGACTTGCGTAAACTAAACCACACTGAACACAGAAATAATTACACATGTATCTTCATGCACAAGGTTAAAGGGGTCCTATTATGAAAATCCACTTTCTATAGGTTTTGTAGTGGTCCTATGTGTTCCCGGGGCCTTTCTATGACGCCTGAAGGTGAAAAAAGTCTGTTCACTCCCTCAATTGATTTTTACACTTTTTTGAGATCGTGTCTCCAAACAGGCGAATTGAAAGTGCTGGCAGACTTGACGTCAGGATGTGTTGAACTCGAGTAACTCCACCTCCCGGTACTTCCTTATCCTCCCCCTGGGCAAGTCTGGAAAAACGTTGGCTCCGCCCGGTGAGCCATTTCCTGGTCAGCGAGAGTCGCACCACCTCCACCCCCCCTCGTCCGTCAGTCGGCCCGTCATTTCACATGAAACGTAGATACGGGAGCATCGGTCGGTAACGCTACCGCGGCCGGTAGATGGTCATTTTGAATCACTGACTGAAAAACAGCTGCCCGTCATTAAAAATGAAACCGCGGACATTGGCCTGATACGGCTTCTCATCAGCGCTGCGGTGCAGCGGTCCTCATCACGGAGTGAGAGACATGATCCTGACCTGAACGAGGAAGTCTCCTCTCACGGCGCAAAACCATATTCTCCGGTAACTTCTCATCAGTCCATAACAGTGTAGCCTACAGTTTGTGCTGCTCCTCAGTTTCACTCGTTTTTTTTTATTTGACAGTTTGATGGCTGTAGGAGCCACCATGTAGGCGATCTCCTTCTGTCACAGTGAGACATTAGTATTTTTTCAGACAAGATGGAGTCTCATAAACTTTTTTTTTTTTTTTTTTCGGAAATCAATACCCGACCCCTGCTGTCTCAATGTCAACATTGGCACATGTACCTGTAGTGAAAACCACACCCTCTCCCCGTGACAGCTGTGGAGTGGACGTGGTTTACACATAATCATTTGCATTTCAAGGTGCAGACACAGAAATGGCTCGTTCTCAGGAGAGCTCTGGAGAGACACTTTTAGATTACTGAGATCTAGAGCTGCAGATTGATTTGGGGACAATACACTATGAATACAATATGCTTGGACAACTTAAAACCATATGAAATAGATGAAAAATAGCATAATATGGGACCTTTAATAACATTTCCACAATCTCTCTCGACTCAGTCACCACCTCACCACATATCAGACTTTTCTCACAGTTAAGACGTGACTTATTGTTTACGTGATTACATGATTTATATAGGGACGCCATCATTTCATAAATACCTCCTCCCTATTGTGCAGCCTGAACATCAGTTGTCTATAGCTGGTTATTTTGGTAATTTCTCCAAACCACTCATTAAATGGGATAATATTTTTTGATTCCCAGTGTCTGAGAACGATCCCTACACCCCATACTAAGGATCTAATCTACGTACACCATAGAATTTCTTTTGCAATACTTAATTATGAAGTTTTCAATTATGCAAAAACAGTACAATTCATTCCCACAAAGTAGAATAAATACAAGAAAGATGCATTTACTGGAAACAGTAAAAAGCTATGTCAATAAATCTACTGGAACTCTGACTTCAAGTTTGTGACATTTCCTAAAAGACAGAGTCCTGGATCTAATGGAATCGGTGTATCCATGATTTTAGTTAGCGTGTTGCACATATCATACCAAAATGGAGTAACTTGTACTATAATTGTTTAACTATTGTAAAGCGCATTGAGTTTGCCGTGTGCATGAAATGCGCTTTATAAATAAAATTGAATTGAATTGAATTAACTTGAGTGCATTGCCAAGTGCAACGTAGCATTGAGCCGTCTGCCATAGAGTGAAACAAAACTTCCATATCTGACTCTCTGTCTCTCTCGTCTCCTCAGATGACGACTCGTGGGACCTGGTCACATGTTTCTGCATGAAGCCTTTTGCGGGACGGGCCATGATCGAGTGCAACAAGTGTAACACCTGGATCCACCTGTCGTGCGCTAAGATCCGCAAGAGCCACGTGCCAGAGACATACGTGTGCCAGAGCTGCCGAGAGATGGACGGCACCGCCGATGCCCGCCGTTCCCACCGCTCACGCGTAGGCCCGCGCAAACACCTGCTGGACTGACCCCGAGCTGAACCGTGAACTCTGACCCCTTTCCCCCCACCCTCGCCTTTTTGCCTCCTCCCCTCTCTCCCCCCACCTGCTGGACTGACCCCTCCTCAAATTCAGGTCTTTTAGACCCTCCAGTCTCTGTCCCCTACTGGTTCTGCCATGACCCACATTTTGTATGAACACTTTGATGGACCTATCCCAAGCCCTTATTCCATTTGAGAACAGTTTGAGTGCTATTTTAGATTTACCGAGGTTTGTTTCTGCTTCCCTACAGACTCTGTGCGTAAGGCAATCACTGAATGGATGTGTGTCTGTAGATGACATTAGCATTAGCAGCAAACCGCTACTGTTGGGACTTGGTGTCTCGTGAACACTGGAAACATTTGAACTGCCATATAGAGAGAGAGAAAACCCTCACAACTGCCACCCACTATGGTGCATGCTGGGATTTGTGGGAAAGACTGTTTGCACTTTTTCACTTTTTTCTTAGTTCAAAAAAAACAACAACAACCATCTGACCTTTTCTGTTCTAGAGACAGGTGTGTCTTTCTGATTAAACTGGATTTGATCTCTCGAAGATGCCTCTATTAATGTTACACAATTAACCGTTTAAAGTTAAAAAAAAAAAGAAAAAGAAAGAAAATAAGTTAAGCCTTGTGTTAATTGCTTCAGATGGTGCTATAGTATTAAGCTGAGGTATAATCCAATAGAACAAAGATGTAGGATAAGAGACTAGAAGTCTGCATCTGCTTCATCTGCTTGTTGGTCTGATTTGTTATCCAAGAGACACTGTGAGAGAATATCACTGAGGCTTTACAGCCTGTACAGCCGAAACCAAGCGCTTGCCCCCCTCCACCACCCCCCCACCCTCCCCTTCCCCTCCACTTCACAAGCTGTCTTCCAGCCTCGGCTACTCATCTGAATCAAGATGTTACGCTGCCTGCCACACACGGAGCGTTCATATGCTGTTTTTTTCCAAAAGTGTTCAAAAAGGGTTTTTAATATTATTTCACCAGAGGTAACTTAACCGTTCCGAAGAAGAAGAAAAAAACAAAACAAACATAATTGAGAAGATTCAGGAAACACGACTATTTCCTTTGTTTTCAGTTGCCTGTGCTGAGCAGGATTTCGCTTTTTGCCTCATTTCATAACAAAGTTGGAAGAGTTGTATTGTTCACAGTGCTTTTTTTTTTTTATTATACAAACTGTTATTTAAAGTTTCCTTTAGTTTTCAGCCGTTTCATGCTCAAGACGAAAGTTTTCAGAGACAAATATATTTATAGAAGGGAAATCCTGTGGCCGTCCTGTTTTAGGTATCGACAGATAAAACATAAAAAACGCTATCTCAACTGGAAGCATTATTAGAGAGATCCACTCAAGAGTCCAGTTGAAATTATGCATGTGAGTGTGTTTGTTTGAATGGTTAACACTGCCTGAGGGTGTTGCATGAGCTGCTATGAGTTGTCTCAACCATGCTCCCATGATTTTTTTTTTTTTTTTTTAACAGGGGATGGGGTTGTTGTAAGATGGAGAAATGGATATCTGCATCGTACTGTGTGCAGGGTCGGTTTGTTTTGTTTGTCTCTGAAGGGTCAAATCAGAAGAACAGATCTCAGTCTCTTATCTCCTCTTGCTAACGTTTTCACAGCAGTATTCAGTTACTTCCATGTGCAGGAGGTTTAATGGGAAAGAAAATTAGTTTTTTCACTTTTTTTTCTTTAAACCTTGCTGCAATTTGGATTTAAAAATAATAATAATAATAATTAAAAAAAAACGATTTTAAGCTTTGTTCATGTGCCATCTGCTGTTGGGCCTGTCTGTGTAGGCTACATGTTGTTTCTGATTATTACAAAAAGCCATACTGTAGAGTGACAGATTTTTAGGACCTTGGATATTAGTCCAGGATGAAAAGGGTTTTTACAATGCAGAATCAATGACTTGACCAGGGAACGACTAACAAACACACACACAATGAATGTTTGGGTTTCAAAAAGAACACAAGATTTTTACAAGAGTGTGAAATGGTTAAGCTCATATCTGCACTCTGTGTTTTTGCTATTTACCAATGTTGGCTAAGTGGTTCGTACTCGGCAATCCCCCCCCCCCTTCCCCTTCCCCAAGGTCGTGATGTTTTTAAGACGTTTTAAGACCTAAAATCTTTTTTTTTTTTTGCTGTTTCTCAGGACGTTCTTGTCTTGAAGAGAACCTGAAGCCGCCTTCAGGCACAAAATTCACCAACGTTGAGTCTGCGTCTTAAAAGACATCAGTGTAATTAATGTTAACAATGCTCATTGTGATACAGCTCGTGTATTCTGATCCAGGGTTGTCCCACCCCCCTTATTGAGAAAGCGTTGTCTGTACTGTGGTGCAAACTGTTTCTGTGAAACTATTGTAAACTATTGTAAATAAAGAGTTACCATTTTAACTTGTTGCTTCCTGCCTTTTCATTATATCACAGTGTATTTATAGTCACAGCTCAAAATACCCACACCCATCACACTTTTTTTCTTAGAAAATGCCCCAATTTCTCCCTGAAAATGGTTGCATCTACAAATGTTTCAGTTTTGAGAAGTGTATTTCTTTGTTTTGCAGTGGAACAACACAAAACTAACTTAGAAAAGAGAAAATTATTGGTTTAAGTGTGATTCCTATATTGTTATTGTTGTTAAAACACAATTTAAAGGAGCATCACATGCTTGAAATCCAACGATTTCCTTCAGTTTTGAAAATGTGCCCACCATTTTATCTAGTCCATTTTTATAGTTTAGTGTATAAAATGTGAGATTTTACTTATTTCCTGGTTGTTATTCTTTGTGTTGGTCCAATGCAAACCAAAGAAGTACATACAACACCAAAACTTTTGTATTTGCAATGATTTTCATGGGGAAATAGGGCATTATATGAAAAAAGAAAGTGCTTTATCTACTGTATACTTTGTTTTTTTGTTGTTATTCCACTTTTTAATATGCTGTTTTATATATCTTTCATGTGCTATTATCCTCTTGAAATCAGACGCCACATCTGTTTTTTATTTTGTTCATATTTATTGTAGTCTTTACAGGACAGAAAACACACGCTCCTCAACCACCGAGTACATGTACATAATGTGGGTCAGTGTGGACGATGGGTTGAGTGGAACAGCAGGGAGCAGTCTTTCCGCCGGCCTCGCGGTGGCACTCGAGCTGAGATGACCAGCCGACCTGTCAGAAAGACTTTACAGCACACGTCCAACTAAAGACAGGAGACAAATACTACAAACAAGAGTCAGTGCAAAATGGCTGCTGTAATTGTGACCCCCTCCTCCTTCAAGCCAAAACCATCATGTCACTGCAGAGATGTGCAGCGACAGACGTCCCTCGAACTCATCACGGATGCCAGAATCAGAATCAATCACTATTTTTTCAATGCGCTCCATGCTGTCAAGCGTAGAGCAGCTTCTACTGAGGCCTCGGCACCAGCTTCACTTTATATCCACTAGTCTGAGCTTTAAACACTGTACAACTTGTGCAAAATATTACTTTGTTTTCAGTAAAATACAGTTTCGTATCCTACAGTAGTGTGATCAAGGATGAGGAATACATGACTGACTCAGTTTAAAGGGATAGATCACCCAAAATTCAAATTTCACTCATTATCTACTGTACTGGTATCGGGTATCAGTCCGATACTGTTGTAACATACTTGTACTCGGTATCGGTGAACTTTAGCGAGTACAAGAACCGATACCAGTGCATGCAATTACTCTGCATGAAGACCGCGATCAGAGGGTGGCTTTGCATCTTTGTTGTATTTTTTTAGATCAGAGGCTTGTTACAACGAATTTTGTTGTAACAAGCATAAAATAAAATAAAACTTGTCTTCCAATTCATTGCATTTTGCCTAATTGTTTTTTTGTTGTGGTAGAAGGATCGGCATCGGTACTCGGTATCGGCAAGTACTCAGATCCAAGTATCGGTATCGTATCGGTTTGAAAAGAAGTGGTATCGTTGCATCCCTAGTAGATAATGAGTGAAATTTGAATTTTGGGTGAACTATCCCTTTAAGGATTAAACTCTGGGACTTTTGTGCTACAACATCCTTATCTCAACAGAAAAGTGCATCACAGGATATCAGATTTTCACACGTCGACCTCAACACATTGATCAGAAAATACCTGCCAATGGTCGAGTTACTGGCTGTAGATAATCACCTGGGTGATTGAGAAATGTAGTTACAGTATTATATAATATTTTGTAGAAGAAGTGATATTGCATTGAAGATTGATTCAATTAAATTGAGGACTTTTAAATAAATAATAATAAAAAAAAACAACTGGACGGAGAACAAAATCAAATTAAAAGTTATGGCACGGGCCAGAATCAGTCAAAATGTTGGCTCAGGGTCAGTCGACTCCAGTAGCAGGTGATTGTCTGTCATCATTAACGACAGACTGAGCAGCAAACACGACCTACAGGAGGAGCGGTATCGATCCAGGCCCCTCGACTGATCAGATCCCATCATAAAACCAGGAGAAAAAAAATAAAAAGACTCTGACTTCATTCATAGGGTCAGTTTTGCTATCGCTGCCAGATGTGGATGTACACCAGCAGCGATGTATGGACTGTAGCCTTCACTGTGTTAAAAAAAATAGAATAAAATCACATGGTTAAAAAATAAAGTTTTGGCTGCAACTGCACAGAGATAATCGATAGACTCTGACGCATTTTAAATCCATGTGGTCTTTTCTGCCTTTTTAAAATCGCAGTCGAGCCCGAGATGCTTTAAAAAAAAAAAAATCTGTGCTGGGAACTGAAGCCTGTCTCTTTTCGTTAGGATCCCCCCCCCCCCTCCTCCTCCTCCTCTTCCTCCTTTCATATCTCAACCATCAATGATATGAGATGAATTTTGAGCACCAGTTTGCACCTGCTGACTGACACCTCAACGAGCAGCGAGCAGACACGCCTCCGAAAGGCATGATGACACATTATTAGGACGTTTTAAAAACACACAGTCAACACAAACCGTTCCTCGGTCCTGGGCCGACGGCGGCGGCCTCAGGGGTCACAGACGACGTGAGACATGATCCTGCATAGTGTTGCTCTAAACATGTTCATTAATGAAACCTGTGGTAAGTTAATACATTATTACATGATTCATCAAGACTACCAGGGTGTGAAACACATAGAAAGACTTAAGACTACAATGATCATCAGGGGTAAAGTTACAGCACAGCTTGTTTGTACACACTTGACGAAGCAAATGTCAAGATTTTTTTTTCCTTTTTTCTTTTTTCCATCTGTGCATGTTTAGCTCATCACTGAAGGGAACGGCGATCACCACGTCCGCAGTGTAGTGCATAATATATATATATATACTGTATTTATATATATATAAAACTATGTTCTGGTGTCCTGCAGCAGGCAGATATTTGAGCAGGCCTGTCAGGTGGAGCCGACCAGACACTCAAAGAAACTCTGAGCTGACTCCTGTATTTTGCTGTACCTGGGAGACGGCCCACAGGAAAGGGAAGAAAAAAAAAGAAAAAAGGAAGGGAGGAGTGGAGGAAGTCGATAAACGGATTCACTAATACCATGACAGAAGAGGACTGGAGGGAAGAGAGACTGACTTATTTTTTGACGCGTCCTCTCTCCATTCATGAGTTCTTCTTCTTCGTCTTCTTCTGTGTACACAAAGTCTGTTTTTATCTGCATCTGCCCTCTGGCGCTCCGACAGCGGCGAGCTCCTAGGACTCGGCCTCGATTCTGTGAGCTGAAAAGACAGAAAATTATTTCATTACATGCATGAATGTAGGCTTTAGCGAAGGTGTAATGAGAGTCCAGCGACGGGGACAATAACACTTGGGTGGCTGCCTGCGTGGCGTGCGTACTGACATTGCTTGGGTATCCGTAGAGCCTCGGTGTCGGCGGAGATGACTTGGTGCATCACTCCTCGGAACTGGTACAGTAATTTAAGACTCTTCTCCTCTCCTACACAGGGGTCATAGAAGCCCGGCAACCCTGCCTGCACACAGAGGGACACATTCATGAGCAATACATCCATATTTAAAGGGATAGTTCAACAGTTTGGCAAACAGGCCCATTGCCATAATCCCTATAGTCATAGCAGTAGGTTTGTTACCTTTAATTGTCGGTGCAAGCTATTTTTAGAACGGCGGAGCAGAGCCGTGAGCTGCTCAGAGCTACGCTACGGAGGCTCATGGGATTTCTTGGTTTCCCTCATCAAACTCATCAAATACACAACCCAGACAGAGTTGTTTTAGAGGTAAGTTCATGCAAAACCACTGATATGTGTTCCCTTTGGGAGCAGTTTTTCAGCAGCAGTCTCTGCATTTCCCTCAAAAACAACTCTGTCTCATAATGTCCGGTTATTATCTCATAGCGTGGTGAATGTGCAGGTCACAACTTGTCCCCCAGAGGGTTTTGGAGTTGTTGGATTGTGTATTTGAGGAATTTGATGAGGGAAACCACGAAATCCCATTAGCCTCTGTAGCGTAGCTCTGAGCAGCTCACAGCTCTGCTCTGCCGTTCTTAAAATAGCTTGCACCAACAATTAAAGGTAACAAACCTACAATAGGGATTATGGCTATGGGCCAATTTGCCAAAATGTTGAACTACCCCTTTAAAAATGCATATCACATGTAAACACACACCTTGGAGGCCTCTGTGAGGATGAGTTTGGAGTCTTTGACCAGGCACTGCAGAGGCACAGTGACGTCGATGACCTTTGCTTTCTCCTGCTTCTGGCTGGTGTCGGACACAAACTTCCCATACCAGGCGTTCAGGATGATCAGGCCTTTAAACGACAGTTAAAACGTGACGATATGCAGCGATAACGTACAGAATACTGAATATTTTACACGCGTGAAAGCCTCCTACAGGATGCAAATGACAGTCCCTCCCTGCTCATGTGTTGGCTTTGATTATCAGTAATCTGCAGCAAAGTGTGGCCATACTCATTACACAGAGCATCTAGAAGGTGCTATGAACACATCCCACAGAGTGGCTCTTCAAATAATCACACGCTCGCTCTACATAAATATAACAGAAAATCCATTAGCACACTGACATGACATCACAGTTTGGATTTATTCGAGTGTGCACTCTGGCGCTCTGTGCACAGATTTACAAGCTCCACCTATGTAAACACTGCAGCATGGAGATGGGCTACATCATCATCTCCTGCCTCGTAGCGGAGAGATGATGGAAGTCAGACTTAGCTAAACAGGCTCCTGGAGCTGCGGTATATTACGCCGTCGACAGCGACCATGAGAAATGCGTTTGAATTACACATTTGGATTTTTACCAAGTTCTGACTGGCTGCAAATTACAAAAAAAAAAAAAAAAAAAAAAGCTTCTCAGTTTCTCACCCTGGTGTAATGTCTGGGAGTGTATGTGTATGCAGGAGAGAGACTGTCTGTGTGTGTGTGTGTCTTCCCTTACCCATCTTGGATTCTTCTGCTTCTATGATTCTCCTCACAGACTCCTGCATCAGCAGAACCTGCAGAGGAGCCGAGGGAGAAAGAGAAAGAGAAAGAGGAGGAGGAGGAGGAAGAGGAGAGCGAAACAGAGCAGGATAGATAGAGGAGGAGGAGAGAGGTTTTCAGGCGAGATGAAGAGAGCTGAACCTAGAAACAATGATCAATGATCCACACACATACACACAATGAATAACGGTGTGTTTGCATGTGTTATTATTGTGCGAGTGTGTGTGTGCGAGCCGCTCACAGCAGACTCTGCCTCCTGCTTCTTCTTGGCGATGTCTGTGGCGGAGCTCTTCCTCTGCAGCTCCAGCTCTCTGAGAAGCACACAGACAGACAAAAGCAGACATCAACAATCACCCGCTGGGATTCACTGTGGAGGCATGAAAGACTCCCCTCCAGTATTAATGACAAGCCGCAACTGAAGAGCTGCACTTCTTGCCTACAGCAGGGGTGTGTGGAGCTGCCTTCAGATGAGGGACACTTTCACGCTTTTTACTATTTATCATGCGTACGCACAAATTATGTTAGAAGACGAAAATCACCCTTAAGAGTGGTGGATTTTTATTATAAATGACAACCAGGCGCTGTGCTAAGAAGGAGGTAAGACTGAGGAAGTGTTCACTGACTGCTGCTTCTGTGCATGTGTATACGGGATGATGACCAGTCTGTGCACGGCCAAATAGAACAGCAGGGGTCCCACAGTGGCGTAGAACACGGCGCTGGGCAGCAGCTGATCCGTCAGGTGGACCGGGAACAGGTACGTCTGACTGGCCCGGGCCAACCTGCACGCACGGACACACACACACACACACACACACAAAAAACAAACAGGAAGGCGCATACATTAGATCATCATGCAGAGGGATTAAGGGACCCACAAGAAGAATGAGGTCATATTCTCGGTCGGCCAGTACTTGATCTTGAGTGTGACTCCCTGTGGGACGCCGATGCTGACAGTGGCTGACAGGACACTGTGTCGGCTGATCTTCCTCTCTGCTCCATATTCCACCACGGTGCCAAACCAGCCTGTCCTGGAGGGGCAGGGAGACAGAAAGGGAGGAGAGAGATGGAGCTCGACACAATAACATGGGCAGAAAATACAATAAACTGGATTGCAATTGTGTGTTTAACTGTCATTTTTACATCTTTTTTTCTTTTATAGTTAAACTGCTTTTTAAATAAATATCTGTATTTATATTTTTTTTTCAGAGTGGGTTTGCTTGCTTTACATTTTGATGATGTTGTTTTCATGCTTAGTGATTTTCACCCCCTGCAGCTCCTTCAGTGCTGCTTCTGTTTTGTCATTGTCTTTTATTTTCATGCCTCTGTAAAATTCAGTGTGTATTTTTGACTGAAAAGCTCCAAGTGAAAGAAATGCGCATTCCTTAATTAATGAATATGAATATGAATCTGGGATCTGGGATTTTTTAGAGGGTGATTAAATGATTTATATAAGTTTTTATGTAAAAACTACATTCTTGTGTTTTATTCATTTGTTAATGATCACACAACAACTTGGATTTGATTTGAAAAGACAAACTAATTCCTTGAAATCATGAATTAGCTAAATATTTACTTTGTTTTTTTGCAAAAGCAGGGACACTTTAACACCAGGCAGAAAAACCAAGAGGTGCATTCAGTAGTAATGTGACCTGACAACAGTGTCCTGACACACTGTGAAGAACACTTCTACTGGAGGTCTACAAAAACAAGATTATCCAGCTTGTATTCAGGTTCCCTTTAAAATGCACTGACATGGAAGTTGCTAATTAGCTGATTGGCAGGATGTGTTTTTGTGGATTTGTATGGTTTTGTTAATTATTCTTTCCAGTTTCTCGTTAGACTAGTTGGTTTAATTTAAATACTTAAGGTCTTAGTTCAACAGACGACGTACTTGACAGAGCCTTTAACTTTAGTCTGGTCTTCATCCTGGAACTTGTACTGGTAGCTCATCATCAGGTAAGAGTGAGGCACGCCCAGCTGGAGGAGGGTGGGGTGGAGAGGCCAGAAGAAGAGAAGAAAGAATGTCAGTTATTATTATTATAACCTTTATTTATCCAGGTTTGTCCCATTGAGACCCAAGATCTCTTTTGCAAGTTAAAGGGATAGTTCAACATTTTGTCAAACTGGCCCACTGCCATAATCCCTATAGTCAAACAGCAGGTCCAAAACGCTCTGGTGGACAAGTTGCGACCTGCACATTCTCCACAATACGAGATAATAACAGAACATCACAAGACGGAGTTGTTTTAGAGGTAAATTCAGAGACAACATCAGCTGTTTTGCATGAATTTACTTATAAAACAACTCGTAATGATCCGTTATTATTTCATAGCGTGGTGAATGTGTAGGTCACAACAAGCGTTTTGGAGTTGTTGGATTGTGTATTTGATGAGTTGATGAATGAAACCAAGAAATCCCATTAGCCTCTGTAGTGTAGCTCTGAGCAGCTCACGGCTCTGCTCTGCCATTCTAAAAATAGCTTGCACCGATAACGGTAATGAACCTACTCCTAAAACTACAGGGATTATGGCAATGGGCTTTTAGCAAATTCCAATGCTTATTCATCATAATAACAACAACAACTTCCAGGGTAAATACATTCCTGCCAGAATCTGGTAGTGAATGTGTCTGTATGTGTTTGTACCTGCAGAGCCAGAGTGAAGTGGCTGCTCTTTGTGTCTCGGACCAAGCTGGTCGTCATGGCGCTGTTGGGCCCCCAGCGCCACTGCAGATAACCCATGGTGTTCTGGTCCAGGTGGCGGGCTGTCATCAGGGAGCAGCTGGGTCGCAAACCTCGCGGAGAGAACTGCAAACCGCACTGAGCTGTCAAGAAACTGGACAGAGAGAAGACAGGGAGGAGATTTTTTTTTTTTAAAAGACTCAATCTACAAAAAGAAGGAAGAGTATGTCGCTCTTATTTATTCAGTGTGTGGCGCTGTTCCTCATGTCAAACAGTTGGGCCTTACCACCGAGGAGTGACATTGCGAAACACCTTTAACCCGATGAGCGGCCCCAGTATGTCTCCTGCACCCAACTCCACCTGCAGAGACAAATGTACAGAAGCATGTGACTACAAATCTGGATTATTCTCCATTCTTACATCTATAAATGAAACAAAGCCTCTTCAAAAATGCAAAAAGTTGTAGTTTACATTTGTGCTTTATATTTTGCATATACTATGTGCGTACCTCTCCCCAGCCCTTGGCTGACGTAACCCTTCGTACAGTCATATTAATGTTTCCCCCTCCGTTCCCGTTGTGAGTGGAGAGCGAACCAGACAGCACTGCTGTGTCAGTGTTTGTCAGAGGAGCCTGAAAAAACACATAAAATGAGTGTGATCCTGGTTCAGGTAGGCAGCTGAGTGGAAGGTAAATGCTGAGTGAGAGTGTATGTGTGTGTGTGTGTTGTTATACCTCAATGGACTGGGAAATGTGCATCTTGTTGATTTCAATATGAGGAAAGCCTCCTCCTGGCATCTCTTCAAAGTCCTCATCATAGCGATCAAACAGGTCTGTTGCATCTACACCAACACTGATGGTGCCCTGAATAATGAGGGTGTGAAGGAGCGAGACTGACAGAATTAATTAACAAAGAAGGATGAAGGTGAGCGACATAATGAAATGAATGTGGAAACCGTCCACAGTCAGAATGAAGTTGTGGGTATTTAATAACATTTGCATATAAGTAATGGCCCACTTTAGAAATACAGTGATAAGTGGTGAGGCTGACAAATAAATGTGATGAGGCTGTGATTGACAAAACCTTGGGGTTAGTTCTTTGCTGCAGTCTCCTCTCCTCTCTTTCCTTTTGCAGCCTTTCGTACTCCTCTCGTATTTCTGCTGGAGTTCTCTTCCTCTCCACCACCTAGACGCCATCATCCACATAACATAGTGGTTAAATTAATATTGTATAACAAGGCCGCAAAAAACCACAGGAGGATACATCAGACAGTATACACACCTCCCAGCCTTCCACCTCCAGGCCTTTCTTCCCAAAGATGTCATAGATGGCTCTAGAGTGAGCATCACTCAGCACTGAGAGGGGAGAGAGAAGACGCTGTTAAGTAGCCTATATGTATCAGTGTTAGTTGAAAAGTGATATAAAAATAGTTTAAATTCCCTTCACCTTCATATGCCTGATGCACCTGATTGAAGAGCTGCTCAGCTTGTCTTTTCAGCTCTGGGTCTCTGTGTTTGTCAGGGTGGTAGAGCATACATAGCCTCCGATATGACGCCTTCAGCTCATCCAATGTAGCCTGTAATTACAGAAAAGGACAGATTTCTCTTCTGAGCTAGGCTACAACTAGCAATTACTATCATTACTGATTAATCTGCCATATACTTTTCTGATTAATTGACAAATTGCTTGGTTTGTAAAGTGTCAAAAAAGGTGAGGACTTTGTATTTATTAATGTCCAAACATTAGGCAAAACCAGTTCATTACCATAGCCTATAGGCTAATTAATACAGGAAGTCTCCACATTATAGGCTGGAGTTTCTGTTTTTATTTTTTGATGATCAAAACTGCTGAAGATTAATTTCTCGCTTGGTTAATTAACAATTTCATCCCCTATTCCTGAGAGCTAACATCATCTAGACGACCATACAGCAGTGCATGTCCTAGTCCGGCCTACAGATTAGTCTCTCACTGTGCAGATGTGGTATCTATGCTGCGTGCAATCTGCAGTACATTTGAATGCATTACTTAAAACACATGTTTAAATAGCCTTCATGCCCACGTCTCTGCAGCACCAGCCGGTCACAGCAAAATCCAAGGGATGATGGTGCTGATGGTGAACACCGCTAGTCAACTCTACGGTGATGCACCGATTGCAGATTATTACCAAATAATACAAAAAAGGTCCACCCGACAATCACGACCAAAAAGCCCTTCGTGCAAAACACTGAAACCATCGTACCTCTTTCCTGACGTTGAGTAGAGAGTAATAGTCCTGGTTATTTAACTCGAAATCATCATCTAAGGACGCCGCCATGTTCGCGTTCTGTCTAGTCCCGCCCACCGCTCCAGTGTTCTCGAACCTCATTGGTCGGTTCGCGAAGAGGAAAGCGGAAGTAGTCCTATCGCCCTCTGCCGGTTTTCTTTTTTTTAGTTTTCAGGCCGGTGCTAAAGAGATTTGTCGCCTCCAGGCAAAGAGCAGAGAGAGAGAGAGAGACCGCTGTGAGAAAAGTTTCTTCCTTTAGCAGGTACTGTATCTTGTTAAAGTGTAAAAACAACAAACCATCGGCGCCTCCTTTACTTTTACTTTCTTTCCGAGTTAAACCAGTTTCTTGTTGCTAAGCTAGCGGCTAAAACGGCTCACATTGACGCCACTGTTGAAACACACAAGACTTTTTTAAAATTACTACGAATGAATCAAGTATAAACAACATTTAGCTGTATTAACGTCAAAGTTACGTTGACGTCTTTCCTTTGATTCATAAAATGGGCAAAGAGTACGACCACATCCAAAGAGAGCTGTGTGCAGGTGCAGGATTAAAGAAGTGCAAATTTACAAAATAAAAAAGGATAAGAAATCTGCACACTCCAGGGGCTCCCACTGATTTTTAATTATTTAGCAGGCAACGTTTAAACGTTTCGATCCGAAAGATCTTCCTTTAGGCAGTTTGACAGCACATTGCTTGTAAACAGGAGGTGGCAATTGGGTTAAATAGCAACAGGCTGTTGAACATACAGGCAGCGTAACACAGGGAAAACATTTTTAGCAATTCATCACATAATCAAAAATCAACATTAGATATGACAACAATAATGTTTAATTTTAATAAAGAATTATAAAGTATAACATATATTTAAAAAAAAAAACATAATCAGGCAGACCCATCAGGTTGATGTTATGAAGAAGATGAGACATTTAGAAAGTAAAAACCATAGACTGTATAGGTAAAAACACTAACAACAAGATAGTGATGATGCACTATTTAGAAAGTGCCCATAAAGTGTCAGTGCAGTTGGTGTAAGTCTCCTGCACACATAGGCTATTTTACTCCTAAATCTACTTTATATGGCCCCAGATTTGCTGTCTGAGTATTTTAATTGATAACCAATGCATTGATTCATGAATATGGAGCCTGTCAGTCCCAGTAATATAAATAATCATGGTCTTGATTTTTTGACTCATGGCCCTTAAGAAGACAGAGTCAGAGAATAGCAACAAAAAAAAATCACTACAAATTAGGCTAATCGCCAAACTGTGAATCTATGGCCTTTTTTTTTGCGGCTGTTAGAGTTTGTTGTCTGGGGCTGTTGCCCAGTTTGTCGCCTTGATAGTTGTTTCCTGTCTTCGATCACTGATGGTCGTCTGCCAGATAATTAAAATTTAATTGTAATATTGCTTGCAGTGCTGAAAAATACTAATTTCTGCCCCTCCCCCAATCACAATATAGCACTTTAATATATAGTATATATAATTTACCTCATATACTTTTAATATTTAAGTACTTTAAATATTTAAGTCCCCTTCTTATAATATTTATGTATATAATATGTATAGACTGTGTGATTTCTACTTCTTAAATACATTTTCTGTATGCTTGTTTAACATCGCAATTTCTCCATTGAAGGATGAGTAGTCTTCTTATCCTAAAATTCATACAGTTAACTTAACTAAATCTAGTGATTGAAGCCCTTTTAGTGACCTAAATGCTACTGCTCCAAAGTAAGAGTTGTATATTTTTGTTCACATACTGCATGTCATAGTTTTAAAGTAAATCAAATGTGTGTCTGGGTATGCTGCAGTTTATATATTTGTTATATGTGTTGTTTTGTTCCTATATACGAATACAGAAGGTTTAAATGGAACAGAGCTTGTTTTTTGGCTTCACGTCTTGTATATGTTCCTCATTGTCATTCATCCCGCTTGAACTCAGTCTATGCCAAGAACCTTGTGTGCTCTCTCTGCACGCAGGGGCTACGCAAAGCATACGTAGCCGAGGACGAGCCATTCAAAACCTCTGTTTTCCGTGAAGCGTGTCTATACGGAGTGGTGGATTCTGTCAAACATAAGGCTGTTTGGTGCAAAGGAGATATTCTGCCCCGAGGCGCAGAGTGACAGTGTGGGCTTCAAACAAGAACATAATGGTCCCGGTTAAGCCCCACTGTTTAGAAGGGATAGCGTATGTGTAAAACGGCGGAATTATAAATAGCTGGTATATCAGGGAGAATACAGGCTCGTTATTAACTTAACCTCAGCAATGGTGAAAACGATTTCCTGCCAGAGCCAAAATGGGCAACAACAACCACAACAACAACAAGGGGAGACTGGAGGAGGAGGAAGGGGGAGAACGAGGGGGGGGAGGAGGGGGTGGGGGGCATGTTTTTCATTTTATCCCATGAGTTTTCACCTGACCTATCATCACTTCAGTTCAATAATAACACGGCTCAAAGAAAGCAGGTAGTGAGTGCTCGCGGGGCTGTGTGTGTGTAGGCGCGTGTGGAGCTGTCCTTTCAGCACCGCGAGCTTCAGCACCGCGCGAGCGAATGACAGCACCCGCCAGCCCACGCGCATCTAAAAAGTCTCTTTCAGGCACTTCTTTTCATTTAAATTCAGCAGGGGGGGTTGGTTGGTTGGTTGGTTGGTGTTAGAGGGGGTGGGTTCATAATTTATGGCAAGACGCGACCTTACATCGCAGGTTTTTTCAACAGTACACTGGGTTTGCGTGTGTGGAAATTAATTTCATTTCATAACCTTTATTTAAACTCGGAGTTATATTGAGGAGTAACCTCATTTTACAACATAGCCCGTGATGAAACAGAAAACACAAGGACACAGAAGACAAGACATTTGAAACATACAAAAGCAAAACAGAATACCGGAAGTTAAAGGATAAATTGAAACATACGTAAGTGTAGTTAAAAAAGCAGGAGCAGTTAGAGGTAAATATGATGTAGCCGTTATGGTTGTCCTATTGATAAAAGTGAGGTACCATAAGTTAAAGGGATAGTTCACCCAAAATTCAAATTTCACTCTTTATCTCACCCTCATGTCAACTAAGAGCTGTGAGAATTTTCAGAGTCCTCCGTGCCTTCTCTGAGTTAGGGAGGGGGTCAGTGCAGCAGTATTTGTCCATATAATGGTTGTGAATAGATACCAACTTTCTTCGTCCAAAAAGACACACCAAAAAACATCCAAATACCTCCATACTGCTCGTCTGTAATGTCCCTCTTGCATTGAAGCCCCGACATGAGAAATTGTTCCGCCGGTCAGCAGTGAACCGAGACACTGGGAGCTTCCACCACAAACAAGCTTAAAATATAGACTTATTTAAATTTCTGTAATGTCCCTCTTTTAACAAGAGGGACATTACAGACGAGCAGTATGGAGGTATTTGGATGTTTTTTGGTGTGTCTTTTTGTTACGAAGACAGTTGGTATCCATTCACAACCATTATATGGACATGCTGCTACGCCGAGACCCCCTGTAACTCAGAGAAGCCACGGATAACTCTGAAACTTCTCCCAGCCTTTAGTCGGCATGAGGGTGAGTAGATAATGAGTGAAATTTCAATTTTGGGTGAACTATCCCTTTTAAAAAGATGTGTTTATGTATGTATGTGTGTGTAATGTATATATTTCTGTGTGTGTGTGTGAGAGAGAGAGAGAGAGACAGAGAGAGATGATGATGAGCATGACGATGATGATGATGTGGGAGGCTGTCAAGGTGTCCTCGAATACAGACGTCGTTCAGTGACGTGAGAGAGAGGGAGAGAGAGAGAGAGAGGAAGAATGCGCGTGAACGTCGGAGGAGAGGAGAGGGAGGGGGGCGGGGGGCGTGGCCAACCGCGAATAAACGGAGGGATGGAGAACTCCGCGAGTCACCATCACGGATCCCCGCTGTCAATCATCGCCTCGCGGACCAATCGCCTCCCGGATGCTGGCAGGCTCGTCCTCCCCTCCCCTCCTTGAGCTGTCCTCTCTGTGCACGCGCGTGGCACCCCTCCTCCTCTTCTCCTCTCCTCCCCACCACCACCACCACCACCGTCACCCACCACCACCACCACCACCACCTCCACCACCACCACTAGGTCGAGTCGAGGAGGAGGAGGAGGAGGAAGAGGAGGAGGAGGAGGAGGGATGAGGCGCACGGTGGAGGGGAAATGGCTGCCGAAAACAAGCCGGAAGGTAAGAGAAGAAATAACGGGTTTTTTATTTGAGGTGCATGGCCAGAGTCCTGCTGCTGCTGCTATTCGGGGTTCAGACGAGGCGATGAAGGAGGGATGGAGGCAAAGAGGAGGAGAGAGGGAGATAACGGCGGCAGGGCTTTCCCTTTTCTTCTTCTTCTTCTTCCATCCAGCCCCGTCCTGAAAACACGGACGCTGGTGGTGCTGAACCAGCGACTGTGTGGAGCGAGCACGGTTAACCGACAGCAGATAAATAACGGAGGGAGAGTTGTCCTGTCGGTGTGAGTCGGGATAGTGGGGTAGTTTAAAAAATATATATATTTTATTTTTTAATACCGTCACCGTCCGATGTTTGCCAGCGTCTCTCGCTCTCTCTATCTACCCCCCCCTCCTCCCCGCCCCCCCATCTCTCCTCTCTCTCCTGAGTATCTGGTTTATGAGTTGCTTTTTAAGCGTTTAGCATAAAAGGGATGAGAGAGGATGAGAGTGGTTCACGCTGAAGGAATTCAGATGCTTTCTGTGCGTGCGCGCGCGTGTATGCGTGTGTGTTGTGTGTGTGTGCGCGCGCGTGAGTGTGTGTTCATCTGTCTCTGTATTTCTCTGTAAGCATAAAATAATAGCTCCACCACTGAATCGTAAAGGTTTCCATCCCCAACAAAACCTCCCAGTTTCAGTTCCAGCTGTGTGTTCATTTAGTCACAATCCAGTGTGTGCAAAATGTGTGTGTGTGTTTATGTTTGTGTTCATTTGGTGTTGAGCTTATGGTTGCTAAGGCAGTGAAGGTGAGAATCTGGCTGCATTTAGGATGGGGAGGAGGGGAGGGGGGAGGAAGAGGAGGAGGAGGAGGAGTGTATGTGTGTCAGTTTTAGGTCATATCATGTATGAATCTAGTTTAATTTTTGTATTTAATTTTATTTCTTAAACAGCCTTCACTATAAACTCTTTGGGTCATTATCGTTACACACATAGCTACCATTTCATTCAGATTGTTATTCATTCATTCATTCATTCATGAATTATTTAAGGGATGACCAGAATCTCCATGGCGATATCATCTCTCCATAGCAGCTCAACTCACGGGTTAATGAAAGCTTTTTTAATGCTCAGTGCGTTTGACGTGTGTTTATAAACAGCCTCCAGGTTGTTCGTCCGTTTCTTATCAGTATCACTTTCACATTCTCACTGCTGCTTTTTAAGTATCGCTGATGATGTCACACGGGGGTTAAACTGCCTTAAAGACGCCCCCCCCTCCTCCTCCTTCCCCTCTCTATCAAGCAAATAAACACAACTTAAAAACTATAATAATAACACACAGCACTTTTATTGTATTATTTAGTTGTTCTTGTTCTGTTTTTTATTCCCATCCCATCCCAGCTGAGCGATGCTGGAGATGACAGTTGCAGCCTTTGACCTTCTCTCCACTAGGGAGCAATGCTGAGTAAGATTTCTCCAAGGGGCAATTTCTTCTTTTTCTTTTTTTCTTCTTTTTTTTTTGGGATAACTCCAGTAGCATCAGACATTTGTGAGGCACCTTTTCAAGCGTAAAGTCAGACACACAGACACGTACATGTGTGCAGGCAAGCATGCATGCATGTGTGTGTTTGTGTGTGTGTGTGTGTGTGTGTGTGTGGCCAGCCAGAGGCAAACTGAAGACCGTGGGTTGAGAGTCCCATTGCGTGTTAAGACTAGAGCTGTAGATGAGACAGAAGGCCCATGGGCAGATCAGCAGGCACTCAACCACACGACTATAAAACCACTCCTCTCCGGCCCGGACTGTACTGTACTCTACCTACACACACACAGACACACACACATGCTGACAATCATATAGCATCCACAGTGTGAGGTGTGATGTGTAGTAGGAAGATGCAGTAATTCACAAGCCCTTCTACACCCCCCAACGCTGAATGAAAGCCAAATGAATCGCAACCCGACGGTCCACTGTTTTCCATCTCCTCCTTTCCCAGATGTGCACGTCGTCGGTGGCGACGCGGCGCCCCGATCGGTACAGAGAGTATAGCTTTACACCAGTGGGCAACGCACGAGAACAATATCCACCATATAGCTTGGAAGACCATCTCCCTCCGCGCTGGTTGGTCTACTTTGTATCATAGCAACAGTGGTCAGGGAAACAGAGAGAAATGATGAGAGAGAAGAGAAACTAAAGCTGGGTACAAGTTAGTCACACACACGGAGGCAGTGTATCTCTACTGTGGCCAATCGATCAGGGGGGACACACACACGCACACGCACAGACACACACAATGGATGCAAGTTAGTGGATCAGAAAATGGATCAGCCCACATTGCATATCACTCGGAGTTTTGTTTCTGGGGGCTTTGAGAGCGAGGTGAGGTACGCGACTGACTGCCAAGGAAACCAAAGTCTGGAGCGTTTCCCTAAATGTGTCTTTTTTTTTCTTTTTTTTTGTAGGACTGAAGAAGATAAGAAATCCAGAGCGGATGGTCAGGATTGCTGTTGGCTACACAGGACACACCCCTCCCAAGAGTGACGACACTGACGCCAACAGTAAGAGACATGCAAACACTCCTCCTCCTCCTCCTCCTCCTCCTCCTCCTCACAATGTTTGTGTGTCTGTGCATGTGTGTGCGTCTGTGTCTGTGAGAGAGGGTGTTTAAGTGCCGCTCACACATTTGTCTGTAGCACAGGGTGACTCTGGGAGCAAGTATAAAAGCCTTCTGGCAGAATGATGTGATGCGGGAACTGAGGTCTCCTTCTCATCTGCTCTGTAACAGATCACACTTACACATGCATACACACACACTCGCACAATCACGCACACACATGCATAGACGGAGCGAGGCGAGCGCACACTCTATCTCTGTGTGTCTCTGCTGAGACGTCATTCCAATTCAGCTCTGTTACACATCATGTTTATTCATGCATGCCAGTACAGTATTAGTGGGCACACGCACGCACATACACACACACACACACACATACACATAAGGCCGGGTTTACTTTGGCTATCAGTAGTTTATTGTCATACCTAATCTGTACACATGGCATTATGTATCTATAATCCTCAATGGGCCTGGTTAAACTAGAAGTGAGATGGAGTGTGTAATCTGGGGTCGCCGCATGGTCGTGTACGAGTCTGAGCGCGTGTGATTGCCGCGGTGTGTTAGAGGGACTATAAAGGCAATGATTGCTTTGATTGGTTATTGATTCCAGAGGACATGACACAGATGCATGTCTCTGCCTCAGCGTGTGTGCGTATATGTGTGTGTGTGTGTGTGTGTTAGGTTGGACAAATTGGAGGAAAATAAACAGATGTGAGGAGGAGCAGACAGACATGCTGCTTATAGTGAGTGAGGTTTTGTGGGGGGTTATTATGGGTACAGGGAGGGGAAAGGTATACCCTCCCTCCCACCCCCCTCCTCCCCAACACACACACACACACACACACTGCTCCCCATCCCCTTTTTCATTTCACTATAAGCTGATGTCGTCATACTTCTACCAGACCTTCGTATTCTGTCAAGAGGGAGAAAATGTGACTGTCACAAAATCTCAAATAGAACAGAAGAGAATAGAATGGAATGGAATAAAATAGAATTTAATGGAATAGAACAGAACAGAATGGAATGGAATACAATAGAATGGAACGGAATAGAATAGAATGTAGCAGAACAGAGAGTTCTGTTTGGGATGGCTGTTTAATATGAGCTGAGACTTCCCGAGCCTATCCCTGTCTCCTATCTGTTCTCGCGTCCCAGCTGGAGGATTACTGGAGGAAAAGTTTATCAGCAGAATGATAAAATTAGCATGCACGCCCATCTCTCTACCCCCCTCCCTCCCTCCCTCCCCCCCTTTTGCTCTCCCTTTTTCTCTCGTCTCCCTCCCTCTCTCTTCCTGCACTCTGGCTCATCCCATGCTACGCTCCCCCTCTTTCTTCTTCCCTTCCCTGCCCTGCCCCTCCCCCCTGCCCTCCTCCCTTTCTCCTCCCTCCCTCCCTCCCTTCCATCCCTCTATCTAGCTGCTGTGCAATGAGCCTTTCTTTCTGTCACATTAATTTCATCCCGAAAAAAAGAGGGAAAATGTGAAAATTTCCCCTGATGCCTCCTAATATCGGTAGGGGGAGAGTTAAGAGTTGCATTTGGAACGTTTTTCTCTCTCTTTACTGAGGAGAGTTTTATAATTAACTGACAGCCATCTCACAAGGGCATTGGCTTGTTTCTGTGTTAAATATGGAGATGACAGTTTTATGAGGTAAAATATTCATCAGTCGGAGGCTGTGATTCCCGTCTAAATTATGGCATTTGATAGGCTACCAAAGCAATGTTTCACTTTGGTTGAACACTTTTCACTTTTAGCACGCATACCTCCTCTATATGACTTAATGAGCCATCAGTTTCACATTAGCATTCAGGCTTTGTCACTCTTTTGGACTCTCTCACTCTCTCTTTTTTATTTTTTTATTTTTTTATACTAGATTAGCAAGTGAGTGCGTGATCTATGTACGTACAGCCTCTTTGGGGCGTAAACGCTCATCAGCATTCAACAAATCAGCAAAAGTTGGTTTTTCCAGTCCTTGTCAGCGAGGAAGCGGGGGGTGTAAACGTAAGAATAGGTTAAGATAATGGCAGTGTGTGTCCATGAAGGTGTGTGTATGTGTGTGTGCTTTGAAAGGGATTTTTGGTACCAAGGTCACCGGTGGTGGTGAAAAAAAGAAAAAAAAGAAAAAACGCCACTCTGGGACAAATACTGTGATGTGTGTTCTTTGATCGGCAGGCGCTGCATGTGTGTGTGTGTGTATGCGAATGCGTGTGTGTTTGCATGTATGAGCGTGCATGCATTTGTGTGTGCGTGACTGCGCGTGTGTGTGTGCCTACGCATGTGCTACGGTCTTGTTTGATGTGGTGGTTCTGGTACATTTCAAAGGCGAGGCTCTGATGAGAATTCTTCAGAACAGCAGGGGGAGGGAAGGGGGTTATAGCCAGGAGGGGTGGGGTTTAAACGCTGATTGGCATTCATAGCAGAGAGGCTGGAGTGCTGCTAAAAAAGAAATTAGGCTTTAACTAAGCTGCACCATTCAGCTGTTTAACTAAGCTGCTGCACCGTTCAGCTGTTTGAAATTCTGTCTTCTCAGGCCTTCTATTAATAAATGCATAATTGATTAGGGGGAGCATACGTGCCTGAACACACTTCCTACTGACACAAACACACACACACACTTGCTCAGACACCTATATACTCATTTAGACCCCACTCCTATAGTACACACCTCTCTTTGTCTCGCTCTTACCTTGTTTCCATCTCTTGTCCTTGTAAAATTCTCACTTCTCTCCTTCTAAGTTTCTTTTTTTTTTCCTTTCTTCATTAACTGTCTCTCTCTGGCTCATTGTCTCCCGGCCTCTCTCTGTCTCCCCGCTCTGACCCCCTCCACCCCCTCCCCCTCCCCACCCACCTATCTCTCTTTTACTCTCCCTCTGTCGTCTGCCCTCAGGTAGAGTATAATTCCTATCTTCCCAGGGGAGTCATGAATGGACGCCCTCTACTCAAATGCTTATCAATAACCTTTGAGTGCTCTCTCTCTTTGACTTCTTAGCAGCACACCCGTTGGGCACGCACTCACAAACACACACATGCACAAGCACACACACACACGCACACAAGGGGCTCTACCTTTGTGCGGACGCTTTGCGCTGGTGAAGTGGTATTTTCCTGTGGCGCAGTGGGATTTTTTATTTTTTCCTCTCACCTGCACCTATTCAGTGTTTTTGGTGATTCTGTTGCGTGCCGCAGTGGTGGGGGAGGAGAGGCTCAGTCAGTCAGTGGGGGCCGTTTCACAGGTAATCCAGCGGCACGACGTCGACGCCGGCGTAGTTTTTGGTGGCGGGTGGTGGTGGTGCACTCTTAAAGCTCCTTCTGAGCAAAAAAAAAAACTAAGCAAAATTCTCCATTATTCATGTGTTGCTGCTTGTCTGTTCCTCTACCAGAGGTCACGTCATATTACACTGCAAAAAAAATCAATTAAAGGATAAAAAGTAGCTATAGTTTTGTTATTGTCAACAAAAATCCAATAATGAATTGTTTATGCCTCTCATGGTGCCTATGCTCACAACTTCAAAAACAGGTCACAACTTTGGAGTTTAAAACCAGCAGGGTGCTGCAGCTTCTGGCAAATATGACTCAAACAGGAGAAAAGAGTAGCCTACATATATGTGGTGGTGGCGGTGGTGGTGAGACGGGGGGTGGGGGGGTGTATTTTCAGCTGTGGATTAGGTGTGTGAGTGAGTATAACCAGCAGCAGAACGGTGTACGTGGGATTTACTGAAAATAAACGACAGCAGCGCTGATGTTTGGTCCTAATGAAGGAACCTGTCACTTAATGCAACAGTGCTGCTCGCTGATGTGTTTTTAATAGTTTTTTTGGACAACGACACCCTTTATGGCACGGAGAGAAACATGCTTATATGAGGTTTCATAGCCAGTGCTTGTTGATTATTAAATAAAATAAAATAAGAAAAGTAATATCACCGAAGCCAAGTCGGTAAAAAGTGAACTTCTTTTTAAAACTGCCTTCCTGTGGTTAGCATGGGATCACTGTGGGTCTAAATAAAGTAGAAGTATGTGCTCCTCTGAGGACTTTTTAGGTATGTCCAGAAACATTTAACATCACCTGCCCAGAGCAGCATCTGGGCTGTTGTGTGTGTGTGTGTGTACGTGCAGCTCTCCAGCTCCAGGAGAAGAATATTAGTTTGGTCTCAGGAGGGCGCCAGTCTGAAGTCTCTACTCCATTACTGAACTGTTTGTTTAACACTTTGGGGAGTGCACTGCTTTTAAAGGGGATAAGAGATGCCCATGTGATTGGCCATGATTTGTAACCAACCCCAAATGAATCGATAATGTGTACGATAATGGATTTCGTCCATAATCGTAATCCAAATCTGATCCTAGATGGGAAGGTTGGGACCCAGGTGTCGTGTCCAAGATGCCAAAGAAATTTCCACTGTGTTTTTAAACCATTGGGCAATAAAGTCTTCTTATCTCATCTTATCTTATCTTAACCCTCCACCTGCTGTCCAAAAATAAGTGCACTACTACTGACTGCCACCTCCTTTGATTGACAGTTATCAACCGTACTCGTCCACATCAATGGGATGGGAATCGCTCATAAGTGAATAAGATATAATAAGACACGCTCATTGATTAGGAATAGCGCCTGACGTCTTAAGATGCCAAAGAGCCTCAGCTGCTCAGGAAGTGTTTACAGATGATCAAGGATGGTCTTTACTTGGATCGACCACATTTTACCTTAATAAAAAATTTAACTGAAGCGTCCGTCCTTCATCACAGGGCTGAGAAACAATCTGTTCACGATTTAATTTACCTAAGGTCACTTTGTGCCGTTAAAATGTAACACAATAAAAGTTTGTCTGGGCTTTTATATTCAGCCACTTCCCACAGAGACGCTGCCGTTTTGGTATTCTCCTCTCACAATGTGTCTGTGCCTGATGAGAAATTTCTCTCCTCTTCCTACTCATCCCTCATTTATCTTCCTTTATCTTCACCCCCTCCCACCCCCCTCGTCCTCCCTCCTTCCACCACCCATCTGATCCAGATGAGCCCGGCCAATTGAAGATATACCTTCCCAAGAAGCTGCTGGAGTGTCTACCCAAATGTTCCTCTCTGCCCAAGGAGCGCCACCGCTGGAACACCAACGAGGTGAGAATGAAACGCACTCAAAAGGGGGAAATATCTGTGACAGTGAGATGAAATGTTTATTTTTTTACCGATGATGCATCTCCAGTTAATGTCACATTGAGAGACGAAGAGGAAGTAAACAAACACAATGGCAGCTTTTCATTATGGGACCCCTAAAACTGTGACACAGGGAAATAAAAGGTAAAAAAAAACAACAACACAAAAACAGCCCAGGCTCGGAGACTGTACATTCGATTTGGCGTGTTGCTGTCTATTTCACTTTGTAATCCAAACAGCTCTGGGTTCAGATCAGGGACTCCTGAGTCTAACAGTTTAGGACTTGGAGGCTGAGAAACAGCAAATGAGGCCATAGAGTGTGTGTCCACTGCTCAGAGTCCTCCCCCTAAAATGGTCAAATAGGATAAAGATTGTTATCTGAACCTCACATTGTTGCTATGCCTTATAAATGTGCGACACATTTCTGCTCATAGTTGCCTTTCCTGTCTGGTGTTACGTGTGAACGATGCTCTACTTACGGCGTGTAATGTTGTCGACGAGCCGTCTGAGTTATAAACAACAAAAGCAGTGACCATGCACCCAGAGGATTTGATCATAAAAGTGAGTTAGGTTTAAGTAACTTAAGGGGCTTTTGCACTTCAATTTCCGCACTCTTAACCATATTTTAGATGTTTTAGTATGCTCTGTCTGTTGAGGCTTTCACACAAACACACACCTAACAGTATATAGGACAATATAGGGCTGAGTTTGTCCCGCTCTGGGCCAAAATTAGCATCATATTTGCAGCATGAACAATGGATAAGTTAAATTCTGCTGCTGGCTAAGTGGTACAGTGTGGGAAAAAAAAGAGAAGGGGGCCAAATTAAGTTTGGACAACTCTTTACTCATGGCCACAGATAACCCTGAGCAAAACATTTAGGGGTGTGAAAAGCTTTCCAGAGTTGCATGTTCTCGTCCAGACTTAAGCTGCTAGCTTAGGGAAGTGTTTGATGGGTGGAAATGGATGCAGGCATTTATCGTCAATAGCCCCTTGTTTATGCATCGCGCAGCTCTCCACTGGTGGTTTGCTCCGTTCATTGTGATGCGGTTGGCCTCTGCGAGGACATTTTCTCCATGTGCAGGCTGTGCACTCCATTATGGATGTGTGTTTGTGTGTTTGTGTTATTGATTACCAAGTCCAGCATTATTATGCAATGCAAAGCTGATTTGGCCTGTGGTTTTTCTCTCAGGAAAGTCATTACATTTTTCATGCAATCCATCTCAATGAAGGTCATACTGGGAGTTAAGCACGGCGCCTACCCAACAGTGTGCTCACATGAATAGGCTGCGTGTGTGCGTGTGCGTCTGTGTGCATGTGTGCGTATCAGAGCAACGTGACCACAGTTGGTTTGGGACTTTTCCTTTCATCAGTCTAACCAAGAGCAATTGTGCACAAGGCGCAGCGACGAGACCAGAGCACCTTGTTGCTGCCCCTGCTCTCCCCCCCCCCTGCTTTCCTCCATAAGTCTCCCTTTCAGCTCACCATCTAGTCCTCTCCATCTCTATCTTTCATTTCCTCCTAGCCCCCCAACCCCGCCACCCCCACCTCTCTCCTTCTCTCCCTCTCTCTCTCTGATGAGGAGGTACAGGCTCAGTTCAGGGGGAGGTTGGGTGTCCCTCAGCGGATTCCTTCAAAGCTCCTCTTCCACCCAGGCATAAAGTTTCCTGCATACTTAAACACTCCATTGTGTCTGCTGCTGCTGCTCTTGCTTGGTGCTTTCATCGAAGGGGAGGGTGGGGGGTGCTCACTGTGTGCATCTTGTGCATGTATGTATTTCAGTTTATGGATGCGTCTGTTGTAGAGTGGATTTGCAACAACCCCAGATTATCGTCGTGGTCTATTATTTTTGTCGCAGCTTGCAAGAAAAATATTGATTTTGTTTTGTTTTGTTGATATGATACCTGTCTGTGATGCAGACATGGAGGTAAAAGAGCTTCATCAACTGTCTATTGAAGATTTGAAATCATTGGTCATCAAATTTTACACACATGGAGCGTCTGTAGTGTAACACAATTTGATTTGGGATTGTTGGACCAATCAGCTGTCAGCTGTCAAACTTGAATCACTTTATTTATTGAGACACATCCCCTCTATGTGTGTGTGTGGTGATGCGTTATCGACCATTGTGTGTGCTGAAACGCCGAGTAATTATTTGGCGTGTAGACAGACTTGTGTGTGTGTTTGTGTTTCCATAGCATTCTTCATTTCCATATGCTTACGCAGAAGGAAATCCACAGCGGGTTTTATGTTCCTCATCCTCACTGTTTGGGTGTTGGGCTTCTGCATGCTGTTTATACATGTCTGCATTTAGAATTAGGATTATCCTCTGTGTGTGTGCGAGTTTGTGTGTCTGTGTGAGTGTGTATGTGTGAATAAAAAAAAGAGGAAGTGTGATAGATAAAGAGATTACCGTTGTGTGTTTGGATGCCTCTGATTAAGTCAGACCCAATCTTTACAAGTCTTCATCTGATATGTCCTTATTCTCACCTTTTCTCTTGGCATCCATGTGTGTGTGCGTCCGTGTGTGTGTGTGTGCGTGCATGCGTGTGCATTTGTTTTCTCGCACATGTGCGTGACTGCATATGATCCTCTGATCTCTGTTTTGTCACGCATGGCTCCCCCCGACACCTTGGCCTCCAACAACCACTGAGCTGTGACCCCATACATTTTTTACCCCCGTCCACTTCTCCTCCTCCTCCTCTCTGTCCTTTCCTCTCTTCCTCCTCTTCCATCCCTCTCTTCCTTCCCCTCTCTCCCTCTCTCTCTCTCTCTTTTGTGTACCTACTGATGTGTGAAATTATTCTGTGATGGAGGGATGGATTCCTCCCTGAAGGGCTGAGCAGAGGCGTGAGCCTTTTGTTCAATAATAGATTGGGGGTGTATGTGTATCTGTCCATGGTAATAGACTATAGACTAGTTTTAGATAACAAACCACACTCAGGTGGACAGACCGACGGTGGAGTCGTTTTTATTCATCCATCGGGAATGACTTGTTTGGTTTCAGCAAATTCTTTTAGAGCACTTAAAGAAGGAGGCTATTAAAAACTTTTTTTTTATTTCTTTTTTAAATCTAGACGAAAACAAACTTTTGAATCTGTTCCTGGGATTGGAGTTGATGAAAAGATTTGATTACTCTTGTGGGGATCCTGAGTCTCATTTCAAGAGGCCAGAGAGTCTGAGTTGAATAACAAATAAAGATTCTTTTCAGAGAAGGCAAATCCAGACTACGAAAACGAAACGTGCACGCGCGTCGCCATGTGAGCACGCACGTCGTTGCGTGATCTAATGTGCATTTTAAAGGCTTCGACTTCAGAGCAGCCTCCTACTATGATTCAAATGATGCAACTGTCAAACGGGTTGGTACAGACCTCAGTACATCACACAGACGACAGCCTGTCTGTGCCTCAGTGCCTCTGTATGTGAGTCTGCTCCACATGTCGCTCAACTGTGTGGGATGCCAAAAAAAAAAAGCCGAGTGCGAAGAAAAGAGGAAAAAAAAGGCATTGTTTTGGTATAAATGATACAAAATGAAACGATATGAAACACACACAGGCAGCGTTTTGTTGGAATAAAGCTCCGGTTCAGCTGGTGACGTACACAGCGACGTACGTATGGATGTTGTGAACTTTAGCTCATTGACAGTTCTCACACGCTCGCGTCTGGCTGTTGCCGCTGCATGACACTAACGTGATTGCTTGAATGAGAAGCAGATCAAAAAAAAAAAAAGAGAAAAGAAGCATATACATGGTATAGACCGCTGCCCCATCTGCCTTCTATAAGTATGTGTGTGCATCAATGGGAGGTGTTGCTATGGTAACAGATTGTGTGTGTGTGTGTGTGCGTGTGTGCATGTGCATGTAATGGTATGATCAATGTTGCATATGTGACACCAGCAGCAGCGTTTATGATGTGTGCAGTACATTAAAGGTAATAAGAGAGACAGAGTGACATCGTCTGTGTGCGATAACAAACGCACAACTGATGAATAATGATTAAAAAAAAAAAGAAAAAGAAGAAACAGACGTTGAAGGGCAAAGGCTTATAAAATCTGTGGTGGAAAAAATGTCAGAAACTCTCTCTCCTCCTGCTCACCTGCGTCGTCGTCGTTGCGTTTGTGCGCTAACCCAAACAAAGCTCTGCGTATGTGAATGTGAATGTTTAATTTATTATTCATGTCATTGTTGTTTGTGAGCCATTAAATAGATACATTGAATTAAATATGCATGCATTACATGTATTCCTACATTTCTTTGCTTCCCTGTAGGTGGGAAAAAAAGAAAAAAAAAGTGTGAACAGAAGAGTCACACCGGAGCGATGACGTTACACAGTCAAGTTTCCCGGACGTCGACGTGACAAAATACTATAGATCCATTCTGGAGACTGAGCAGCGATACAGTCAGCACGGCTCACAGCCGCTCGCTCGCTCCGTCGGTCGGTCGCAGGCCTCTATGTTGCATTTATTCTGTGGTGAAGGGTGTCCTTGATTTATGACTTTGATGTGTGAATTGCTAATGTCCAGCTCACGCTAGCTCAGGCTGACACCCTCCTTTTTTTTTTTTTTGGTCCGTGTCAGAACAAAGACAAAAGTAACGTGTGCCTTTGGAGAAACTTACTGAAAGTTTCATTTTTTTTCTTCTAAAAAATGAAATGGGTGTGTCGTTCAATTCATGCATTTGTTAACATAACATGCTCTGGAGCGTGTGTGTGTGTGTGTGTGTTTGTGTGTATGTGTGTGTGTCCCAGAGCCTGCCTATGGCTGTAACCTCTCCATTTGACATTGAGCTCTGTGCTGTTGCCGTTTACCAGAGTAAAGCATGAGTTTAATGAGGGGGCAAAGAAGCCACCGCACACACTCGGCCGTGTGCACGCATACATGCACATATGTATATACACACACACACAGATTCGCACACACACACACACATTATACCAGAGGGGTGTTGCGCAGCTCCTTGTGTTTGATTCCTATTCTTTTATTTTTAATCATTCCTCTGTCTTTTGGGTTGAGAAATATTTTATGTTTGGAGAGCGCCAAGTTATAATCACTAATTAGTCCTCCAGGCTCTCTTTCTCCCTCCCTCTCTCCTTTTCTCCTCCTCCTTTGTCTATCTCTCCATCTCTCTCTGAGCCAAGCATAGCCCAATTAACACCCAACGTCATCTCATGTCTGTTGTGACTTCCATTTCCCATCCCATCCATCCATACATACATATTAACTGTCCGGCTCGGCGCTGCTGACCGAAACCGGCAATTTAGAGCGAGCGGAGCGCGTGCTGCGATGCAAAGAATTAATGAGATTCATTCTATTCATAAATGTAATTTCCTTATTGATACATGTAATTATCCAGCAAAATGGACGGAAGAGCTGCAGATGCCGCCTTTAAAAACGTGGATGACTGTGGCTGCATGCATGGGAATCATGGGTGTTTCAGTGCGTTTCAGTCATGCAGATATTTCGGCACATACAAGTTCACAAGGGGCGGGGATTAACCAGGTTTTACGAGTCTAGTCAGGGAAAGCCAGGTGTCTGAGGTAGGAGTTAGTGCTGCCTCTCCTCTCCTCTCCTCCTCCTCCTCCTCCTCCTCCTCTATCCAAAGGAAGCTCCTCATCTTCCTCTTGTTCTATTTTCTCCACGTCGCACAGACCCACTATTTATCTTGCCCACTATAATTTGACACAAAATATTGTTAACTGGAGACACAGAAATATATTAAACAGTGGGAATGTGTGACTGCGAGCGCGGGGGTGTTGTGCATGTGTGTCCTCGAGTGTGTCTTTTTTTTGCGTTTTAACTTCCTGTTACGTTTTCCAAGCCCGACCGAAAGGAACTGAATGACCGGCAGTGTCTGCTGTAATAAGGCAGCCAGGCTGTGCAGCGGAGACAATACTTTTTGTGTCCTTAATTGTCCCCACATAGAACCTCTGTAATATCTGAGTCCTCTGTAAATTAGATTTAATTCATTGGAGACAGAGACAGCATTAAAATGTGTATGTGTGAGCATGTGCACGCGCGCACACATGCACGCACACACAGCTGGTCTTTGTGCTCCTATTTTGAGAACTCGTGCAGTCTGTGTGGAGCTTCGTCTAGCAAGCCTCCGTAATTTTATTTAACTTTGATAACTTTCTGCTTCTTAGACTTTCAAAGACCTTTAGGAGTCGAATGTATTTCACAGCAGCATGGGGCAATTTTTCATGTTTACGTCCCCCCGGTAACGGCGAGATGTCAACAAACCATCTCACTGTAAATCAAGCACCACAGGTTGCAGGAACCCTATTGATTTTGATGAGGTTTTTCTTCTTAGCGCATTCATTTTCCGACTTTATAATATCTGGACCTCAGAGACTTGTAAAATTGTTCTGGATTACTGAAGCTGATGCATATTTTATACTCTCTTCCTCATGTTTCAGGAAACAAACATCTACTTTTTTTTTGTCAAACTGCAAACCCAGAGTTGTACACAATGCAGATATTGGCACATTAATCCATAACAATGCTGTCCTGTCAGTTTCATGTCTGGTTGTGTTTTTGTACGATCCACAAGTCTGACTCACCTGCTCTGTGATCCCTGACGGCCTGAAACCTCTGTACTCATGCTCATCTGCTGATGCTCGCTCTTATGCAGCAGTATTTTACTGTAAATCCATCTGATAGGTGCGTGGCTGACTGTATCTGTGGACACCTGGGACCACATGCGTTATACGACGTGAGTCATGAGAGAGGTTTTTACAGACGATTGATGCTGCTGCTGCTGCTGCCTCACCGTTGCGTAATGATTACGGAGTTGTCCAGCAGCAGTAGTGGCGGTGGCGGCGGCGGCGGCGGTGGTGGTGGTGGTGGGCTGGAGGTGGAAATAAAGGACAGATACTAGATGTGAGAAGTGTAACCTACCTTCTGTTCCAACTGTTCAACAGCCTCTCCTTTATGTCACATGCTTTTGTGGATATATTTAACTTTTCTCTCCAACCACTCTGCCAAGTCTTTCTGAAAATATACCAGCCAGACAATTGCACTATACCAAAAAACCCTAACATACTGATACAGATACTTCCGACACTATGATTGATAATACTGATCCATTTAAAGGAGTCATCACCTGGTTTTTTACGTATCCAGCCCCCCTTGGATCGCTTTGGATCAATTCGTAAAACTTATTAGAAAAAAAAAAAAAAATTTTAATCAAACATTGAGCTTGTTCTGACCCTTTTTCCTACCGCGACTTTATCACGCGAGATTACGCGCGAGGTTTTGACTGGTCCGGATGTGCACTTATGATAATTGATTAATGAGGAAGGACAGAGCAGGGGGGGGCTTGCCTGCATGCAGACTCCAAAACATAAACAGCCCCCTGGTACCGCTTCGGCGATTTCAGGTAGCGGACGGGCCGGGTTGGGTGGTGAAAGAGGCAAGTAGCCTCCGCCGGTGAGGTCACCGTCGGAGCAGAATCAAAATCTCGTGCTTTAGGAAGGCACACCATTGTGTGCTATTCCTGTTCGGAAAAAGAGCCGAAGCGAAAAAACGGCGCCGCTTTCAAAGTCCAGCTTTTCAGGCAAGTTTCAACTGAGGTCAAACATTGTTTTAACAAGAGAAATTGCGATTTCCGGGTGATGACTCCTTTAACCTTTTTTGACCTTGTTGTTGAACGTTGATTCAATCCCTACACAATTTCTACACTAGAGTAATGGTTTAACATAATGTAGCAAATGTATGTAATGCACATTTGTAATTATGAATGTAATATAACATAAATGACAGACAAGTGAATTTCCCTTTGGGGATTAATAAAGCAATTTGTATTCATATTCGTATTCATAATAATATTTAGCTTGAACTTTTCACTTTTTCCAGTGATTAAACATTGTTGTATAAGTCTTTTTTTTTTGCACATTTTTGGGGCGACAGTGGCACAGGAGGTAGAGTGGGTTGTCCAATGACTGGAGGGATAGTGATTTGAATCCAGCTCCATCGGCTCCACCGTTGTGTACTTTTGTACTCATTTGAATGTTTGGTGGTGGATGGCGGTGGTGGTCGCTCCTGGTGCTCCGCCGCAGGACAGCTGTGGCTACAGATGTAACTTACCACCACCGGTGTGAATGTGTATGAATGAATAATGGTTTCTGTAAAGTGCTTTGGGTAATTCCAAGCCATTGTTATTATTTCACAGTATCTGTCTAAGAGCTAATCCAGACAACTAAAGCATGAAAACATTATTCATTTAAAAGTATGCATACAAAAATATAAAAGAATGCAACAGCGAATAAATAACTCACATTCAAATCAAAATCTCTTTACTATGGACATCCCATTATAGCGAAGCTTTGAGGAAGGGGGAGAAGATACATATGATCGTGATTTCTTTAAGACAAAGATAAAACAAGCTGTTATTATTTTATATAGCTGACTGAGAGATGACAGGAGCCACAAAACCACAAACAAGTCCATTTTTACATGGAGTTTGAAATGTAAACATTTTTAGGGGACACACAAATTGTCTGTGAAAGTGTACAGACCCAAATATACAATAATAATTCAGTCAAACTTGACAAAGTGTATCAGATGTGTGTTTTTACCTGCGCTCTGAAAAGTTGCCGTGAGGTCAAACTGTCAGTTTTGTTGATGTGATGCTGCACAAAGCTTCGATCCACTAATGACCACTTGCAGCTCATAATCTCCATCCTCTCTTCTTTTTTTCCCCCCTTTTTTAATTAAATCTGCAAAGATTGTGCGGTTATTAAATTGCATTGTCGGTGCAAAAATCAATGCACTAAATTACAACATAGTAATAAAAGAAAAATATGAACTTGCAGCGGTGGTTTTCTTTTCACTCATTATCATTTTGCTCATTGCTCGTTTGTTTTTGCCATAGCAGAGGTGCGTACGTTGGGAATATTAAATATGAATATTTAGTAGTAAATGTGAGCTATCGGCCACAGAGTTTGGTTAATGTTTAACATTCACCGGCAGCTTTTTCTCAAGGTAAATCTCTTAATGTCTGTGTTCCCCCGTTAATCAGTTGAAAAGTCATATTACGACGGAGCTGGAGCTCTCCTGCCGTTTTTACTGCTCGCTGTGTTTATCAACACGTTTTTGGCCCCATGGTGTTTCGTTTTTAGTAAAACACAATTAAAGGCTTTAATTTTGAAGCAAACGTGTGTGTTTCACCGGCTTTTATACAACACTTTTAAGAGCATTTAATATTCCTCAAAAATAAAAAATAATAAGAATTTCTTGGTTGTAGGACATACACTAATGACTTTTCGAATATTAAGAGTCACATTTGCCAAATAAAACGATGCAGGTCAAATGATGAAAACCTACCAAACTAAAGTTTTACCTTTGGCTCTTTCTCCCATTTTTTTTTTCTCTAATGTTTCTCAATTGGGTCTCCGGCCTCTCAGGTTTCAGTTTATTACAGGAGCCGAGCCAAAGAGGGTGAAACCTGCAGCCAACTGCATCATATCCGCAACAAAACATAGCGAGAGAACAGTGAAATCTCATGGCACGGCGTCCACTAACATTATCCTGGAAATGTACACATTCACAAGATTTACCCTGGGAGATGTTTACATTTACGGGTAAATATTACCGTTTTCCGCATTTTACCCTAATAGACATAAGGTGAGGTATACGCCATGCAGTGTGTGAGTGCGTGTGCGTGTGCTGCACATTCAGTCTGGGTAATCATATCTGAACAGTTCCACTCAGGAGACCACAGTATGTGTCCGGTGTTTTCTCCTCTCAAACTGCAGTTTTATTTCTCCGTCGCTCTCCTCCTCCTCCTCCTCCTCCTCCTCCTCCTCCTCTCTCCTGCTGATGTATGGAACGTCTAGTCTCATATGGAAAGTGTTTGTAAAAGTCATGATAATCAAATTTCACTGATTCCCAGGGGATTAAACAAGGTGGCATTTGTGTATATACGTGTGTGTGCGTGTGTGTGTGGGTACGTTCTGTCTCTTTGCATATACAATATTAGCTCTGTACTGGGTTGTGTATTGTAATGCAGCTGTGCCATTAGTCTAAGACCAGCTCAGCTGTAATGTATCATCCATCATCTTGTACTCTAAGGAGGCAGCTATCTGAGGGATACTGATGCTGCATTTGCATACTGACAGTGCACATATTTAATTGTTTGAATGTAAAGTATAAGCCGGTGGGTGGGAGGGACGATAAACACCTAATATGGATGGGCGAGCATCTCCCTCGCCTCACTAGCGTCTTGGCCGAGTGACAGAGATTGAGAATAGTGTTCAATCATTCCTCTGGGTGCGAGAAAGTCAAACTTTTTTTTTATTTTTACTGCTTACTAAATTCTTTGAAAATCTTCTTTTTAATAGTTGCAGCAAAACCAGTCGACCCAAATAATTAGATTAGTATCTGGTGGAGGTGTTTGCTTTCTACTCCAGCAAACAGCAAGACTCCTACAGCTCCAAAAAAATAAAAAAAACAGGTATTAGCTAGTGTTAAGCCTAACTGTATAATTACCTCTTGTTGGCAGCATATATGTTACTGGCAGTGCGTTTACATTGCGTCGCAGCCAGAAAGACTTAACAGTGTCCAACACCCAGCTCCAGTCTCTGTCTCCTCTAAGGTGTCACTGCATGTTGAACTAGAAAGTCACAGTCCATTACAGTTTACATGAGGTGGAAAGTTACCAGGAGAAGCCCGCCAGGCGATGACTGATGTCTGTCTCCCCCGCAATCTCTAAAAGTGCATTAAATTAGAGCAAATTATGAAACGGGTTTTTTTTTTTTTTTTGCATTTAAATGAATAGAAATAGATCAGAATTAGGCAAAAACAAACGTCTCCCAAAGGTCGCAATATTATAATGTCGTTCTATATATAGGAAATAAATAGATATGGCTGCTTTTTTCTTTACTGTTTTTAAAAAATCTAACTTTACGTGGACGTTTTAAAGATAGATAACATGCTTGGCGCCCACTGCATGAGTCACAGTGCTTGTAGAGAAGGTGATGGCACCGGGTACCGGGCTCTACCTTGTACTGAGCATCATCACTGTAAATATACTGTGAAGAGCCTCCTCTTGGATCCACTGATACACTAAACCACATGTACACTTGACTTGTGAGCTATTAATGGCGCAGCATATGTTCATCAGATATTACCACTCGCAACAACTCCCTGTTTGTGGATTCCTCGCTCTCTCTCAGCTGTGGCTCGGCAACAGTCTGCACTCACTCGCTCCTTTTCTTGCAAGTGGAAGCCACAAGGAGAATTTCAAGATGGAGTGGTGTATTTCAAGCTGAATTTAAAGGGTAGAGTCTGTAGGTTTGGTCGTTGCAGTTTGGAAACACAACATTTACGGGGCGCACATGCCATAAATTAACTTGCAAGGCAAAAGCACACACATTGGTGTAACTGTAATGACAGATTCCATGTTTTACCAGTGTTAAAAACAAACAAACAAGCAAAAAAAACACAGACAATTTACTGGTTGCACGTGTGCAAGTAGATGAAAAATTCACTTGCACTGTCTCAAATTTTAGGGGCAAAATGCCCCCATTTAGGGGGCAGTGTGGAGCCCTGGAGCCGAACAGCTGTTGGCTCTCCTGCTCATCGCTGCATATTCCTCAGCCAGGTGTGGGCTCGACGCTCTGGTGCCTCATTCACACTCTATTTCCTTTTCTCCGCTGGTTACTGTGTATTAGGCTTGTTACGATACCAGAATTTCAATTGGTTGATACCAATTAGACATATTCACAGCGTCGCCATCTTTGCTTACATTAGTCAGTCAGGTTGGGAAGATTCAACGCCGTCACGTAAGGTTACTGTTAACGTTAGCAGTTGCAGCTAATGTTGGCTAACTTCATTCAAAGCAGTTTAACCCAAATGTTGTTTTACTTTGAAATAATTCCTTAAATCTGTATTATACGGTTTGTTTACCTGAGTGATGACATAAGGAAAGATGGCGACGTTGTGAATATGGCCAACGCTAGTGATTTTCCACAATTGTCGATACTTATTCGATACCACGATTTAATAAAACAAAACAAAAAAGAACCAATGTGCTTCTAAATTCACTAGGCCTACTTTATTTTTTATAACTGTTCCACATCAAACTTTCTTGTAGTTTAGCTTCACTGTGATTCAGCAGCTTCTCAAACTGCACAGAATTTAAAGAGTTGGCAGCAACATAGTGTTAAGAAGAAGTTTGTTTACATTCGGTCCAAACGCCAAACCACTGGCAGAGCCTCAGGTTGACATTGACTCAAACTTGTGGCAGTTGGAGCAGAACAACATATTTTTTTATATAACATAGATTTATTTTTTGTGTGTTGTTGGCATCGACTTGGTATACCGAAGCATCGACTCTCGTGACAACCCTCGTGTGCATCCACCATTTCCTCCGTGGTAGTTTGAGTTATGAGCCCACAGCACCACATGCCCATCTTCCCCTGACCTCTGTCATTGCATTGGCTGGAGAAAACACACCGACTGCACCAAAACATCGAAATTCAGGAGTGGGGAAGCTTTGCAGACACACATGAGCAAAAGCCCATAGGTGATGATTACACAGCATTTCTTTTGTATGTCTATATATTGTTGTTTTTTACTCTACCTTTAAATGAAACAATCCTTACTTTTAGATGCAATAAGGAGGTTTCAGACTGTCCCCAAATTCTGCTGACTGTCACTAATCCGTGCTTATGTCTGTTCAAGTAAAATGAGTAAAACATAAAATAAAGCATTTAAGCCGAAGAACAAAGTAGCATAATTTTAATCAAGTGCACGTTGCAGTGGAGGTAAAAAAAAAAAAAAAGTGAATTCTGTTGGGAAGGAGTTAAATTAGATTCTTCATCGTTTTCACTCTGTTGCTCGTGGTATTGTTTAATTGTCTGTAATCAATGGCAGCGCGCCAAGTTAAAAAAAAAAGTGCATCATTTAAGCTTTTTGCCGTTTCTGAGCAAAGTGGTGAATTCTTTAATTTTTCTCTCTCTTGCTCGTTTGCTCTCGGACTCATTGAAGCAGCAAGTTGGCAATCATCAGAACCGGGAATGCTTTTGGGACTCCTCTGTCAAAACCATATATCACATTTTGCAATACCCTGTAAGAGTGAGTGCAGGGCCTCCATAGTGGAGCAGCTAACAACAACGCTCTAGTCTGTTCAGGTCTGCAGCCCCGGGGCCTCGTCCTAGGCGCAGACAGATCAGACTGCATCACAGTGGAAGCCGGTCGGGGTGTCGGGGTGCTGGGGTTGATAACCTTTAATGTTTACTTTTGCTTATTTCGACTCCTACCTGCCCGTCTCGCAGTGTGAAGCCTCCAGGCCTGTTGTTGTCGGTAGGAAAGAGATAAACCCCGAGATTGCAGACAAATTGTACATCTGTAATTTGATGCTTGTCTTTGGCAGTTTGTTTTTGAGGCTTGAGGAGAGTTAAATATGCATGGCTTCAACATGGGTGGTGGCTCCAAGTTTTGTTTTGGGTTTTTTTTCCTCCCCCCCCCACAAAACAACAAACAAATGACATGAAATCTTTATTTGGTGGAGACAAACAGAATTCACAATTGATTTTTTCACAGAGAAGACTCCACGTGAGCTCCAGCAGTTAACTAGATTTGTTTGTTTTTTTCTGAAATGGAGCTACAGTGATATTTACTGAGTGCACACACACACATACACACATACACGTACCAAACAGGTGCGCAATCACTCACGCACGCACACACCCCCACACATACTGACACACACACACATGCTCCGATCCGTAGTCGGTTGAGGAGGAGGAAGAGAGACGAACCTAAAGATCGCCACGGAGACCCATCTTTCAAATTTATTCATTAAACTCCCAAATGCTCCCCTTAACGAATGTAATTAGAATATGGTAATGAGAGAGGGCTGAACCAGGGAGTGTTGTAATACGCTTAGCAGCACAGAGGGAGAGAAGAAGAAGAGAGAGAGATACAGATAGAGACAGGGAAGGAAACAGAGTAAGGGAGTTAGAGGAGAGAGAAACAGAGAGACTGACTGACAGGGTGCCAATTTATGTCTCGTTGTAAACAAGTATTTATGCCAATGAGAGGTGGCACGCACTATTTCTTCTTCCCCTCTCTCTCCTTAGCATACCAAACCTCCTCCATAACAATAACATCAACAATGGCAGAGCGGAGACGAGCCTCCGAGGGCAGAGTGACTCACAGTCAAGATGAGGAATCAGGGGTTAACGCAACCACTGGAGACTCCTTTATTGAGCCCCCCCCCCGACCCCCCGCTTCACCAGCAACCACATATAGTATGCCATTAGAGATTTCAGCTATACATCTGTATGTGTGAGTGTGTGTCAGGGTATCCGCGGCGCAGGGTCTTACAAAGTCTAGAATGTGAAAACCTAAATTTTAGGCCTTAAAGGGACAAAAGTTTTTAGGTGTTTTCAAAGTCTAGAATCCGCGCGCACCGTAGAATTCCTCCACCGGCGCAAAAAAGTCTTAAAGTCAGAGGTTCAAACATTGTGTAGGAATTCCTCCCGTCTAGCGTTGCCGTTGCTAGATCAGCAGCAACTCAATCGTATTTTTCATGCTGCATTCCACGTGAAATTGGGTCAGACGGTAGGAATTCCTCCCTGCGGTGCAGTTGTAGACGCAAGCAACTCAAACAATGCTGCATTCTATGTAAACAAGTGGTCCGTCAGCACGAGGCGAAACAATATTGTCACGGCGATGTCGTATTGTTTACCTGACCCACGTTTTACCGGCTTTCTCTCGACTTCTGTGACTAAAATGACATCTGGTTTGTTACCGAAGGCCGTCTGCCCGATTTCACGTGAATGCAACATCAAGAATACATTCCGATTTGCAACATGCATCGCTAGATGGGGGTAAATCCTACACATTATACCTTTAAATTCGTTGAATTATTGTGTTTAAGTCTTAAATAATTTTAGACAGCTCATAAATTTTCTTATTCATGCTGCATTCACGTGAAATTGGGCAGACGGCTGCTGCACGTAACGGCATAAACAAGCCTCTATGTAAACAAGTGGTCCGGACTTTCTCTCGACTTCTGTGACTAAAATGACATCTGGTTTGTTACCGAAGGCCGTCTGCCCGATTTCATGTGAATGCAACATCAAGAATACGTTCCAATATGCAACCGCACCGCTAGATGGGGGTAAATCCTACACATTATACCTTTAAATTCGTTGAATTATTGTGTTCAAGTCTTAAATAATTTTAGACAGCTCATAAATTTTCTTATTCATGCTGCATTCATCTGAAATTGGGCAGACGGCTGCTGCACGTAACGGCATTACCAAGCCTCTATGTAAGCAAGTGGTCCGTCAGCACGAGGCGAAACAATGCACTTGACAACATGTTGTGTGAGCCGACAGCTCCGGGGTCTCCAGTGAGTTTCCGTGGTTTCCTACCATCACGCTGCCACTGAACGTGGCTTTTTATTAGCAAAAATCAAATATTGCTTATACGTATTTCGTTGAAGTCGAATCACATCCGCAAACAAATGAAAGCTTTCTCGTACCTTAGAATGAGTCGTTACAACATATTGTCGCGCCTGTATTGTTTTGCCTCGTGCTGGCGGATCATTTCTTTACATAGACACTAGTTTATCCTGTTACAAGCAGCGTCTGTTGTCTGTCTGACTTCTGCCCGATTTCACGTGAATGCAACATCAAGAATACGTTCCGATTTGCAACATGCACCGCTAGATGGGGGTAAATCCTACACATTATACCTTTAAATTCGTTGAATTATTGTGTTCAAGTCTTAAATAATTTTAGACAGGTCTTAAATTTTCTTATACCCATCATAGCCGAGCATTTCACTCGCATTTGACCCTAAAAAAAATACATGTGTGAACCGGGAAAATGATTCACAACCTGCGATGCCATGCTCATTAAAATGCTCCTGCGACACTTCATTGTGCTACTACAAACAAGCCTCACATGCAACTTATATTGCAATCAATTTCTAATTTTGTGACTGCGCATTTCTTTTGTACGTGTTTTATTTGTCATGATACAGTAGGTCTTAAATTTCATCCATAAAGGTCTTAAAAAGTCTTGAATTTGAGCTGGTGAAACCTGCAGAGACCCTGGTGTGTGTGTGTGTGTGTGTGTGTATGAGTGTGTGTGTGTATGTATGAGTGTGTGTGTGGTGTTTCCTAGTTGAAGTTTTTTTTGAGGACTCTGACAAGGTTTTTATCCAAGACGCCCCAGCGCTGTGGGGGTCCTGGCATTGTGTTTGACACCACACACCTGTTGGTGTCTTTGATGTGTTCACCCCCTCCCACCCCCCTCATCCCGCTGAGACGGAGGGAGGAGGGGGGGGGGGGCGTCTCCTCAAATGCAAAATACAAGACGGGAAGAAGATGAGGACAGGTAAGGTGGTGGAGTGGGATGGCGAGGGGGGGGGTCTTAGAAAAAAATGATTGATGTTCCCTCAGTGGATTGGAGCTGACTCTTCCTGCTCTCAGGTCTCGGCGAAAAAAGTTTGTGCTACTTTCAATACAGCGTGTGTGTGTGTGTGTGTGTGCAAGTGTGTGTGCCTGTACCCACCTCCACCATTTGGACATCTGTATCTTGAGAGATGGAGGGGGAGGGGGGGGCAGGAAAAAAAAGATGGAGAGAAGTTGGAGGGAGAAAGTAAAGAGGTCAAACCAAAAAGGAGAAAGAATCATTATGAAGCCGTCACTCACGTGCGCAACAGCCACCGCATCGACTCGTGCACACATTGGTTCATGTCTGTGCATCCCAGCATATGGTCACTTTGACATGGGAGAGTGTGCATAACGAGTGTGTGTGTGTGTGCGTGCATGTGTGTTTGGAGAGTTGCAGTGTGACAGAGACGAATGTGACGTGCATGTCTCCCTCCCCAACCAGGTGACGAGAGGGGAGGGGGTTGGGGGGGGGCTGAAGGTCAGACCTTGTCCTCCAGTGATAGACCAGTATTAAATATGTGTGTGCGTGCATGTGCATGTGCGTGTGCGTGCAACCAACCGCAAGAGAGAGAGAGAGACACAAGTTTTATTTTTATTTATTTATTTTTCCACACAAGCGACTTTGTGTATTAATAGACGGCCCATTTGTATGCGTGTGTGTATGCATGTTTGTGTTTGTGTGTGTGTGTGTGTGTGTGTGCAAGTCTTTTATGTCCACGGGTGTGCATGTGTCTGTTGCCGAGTGTGTGATGAGGTGTTTATATGATAAACACAAGGCGAGCTTGAGAGGAATTCTGATCAGGGGCTTTTGCAACAGTTGTTATGGAAACAGCATTAAGCAGTTGTATTAGCCAGTGGAGGTAATATAAAGGCTGTTGAAAAGTGTAACACACAGTGGGGAGCGAGGCAGTTTGGGAATATAATGCAAACTACACATTATTATTGCTCCGTTTTTTTCTTTTTTCTTTTTTCTTTTTTTTTTTTACAATCGACTTTATGAAATTTTATTGTGTGGCTCTCGGAACAGAACAAAATTATCCTCGTCGTAATTCACCGTCTGGGCCTCTCTCTCTCTCTCTCTCTGTGTGTCTGTCTGACTGTTGAGAGCTACACGTTTTAATTAGCCAGGTTAGAGGAACATGGTGCAAACAAGACATTATTGGTCTGGTTTTACAATAGACTTCACATCATTTGCGTCAGCTGTAAAGCGTATAACGCAAATGAGCCTGTGTTCAACGCTCTCCCTCCCTCCCTCCATCCCTCCTTCCCTCTGCGGCGTTATCTTAAGTTTGGAGGCTTCAAAAACCGAGCAGCAGCAGCAGCAGCAGCAGCTCTACTGCTCCGGTGACATTGGAGGTTTTTTTTAGAGGTCACTCAGGATTGTTTCAATACACACACACACACACACACACAGATACACACAGATACACTGATGCTGAAGGAGATCGGCCCCTGTCGCAACTGCTGTCAACAGCTGTGGATAATGACATGCCCCGCTGGCGGTCTTCTCTCACTCCTTTTAATGGATTATTGATTATTAGCAGTTTAAAAAAATGAAATTGTATGACAAATATAGGTTTAGCATGAAATTGTCATTGTTATACTGAAATTTCCGTGACGAGCTGGATCAATACGATACAATACGACCAGAGAGTGTGCAGAGAGAAGGTTATAGTCTGCAGAAAATATAAAATAATAATAAAAAAGAAATAATATTAAGAAACAGGAGGCAATTTTGGATGGAGTGTCTATCAATGTCAGAGAGTGACGGGGTTGTTCTGCGAAGGAGAGAAGCGGTGGAGGTGCTCTGGAACAAATTACAGCATCAGCAGACCTCCCCTGGTAATGCTAATGCAGTTACCCCCCCATGTATGTATACAAGACGCTCAAGGAAGAAGAAGATGAAGGGGAAGAAAGCGATTGTGTTAAGTCGAGAAGGACACTTTCTTTCTGCCTGCTGCCTCCTCCTTGTGCCGCCAAAATAAAAGTGTTGAATGCCAAACGCTGTCTGACTGACTGTGGTGAGCAGCAGCAGCAGCTCCAGCAGCAGCAGCAGCAGCTCCAGCAGCAGCAGCAGCAGCAGCAGCAGCAGCTCCAGCAGCAGCAGCAGCAGCAGCAGCAGCAGCAGCAGCAGCAGCTCCAGCAGCAGCAGCAGCAGCAGCAGCAGCAGCTCCAGCAGCAGCAGCAGCAGCAGCAGCAGCAGCAGCAGCAGCAGCAGCAGCAGCTCCAGCAGCAGCAGCAGCAGCAGCAGCAGCTCCAGCAGCAGCAGCAGCAGCAGCAGCAGCAGCAGCAGCAGCAGCAGCAGCAGCAGCAGCAGCAGCAGCTCCAGCTCCAGCAGCAGCAGCAGCAGCAGCAGCAGCAGCTCCAGCAGCAGCAGCAGCAGCAGCAGCTCCAGCAGCAGCAGCAGCTCCAGCAGCAGCAGCAGCAGCAGCAGCTCCAGCTCCAGCAGCAGCAGCAGCAGCAGCAGCAGCAGCAGCAGCAGCAGCAGCAGCAGCAGCTCCAGCAGCAGCAGCTCCAGCAGCAGCAGCAGCAGCAGCAGCAGCAGCAGCAGCAGCAGCAGCTCCAGCAGCAGCAGCAGCAGCAGCAGCAGCTCCAGCAGCAGCAGCAGCAGCTCCAGCAGCAGCAGCAGCTCCAGCAGCTCCAGCAGCAGCAGCTCCAGCAGCAGCAGCAGCTCCAGCAGCAACAGCAGCTCCAGCAGCAGCAGCTCCAGCAGCAGCAGCAGCAGCAGCAGCAGCAGCAGCAGCAGCAGCAGCAGCAGCAGCTCCAGCAGCAGCAGCAGCAGCAGCAGCAGCAGCTCCAGCAGCTCCAGCAGCAGCAGCAGCAGCCTTCATCCCAGCCACTTCCAATGGATGTGACAGTTCCAGTTTACAGACAACTCTGTTTTCTCCAGATCTCTGTCGGGGTGATGCTCATCATTAGACTTCAAACGTGCATGTACGTGCATGCGCTCACACACACACACACAGACATTGACAGACACACACACACAGGCCCTATAACGGAGTCTCCCTGGGGAAAGCTCCTGGATAAGTCTGTTGCAGTGTAGGCGACCCTCCTCTCCTCTCCTCCTCTCCCTCCTCTCCCCTCCTTCCCCACCTCCTCTGGAAATCTCCCTGAGGCCAGTGAGAGTGTGCATGTGAATGTGCATGTGCGTGCGTGTGTGTGTCTGTCTGTGCTTTTCTGTACATGCCACCAGTTTCTCAGAGGGAGATGGTCTCAGTGATGCGTGAGTGGGAGGCTGATTTCCCCAACTGCATCGCTCGCTCCAATCTAACTTCCCACTCATGCTCTCTGCTTTGTTAGATATTTCTTAAGTAACTCTCTCTCTCGCTCTGTCTCTGACTCTGTCTCTCACACACACACACACACACAGATAGACAGGAATAGGTGTGTGTGTGTCTGTGCTTGTGTGTGCAGTCGTGCAGCGTGGCCTGTCGTAATGTATTATTACATAGACTCACACAGACATGCAGAACGTCTGGGTTTCTAGAGTAGATCTCTGGAGGAAGATGCTTGTCCCTGTCCCTGTCCCTGTGTCTGGCACAGCTAACACACACACACACACGGACACGTACACACACACACACACACACACACACACACTCAGAGTATTCCTGAAGGGTCAGTGTGTCGCCAGGCATGCTCAAAGCGCTCCATCACTGGTTTCCACTGGGACAATAACTGTGACTTCCTGAGGATCGACCTTCAGCATCTCACTTCTGTCACTCTTCACATGGGTGTGTGTGTGTGTATGTGCTGGTTGAGGAAGTGAGAAGCTGTGTGTGTGTGTCAGTGTGTGTCTGCACTAGTGTGGGTGTGTTTTAGTAGTGTGTGTCAGGCTGCCGTTTCAGCTGACTCTTCTGTTTCTGGCTTTTTAATGGCTCTTATGGGGCAGGCCTTTAATTGCAAGTCTCTCTCCCTCCTTCTTAATCCTCCCATCCTTCTGTCTCTCTCTTTCTCTCTCTCTCTCTCCCAGCCTCTCGTCTCCTCTTCTTCGTCTCCTCCTCACTCCTCCTCCTCCTCCTCCTCCTCCTCCTCGCGCCCTCCCACTGGCTGACAGTCACTAGGGGAGCCCGAGTGCAGCCTGCGTGTGGAGGCCGTATAGGATATTGACTTGCTGCGGAGTGGTTTGGGAGGAGGAGAGGTGGCTGCCTGTCACAGCTAATGAATAGATGCATAAATGAATGAGGCACTCCTCTGTGTGTGTGTGTGTGTGTGAGAGAGAAAGTGTGTGTGTGTTGTTGTGCCGAGCCATGGCTAAAAATGTGCCTGTGTGTCCAACCTAAACTGGGCTCTGAGCTGCTTTATGAGCCAGACAGACATTAACAGCGGCCAGCTTGATAGTGATAATTATTAAAGGTGTGATGACACATGCGCATGTATATTTATATTTATATATGTGTGTGTGTGTGTCTGTGTAGCTATATAATATATACACACATCCACCCACATGCATATATAGATATATGAACACATATAAATGCTGGATGAGTTAGTGGGGGGTTGAACGGAGGATACTAACAAAAAAAAGTGTCTATTGAACTCCAACACAAGCACATCTCACTCCACTCAGCTGATCACCTGAGCCAAATCATATTTAATGAGGAAGAAAGATTATAAATACTAGGGATGCACGATATATCGGCATTAATATTGGTATCGGCCGATGTTCGTCATTTTTAACATATCGGTATCGGTACTGGTGAAAATTGGGCCGATATGCACAACCGATGTATATCCGTCAAGTTGCTGTTTCGGGAGAGGGAGAAGGAGGGGGAGGGGAATGTATAACCTGTAACCTTGTTATTTGGAAGTAAAATACATTCTGAAAATAAAGGAAGACATTCAAAAATTCAGTTTGCATGATTTTCAGTCTGTACAAAAATGTATCATCTCAGAAACTTTAAAAAAAACAACAACACATATCGATATCGGTAAATATCGATTATCGGCCATAACAGAAAAATTCATATCGGATATCGGTATCGGCCAAAATTTTCATATCGGTACATCCCTAATAAATACATAAAAAAAAACAGTGCTGCGATTAAAAATTGGGATTATTCCACCAATTTAGATTTCTAAACTGTGTTGTGTTGTTTTAAAATGAATATGAGCTTGTTTTCTTTGCATTATACAAGGTCTGAAAACGACCTGTTTGTTGCCTTTTCTGCAAATAAATGACAATATTTTTATTTCCAATTTGGGAGAAATGCTGTCAGTAGGTTATGGAATGAAACCAAAGTGTTTATTTTACTCAAACACATAGCTGTGAATAGTAAAACCAGAGGAACAGATCATTTTGGAGAGAGCTGTGTGTATAGATATATGAACACATATAAATGCTGGATGAGTTAGTGGGGGGTTGGGACGTGACGATTGAACGGAGGATACTAAAAAAAAAACAAAAAAAAACAATCCGGTTAAGTGCCAGCACCCTCCAGCTGCTCGCTCTTTTTTGTCTGTGCCTGCCTTTCTTCTCCTCTCCCTCCCTCCCTCCCTCTCTCTCTGTGTCCCTCCATCTCCTCTGATCGGTGTGGAGCTGGAGTGCTCTCATGCCAAACTGGGACAAATACCTAAAAACACACACACACACACACACACACACATGGAGGAAGAGAGGGAGAGAGGGAGATGAGGTCTGGAGAGGAGACTGTTGATCTGAGGGGGGAGATGAAGGAGTGCTTGAGTGTTGATGTCTTCTTCACTGTTGCTTTGTGCCACATTTCAAACACTGATTGCCTTAAGAGGACAATTTACATTTCATAGTCTTTCACAACAAGTGGGTGAGATGGGAGTCAGAGATACGGGACGGGGCGGGAGGGGAGGGAGGGGGGGAGAAAGAGATGTTTGAAGGAGGAAGCCAGGGGTGAGAGAGTTCACCGAGCAAAGGGAGAAAGCAGCGTTGCATGAGGAAAAAAAAAAGGAGGCATAAACAAGAGTTTCCTTTTGGCTCTGTGTGTCTCTGTCGTGCGGACGTTTTTTGTTTTTGCTTACTTTCGCTAGAGTGCACCTGTACGATTTGAACTTTTTTTTTTTCCGATTTGGACTCATGTGAGTGTGGAAGAAGGAAAGAAGGAAGGAAGAAGAAGAATAGAAATAGAGAGAGAGGAGAAGGAGAGAAGAGAAGAGGAGAGCTGAGCTGAGGAGATGAAAAGAGAGCCGGAGGAATTAAGAATCAAGTTAGGAGTAAGCTTTATCTGACGGGAAACTGTGAAACTGCAAAGTACAAGAAAACTTTTTCCTATCAGTGCACTCTCTCTCTCTCTCTCTCTCTCTCTCTCTCTCTCAGCCAGTGTACGGGTCTGAGTGTGTGTGTGTTTGTATGTGTGTGTTTATGTGGCATGTGTGTGTATTTAGGAGATAGCTTTTCCTCCCCAGTGGAGGGAGACATCAGTGTGTCGGTGAGCGGTGATTGGTTGTTGGCCCTGAGGGTCTGTCCTCTATATCTGTCTCCTGACTGGTTGCTCTGTGACCAATCAGGCGCCCAGACTCGGCACCGTGGCAATCAGATAGTGACATACTCTCTGTGGGCATCGGCAGGTCATCTGGAAATACCTGTTATGTTTTATCTCTGCCTGTGACACACACACACACATACACACACACACACACACACCGATATAACCTTTCCGTCTTGTCTTTGTCTCTCCAGGAGATTGCTGCATATCTCATCACTTTTGAGAAACACGATGAGTGGCTGACGACATCGCCAAAAACCAGGTGAGCAGCGGACTCACACATATGCAAAAACACACAGAGTCGCTCAATCATCAATCCAATCCAACTTTATTTGTTGAGAACTTTAAAACAGTGGTTCTCAACGTGGGGTCCTTGAGAGATCTGAAGGGGGTCCCCAAATTTCTTGAAATTTTACTACTTTTTTCTAGAAGTTTTTATTTATTTTTTAATTTGACCACTTTTTCTAGATTTTTTTTTTCTTTTTTGTTTTAGAAATTTTACCACTTTTTTCTAGAAAATTGTTACTTTTTTATTTTAAACATTTTTTTTAAAGAGAAATTTTACGAAGTTTTAGAAGTTATTTTATTTGCCTACTTTTTCTAGATTTTTTTTTTTTTTAGGAATTTTCCAATTTTTTTCTAGAAAATTATTACTTTTTATAGAAATTTTACCACTTTTTTTTCTAGAAAATTGTTACTTTTTTATTTTGAACACTTTTTTAAAAGAGAAATTTTACGAAGTTTTAGAAGTTTTTTTTATTTGACTACTTTTTCTAGATTTTTTTTTTTTACTTTTTTGTTTTAGAAATTTTCCAATTTTTTTCTAGAAAATTATTACTTTTTATAGAAATTTTACCACTTTTTTTTTTTTTTTTGAGAAAATTTTTACTTTTTTTTATTTTTTACTTTTTTTTTGGAGAATTTTTACCACTTTTTCCTAGAAATGTTTAAAGGTTTTGGAGAAATTGGACCACTTTTTTCCAGAAATTTCTCTCTAATATTGAAAAAAAATTGGCCCCAATTCAAAAGTATAAAAAAGTAATGTTCTTCAGTCTCAGAACAAAAATTTGTGTATTTCTGGTGTTTACTTCTAAATTTGGTCTAATGGGGGTCCGTGGTCTAATTTGTGTCAATTTAGGGTTCTTGATGTACAAAAGGTTGAGAACCACTGCTTTGAAACGTCCACAGAGGACCAAAGTGCTGTACAAAAGTACATATAAAAACAGATAAAATGATCTAAAAGGCATATAACATGGGTAAAATAACAGCCGTGCAATAAAAGACTCACATTAGTTTAATCCCAAAGAGCGAGTGCCCCATGTTTGATTAAAACATCAGTGAGGTATACGTCACTCAGCTCGTCTCCAGAGGCTCGTGGTGACGGCGGCCGCCACCACTCTACATGTAGAGAACGCACCAGAACATGGCTGGACTGTAAAGCACCTAGTCAGCTGAAAATGGACTGTTAATGAATGTAAATGTATTAGGATAAGTGATGTATAATTCAGACATAGGAGGGTGAAGGGGGGTTTAAAGGGAGGGGGAGAACGTGTATATTTATATATATTATATATAATGGGGGTGAGAACAGGAATCCACATGCCAGAACTGAATATTCATCGATCTGAAAGAAGAACCATAGGTAGCTGTGATCCAGATTGGAAAGAGAGGTTATTGCCAGGAAGAAGAAGGAAGAAGAAGGAAGAAGAAGAATGAAAGACAGGCAATTTGAATTATTGATAAATCACCTCATTGACTTTGGCTTTAGTTAATACAGGTGTAGGTGTGATTTAAAAGAAGAAGAAGAAAGAGGAAGGAAAAAAGGGGAAATAAAAAGTAAAGTAAGGTGAAGCAAGAGAAGCGGTCACCTCATGCCCCCCCACCACCACCACCATCCCTCCACCTCCATTTCTGATTACTGACACCGCTGAAAGCCCGAGGTGAAGCCTGCGTGCTCCCATTGTGCGAGCTTGAAGGACTCTTCTCAGGAGCAGCCTGAGGCCAGCAGCACAGTTTATGTTGTGGATGGATTTCTCATTGATTGGTTGTGCTGCCTCGGCTGCCGTATAGACCTCGGCCCCCCCAGCAGCAGCAGCAGCAGCGGTGGCAGCAGCGGCGGCGGTGGCAGCAGCAGTCGTCATATTGGTGTTATTGAGCAGCAGTTAGATATAATCCCATTTACACATGACACGAGGCACGATTAGAACAGATTACACCTAATCCCATCAGATGGAAAGGAGCTCAGCGAACGCAGCCAGTGACATTTTATGTGCATGCGTGGATGTGTGTGTGTGTAGCCATATGTGCATGTAAAGGGGGAGGGGGAGGGGAGGGGGGGTAACATTAAGGTAACTAACAATCAACGACCTTCATTTCTCCCCTCGCTGAAATACCTCATCAGTTCAACAGTAAATGACTGTTACCTCCTCTCCTCCTCTCTTAACACTTTTCTCATCTACTCCTCCTTCACTCACTCACTCACTCATTCGCCTTCTCCATCTCTTTACCTTGCCGTCTTTCTTTCTTTCTTCCTCTCCTTCCCTTTCCCTTTCTTTTCCTCGTTCTCCTTCTCTGTTTTCGCTCTGCTACACTGTGGAACGGTGGAAAAGCTTTTTATATCCCACACATCACAGCCCAGTTACAATCAATAGCATTTATGTCTGCTTGAATCGGAGGGGTTTGCGAACATGCCGGGCACCGTCGGTCCGCGTGCACGTACCTCCACGCACGCACACACACAGACACACAATGTGCACGTATTTCCCACCCACACACACACACACACATCTGATCTCATCCATCTTCTCCATAACATAATTAGAATCAGCAGCTCCGAGATGACTCACACAGCTCGAGACAGAGAATAAACTCGGCTTTGATGGGAGGGTGGGGGTCTCCACTCCGCTAAGAAACTGGCAGGCTCACCCCAAAACAGAACAGATTTAAGGTGTCAAAGAAAATCAGCTCAAAGTAAATTCAATTTCACTACACACACACACACTGTTCTGGGTAAATTGCAATCATCTCAGTCCATATAGATGTGTCTACATCAGGGTTTAGGAGAGGAGGAGAGGAGGAGAAGAGGAGGAGAGGAGAGGAGAGGAGAGGAGAGGAGAGGAGAGGAGAGGAGAGGAGAGGAGACGAGACGAGAGGAGAGGAGGAGATGATAGAGGAAAGAGGGGAGGTGAGATGAGAAGAGAGGAGATAAGATGAGGAGAGAGGGGAGGAGAGAAGAAAGAAGGAGAGAGAAGAGGAGGAGAGAAGAGAAGAGGGCAGAGGAGAAGAGAGGAGTAGAGGAGAGAAGAGGAGAGGCAGATGCAGGAGGAGGAGAGGAGGATGCAGGAAGAGGAGAAGTGAGGAGAGGAGAGGAGGATGCATGGAGAGAAGAGGAGAGGAGAGGTGTGAGGAGGAGAGGAGGATGCATGGAGAGGAGAGGAGAGGAGAGGAGGATGCATGAAGAGGAGAGGAGAGGAGGATGCATGAAGAGGAGAGGAGAGGAGAGGAGAGGAGACAGACAGTAAAAAGAGCAAAACCTCGAGGTTAGGAGAGAAGGAGTCGAAGGAACCGATGAAATGAGAAGATGAGAACAAGTTGAAGAGAAGTAAGAGTGGAGAAAGGAGAGAGAGACTCAGAGAGAAAGAAGAGAGGAGAGAAAATGAAGAGATAGTGTGATAAGAGGGATAAAGACTGGAGGTTGATGGAGAAGAGGAGGTGAGGCGTGTGCGTGTGCACGTGCACGTGTGTGTGTGTGTGAGTTAGAAGGAGAGGGCACTTGTGAGTATGTGTTAGTTTATTGATTGTTAACGGGTCTGTTCTCTTTCTGTTGTCATGAGATAAGGCAGAGAAGCATTTTTCCTCCACCTACACACACACGTGGACGCACACACAGACACACACACACACACACGCCTGTCCTTAACGTTTTAGAAGTGTAATGATTGATCGCCGAGCGGCAGGTTTGACATTGAACCTAAAGAACACACAGCGGCTGCAGGTCCTGCCATCTCTGATCTCACATGTTGTATCTGTGTGTGTGTTGCTACATGCATGGCCTCCTGTGTGTGTGCATGTGTGCATATGTGTGTGCGTGTGTGTGCACGTGCATGTTCATCCCACCAGGTGTGTGTATGGAATGAGAGCTTAGAGGCCAATGTTCCTGCTGTGCTGATAAATCACCCTACTAAAATATTAACACATAGTAGTGGGAGTCCATGTATGAGGGGGGTTGGGGGTGAGGGGGAGGGAGGGGGAGGGAGGGGGGGTCCGGCTAACCCGACTGTCGGAGAGCAACATTGACGTCACCGTGTAAACGAGGAGTCTGAAAACTGCTGTCAGTTTCAATGAAATTACCACATTTATTCTGTCTAATCAACATAATGGAGCACTGTGTGTGTCCGTCTGTGTGCGTCTGTGTCTCTGTGTGTCTCTGTGTGTGTGTGTGTGTGTGTGTCCCTCCCCCACTCCCCCCTTTCCCTTCCACCAGGCCTCAAAATGGCTCTATGATCCTCTACAACCGTAAGAAGGTGAAGTACAGGAAAGATGGCTACTGCTGGAAGAAGAGGAAAGACGGGAAGACCACCCGAGAGGATCACATGAAGCTCAAAGTGCAGGGAGTCGAGGTGAGCGACTGCAGCAGCAGCAGCAGCAGCAGCAGCGGCGGCGGCGGCGGCGGCGATGGAGGCGGAAAAACAAGTCGATGATTGTTTGGCGCTGCCTTGACTTGGGTTTCACTGCCAATCTTTGTCCTTAACTTACTCACTGCTCCTCCTTCACGGAGACACATACATGTACTGTAACACAAATGCACGCACAGACACACACAGGCCGATGTGTTACCTGAGAGCGAGTGGCGTCCATCTTTCTTTCCCTCTCTTTCTCCCTCTCTCTCCCTCTCTCTCTCTGTCTCCCTCTCTTTCTGAAAGATAAGAGTGTGTTTGGCCCGAGGCCAGGAATGATGTCAATGCCTCCTTCAGCAGAACAGAGAGGGGTATCGATCCAGTCTCAAGGCAGCGTCTGTGTGTGAGTGAGTGTGTGCGCGCCCGTGTGTGTATATATGTGTACGTGAACGTGTGTGTGTGTGTATATGTGTGTGTGTGTGTGAGTCACATCAGCCAGCTCAGAAATTGATTATTCAGCAGGAATATACCAAGAGGTGAGAGGAGTGAGCATGCATGTGTCAGAAACAGAAAGAATGAGGTAGAAGGCAAAGAGTGAAGGAGAAGATAGTTGGGGAGGGGGCACATGGATGGGAGGGAGGAGGAGGAGGGGGGAGGAGGGGGGGGGTGCATGTGTGTTGAAGGTGAGACAGTGAAGACACAAAGACACGCACACAACAATAACAACAGAGGTAAAGGGGAATAATTGAGATCAAATATTCCCATCTGCACCTCTATTAGTTATGACCCCGCGCTCACATTGACATTCAGTGTACTTGCATTTTTCTGCAACCGTGCATGAACACACAACACAACACACACAAAGGCAAGTGTTTCTTTCTTTCTCTCTCCCTGGTAGTTGCTCAGTAATTGTTTGTGTCACCTCTTCCCAGGACCCCCACCACCACCACCACCCCATCCCCAAGCTAGGTAGCAAGCAAGCAGCGTGTAGAGCAGGAGACGGGAAAGAGGGAATGAGCAGAGCAGTGAGGAGATGAGCAGAGGGAGAGGAGGAGGAGGAGGAGGAGGAGGAGGAGGAGGATAGGGAGAGGGAGAGGCAGGAAGCTGGAGAGAAAAACATAACCCTGGATGGAGAGCCTCCTCATATCGAATGGAAATATATGGAAATGCACTCTGCCTTTGGCAAAACACACTTTAGATAGAGGGCGGGCTACTTCTGAGAAGAGGCAAAATGGCGAGAAAATATAAGAGTGTGTGTGAGAAAAGAAAACAGGACAAGTTTTTAAGTGTTGATTATAGAGAAACCTGATTGCTGAGCTTCTGGTGTTTGTGTGTTTGTTTGTGTGTGTGCGTTTGTTGCTTTAAAAACATCTTATATATATGTGTGTGTGTGTATCGGTGAGGGATGTGTGCGTGCAGTTCTTGTATGTAAAAACAAAATCTTTTAATCCCTCCAACACAATCTTCATTAGCGTAGCGCTGGGTATCGAACCACAACACTTTTTTTTTTTTTTAACACTATTGATCAAGATGTTTCCAAAGCACAGAATATCAAACACTTTTTAAGAAACAGTCCACTCTCTCCTCAGTCAGATATTTAACGATTTACACGCTGTTTTCTGTTTTTGTTTTTTTTGCTAATTTAAGATGATTGTATTTAATCAGACCCCTTGATTTGAGAAAGTTATTAAAGGGATAGTTCAACATTTTGGCAAATTGGATCATTGCCATAATCCCTATAGTTATAGCAGTAGGTTTGTTACCTTTAATTGTCGGTGCAAGCTGTTTTTAGAACGGCGGAGCAGAGCCGTGAGCTGCTCAGAGCTACGCTACGGGAGCTACTGTAATGGGATTTCTTGGTTTCCCTCATCAAACTCATCAAATACACAATCCAGCAACTCCAAAACGCTCTGGTGGACAAGTTGTGACCTGCACATTCACCACGCTATGAGATAATACAACGTGCATCAGCGGTTTTGCATGAATTTGCCTCTAAAACTGTCTCATAATGTTCTGTCATTATCTCATAACGTGGTGAATGTGCAGGTCACAACTTGTCCACCAGAGCGTTTTGGAGTTGTTGGATTGTGTATTTGATGAGTTTGATGAGGGAAACCAAGAAATCCCATGAGCCTCCGTAGCGTAGCTCTGAGCAGCTCACCGCTCTGCTCCGCCGTTCTAAAAACAGCTTGCACCGACAATTAAAGGTAACGAACCTACTGCTATAATGACCATAGGGATTATGGCAATGGGCCAATTTGCCAAAATGTTGAACTATCCCTTTAATTTGTTAAAAAAACAAGAGGTTCTTTAGAATAACTTTTTAAATTATTCTTCAGGCTATAGTATTGAGAAAATAAAAACACATTCTGGCACAAGTATTGAAACGTTTCATCACAGACGCTCTCTCAAGTTGTACTGCGCCGTGTCTCAACCTCTGCAAGCCACATATTACATTGTTTTTCCACACCTACACACATTGTATACATTGTTTTATATATTTACAGTACGTAATCATCCTCTGCTGATGCTGAGTCGTTCCTCTCCACCAACTCGTCTTCTACCGTGACTCTCCACACTCTCGCCCTACGCTTTCCTCCTCACTTTCTCCTCCTCCTCCTCCGCCTCCTCCTCCTCGTCTTCTTCACTTGTTACTGATCTCTCTTTCTCTGTCTCGCGGCGTCTGTGAGCTAAAAACATGGTGGTGCCTTCTTTTTCTTTTTTTTTGTTTTTGTGAATTCCAAGTGGGTTTTATGTCTTAAGTCTTGCTGAGGCAGTAAATTTCACAAATATCTCTTGTGTTGTAATTGTCAGCATCAGATTTATGGTATTTTAGAAACAGACGGGAGGGGAGGAGAGGAGAGGAGGAAAGAAAACCACATACAGCATGTTTTGCAATTTAGTTTTAGCACCGCAATCAATACAACCTAAGTGGGTATAACCTGAGTTCTCCTCTTCTGTTCTCTCCTTCGCTGTTCTCTCCTCCTCTTCTCCTTTTTTTCACTTTTTGTCTTGCTTCCTCCTCGCTTTATCCCTCCTGCAATCTCCTCTCCTTTCCTCTCCTCTTCCCTCCTCCTCTCCTCTCCTCTCCTCTCTCTAGTGTCTGTATGGCTGCTACGTCCACTCCTCCATCATCCCCACCTTCCATCGTAGATGCTATTGGCTGCTGCAGGTAAGCCCACCCCCCTACCCCCCACCTGACCTTTTCTCACACATTTTTATAAACATACAAAACAGGATTTATTTTTTTATTTTTTTTGTGGGATTATGTTGTGTGGTGATAATAATTTGTTAGTAGCTGTCATTTCTTTCTCTGACATTATGGCCACTGTTAAACATTTATGCCGTCTTTATTCACCATTCAACACAAAACTGGACAACCAGAAAATATATGGTGTATTATTACACTTTTTTTTTTACACAAACCTCCATCTGTTAAACTGTCCATTATATTTTCAAAACAACACTAAGCTAAACCATAAACCAGCAATAAACATCCTCCTCCTCTGAATTAATGAGGCAGACTACACTGAAAATACTATCACAAAGCTGGGCTCATAATAAAACTTGATGTTGTTTGGCTGAGTGGTATGTGTCCTGTCCTACGCTCAGATGACTAGACAACCCGAATACACCTACAATATGCACTCATGTTCTGCACTAACATACAAATACAAAAGCTTTTTTCTGTGTCTGAAGTTGACTGTGCTGCAACTTCCTGCCTGAGCACAGTGTGTTATGTTATCTCAACTCTGACTCTCAATACTGATGGTGGTGGAGCATCAAGGACCGAGGAGGACTGACTCTCTATGTGGTCCTCCTCTCCGAGAAAACACCCCCGGAGCTACAAAGAGCACACACAATATGTTCACACAGACGCACACATGCACGCACACACACAGGTGAGGTGTCCCCCTGTGTATAAAGGCATGTTGTTTTTCATAGAGATGTTGGACTCACTCTACCGCCCATGTGAGAGACAACACAGAGCAGCAGCACACGCACACATGCACATGCACACACACATACACATGCACATCTCTCTCTCTCTATTGGTCATGCAAGCGGTGCTGGTCACCAGGACCTCATCATCTGCAGGCGACAGGTTACATGATGAATCTTAAACATGTCCGCATACACTCACATTCTGCCTCTCTGTCTCTTTTTTTCTCTCTTTTCATCTTCCTCTCTTTCTCTCTGTTCATTTCAAAGAAAATATTGAATACCAAACAACGTTCATTTAAAATATGGAAATGTACAAATGCATTTATGTATTCTTCACCAGAATTTTCTGCATAATTTGTCACAAGAAATTTACAGGGACATTCAAGCCACCGGCTGTAAATTGAATATGCCCTTACTCGATATACATACATCGAGATATATATATTACTCAGTGGCGGCTGGTGACTAAAAAAATTGGGGAGGACAGGAACACCAGCCCACAGCATCATGTTATTTTGACTAGTAGGCTACTTAGCCTATACTTTCTTATAATGAAAACAGTAAAACAATGTCTTACAAGATTTAGTAAAAACGACATAATTTTTTTCCTGTTTTCAGATCTCTAATGATATCATGGATGTGGGATGTAAATAAATAAAAATAAAAAAAAAGCTCTTGTCACAATGGACTCGAACCCACATCGTCCATTTAAACTAGTTAGATGCCCTGATGATTAGCAGGTCTGAAATTTACCAAGTAGCTTACCAGAAATTCCTTCTAGTATCTCCTGACTGCTTATTTATCAGTTTATCCAGAAATCTGCTGATATTTACTTTCAAATCAATTTCCCTGAAAACTGTATTTCTTTTGCACAGATAGTTTCAAAACAACATCAGTGATTCATTGACCAATCAAATCAGTCTAATGACGTAATTTTACGTGTCTTAGCCAATCACAGGTCAGGATGAAGACATCCTAAATGCATTGAGTCAATGGAAGAAGATCCCGCCCAGAGGCCAGTTAAGGAAGTAAAAATCTTAGTGTGGCCCCCACCTTCCTGCTCCCTGCTCCTCACACAGACTGCTCTGTCTCCTGAGCTGTGTTCAACCGTTTTAAATGGATTTTCTTCCAAAAAACAAACTTTTTTGTGATAAAATACATAAATAATATTTTATAAATTATACTGAGATTTGGTAATGATTTATTTCAAAAGTTAATCTTTCCATTTCCCTCTTGCCTCTCAGGAGGACCAACCTCCTCTGCCTCAATCAGCCTCCTCTGATATTACTGTATGTATATGTATTTTCCTTCTCCTCCCCAACACATTCCACAAACTAGTTAGATCCCCGCAGTCTGAAATTATAAAGGGAAATTGTCATTGCTTTATCTATAATGTGCCATTTTCTGCTCTTTGCACAGATATCAAAACACATCAGTGATTGTGATCATAAATCAGTCTGTGAGTTCTGTTGCGTCGCTCAGTGTGGTGCTGTAGCAGCCCACTGTGCCGTCGTCTTTTGGAGAGAAAAGTGTTCCACCTCAGCAGGTCCTCCCCCTCACCTGAGTCTGTCTACTGAATCTTTCATCAAGAGGAGCTTCTCCGTCTCTTTTCTCTCCCTCCTTCTCTCTCTATCACGCACACACACACACACACGCATGAATATGAACGCACCTGTTGAATCATTCATGGGGGTAGAAAGAGAGAAATTCCATAGGTTTGCTGGAAGCTTACTGTATAGTGGTAACTTCTCGCTTCCTTTGTTTATATCATGCTTTCTCTCTCTCTATATATATATATATATATTACAATACATACACTCACTGACTCACCTACACACAAACACACATGTAGACCTTTGCGCAGCCTCTGCAGGGTAACAGAGAGTGATGAGTGGGCTTGAGCTGTTAAATCTTTTATGGGCAGGTGAGAGAATCTTATCTGACACGCTATGTCCGACCTCCTCCCCCTGACCTCCACTTGCTCTCCCGCTCTCCTTCTGCATTTCCCCTCCATCCAGTCCCTCTGTAAATAGACTCTCCCTCCGCATATATGTTGTATGTAAGGGAACATGACGATGAATTAATGAATAAAAGCAAGGGGAGGGGAGGGGAGGGCATCGGGGGCGTGTTGAGCTAACACCAGCTACATATGTAGGATACATGATGTCTCTGTGTGTGTGTTTGTGCTGCAGAACCCAGACATTGTGCTGGTGCACTACCTGAATGTACCGGCGGTGGACGACAGCGGGAAGCCATGCGGTCCTGTCCTCTGCTCCATCAACACAGACAGGAAGGAGTGGGCCAAGTGGAGCAAGGAGGAGCTCATTGGACAACTCAAACCCATGTGTGAGTTTAGCTTCACTTTCATTTCAGCACTCAGCCTCCCTCCCTACCTCCCTCCCTCCCCTGCTCTGCTCTCTCAAGCTCTCTTGTTTCAGCCCCGGCGTATACACTCGTCCTGAACCTGAGGATAAGAGTCACCTTGGGTCAATAACAACACCGCCGCTTGTCATGGTACAGTAGTGATGAGAAAGATGATGGCGTACTCTACCCGGGCTTCAAAATTAATCTGTACGAGCCCGGTGTCATAAATCTAAAACACAGATAATTTGATAATGTTTTTTAGGCTTTTATAAACAACTTGGCAGCAGAATGAGGAACAGTCTGGAGCCGTGCCATCACTTATTAGATGAGACAACAGGTGCTTACAACAATTCAGGGGAGATGATATGAAAATTTCTCTCTTGCATGAAAGAAAAACATCTAATCTCCTCGGTGTTAATAATCTTTTTCCGATACATTTTATTGTTGCTAAAGGTAAAGATTAGTCAACAGGGCAAAAAGCAACAGCTGGGTTTTCCAACGGCTGTTTTCAGACTTTAACAGTTGCCTTATTCTTATTCAAATATTGATTAAGCAGTGTATTTGGAGCACCATGTCCTTGCTGTCAACATGAATTAATAACAGCACTTTACAAAGTAGTGATAAATATTAACATAACATTGAACATTGTCCTTTCAAAAGCCTCCCTCTTGAAGAGACAGCCAGTTCATACATAGCAGTCGGCCAGGCTTCATACAGATTTGGAGATTTTTTTTTTTTTTTTTTGGCTCTTTGATGTTTCCAGCAGTCAGCGCCATGCTGCCACCTAGAGGCGGGCACATTTCACATCCAAGAGGGGAGGGATAGAGGGAAGGAAGACAGAGGTGCCCAAAATATCCAGCATGTATTATTCATAAATGAGCATCAGGGAGAAGATAACTCCAGTACACACACACACACACACACACATAACACACACACACTTAATCTAATCTCACCTGTCTTTTGATCTGGTTTTTCGAAGGTCAAATAAGGACAGCTCTCCAAAACGGAGGAGCTCGTTGACTTAAGTACATCCTCAGTTCTCACTACGCTGACTGAACCATGTTCGTGCTCTTGCTCTTTCTATCTGCCCTAATTTGCTCACACAAAACAGCTTTCTGTTTTTTTTTTCTTCCTTTCCTTGCTTTTCTCTATTGATCACTGACTGAACGCCTCATTTTGAAACTTCAAATGTGTAAAATCTCATGTCTTGCAGAGGAAAACGAATCGTCATTTATGCATAAATATATTCAAAATGTTTTAACACTGATGCATCTGTGGTAGTTTATGTTTTCAGTGTTGACTGCGGCCACTGGAGGGCGCCATTACACACTACACTTTACCCTCCTGTCGTCCTCCTGGGTCAAGGAAGGAAGGACGAAGGGAAAGAAGGAAGGAAAGATAGAAGGAGAGAGGGAACAGATTCGGTCAATTGGGTCAAAAAGGAAGGAACAAGAAAGGATGAAAGGAAAGAAAGATGGAGGGAGAGAACAGATTTGTTCAAGGAAGGAAGAAGGGAAAGAAGGAAGGAAGGATGGGAGGGGAGAAGGATTGTGGGAAGAGGGAAGGAAAGAAAGATGGAGGGACTAAACAGATCAGGTCAACTGGATCAAAAGAGGGAGGAAGAAGAAGTACGAATGAAGGAAGGAAGGGAAAAGGGAAGGAAAGAACGATTGAGGGAGGGAACAGATTTGTTCAAGGAAGAAAGAAGAAGGAAGGGAAAAGGAAGGAAAGAAAGATGGAGGAAAGGAAAGAAGGGAGAGGGAAAAGGATTGTGGAAAGAAGGAAGGATGGAGGAAGGAAAAATAGAAGGAGAGAGGGAACAGATTCGGTCAATTGGGTCAAAGAGGAAAGAAGAAAGGAAAGAAAGATGGAGGGAGGGGACAGATTTGTTGAAGGAAGGAAGGAAAGAAAGACGGAGGGACTAAACAGATCCGGTCAATTGGATCAAAAGAGGAAGGAATAAGAAGTAAGAATGAAGGGAAGGAAGGAAGGGGAAAAAGGAATGTGGAAAGAAGGAAGGATGGAGGAAGGGAACAGTTTGGGTCACTTTGACCCAGGAGGGTTTTAAAACATTGACCTGAGCGTCTGAAAGGACAAAATGACCACAGCATCATTGTGTTGAATGGTTTTTCTTTCTTTTTTTTCTTCTTTCTTTTTTCCCGTTGTCTCCTCCTCCTCCTCCTCCTCCTCCTCCTCCTCCTCCTCCTCCTCCTCCTCCTCCTCCTCCTCCTTCTCCTCCTCCTCCTCTTCCTCTCCCAGGCGCCGGCAGCAGCCTGCATCAGAAATGTTCCAGCGTCAAGCAGCGCATCATCTCATCCAAGCAGGAGACCGGGACGGCGGCAGGAGGCGGAGGCGCCGCGGTGGGTACCGGCGTAGCGGCGGGCCAGAGAGCCGAGGAAGCAGATGGCACCGAAGTCCAGAACAGTGACGTGTCGGAGGGCCAGACGGCGCCCAGTCCTGGCGGCGGCGGTGGCGGCGGCGGCGGCAGGAGCCGAGCCGGCGGCGGCGGCGGCGGGGAGAGGAGGAACGGCAGGTTGGCCAAACCCTCGTTGCTCCCGCAGAGCAGCATGGAAGTGTCGTCCTCCACCTCCACCAACCAGGTCGAGGTCCCCGACACCACGCAGAGCTCGCCGCTGTCCATCGCCAGCGACATGGCCGACAGCCCCGCCCTCGCCATCGGGGCCGGCCTGTCGCAGAGCACAGCCGTGTTCATGTCGGAGGTCACCACGCTGACCGGGGATTCCGTCTACTCCGCCGGACACACCCACCTGTTGTCCGCGTCCGCCCACGAGAGCGCAGCCGCCACCGCCGCCGCCGCCGGGATCCTGCTGGCCGTCGCCCCCGACAACCAGAGGTTTGCGTCGTTTCCCGGAGGAGTGGGCTTAGGGGAGGCGGGCGAGCTGGTCCTGTCCAGCTCTCTGGACTCCAGCGGCGGAGTCAGCCTCCCCGAAACCACCATGACCTTTGACCCCGACTGCTTCCTCAACAACCCCAAGCAGGGCCAGACGTACGGCGGCGGCGGAGGGAAGACGGAGGGGTGCAACGGCGGCGACGACGGCGGAGCGCTCCACTGTTCTTCCAACGGCTTCGTCTACAACCCGGCCCTCGTCAACAACATCAAGACGGAGACGGCGCCTCTGGATCCGCCGCTCGCCACGCAGAGCAGCTACGTCGGCGAGGGCACGGGCCTCAGCCCCAGCACCACGCTGGAGCAGATGGACTTCAGCGCCGTGATGTCATCAGCCTGCGTCCCGAGTCTGACTCAGACGTCACACCACCCGTCCCCGAGCCTCTTCCTCCAGGCCTCCCCGCAGACGAGCCAGCCCTCCCAGCTGCAGGCCAACGGCGGCGGCGGCGGCGGCGAGGACTCGGGCGAGGCCCAGGCCTACATCGGTCTGCCCACGGTGCCAACAACAGACTCTCCGGTCGCCAACGGAGACCCGCAGCAGACGCGCCTCCACCAAGCCAGCCCCGACCAGCAGGCCCTGTGCGCACGGAACGGTCAGGGAGCGCCGGTGGGCTCGTTTCCCCTGACGACGCAGGACACGACCGTCGACCAATCGGGCGGCAGCAGGGGGCATCGAGAGGTGTCGGGCCTGGACAAGGCTTCGGAGAACGGAGGAGGAGAGCTGCTGCTGAAGCCCGGGGATCCTCACCACGAGGCGTACGCGAGCGTGGACGCCGAGCACTACCTGCAACCTACAGACGACAATGGCGGCGGCGAGGAGGGCGGAGGCGGCGGTGGCGGCGGTGCAGGAGGAGGAGGAGGCGCAGGCGGGGAAACTGAGATTCTGTGTAACGGTGTCACCTCGGTGGTGGCGAGCCCTCAGTCGATAGCTGCCGGCGCAACCATGGAAGGGGCGCTCTACAGCTCCCCGCTCCCCCAGCAGGGCGGCGCCGGCGGTGGCGGCGGCGTATCGGCCGTGACGGCGGCCGGGGCCGGGGCCGCCGCCGCCATCAGCCTGGAAGGTTTCGAGGCTTCGTTCGGGAGCCAGTTCTCTGATCTCATCAACGATTTCATCTCGGTCGAGGGGTCCGGGGGCGGCGTGGGAGCCGCCGTCACCGGGGTGCTGATGCCCCAGGAGGCGGCGGCGGGAGACGAGCAGGCGGCGGCGGCGGCGGCGGTGGCGGGCCACCTGCAGGGCTCGGAGGTGGAGCAGGGAGCGCTAGGACTCCTCCAGGAGACCGGGAGGCTGTTTGGCGTGACGGACTACTCCCCGGAGTGGTCGTATCCAGAGGTTAGTAAAAACCCAACATGATTATCACTCATTATTTATTCATGGTTCCTCCAACAGTAAAAATCCGTCCCTCCACCACCACCACCGCCGCTGCCGCCGCCGCCGCCACATGATTGACGGTGGCTCGCACTGATGTTAAACACCGAAATCATGTTCAGCACAATTTGTGCGAAGACCGCCAGCCTGGCTGTGGTTCGTGGTCATTAAGGAGTCAGAATATCTCAGACTCAGCTGATTGGATTTTGATGAAATTTCAATATTACACTGCTTCCCCTGGGTGGCTCCATTAATGTAGCCATGTACCACTTACAATAACTCACACACCAGTTCTGTCATTGAAATATGATGAAACTCGTGGAAACATAACATCTTAGCATCATTAGTTTCTAACACACACAAAAAAAAACAATAACTTTCCACAGTTGGGTCAATTAGTGGGAAGAAATTGTCTGAAAGAATTTGAACAACTTGACCGTGTCTCCAACATCATGTGCACAAATTCAGCTAATATGTTTTTCCTCAGCTTTCTTCCAGGATCATCAGTGTTACATCATCCTGGTAATCCCACGGTTTCTTTAAAAAGAAAAAAAAAGAAAAAAACACAGTTGAGTTCAAAGGGTGAACGTATCATTTTTACAATGAGCTGAAAAGGTGTATCAAGACCAAGACAAACCGACTGAAAAACAGCTTCTAAGCCAAAGCCATCACAATACTGAATGCAAACATGAACTGACAGCCTGTGGCTATAGAATATATCTTATTTATTTACTTTACTTTTTATATTTTTATACAAATACTCTCATATTTTACCCTTCTAGCACAATGCACTTATCACTTTATCCATACACATACTCATATTGTTGATTGCTGAACAACTGTTATTGTCTGTCTTGTTTCTATGTGTGGTTGCACTTTAAAGGGATAGTTCAACATTTTGGCAAATAGGCCCATAGCCATAATCCCTATGATCTTAAGGGGGTAGGTTTGTTACCTTTAATTGTCGGTGCAAGCTATTTTTAGAGCTATTTTTTTCACCACGCTATGAGATGATAACAGAACGTTACGAGACATTCATGCAAAACCGCTGATGCACGTTCCCATAGGGGTAAGTTTTTTCAGCAAGCAGTCTCTGCATTTCCCTCTAAAACATCTCTGTCTTGTAACGTTGTGTTATTATCTCTTAGCATGGTGAATGTGCAGGTCATAGAGCGTTTTGGAGTTGTAGGATTGTGTATTTGTTGAGGGAAACCCAAGAAATCCCATGAGCCTCCGTAGCGTAGCTCTGAGCAGCTCACGGCTCTGCTCCGCCTTTCTTAAAATATCTTGCACCAACAATTAAAGGTAACGAAGCTACTGGTATGACTATAGGGATAATGGAAACGGGCCAATTTGCCAAAATGTTGAACTATCCCTTTAAGGTTTAGCTTTTAATCTCATTGTGCTGTTGTGCAATGAGATTCTGACTCTGAAAACAAACGCTGAATAAACCGAGTCTTCCTCATTGTTGTGTGTGTAATATCTAACTTCACGTCTCATTCAGCATTATGTGTTGTTGTTATTATGTTTTATTTTTAGCTACACATGATGGCAGTGCTGTTCAGATGGCTCGTACAACTTTGTTCCACTTGGATGTAAGGAGCTGCGCGGCCTCAAGGGGGCTGCTGCCAGGCCTTTTTAAGTCTCGCAGCCTCGTCGTCATTAACAAAATAGTAATTAACTCTGTAAATGAGGCAGGTTATGCTGTCTCTGGGTTTTTAGATTTATATAATAGACGGGAAAAACAAAAAGGTTTCATATTTAGGCCACTGTGTCTCTGAGGTGTGTTTAACTGACAGATGGAGTCAGGATATTTTCATAGAAACACCTTTTGTGTAAACAGGAGCAGCAGGTAAATTTAGATCACGAGAACCAAATGTGTTTATGTGTGTGTGTCATTCTCATACAGACTCTTCCACCATCTCTTTTGTTAACTGTATATTTTAAAGTCAACAACACTTCATTTGCATTTGTTTTTCTTGCCGTGATGTCACACTGAGGCCCGTGTTGTCCTGTTTGCTGCAGGGTGGCGTGAAGGTGCTGATCACGGGGCCGTGGTTGGAGTCGAGCAGCGAGTACAGCTGCCTCTTCGACCACATCAGCGTCCCGGCTGCTCTCATCCAACCTGGGGTGCTGCGGTGCTACTGCCCAGGTAACACAACTCATTTAATCATTCATTCATTTATTTTATTATTTAAAAACAAAACAAAACAATTTGTGTTAATATAAGTCTTAAATAGTTATAAGTGTTTAACATTAATTCTTGCAGAAAACATTTTTTTACAGTTTTTATCCAATGAGGAGAGAGAACGGCATGCAGGGCACAGAGAATAAATAACATGTGATAAATAATACATTTTACAGTAAGACAAACCCAAAACACTGCTCTTTATTTCTAAATCTAAACATTAATTCTTGCAGTTTTTTGAGAGCGGCCAAGGCACAGAGAATAAATAACATGTGATAAATAATACATTTTACAGTAAGACAAACCCAAAACACTGCTCTTTATTTCTAAATCTAAACTTTTACCTTAATGAGTTGTTTTACTCACCTCATTTGTTCTTTCATTCATTTATTCTATTCACACAATCACAAAACAAGTGTAAGAAACATTAATTTTTGCTGTTTTTTGAGAGGCACAAAGAATAAGTAACACATGTGACAAATGATACAAACACATTTTACAATAAAGCTCACCTTTGTCAAGCACCTATACTCTCACACAATTGGCGTTTACAAAATAAGTTGTTATTGTTGCTGTTATTGTTGTTATTACTGTCTAATACACAGAAAACACTGCTCTTTGTTTCTAAATCAAAACCTTTACCTCACTAAAAGTTATTTTATCTCAGCCCACAAAGATCTAGTGTTTTATGATGTCTGGCAGCTAAGTCTTATTGGTAGACAGACAGTGTTCCCTTTTGATATAAAAAGACAGGAGCAACACAATAAGAAACACAGTGATGATGGTTTATAGTTAAGTTTTATCCTGCAGCATTAAACCTGTGTCTCCTGCAGCAGCCACACATGGGCAAAAAGTAACACTAGACAGTCACGGTCTAATAACAGTCACCAATACTGTCACACTAAAATTATATTTGAGAGGAGCAGCTCTATCTCTATCTCTGCCCTGTCTCCTCATATAGTCATCCATACTTACGCCTTGCCTCATGTCTGTTTCCAGCCCATGACACAGGACTGGTGATGCTACAGGTAGCTATGGGCGGTGAGGTCATCTCCTCCTCCGTGGTGTTCGAATACAAGGCGCGTGACCTCCCTGCCCTGCCGTCGTCTCAACACGACTGGCTGTCCCTGGATGGTGAGAGCATTTGTTTGTGTATTTATAGGGAGGAGGAGGGGTGGTGGTGGTGGTGGTGGTGTAAAGCAGCAGCACAGTTACCACTCACACCGCGCCTGCTGTTATTTATTCAATAAAGAGCATCAACCATAAACAGAGGGAGACTTGTGTCTGTGTAACTGCTTGTGTTGCATGTGTCAGTGTTTTATTCTGTCTATTCTGTTTGTTTGTTTGTTTTTTAGTTTTGTATGACTTTTACATAAAGCGCTAGTGTTTGTTTTAAAGCTAAAACTATGATAAAACCTGTTGGTGTGTGTGGTTGTGCTGCTCTTTTCCATTGCGTACTTTCTGACTGTCACGCTGTGAGATGTTGTGTCTAGAGCCACTGATGTGCTGCTGCTGACCACTATGGTGACATTGCTGCTGCTGCTGCTTGGCTGAACTGTGTTGAATTTGTGCCTGGAAGCATTTCTATCTTTTTTCTTCTTCTGCTGCTGCTGCTGTGTCTGTTTGTCTGTGTGTGCAGGTTTGTTTCAATAACAGATCCCATCATAGCGGTTGTCTGTATGTGTGTGCTGCTGTTTTTGACACCTGTTCTTGAAGCGCCGGTGGTTTAGCCAAGATTTATAAAGGCTTTTGGATTTGTCTTAGGGGCACAGTCATTTATTAGAGTCTGCAGTTGATAGATTGGATGTGTGGGAGAGAGAACTCAGGTATTAATTTGTTTGAACTGCAGCTGCTGCTGATGATTGTTCAATAACACTAAATGAATCACACACAAAAAAAAACGTCCTTGGAGTCAGCAGTGTGGGGGATTTCAGAAGTTTTGTTTTGTTTTTGCACAATGTCTGCACAAGCTCACACAGTTGGGTGTGCTTGGTTGGTTCCTTTGGCTTCTCTGTGCAAATATGTATATACATATATATATACTATATATCCTGATGCAGCTGCAGCTCGGAGACACACGCGGGTCTCTCCTCCTCGGCGAGGCATGTCCTGGGTTACTCTGTTCGCCCCCGTCTCCGCGTTGCGCAATGCGGCAATGCGGCTCTCCAGTCACAGCAGGCTGGCTGTTTACTGGAGTGAAGGGCAAGGACATCATATCACAGTCGCCGGGTCCATTTGAGAGTCAACCCCGTTGGCCACCGCCGGCAGTGTGCGGCTTTTGTGTGTGTTGTGCATGCAAGCCTCAACGCAGACACACACAGATATACACACTCTATATATAGGGGGGGAGGTAGGACTGTGTGGCTTTGACTTTGTAGCCGAGGATAGCGAGGCTCGGACGGGCGCTCTGCCTATTTTCGCTCGCCTCCTTTGTTTGGCCTCAAATGCACAGTGCAGCCAGGTTCAGTGTGTGGAGAAAATAGACAAGAGATCCATATTCTGAGCAAATATGCGTCAGCACACATGCACACAGACACAGACACACACACACACACATGCCTGCTCTGCTCCAGTTTAGTTGATGTGAGGTCTATTGTTGTGCCGATGACGACCGAGCCCCCTGCAGCTCCGAGTCTGGCGGGCGGATTTGAAGCGCAGGCTGCTGCTGCTGCTGCTCTCCTCCTCTCCCAGACAGACACAACGTGGAGAGAGAGAGAGACTCCCTCTTTATCCCTCTCTCTCCCTCCCTCCCTCTCTCTCTCCCTCGCTGCACTTAGTTGTGTTTTGCTCGCTCGAGGTTGCAATGTGTGAGTCGCACACTTCTTCAAACTAACGGGGTTGAGCAGAAGCGGGAACAAAGAGCAGCAGCAGATAGAGACTCGCTGTTTGGGTTCGTAGCTTGTTTGATTTTCTTTTCTTTTTTTTCCTCCATTGTTTTGTTTCCTTTTATTAAAAAAAAGAAAAGAAACTAATGATAACTCCAAAACACGCTCTTTTTTTTTTCCCTTTTCTTTTTTTTATTATTATTTCAGCGTCCAGGTCTGTGCTTGTGTTTGTGTCTGTGGAGTGAAGTTTTCTTTGTCATGCCGCTGCAGACTTACATAAATGTGCCTGTTGTGTCTAAATGGTGCGTTCAAAGCGCTGCGCTGATTTTTTTTTCCTGTTGCAGGATTCAGTCCAAATTGTTTTTGTAGCACATGTAGCTGCTGCTGCTGCTGATGCTGCTGTCGAGCTCAGACAAAGAGATGTTATGAAAGAAAAAAAAGCCACAAGTCCTCACGCGGTTTGCACGCGACATGTTTGGACTAAGAGGGACGCCATAGCCTGCTCGATCTTTTTTTTTGTTGTTGTTGCAAACCTGTGGAGATGGTGGTGGTGCTGGTGCTGTTGTTGTGGTGCGTCTCTGGTTGACCCTGTGCAGTTTCAGCACCAGCACGAGTGGAAAGCGCCACTCAAGTCCACAACAACAACAGCAGTAACAGCAGCAGCAGCAGCGGCAGCAGCAGGGAGGCTAATGTGGCTCCTGTAGAGGCCCATATGACAACAGGCCTGCAGACAGACACATGTGGGCATGTTGCTGATCACCCACAGCTTGGATGTAGATAATCTCTGCTTATAGAGGCTGATATATTTCTATTTAGCAGCCTTTACTGAAAGTTTCTGTGCACAAAAAGTATGTTTATCTGATTTTTATCAACTAATCTTGACTAAAAAGCATGAGTTGGTTTGCATTTGAATATCTTTATAATTTCATGTGCATGTAACAAAAAAAGTGAAAGTTTTGTAGACTTGATTGTTACAAAAACAACAACATCAAGAACCGAAATCCTGGCTTAAAGTAAATGTTGTGTAACTTAATCACTTAAAACTGTTCTGAGCCTGTGCCAAGGTTTATTTATTGGAGAAAAGAAAAATCCATGCAGTCAGACTATTACTCAATGTAAATAACCCTGCTGCAATACAACAACAACAAAAAGAAGTTTCCTTGTACTTGTCAGTACATGCACACGTGTCCAAGCTGAGGGTGATCATGAAGCAAACTTTATAAAGCAGCTGATTGTGCACTCTGGAGCAGGACAACAAGTGATGGCCCTGCCTTTATGTAACCACAATAATTATGCAGCTTTCACTGGTCAATCAAAAGCTATTTACTTAATATCAATACAATTTATAATGTGGTGGTAATTTATTTATATTGGCATTTAAATTAAGCCATTGATAAATAGAATTGCCTTCTATTGACATGTTAATAGGTTAATTAATTTGTTTTAATGACTTCTAAGGAGTTTCCTTTGTGCTCCACATCCTTTAAAACACGAGCGGCATTTACACTGAAGTCACATGTAAGGCAGATAAATTAATGATTGAACAAATCATTAAAAAAAAAACAATTTGAAAGACACTTAACAGGCATATTTCATATTCAGCAATTAACTTTTCAATTTGGGAGGCTAATTAAACGTCTGCTTCTTCATCCCTTTGTCATTCCGAATTTCAATTAGTATTTGTCAACTTAATATCGTGTCAGTTAATGAAGTTATTGTAATCAATCACAGCCCTCTCAGTCTTCATTTTCTGTAATTGTTCCGTTTTTATGTGACTAGAAATCTAATGTACTTGCGTGTGTCTTTGTTTGCAGCTGTAATGAGTGAAAACAGATGTTTTCTTATGTATGTGGCAGCTAAAACAGTGGAGTGTTTTGCTTTGTATTCAGATGAGCCGCTTTGTATTAACGAGAACAACTCCGCTCTCCTCCTGATTGGCGGAGCAGGGGTAAAGGTGGAGACGGGCCTGAGCTTTTGTGTCATAGCGCCGCCGGTGGCTCCACCCCCTTTTTAGCTCTTTTTTTTTTTTGTCCGCTGCAGACAACAGAAAGAAAAATAGGAGTGAAATGAGAGGAGGGAAAAATAGAGAGATTGAGAGAGTGAGAGAGCAGCAGGTGGGATGACATAATGTGCACTGCAGCAAAACTGCAGCAGCACTGAAACAAAGGGTCACATTCACATATACAACCATGACAAAACTCACATTTGTTATAAGATGTATACTTCTTCACACACACACGTACTCTCACAAACATGCAATTTACTTGGTTCCCCAGTCGCTCTTGTTTGTAAGGAGGATTTATTGGATTCCAGCCCTGATTTATTCTCCAGTATTGAGCTCCTCAGAGAAGAGCTTCTCCCCTCTAAGCTTCTCTAAGTAGGATTTACTAAAACATAATATTGATTTGCTTAAACGCAACAACAACAACAACAACAACAAACAACCGATGCTTACTGCTCTCTGTGTGTGTGTGTGTGTACATGTTTCCCCCCCACCTTCATTTTTCTGTAGATACCCAGTTCAGGATGTCTATCTTGGAGCGTCTGGAGCAGATGGAGCAGAGGATGGCTGAGATAACCAATCAGAACCCCAGCTCAGAAACCATGGCAACCAAGGGCGGAGGAGTGGAGGGAGGAGGAGGAGCCACCGAGCAGCAGTCTCAAGTAAGGAAGGCAGGAAGGAGTGATTTAGTGAGGAGTGCATGGAAGACGGCATGAAACTAAATGGGAATTGTTTTTATTATAAAAAGTAAATCTCTATTTCAGTCACTGGGATGACATTTGAAATCTTTATAATAACCTACTAATTCAAACATGTACAATTAGTTTTATAACAAAATAGTAAGACTGTGCAGCTGCAGTCAATGCATCCAAGTGCAAAAGCCAAACGCATCACCAATTTCAGATTCACACAACAAACTACTTCGCCGTATTTTATGACAAGGGTCTAAAATAAACTGACAACATAAACAGTAAAAATAGTAATGTTGAAGTCTGTACAGTCAATATGCTGCTTCAACTTGGAGTTTTTTGAGAAACACAAGGATTTCAATAAGATTTGGATCGTGTTACAAGCAGAAAATAGTTGCTGTGTCGTTTCAGCATTTACGTGGATGTTGCCACAAGGAAGTGTAAGAAAGCATCTTCTTTGATTTTGTGAAGGAAGGTCCAGTTTATCCAACACTAAGACAGTTCAGACATTAGAATTAGAAAAACTTTATTGATCCTCAAGGGGAAACTGCTTTGCCACCCAATAAAAACAAATACAAACAAACAAACAAGTGCTGAAGCTCCTTCCATCAGCGTTTAGAGAATTTAACCAGCTCTGATCACGGCTGGCACTCAAGTTTAGTTTCACTTTGTTTTGACCTTTTATAGGCAAAAAAAAACCTTTTTCATTATATTTTGGAAAAACAGTGTTGCAACACCCCAGAAATGCACAAGATGATGCAATTAAAAAGTCACCAAAGATTGAAATTCTCCTCTCACTGTGTCTCCTCTTTACTCTGTGATCTTCCAGATTTCTCCGGATCAGGGTTCGTTCGAGGGTCGCGTGGTGGTGGTCTGTGAGAAGATGATGTCTCAGCCATGCTGGGCTTCTTCTAACCAGCTCGTCCACAGTAAGAACTCCAGAGGGATGACCTTACTGCATCTGGCTGCAGCTCAGGGCTACGCTGGGCTCATCCAGACACTCATTCGCTGGCGGTGAGTAACACACACACACACCTAACACACACACACAAACATGACACACCGTGTTGAACGCAAGAGACTGTGCCAATTAACGTCACCTTTCGTTGTCTTGTCTCTGCAGCACGAAGCATGCCGACAGTATTGACCTCGAACTGGAGGTGGATCCTCTCAACGTAGACCACTTCTCCTGCACTCCGCTGGTGAGTGATTGATTATATCTGAATGACATTTTAATTAAGTGCATGTGTCTTTCTCTCCCTCTCTCTCCAAGCAGTTGATGTGTGACTTGTTTTTTTTTTTTTCTTCGGGTCTCTCCAGATGTGGGCGTGCGCTCTGGGCCACACCGAAGCAGCACTGGTGCTTTACCAATGGGACCCGAGAGCTCTGGCTATCCCTGATTCGCTGGGACGCTTGCCGCTCAACATCGCTCGATCCAGGGGTCACACTCGCCTGGCCGAGCTGCTAGAGCACCTACAACAGACTCCTCAAGCTCAGGGCCAGCCGGCTGACACCTGGATGGAAAGGTGGAGAGGAGAGTCACAGACCAGCGGAATAAGCAACAACCCCACTCCAAACACTAACTCAGGTGGGAACGGCAGTTTATCATCAGCAGGGGCACATGTGTGGAAGATATGCTTGATTTTTGAAATACATCATGTTTTTACGGTTGTCTGTCCGTGCCATTCTTGTAATTACGACATCTCAGTGATGTCCTGAAATTCTCGAATTTGGCTTTCGCCGTTTTTGGCATTAAATGAAGAATTCATGCTGTAAATATTACAAATTCATCTTCTTACAAAAAGATGAATTTGACGGTTGAAGAAGAGGAAGATAATTCTTTGCATGAATTAATACATCTGGCCATTATTGAATGCTCAAGCCCCAGAAGGGAAGATTGCGATTTTTATTTGCTGCAATTTGGCAGAGCCGTCCAACCTCCAGGCATTTAACTGAGCCTTTAATAAGTTGGCTTGTCCACTTTATTAGAAATGCATGTTGTCATTAATTTTAACCATCTTTGTCCTCCCCTACCTCCCTCCCTCCCCCCCAGAGCTGAGGAGAGCCAGGACCGAGAGCCAGCCAGACAACCAGAACCAGAGCTGGAGCCAAACAGGACACAGAGCTCCGCAGGGAACCCAGGGAGAACAGGGAGGTCCGCCCCCAGCCAAGAGACTCAAACCCAGCCCAGACACACAGCAACAGCTAGCTAACTCAACCCCCAGCACCCCCCCCAACCTCCTCAACACCTCCCCCAGTCCTAACCCCCTCCCCGCAAACGCCCCACAAACTCAACCCTCCAACCTCAGCTGTCAGAACGCACCTCCTCCTCCACCTGCCAGCTCCAGCCCCAACCAGCCTCAGCCCCCCAGCACCCCATTCTCCCTCCTGCAGGCCAGGATAGGGGGGTCCGGAGGGGGCAACAGGTGGAGTCTGAGACAGACTCTGGGGCAATGTAGCCTGGCCAGGAGGATTCTGGGAAAAGAGCGGCTGGCCATTCACCTGCGCCAAAGAGTGCTGTCTGACAGGGGAGAGGAGACAGAGCTGCTGACCTATCAGGATAACACTGAGGACTTACAGGTAGGGGGAGCAGACTGTTAGGTGAGGGGGGGGGGGGGGCGGTTTGGATCTCATTCCTTAAACAAGACTGAACTCTTTATACTGTATGTGATGGTTAATGTGTACATCTTCGTTTATATTTGTGTGTGTGTCATGTTTGTGATGAAATACGTGAAAAAAAAGAAAAACAATTAAAAAGCTCTCTCTCTCCAACCTTTGGCCTCAATGTGAACAAAGGAAAAATGTCTATGAAAAGCTCACTAAGTTAAAGGGATAGTTCAAGTTCAACGTTTTGACAAATTGGCCCATTGCCATAATCCCTATAGTTTCAGGAGTAGGTTTGTTAGCTATTTTTAGAACGGCGGAGCAGAGCCGCGAGCTGCTCAGAGCTACGCTACGGAGGCTCATGGGATTTCTTTGTTTCCCTCATCAAACTCATCAAATACACAATCCAACAACTCCAAAACGCTCTGGTGGACAAGTTGTGACCTGCACATTCACCACGCTATGAGATAATAACAGAACGTTACGAGACAGAGTTGTTTTCAAGGTAAATTCATGCAAAACCGCTGATGCTCGTTTCCGTTGGGGGCAGTTTTTCAGCAAGCAGTCTCTGTATTTACCTCTAAAACAACTCTGTCTGGTAACGTTCCGTAGCGTAGCTCTGAGCAGCTCACAGCTCTGCTCTGCCGTTCTAAAAACATCTTGCACTGACAATTAAAGGTAACGAACCTACTGCTATGACTATAGGGATTATGGCAATGGGCCAATTTGCCAAAATGTTGAACTATCCCTTTAATGGTAAGACTGAAAGGTGACAGCAAACTGGAGCAAAAACAGGACAGACTGATAATCTATCTACATGTTAATGATAGTTAGTGACAACTCCCACAAGTCCCACACAAGCAGACATACTCTAACAAGCAATAGCAGAAGGGGAACAAATACTAAATACTTATTCATAGAAGCCTAATACTAACTGGTAAAAGCAAGATATTCCAACTCAGCAAGTGAACAGCAGTGTGGTCTGATTAACCACAGCTAGCAAGAGAAAGTTTTGAAGAAAGTGACTGCAGTATTTTTCATTAGGACAGATGTGACTCTGCATTTTGATTTAATGAAATCTGATAAAAAGAGCAGTGCAGGTCCATCAGAGTAGGAGGAAACATGAAGGTGAGATAGATAGATGTTGTATGCAAACTTTGCTGATTTGGGTAAACTGATAATGGATGAAGGTTGAGGTTGTTTATATTATAAGATAAGCACATTGAAGGTGAGCATACAGAACCAAACCTCCAAAGTCAAGTGCTAATGATGACAGTCAGGCAGGAGAATGAGTTCCCACCTTTGAATATCATTATGAATAACTACAAGAGACATGTGTCGTCAGCGTAGGCGTTAAAATAAATGACAAAATTAAGTTTATTTTTCATTTTAAGGGAAGCAGGTGTTATGCATCTATAGATAACACCTTTCCTGCATGTGTTGCATTGCAGATGGACATCACAATGCTAGCTGATCACATCATGGAGGCTTCAGCTGGTAGGCTTAAACACGAGGCTATGGAGACTCACACAGACTCTGGGAAGGTGGGGATCAGCAGTGACGTCAGGTTACTGTCTGGTTACCTCGGTGAGGTGGAGAGGTGAGTACAAGTATGACAGAATTCACCATTTTTAGTCAATTAAACTCATCAAATGGTGTAAATCCCCCTTTTTATAACAACAAAACTGTCGCTTCGCTTTGTTTCTCTGCAGGTTTCTGAACTCCAAGCCCCAGACTCCTTGCCCCAAACCAAACTCTCTCTCAGGGCCTGAGGATCAGCAGAGTCCTCAGGCTAAGCAAGCCCCGTCCTCCCCCTTCGACTGGAGCTCCTTCCTCTGTGCAGCTATGAAAGAGGAGAGGTTGAAAACTGACTCCTCCTGTCTAGCCATGACTGAAACAGAGCAGGCAGAGCTGTATGAATCCATCAGGCACGCCCTGCACTCCCTCAGAAAACACAAGGTACACATGTCCTCCGCTTATTTTAGAGGAACGCTTGTCCCAGAAACTTTGCCCCAGAGATCTGATGCATTTTGTCAAGAGTTGAAATGAGCTTCCTCCATTTCTTTCTTGCTTTGACAGGTTGCAAACCATTTAATATGTAAGATGTTTATACTAATGTTACTCCCTTCAGGGTCCCATTCAGGAACAACGCAAAGAGATTGCAGCAGTGATTCAGCGCTGCTATAAGAGATACAAGCAGGTAAGCCTTGTGACTTGACTTTATAATTATTCCTAATTATTCTGCCAGCTCCTTTCAAACAGTATCAAGTACATCTGCGGTGCTGAATCATATGTGCAGACATAATCGTGTTATGAACGGATATAATCTATTCAGAAATGTACCATTAAAAGTCTCAGTTTAATTTAGCTAAAAGCATTCCTCGATTAATCAAAACCACAGACTGAATTTCTACCAAACTGACACAAGCAGCGAGTTTTAGTAGGTTTTTTTGTTGTTGTTTTTGGTCAACTTTATTTTAACTGTAGATAAAGATGGACTCAGCCTCTGTGGCATCAAACATAGGTTTCTAAAGACTGGTTTTGAAGCTCATCTGTTCTGTCTCCAGTCGTCACTCAAAGCACACGTCCTCAGTTCTGCAGAACTTTAACCTCTAATATGAGAGATTTGACCCACCATGAAAACATTAGGTGATAAGCTATAGAGACCACATTCGTTTTTCTTGGTTTCTGCTGTAAAGGTTGTCATTATGACATTGAAGTCTAAGGGGACTGACTTGCATTTGCAGCCAGCCATTCAAAGAACTGCAGTTTATGGTACCTCATTTTTCAGCCTCAAAAGTTGCCGTTTACTTTTAACTCCACTCCAGGTAGTTTAACATTAAACATATTTGAGTTGATCTTACTCACTTGTGCTTTTAGTAGTTACTTCTTCAGTCAGTAGTTTTTTATTTTGAACATGTAACAGAAAAAGATAATATGAGAGGAAAAACATTCATTTTTCAGCCTGAATCTAATAGTTAAAATAAAAGTTGCCGATGTCGATGCCGATGTTTTAACAACTCCACGATGCCGATGTTTTTTCTTTTTGCTATTCCGTCTTTGGTGCCACAGAAACATTACTGAACTACTGTATTTTAAAAGTCTTTCAGCTCTTCATCATATTATTCAATGAGCACAAATTCAGTTAGTGAAACAAAAACAATTTTAATGTCAATTTTTAGTTTACTTCTTCAGTCATGGTAAAAGTAATTAGTTTTATTTTGCAATTAAACTTGCTCATTAACACAGAGACAGAATGATAAGAGTTGTTGTAATATGTAGACTGAAAAAACAGGATTTTCCATCAAACCTCAATTAAAAAGCCCCAGAGTCCTAACTGTGATAACCTACATGACTTGTGACTGGTTACAGTGAGAACGGAGGCTCTCTGCCTTTCACCTGGCGGAGCATGCAACCAGGCCACCGCTGCGGTGTTTGTGTCCCAGCTCTTGTCTCTGTGGCACCGACACAGACGCGCTGCGTAACGTAATGACAGTTACATAATCCATCGCTACATATTGATTTCTCGCCGGCTTCGGTGTAAACACATACACGTGGCCAGGCGGAGGTTAGAAAAAAAGCGACCAGACGAGTTTCTCTAACGGTGTTTTAAGCCCATACTCAGGCTCCTCCGTTCCTCCGCTCGCCATGAGCTCTCACTTAAAACCGTGTTTAAAACTTTTTTTCTTTCTTTTTTTCATAAATCAATCCGCGGATCACATGTGTGCTGAACTGAAGATATTAATCCGAACAGATCAAAACGGTGCACCAAATCTTCCCCCAGAAAAAGGAAAGAAGAAAAAAACATTTAAACAACATAATTCTGAATCCTAATAGTTAAAATATTTATAATGCTGAAAATAACTAAATATATAACAATTCATTATAGGCTACATCATTCACTTCAGTTTTGATTGGCTAAGAAGTTAAGCCGTTCACTTCTGTTGCGATTCCTTGGAGCAAACCTAAAATATTCATATATTGTAATGAATTTTCTTTTATCTTTAACAGTAATTTACAATTAATACCTACTTTGGAATTAGTATTCAACATGACGAAGTGCTGACAGGCGGCTTAACGCTACTGTGCTCCTTCTTTCTCAGTATGCACTTTATAAGAGAATGACCCTGGCAGCCATCCTGATCCAGAGTCGTTTCCGGAGTTTCCATGAGCAGAGGAAGTTCCAACAGAGTCGTAGAGCAGCGGTCCTCATCCAGCAATACTACCGCTCCTACAGACACTCCCTCAGGTACTTCAACAGGCATCAGCACAAACACACTCGCAGACACTCGTTAATTAAGTTGTAAAATATATACTCACGCCCTCTTGTCTTCTCGTCTTCGCCTGCAGCAGCCTCCTAACTAAAAAACAGAACCAGGCTGCTCGCAAGATCCTGAGGTTCCTGCTCCGATGCCGCCACAGGTGAGACACGAAGCTCTGCACGCACACACATACACACATACTGTCAAAACAACACATATCCACGGACTCATACTACATATTACCAGTGGTGTAGTGTGGGGTGGAGTGGATGCAATGAGGAACTAAGCAGGATTTTCCCGTGGCTATGCTACATTTTTACCTTAATTAAAGAGTTGTGATCGTTAACTACACGACCTGTAACTTGTTACGAGTTAGAACAGAGACTCTCTGCCTTCCACCTGCGTCACACGGCTGAAACCAACCTTGTAGCATCAGAGTAGGACCTGGCCGCCGCCACCGCCACCCTGGTGTCCCAGCTCTAGTCTCTGCAGCACCGCGACAAAAACGCGCTCTGTAACCGGCAATCTTTCGTTTATGACAACACAAATATACACGTCGTAACATTGTATATTTTATCCATCGCTCCGTATATTAAGTTTTCTCCGGCTTCGTTGTAAACAAATGCACATGGCCTGGCGGAGGGGTAGCAAAACAGCGGAAAAACGAGCGGATGGGTCACCCAGAGTAACGGGAAATTTCCACTGGATGCGGATTCGTTTCAATTCTGTGTCAGTTTCATGCATCGTGTGTTTATGATTGGTGTGTTATGATTAGGTACTAGGTGGTCTGGTCTAAAAGTTGCTTGTCTAGAGATTACAACACTTTGGAGTGAATGATTGTGACGGTGGCGTTAGGCCAGATAACAATTAAACATTACAGTTCAGTGACACTAAACTCTCGTGTGGTAGTGGATTGTATTTCAATGACGTCACAGATTTACAATGGCGTCGACCCAGTAAAAAAAATCCCCACTACACCACTGCATATTACACACACACATACACTCACATGCACACACTTGCAGCCCACTGCCACGACACGTGCGACGTGCGCTCCCTACATTGGTGCTAATAGTTGGTGTTGTTTTACTGTTCCTGTGTGTGAAGCCCCTTGATGGACCATAGGCCTCTCAAACGGGTGAGTCCTCTCTCCCTCTCTCCTCTCTCTCCCTCTCTCCCGGTGGCTGATGCCTGTTTGCATGTCAGCGGAGGGAGGGGGAGAGGAGGTCCTGGATTATCATCCTTCCCTCTCACTCTCTCTCTCTTCTTCCCTCCCTCCCTCCCTATCTCCCTGTCTCTCTCTTTCTCTCTCTGTCTCTCTCTGAGGACTGCTGAATGATGTCGGTACTTGTGCATGACTGACAGATAGATAGATAAATAGATAGATAGATAGAGGAGCGGTTCTTGCATATGGTCTTCCTGGGGGCATGTTCTGACTGACATCATTAGGGGGACGTTAAGTGTCTTGCTTGGCCTGCCGGTCTCTTTTATTTGTGCCTTGGTGGGTGGAAGAGGATAAAAGGACTGAGTGAGTGCGCGAGTGTCTGGAGCAGGAATTGCAAGCAGTTTGTTGAAAATGGCTTTTGGATATATATAAATATAGAAAATAAAACTGGGGGAAACTGTATTTCACCAAAGAAAAATGTTGCACTTGCATGCACAGAAACACACACACACACTAATGAGTGTTTGGTTTCTCCTCAGGGCCAGAGAGCAGAGAAAGGCCAGGGGTCCTGAGAGCCCACCACCAGGCCCCACACACAGCCCCCTCAGCCTGTGAGCAATCTATACAACTTCCCTGCCCTCCATCTTGTCCTTTTTCTTTCTTCTCTCCTCCATCCTTCCCGAACTCTCCGTCTCTCTCTCCCTCCTTCCTCCCTCTAACTCCCACCCCATCTTCTCCTCTCCTCCCCCTTCTCTCCCTCCTTCACTCTCACCTTCTCTCTCCCCTCTTCTCTCAAGAGTGGGGAAACAAAAAAAAAACTCTTCCCAGACAGACTGAGGACAGGATAGGTGTCCATCATGGCAGCTCAGACAGACAGACTGCTGGGTAGAGCCCAGAGACCTGGCTCTGCCCACAGCACTGATCCTCCTCCACAGTTTCACTGGGAGGCCATCACATTAACCTCATGGCATTCTTTGCACTCTTCATGGGTATGTTTCTTTGCAAGAAAAAGTCAACGAGTCAAACAAGAGAACGCGAGGAAGCGGGAGCATCTGACGACGACGATAACGACGACATCTGGCCGTTCACGGCAGCGACTGGATGCGTTTGAAAGGCACTGGTGACGAACAGCTTGCTCAAGAGGCTACTTTGACATGCAGAAAATATACAAAACCTGTTGGGTTTTGTTATCCAAACAGTGATCCATGAAAGAATAAGAAAAACATAAACCAAAAAACTCATTTCTATGTTGCATTTGCATGCAAGGTTTTTTCGCTTATTCCTCCTCTCCATCATCCTAAAGAGCTGTAGTGGCAAAAATCATTCTGCTGATTCAGTATATCACAATATCACCAACCACTCTGACTCACAGGCTCAACAAACCTATTAATCAGTCACCCGATCCAAAGGGGAGGAACTGCACTTGAATGTAAGAGGGGCATTGTTAGATAAAGGGTTGGGGTCAGAATAACGATGTCTTAATTTGTTACATGGACTTTGTATGGAGTCGTTCTCAGAGGCAGCACTTTGCTCGCCTGACGTGGTGTGTCCGTGTTTGTTCAATTCAATGCATGTGTTTGAGCTACAAGCTCCTGCATGCTTGCCAAACTGCTTTAGTGTTGTTTCTTTTGTATTTCTATGTGTAGTTGTGTCTCACTTACGTCCTCATCAACTTATCCTTGCCCTGTGTAATGTGAACTGTGTAAGGACAAATGACTTATTTTGGGTGCTCTTTTTTTTTTAAGAACTTTATTTATTTAAGGGTCTAATTATTAATTTAATTGGCTCAAGAGTGGTTTAGCTTGAGACTGGTTTTCTCCCCTTGTGTGGTAAAATATGACATGTTCCAATGGTTAAATGTCTCTGTTAGTTTGTTCTTTGCGTGAACCTCTAAATCCTAACTGTGGTTTTGAGGAGAGAGTCACATACCATTGCCTTGACTTCTTCTTGACTCTGAGAGGTCTCTATGCTTGCTCTGTACAGGACATGGGTCCTATACCTGCCCCTATACAGGGCATTGGTCCCCATATTAGCCCATATGGGCAATCAAATCCATATTTTGGACTATTGCATATTCCTGTATATAAACTGACGAGGTAAGGGGATATGAGGACCCTGAAACTTTTTCATAAGAGGACTGTATTTAAGATTATAAATTATTTTACTCCCATAATGAGAACTTAAGACAGAGACTTGGGTACACAGGATGGCTGTATTGCTTGTATATAATGTAGATATTACAAAAACGGAGTAATGTGCATGAGATTTAAGACAAAGAAACAGCAAAAAGAACACGTTAGTGGCTATGGACTGTGAGAGGATTTTAACTGCTTCACTTTAAGAGTATCCAGTATAAGTGTTACCGAAAAGAACATTTTGTTAAAGCATGCAACTGAAAAATCTAATGTTAGAATTATAAGTGGGAAAACAAAGTTAGCTGAAACAATGATCTTTCAGACAAAAACATTTACACTTTGTGCTTTTGTTTTCTTGGCTAGCAAAAATTAAACCCTTTTTGCCAGTAGTGCCAATTATTATGAATGCTATTTTGCCTAACAATATGTTACGTTGGGGAAAAACCAACACCCAAAAGATTATCAGTAAGACCCACAGAGGCAAAACACACACACAGCAACAACAACAACAACAACAACAGCAACAACAACAACAACAACAAACAGTAGAAGAGATCTAGTACTAGCTCAACGGTAGACCTCCTACAAGTTCTGACGTTTGTCTGAGGCAGACTTTACGTATAGATGACGATGATGATGATGGTGATGATGATGCAAGTGTGAAGATGATACTTATGGTGATGATGACGAAGATGATGATGATGATGATGATCGTTTTAATGTGAATGCAATGACTGATGACCCAAAAAAACAACAACAAAAAAAAGGGAAGAGGGCGCTACATTCTTTACAATGTGGTTGTGCTTCAGCAACACACTAGCTTTTATTCAGACCATTAACCACACCTACAGCGGATCCAGCCTGGCCTCCAGTCAAAAGCTTTCCATCCTCAAAAAGAGAATGTCTCCTCCCCACTTTTTTTTATTATTACATATCATTTGATCTCTCTTTTTTATTATTATTATTATTATTATTTATTTTTTAATCTCTCTTTCTTTTCTCCTCATCGTCACTGCCATTACTCTACGACATGTACTTTGGACTTCTGGAAAGCTCTGTTTAGAAAGTGCCTGCTCAATAACAGAAAAGTGCAAGCTAATATCAGGAAATATCTATTGTATGTCCTCCAAAAGGTCGCCAGTCACCTTATTTATTTTCCTAAATTGTGTGTTTAAAGAAAAAGAAAAAAAACCTTGATCCGAGTCTAAGTTAAGACGCTCTAATTTGTCAGTGGTATGAATGGATGCTCATGGCCTGACTGATGCTATGTGTTGCTTTATGAAACAAGCCGGTAATTACAGTATCACTTTTACTCCCCACTTATGTGTGCATTTTTGCAGTATTATTAGAAGGAGAAAACCATAGAATTCAGCCTCTGTGTATGAAAGGCACTTGTCACAAGTCGATTTTAACGTCCCGGTGTCGCTGTTGGGAGGAAGAAGTTGTGTTTTCTTGCATTGGACTCAACTTTTTGTCTGTCTTTCTTCGGAAACAAGTCCTTGCAGCATTTATATAATAATAAGTGAAAGCATAACCCAGCAGTTTTCCAGAACAAAACAACTGTCATACACACTTTCTTTCTTTGTCTTTCTCTTTCACCCACTGTCTCACAAGCAAACATACACACAAACAAACACTCACACATACAATCAAACACAAATGAACACATTCAGACCCACAAAAAAAAAGAAAAAAGAAAAAAAAAGCCACACGCTTTCTCTCTGTGCTTATGTCTTTGGGAACAATTAAATCTCTCCCTTAGATTTTACTCAGGGTTGAAGAACAGGGAGATGGTATGTGGAGTGTAAAATGACTGCTGACACAGAGTTGTACCACTGGTGAGTGTGTGCATTTGTGTATGCATATGTATGCGTACAACATTGTGTATTTTAGGGATACTCCAGTTGTTCGTTCACTATTTAGTATCCACAATTTTTTCCAATCATGCTCTTGATTGACAAACTCCAACAGATAATATCAGTCCCATTTTTGAAGCGGCGAATGTGAGCTGTTTGCTTCATCCTTGCTGTACTTTGCATCACTTTTTCTACAAGAAAAAAAAAGAAAAGAAAATCTCCCGATTCCTCTCATTTTATAGGATTTTGCTTGGATATAAACTAAATTCAAAGAAAAAGTAACAAGTGATGTTTCTATTTCTACACTTAAACGACTTGTCTTAAACGCACAAGATTCTTAATACAAACAAATAATGCAAAAATACTAGGTAATGGCCACGTTATCAGCTCTTAAATTTTCTTAATTTAGAAAAAAGAAGTTGTAAGAGATAGTAAATTGAAAGATTTACAATTGGAAGATCTCTATTATGTGTGTCTAACATGTTTTCTGACTCTTCATCACTGAGAGACAGCCATGGTTCGGACAGCGCTGTCAGGAGCATTCATGCTGCAGTATCACTCGGACCTTCTCTTAAACTGCCCCTCCTCTCACATCAGCACAACTACAGGACACTGCTTTGATAACACACACACGCACAACACACACAGATACATATACATATACACACAATACATGCACACCAATTCCAAATGCTTGCGCCTATCAACACACAGAATACAAATACACATACACTGAACACACAGATTGCAGAAAAAATCCATTAATATGTTCATGTTTTGGAGAGGATGGTGACTGTAAAAAGAGTATGTAGTGTTTAAAAAAAAAAGTAAAAAAGAAAAAAAATACAATAAAATAAACAAAATAATAACAACAATAATAATAATAAAGAAATATTGCCATAGTAGACAGCTGGTAAACATGCGCAGAGATGGCCTCTGTTCTCATAAGTCCGCCTAGAAATGAATGGTATAACCTTTCAGGCCTTGTTTTGAGAGGGCGTGGCCAAACACCACATTGCATGCTAGAATGGTAGATCCTTATAGATAATCTATGGCTAGACCTCTCCTCTCCTTGCCTTTCTCTTCTTTCGCCCCGTCTTCCCTCTATCTCTCTCTCATCTCCTGCTGTATTCCCACCTTGCCTGCTGTTGTGTTCTCCATGCCTATCTCAGTCTTTCATTCCTCTTTTTTTGTAGCCTAGTTTTTACTTTTTTTGTTTTACAAATGTGCATGCACAAGCATCACTAAATTGTTGATGTTTTTAAAAAGAATATTTTGTTGCTGAGGCCATGCAAAGTGTTTTGAATATTGCCCTTATATGTGGAAAATGTCTTCTGAATGCTTTACATAATTTCTGCTGTAAAATGAAATCAGAATAAAAAGAAAATTTGCACTTTAACTTATTTTCGCCTGATATTCATTCTTTTCATTGTTTATACAAAAATAAAGTTGTAATATGTCTTCTTGTGCTTGCCATGGACTACACACTTTATAATAAGCCACAGGGCAAAATCTGTATTTCTCTATTTAATCTGTATGCAATCTGCAAAAGTATATCCCAATACAAGCATTGTTAGAACAGATTTGTACCTTTTAAATACACTTGAGTCTGTGAGTTTGATGGGACAAGAGAGTTCAATGATACATTGATGTACTACACAGTGACAAGCCAAGTTACTTTATGTATTGTATAAATATAACATTATATTATTATTGTATTTCAGAAAATCCTAGTAAATAGCGTTGCCATGGAGTCTAAAGTTTGGTATGTGTTTAGAGTGAGCCCAGATTTGTGGAACATATCAGTGCTGCCGGAAAATTACTGGTACTCTGGTGCGCTCCATTTACGTCACGTCGATTTCTTTTTTACCGTAAACTACTGCGTACCCTTTTTCCCTCGGGGTCTAAAACTACCTCAGATGTCACTTGACCCGTCTTTGGACAACGGGTGCTTTGTGTGAGGTTTGGTTGATAAAATTCGTGTCGACAAAATCCTATCTTGATTTAAATGTGATAGAAATTATCGATCATTATCATCTCACTCTGCGCCAAATCTACGTCGGTTACGGTAGAAAACGGAAATGCCGTAAGAATCGCAGCTGATGAAGGACGTGGTTTGTTCCGGTGAAAAGTGAACTGGTTCTTCTCGCTGCTGCTTGAAGACAGACCGACGGTTTTAGACTAGACACTTATTATGTTTTAATCGACAGATGTATATATATATATTAGGGCTAGATAGTTTAGCTTAATAAGACAATGAAACCGTTGTGTTTTGCTTCTGAGAACCGGCCTCTGTGACGCCTTTTACCCGCTGCTTAGCTCTCCATCGACGGAAGAAACAATGCAGGCCTAGCGCTGGCTAACGGAAGCTAATCGGATAAAACGCTGGTGCAGTGGGATTTAAACCTTTGGACGAAGCCGTTTTCGACGCTTTAAAAGCCTCCGATCAGGTATGTGACTATTCGTCTGTTATTACATATCCCTTTTCATATGGGCTGTGTCGTTTAAGATAATTTTTTGTGAGAGAAACAGCTCATAATTTAACGCCATAATTTTTCCACAAAGTTGAAGCCGTTAGCGTGTTAGCAGCACGAACGTTAGCGAGTTGAGTAACGTTTAGCTTGTTGATTTGTTTTTTATTAAAAGTCAGTGTTGGCTTCATATATATGTGTCAAGCATGAAGACAGATTCATATTCATTTATTAAGGACTGCACAACAACGTCGGCAGAATTTTCTGTATTCGCGAAGAGAAAGCAGACAGTACAGAGACATTACACAAACAGTACAGTAACAGGGCATTCAACATGGACAGAAGTTGGTTCATTTTTTCCTGCACAATATCCTTATGTGAGTTTTAAGCAGCGAAAAGAAATACAGTCTTTGACATTCCTGCAACATGTCATACAACATAGGTTAGCTGCCTTATTATGATGAAAACACAACATCAAACAAGAACAATCACAGAGAACACCAACCAACATGCTTCCTCTGTTATTAAACGTGTTATAAACACAACAAAGTGAAGCCTTGTAAAATATATAATGAAAAATTACTGGTATTTGAGAGAAGAATAGGATCACAATCTTGGAAACTGATGTACTCGGAGCGATTAGTCATTGATTTGATTGTCTGTTCAATCTGAGTCCTTATAACATATTCAATGAACGGCCTCCATATTCATATGTGATGTTTAGCCTTTAGTATATAAGTTATCCTTACAGCTGGCTAATTTAATAAATATAATTAATAGTGGTCATTACAGTTTTACAATTTTCCACTGTGATCCGCCTTGACAGCTTACACCACAGTGGCAGCGACTCACTTTGTTTTTTTGATCGCGAGTGAAAATTGTCTTTAAGTTTAGTTTGATACGGACACGTGCAGATAAGAATTATTATCCACCTTAATATAACAAAGAGCGAGTGCCCCTGCCAGCGGTTTAATTTATGAAGTTAAGATAACGTGTACTCTCCTTATGTAGTCACGTTTTGCTCTTGTTGTTGTCCTAATTGCTTGCGTGCATTACTTTTCTGAAAATAGTATATCTGTAGTTCAGATCAGGGGAAATACAGCCCGTTTTCCAAAAGCACAGCCTCCCACATTTACTGTTTCCACGTCGTTTAGGCAGAGAGAGAGAGAGACTGGACCCAAACACACAAGCCCTTTTGTATTTGCACAGAGCGATTGTGCAAATGCATAACTCACATGGATATCAATGTCAACAGTGTGCTCTCAGCCTGATGCATTCATGATACTGTAGATGTATAATTGTTGTTTTATTTTGTTATTGTCATGTGAGTCATAGTTGGAACAATTAGTAGATAATTAATTGGTAATTGTCTTGATTGCTGGATTTTAGGCAAATGTCCAAACTGGAGCTTGGAAGTACAATCTTCCATGTCCCTATCGCATCTTGACTAATTGAAAACATAATGAGCAAGTTACTCAATAATGAGATTAAATGTTATTTGTTTGTTGTGGAGCAGGTCAGCTGTTAATGTATGCATTTCTAGAAAATGGCAAAATATTTTTAACTGATTAGACATTATTTACGTATTATGACTGTACTCAAGTTATTGGAATAAAAAAAAAAGTTTTCCAGTTGCTTCTAGTTAAAACTGCAATTTACTACAAAGTCAATACATTATACTACGCCTGCACAATGTGCAAAAAACAAACTGCAAATATTTTGCTATTTCCCTTTTTATTTTCACTGATGAAATTGTTTAAAATGAGGATTACAGATTATTTTTGTTGGGTCTCATTTCAAACAAATGTCTTCTTTTATGTCAGGAGTATTTGATTTATAGGGCGTTAAAGTAGTGCCACAATACTTATGATGGTGCAAGTGCATAACAGTGTAAAAAGGTGTTTTTAAATCCCTCAAAACAAGTATATTTTTTTAGTTTTTTGGCCAGTTCATGCAATGTGGGTATTGCTTTTGGCCATATGTTGATTTATATTGCAGTTCCTGTGCAGCACTGCCCACATGAAGGTTAATTAATTAATGATTCACCCTATGTATCAAGATCATGTGATCTTTTTGTTTAATCTTATTCTCCTCTGTCTCTTTTCAGCTATGAGCTCTCAGCTGCAGGTCTTCTCCCCCCCCTCCATCTCCTCCAGTGCCTTTTGCCGCGTTAAGAAGCTGAAGGTGGAGAGCAACGTCTGGGATGTGTCCACCACCGAAGCTTACAGCTCCATAGCCGGCCAGTCGGCGTACACCTTCACCCCGGCTATGGCTGTGCCTCCTTTTGCACCCTCCCTGGTCTTCCCTCCTGCAGCCCCCGGCTCGAGGGGTCAAGTGGTCGTGCGGGCGGCAGACAGCACCGGCAGTCTTCCCCGTGGCTCCAGTCGTCGCGTCGCTGAGCAGGCGACATCCTCCTCTTACGCTCACACGGAGACGTCCTCCGAAACAAGGGGGCACCGGCACGGGCAGAAGAGAAAGATCGAGGAGAGCAACGAAGGCAGCGGCAGCGGATGTGGAAGTGTCCAAATATTAGAGGAGCTCTCGGCCCCTGCAGCAACTTACTCCACCCGTACCGGCGGCGGTGGAGGAGGGGGCACCGGCCAGTCGATACCACACTCGGCTCCAACCACCAAGAGCAGCAGCTCCAACGGGGAAGGGGATTACCAGCTAGTGCAACATGAGATCCTCTGCTCGGTTTCCTGCAGCTATGAGGTGCTGGAGTTCCTGGGAAGAGGCACGTTTGGACAAGTGGCCAAATGCTGGAAGAGGGGAACCAATGAGATTGTGGCTATAAAGATCCTGAAAAACCATCCTTCGTACGCACGTCAGGGCCAAATTGAGGTAACTAGACTTAATGCTATTTAAAAATTGCTTTACTAACACATTCTGTAATCACATTCTGTCATTACGTCAACACAAATACACAATGCATAAACACCGAAAAACATTCACCCACCCCAAATTATCTAACAAACTTCTAGTTTAAATTAAATACATATCTTGTGGCAGTTTATCAAAGCCGATCTCGCCTGTGTCATCATCTCCTTTTAGTGTAGGTAATGATCAGTTAAACTGTATAAGCAGGATCCTATAGGAAAGTGTTGACATAGGTTTCAACTTGTCTTCAAACGCCTCAGAGTTGTTGTTTCTGTTGCTTGAGGCTGTTGCTCCTGATGTTAATTGCAGGGTGCACTAATGACGCTCAGGCATTGTATTACATTGTAGGTTTTACAATGAAACAGTCAGTGGGCCTGGCATCCGCTACTCTGGGGTGTTTAAGCCCCTCTGAAACCTGGACTCCTGATTGGGTCCTATCGGTCGTGACTCCCAGTGATGAAAGCAAAACACAGATGATGAATTACAAGCCATAATGACCTTGTTGTCTTTGCTAGCAGCTGTTGTGTCGTTGTGCAGTGGAGCTCTGTGCTTCAACACTATCTGCATGCCTTGGCTGTTAATATAATCTATTTACCTGCAGTGTAGACAGTGTTTTTCCTGTTTAAACCGTCACATGTATGTCTGGTGTAAGTAAAGTGTCATGTGAGATGTGTGAAAACATATTAGCATGGATGTAGCCTCAGCAGTCTTAATAATTTTGGAGCAAATGCAACTTGCAGCTTGTAATAACATTATTATGCAGTTTATGGTGTGAAATGTCTGTGGTTACGTGAAGTTGTTTTTTTTCTCTTTCGTAGGTGGGTATCCTGAACCGGCTGAGTGCAGAGAACGCAGACGAGTACAACTTTGTGCGTTCTTACGAATGCTTCCAACACAAGGGTCACACCTGCTTGGTGTTTGAGATGCTGGAGCAGAACCTGTACGACTTCCTCAAGCACAGCAAGTTCAGCCCGCTCCCTCTCCGGCACATCAGACCCATCCTGCAGCAGGTTGGTCAACACGACAACCATTCAGACCCCCTAAACCAAAAATGTATTTTTTGGAAATTATTAACATGCATTAGCAGCGAAGTTGCTAATGCATGCCATAACTGAGCATTTTAGATTTGAAAATGCAGTTTCAAAGCCAGAATCTGAAAAAGTTGGATTCAGTTTTTCAACACCCAGTCAGGTTTAATACGTCAGAATCCCTAGCAACCAATCCCACAGATTCTTTTTTGCATCTGATTTGTTGTTCACTGTGATGGTGACACTTCACAATTACTTATACAGATAGATGTTCAACAACAGTATCAGTGGATAATGTGGTCGAGAGTTTAAGATCTAAGTGAGAGCTTCATGTTTTGCTATCGCCCCTCTGTCTCCCATTCCCCCGGCGACGCGCACCGCCGTCACTGAGCATGTCATGATGCATCTGCATACTCATGAATATTCATATAACCTGGATTTTTCAATGAAGGAGAAATTGTAGATGTGTTTTTAGCCTCTTTAAGAGTTTTTTTAAACAACTTTTTTGTGGAAAAACAATTTTAATCAAAACATAGTCATAGCAGAGCATTTTTACGAAGTTTAATCACAAGTTATTTTATATAAATGCCTATTATTGTTTCTTTAGGTGGCTACGGCGCTGATGAAGTTGAAGAGCCTCGGTCTGATTCATGCAGACCTGAAGCCTGAGAACATCATGCTGGTGGACCCGCTCCGACAGCCCTACAGGGTCAAGGTCATCGACTTCGGCTCGGCGAGTCATGTGTCCAAGGCCGTGTGCTCGACCTACTTGCAGTCTCGCTACTACAGGTTGGTTTGCAAGACGTACAGTACATCTGTGCTATCTTAACCTAAATTCAACCTGTGTTGATGATGCAGCTTTGACTCCCTGTGGTACTGGTTCCTTTAATCTCCTCTTTGACGTCCAGGGCTCCAGAGATCATTTTGGGTTTGCCGTTCTGCGAGGCCATCGACATGTGGTCCTTAGGCTGCGTGATAGCCGAGCTGTTCCTGGGTTGGCCTCTCTACCCCGGAGCGTCTGAGTATGACCAGGTCAGTGCTAACGTCAGTGGAGGAGGATAAAGCTCATAGAGGAGGAGGGTTAATCTATAGACGGAGTTAAGGCGGCGAGTTCTTACACAGAGCAGGTCATAGAGGTACTGTAGGTGATCTGTTGACGCACACTTGTGCCACGTTTCCACTACGTGGTACCGGCTTGGCCTTTACATAGGGAAGGTATTTTCATAAGCCCTTTTTGGCTTCCGCCTCTCCTGCACAGTGTTTAATTCCATTATTTTCATTGTTTTTGCAGGTTATATTATGTGCAAATAAAAAAGTAAAGTAAAACGGCTACTCTAAAGACAGCACCATCCTGTAATGGAAGCCCTCTCCTAGAATAGTACCTGGTACCAGAGCCGAGTCGAGCCGGTACCACGTAGTGGAAACGCGGCTATAGTTACAAGTGCTGTAGAAGAACAAGCATGACTACAAACTGTATGTCTACGTCTTACATTACTCATATCCATGACACTCACTGTTTTGCGTCTCCTTCACAGATTCGTTACATTTCCCAGACTCAAGGTCTGCCAGCAGAGTATCTCCTGAGCGCCGGTACCAAGACCAGCCGCTTCTTCAATCGAGGCCCTGACTCCAGTTACCCACTCTGGAGGCTAAAGGTGAATAAAACCATTCATAAAATCATGTAGAATATTTACTTATATGTCAGACTTAATAATAAATGGCTTAATATGTCAGAATGAATAAATCTTGATGCTTTTTTTGAGTTGATCTGGATCATTGGATAAATTATATCATATGCATGTTCTTGAATATAAATTTGAGGAGAAATACTGTTACTTTTAGTTTAATAGAGGTTTTATATTGTTTTCCAGACTCCATCAGAGCATGAAATGGAGATGGGAATCAAGTCCAAGGAGGCCAGGAAGTACATCTTCAACTGTCTGGATGATATGATGCAGGTAGAGGGAGATTTTTCACATTACATTTAATACAGTCGACAATATTGTTAGATTTTTTGTCTTTTACACTGTACACGCACAAAGCAGGAAACTGATCAATCAATCTTTGACCGATCTGCGGTTTATTTCTGAACCCCAGGTCAACCTGTCGTCTCATCTGGAGGGGACGGACATGCTGGCCGAGAAGGCCGACAGACGAGAGTTCATAGATCTGTTGAAGCGGATGCTCCGTCTGGACGCCGACAAAAGGATCACACCTACAAAAACCCTGGGTCACCCCTTCGTCACAATGAGCCACCTCATGGATTACCCTCACAGCTCCCAGTGAGTTCATGCACCCAAAGTTGTGAACATGAACTTGACGATTTTAGATGAGTGTCAATGTAATTAACTGAAACGCCGTCACTCTCTCTGCTCCTCTCGCCAGTGTGAAGTCGTGTTTCCAGAACATGGAGATCTGTAAGCGCCGGAGCTCCTACGACAGCAGCAAATCCCTGTACTCCACCAACGCCGTCCCCAGCGCTGCAGCCGGGAACCTCACTGTTACCTTCAGTAGCCAACTCAACCAGCATAACCAGGTATCAACGAGTCTAGGCGTCAAAAATATCTCTCATAGAACAAGGGATGCATCTTTTATTTAATATAAAGCAGCTCAAAGCTCTATGGAAATACATATATCACAGACTGAACGACTCCCATTTATAATTAAAGTCACTACTTGGTCGTTTGCTTCCTGTCGATGGCGCCTAAACACAATGGGAAGTTCCACATTCTTTAGAAATCCTGTGCAGTTTCCCTCCACTGTGTCGCAGACAGGCAGACAGACAGGGAGGAGATTAATCCTGGTTGCAGAGTTTCCTAAACGGCCACGCTCCACCTCAGGAATTATCTTTGAGAAGATGCAGCCTGCCCAGTCTGTGACTTTGCAGCTACACCTACCTTGACAACTTAATAGCATTAAATCACTGCTAACCTCTCGGCCACGGTGAATGGAGCTTGGTGTGTTGGATGTGTTCATGCATTCATCAACGCTGCGCCGGAAAATGAAACGGGGAAGCTGAAAATACTTCCATTGCAGCATTTCCTGCATGTCGCACTTTGTAGCTTTTTGAGCTTTTTTTTCTTTTATGTGTAACATGCAAACTACATCAGACAAAGCAGCTCTTGTTTTTGTGTGGCATTTCCTCTTTGATTTGATTTAGTAATGGTATGTGCAGAGTACCGTATATCTGTAGATAACTAATCTACAGCATATGTATGGAACGTATCCTCCAACAGACGGGAGAGTAATAAGAACTGCTCATCCTCATCCTCAGCGGATTATAACAGAGGCCTCACGGCTCCGGTATTAATCAGTGGTGTGTTTTTTAAAATTTCCCTAACAGGTGCCTTCTGCGGGGGGAGCCGTGCCCTTGCTGAACTACCAGCCAGCTCTGTATCAGCAAGCGACCATCAACATTCCCGGGCTGGCTCAGCAGAGTGTCCCAATTCCAACGCGTCCTACTGGGCTGTGTAGTCAGACCGAACCCTTCCAGCAGACTCTCATCGTCTGCCCACCCTCCACTATCCAAGGTACATGATACTAATACTACAACAACAACAACAACAGTGTGGTCAAGTTTGAAGACAAATCAAATGACAGGAAATCTCTCTGTGGCTTATTTCGATTTTGATTTGATTCACTGTGATCGTTCACTTTGATTTGTGTCAGCCTGTCTCTGCTGGCACTTTAATAATTACTTTCTTTTTGTTATATCTACTTTTTAATTACCCCATCACATGAACTGAAGAGCTGTCTGTGCAGATACTGAGCCTGAGTTAAGGGGGTTGATGTGACATAATAAGCAGTAACTTGTCTAAATTTGAATACTTCCATACTTACACTTAATATTTTGATTATATAAGTGTGTCTCGGTTGAAAAGTCTGTCAAAATGCAGTTTTACTGTTAAGTACCCAGATGGTGCACTCGTAACGGCACAAAAGTTGAGTGTGGAACGATGGACCTTTCCCACCTTCGATCATCAATATAACATATGTTATATTCCGCTACATAGCCAAGACGGCGATCATACGTTGATGTGCCAGTATGTTGATTTACATAATGTAAATCAACATACTGGCAGGCCAATGTTTTCTGCCAGTAAGAGGAGCGGTGGCGCAATCTCCACCTCGCACTGAACAGGTGGCCCACACAAGCAAAATAAAAAACAAACAATAAAATAAAATAAAAGTAAGGAATTTATGATCGCTAATTGAAATTACAAACAAAACGAGCTCGAAGTTGTGTTGACGGGCAATAATAGCGGTCCAAAACAGAAGAAGACGTTGGCAACCGTCGCGATTGGTGTCCTCATGGAAGTATTCAAATTGAGACCCGGCACTGGTTTCTTTGAAACATTTATCATAGGTGAAACCTGCTGTGGACATTATTTTGTTTATCTCACATTGTTTTTGTTGTTGTTATGTCTGTTTCCAGGGCTACAGCCATCCAGTAAGAGTTCCAGTTTCCCTGTAAGGATGGATAACTCTGTACCTATAGTACCTCAGAACCAATCTGCTCAGTCGTTGCAGATCCAGCCAAGTATGCTCACACAGGTAAGGCTTTGTGAGGTGTGTGTGTCACCCTTCAGCTGTCTCTGAGCTTGTGTTGTTATATAATACGTGTATTGTGTAACATTTACTGAAATGTCTGAATGTACCTTCATGACACAACCTCTTTTGTATTTTTTTTACCCTCTGTCATTTTCATATTGGGGTGTGACCATCACAGTTCAATCACTGTCACAGCTCAGAACTTTGTAACCTTTTCTACAGGATCAACCACTCAAGAACGTTGCTGCACCTTTTGTCCGTTTCCAATGCAGCAGCTGTAACCCCTACGAGTTACAGGAAGCTCACGCAGTCCGTATCGGGAAAATTGCAGGAGTGATTTACTATCAACAATCCTCTCTGGCTCATGTTCCCACTTATCATATCAAATTCAGCCTGACGCGGCGATCGCAGTGCAAAGTGGTGTTGCATTGGTCGGGGTGCGTCGGCTGACCTTCGTCTCAATCGGGGGTTTCGACCTCTAGCTTGGTTCTCTCGGAGATGGAAATTAAACAGACGTTAAAGGGATAGTTCAACATTTTTGGAAAATTGGCACATTGCCATAATCCCTATAGTTTTAGGAGTAGGTTCGTTATCTTTGATTGTCGGGCAAGTTGTGACCTGCACATTCACAACGCTTTGAGATAACGTTACAAGGCGGAGTTGTTGCAGAGACTGCTTGTCGAAAAACTGCCCCTAACAGCAGTTTGGCATGAATTTACTTTAAAAAACAACTCTGTCTGGTAACGTTCAGTTATTATCTCAGTGAATGTGCAACTTGTCGTTGTGGAGTTATTGGATTGTGTATTTGATGAGTTTGATGAGGGAAACCTAGAACTCCCATTAGCCTTCGTAGCGTAGCTCTGAGCAGCTCACGGCTCTGCTCTGCCGTTCTAAAAATAGCTTGCACCGACTATTAACGGTAACAAACCTACTCCTAAAACTATAAAGGTTATGGCAATGGGATAATTTGCCAAAATGTTGAACTATCCCTTTAAATATTTCCTCAAAACCAACTTCCCGAACGTAGAAAGAGGGAGAATTGGAGAAAAGAAAGGGATAAAACGTGGAGAGAAATGGGGAAAAAATGAACATGCTGCAAAGAGAAAGCACACATGAATGCAACTGTTGTGTAATGCAACTGAAACAGGACTTATTATGTAATTTTGTATATTTTCTTTATGTAATGTATGGAAAGTACACCGACTCACAATGACAGCCAAGGTGACGGATGACTGACTCATCTGATGGATCCACGTGGGTTGAACCCGTGTGAACAGAGCTGCAGCATTTTGCACGGCGCAGTGGTGGGGAAAAGAGGGGTTTTTACAGCAGTGTGCAATTTTCATTTTTACACCATTCAGTTTTCCTTGACAGTGCACACAACAAGCACATGTTTTTTTTTTTTTTGTCAAGGTTGCCGTCAAAAATCTGGCAGCATGGATGAATGATGTGTCATTAGCACCAAGCTGGGAGCAGCAGCGGTGCCCAGTGTTCTCCTCGTTCCTGGATAAATGAGTCCGTCTAAACGGTCTCCCTGTTGGGTTTTCTCCTTTCATTCCCTGCTCCCCCACCGCTGCCAGAGGAGCCGGCCAAAGTTTGAAGGAGAGAAGGGGCGGATTAAGATCTTCAATAAGAAACAAAAAAAGAAAAGTTTTTCCAGTGAGGATGTTGGTTATTACAGTGCATTTTGAGGCGACTTGAGCTTTTGAAATAACAGAAGTGTGTGTTTTTTGTTGTTTGTGTTTCTGATGATTGCATCCTGCCTCTCACTCTGGGCCAGACCTCCTCTTTTTTTTTCTTTTTTCTTCTTTTTTTAATTTATTCCCAGTGTCCTGTCTGGGATGGAGGCCAGATGTGTAGTGAGCGCAGGCAGGAGGAACGAATCTGGCACAGAAAAAAAGCTAAAGTTAATTGCCGTTCACTAAAAATGAGGAGTAATTGCAGCGCCCTGCAGAGGTCAGGTGTCCAGATGGCCGCGGGTGGAAGAACGAGCGTGCATCTCTTTGCACAGCTGGGTTTTTTGAATTATTTTTTGGTATATATTTATTTATTTATTCATCCGCTCCGTCCCTCCGTCTCAATCAGATTCAGGACGTAATTTTTCATCCTACCCTAACGCTGCTCCTCCCCTATCCCCCCTCCCTCCCTCCTTCCCTCCTCCTCCTCCTCCTCCTCCTCCAGGGTTCCTGCACACCCCTGATGGTGGCCACCCTGCACCCACCCTCAGCAGGCTTAGCCCCCCAGTATTCCCTGCCCCTTGGGCTGGGCACCGGGGTGGGTCGGCCCACCCTCCTGGAGCACACAGCCACAGTGCTGGTAAAGCAAAGATGACACCACCCAACCAACCCCTCCTCCGCTTCCCCCCCTCTCCCCTCCTCCTTGAAGAGAGACATGCACATGCACACTCCCTCTACCACTAACAACGCCATCTCTCCTCTCCTGCCCCACTTTTCCGCCCCTTTTTTAAAAATATTTTTCTTTTCATTTATTTGCAATTCTTCCTCTCCTCCCTCTGTGCCACACCACGTTGTATGGGGACAGTCTTGGTTTTATTTTTTTATGTATCACATCTCTACGCCTTCCCTCCTCTCATGTGGACTCGTCATGGTCGTCAGAATCACGTTGTCCAATGCGTATTAATCGGAAAATCAAACTTAAAAAAAAATACATATAACAGGGTTCCCACGCGTCCTGGAAAATCTGGAAAACCTGGAAAACGTTTGACCGATTTTCCAGTCATGAAAAACACATGGAAAATGAGAAAAACAAGTCAAATGTCCTGGAAAATGATTGATCACATCATGACATCAGCTACCAGATCTCCGTTTGACTTTTTCAGACCCTGAAAAACATGTTTTTGCTGTTCTTTGATAAATTTGTCATCATTTCCAAGCATTTAAGAGATTATTTCTTAAGTTAGAGTCGTAGACTTCTGGGAGAGAGAATGAGAGAGAGAAACAAACTGATTGAATGTACAAAATAAGGTATCATTGTCAAAAAGAACACTTGAACGGGACAGCGATGAATCAGTGTATGCCGCAAAAACTAATGTCTGTCAAACTGCAGCAGGTGAAAATGTCCTGGAAAAATCCTGGAAAATGATTTCAAGAGAAGAGTGGGAACCCTGTATAACCATTATTCCTTCTAGAGTTCATGTTTTTTTTGTTTTATTTTTTAATTTCCCCTTTTTGTTTCAATCAGAATTGACTAAATTTTTTTACAATCTCTCCACTCCAGACGACCAAACCCCCCCAACGCACCCCTCCATTCACACACTTTCCCATCCCCACTCCCACAGTCTCTCCCCATAGGTGTGCTGAGGGCATGATGGAGCGCATGTGTTGCTGAGTTGGTCTGCGCTTTGCTTGCAGCTTCTCTTGTCCTGTCCATCCCCCCCCTCGGTTTCAGCAGAGGAGGCTGCAGCTCCAGAGCTAAACACTAAATCCATCCTCCACAGCCCGGCTCTTCTCTGACACACGTCTCTTGTTTCAGCCCCCAGAACATGTGGCATGCCTTCCCCCTCCTCCCCCTCCTCCTCCTCCTCCTCTTCCTCCCTCCTCCTCCTCCTCCTCCTCCCCAAGACGGCTTATCAGCAGACTGTTTGGCCTCAGTGAACTAAACTAATCTCTCTCTTCAGTGTTTCTTCTTTAACAGGCACCGTGGTTCTGTGTATATACTTTTGTCTTTTTATATCCGATCTGACGATTTTACAGTGTCTCATCGTCTGTTGCTTTGCATGATGTCATCCTGTGGATTTGTTGCAGGGCTATGCTATAATAAGGGAATGGCTTGGGAAAGGTTTGCTCGCTTTTATACCCAGCTTCTGTGCTTTTTTGCCTGTAGACAAGATTGCCCATTGTGTTTTTTGTTTTTTTTTGCCTCTTTGTCTTCGGTCTGTTGGATTTGTTTCTCAGCATGGCTCAGTTTGTCTGGCCCATTCCAGTAAAAATAACAATCAAATGACTTTTTTTATTGTTGATTTCATAAATAGCCCCCCAATCCTGGATTTATTACGTGTCCTTAAGTGCGAGTGTCTGTTGTTCTTCTCAGCAGGCCTGGCCCACTGGCACCCAACAAATCCTCATCCCGTCGTCGTGGCAGCAGGTCCCGGGCGTGGCCATCCACAGCTCGGCCCACCAATCAAACGTCAACAACTCCCCCCTGGAAACGCTTCACTCGGATGCAAACGCACAGCAGGGCCACAGCTGGAGGTCAGTGTTGACTGCTGTAGTCCAGACACACACGCACACAGAAACACAACAAACAACAAAACACAGGATGTTTCCTATTTCTAGAGTTAATTTAAAGACTGGGATCAAAGGTTGAATTTCAATGAGTCGCAGTAGAGGTGGGCGATATGGCAAAAATATCATATCACGATTTAAAAAAAATAAAGTCACGATTTCGATTTTATCACAATCTTAAATCGACAGTTTTAGGCCAAAGAACCTTTCTGAACAGATTTTAATCTAAATAGCTGCAATTTTGCAAACATTTGCAACCAAATAAACACACTAAAAGATAAACAACACTCTGATAAAGTGCACTCTTGCAACATAAAAGGTAGATTTCAGTAAACATGAAAGTAAAATATCAATGAAAACATAACTGTTTTATTCAACACAGTCATTTTAACAGGATTTACAGTAAGTATATCAAAAAATGGGTCAAATAAAAATGCAAACTAAAGTAACTGAGGTTATCTCTTTTAGCAAACTTCGATCTCTGCACTTTGGCAGATTGTCTACATGCTCTAATCACTTGATGATCTAATATCATCATATCACCCATATCGCAGTATAATCAGTTTATCTTTGGTTTAATTCGGCTCCTCATCATTTTATTGAGATAACAATCTTTCTTTGGTTGTTGAACTTTCATATTCTCATTGCAGCAGTGTTGTTCATCTCTGACTTATCTGTTCTTTGACCGTAACAGGGGCTCAACCCAAGGCAGGACTCAGCAGGAGAGGAAGAAGGTGAAAGCCCGACGTGGAGAGAACAGAAACAGGTTGGTGCGGCTCTGCAGTTTTTTAATTATAACAATTAACACAGAATGGATCGGAATTTTTTTAATGACATTTTCTCTGCTTCAAAATGATTTGCATTTTCTTTTTTTGTTCCTCCATAGGGGTTTATCTGCTGCGTCATTACTCAGCAGCAGTGGTGTGACCCCGCCCAGCGCCAGCGCCACATTGTCTCAGCCAATCATCATCTCCGACACGCCCAGCCCGGCGGTCAGCATCATCACCATTCACAGCGACACCGACACAGAGGATGAGCGCAAGTTTCATCCAGCGAGGTGAATAAAAATATGAATTCCTTTGTTTTAAACAAATATGTTCTTAATCCGAGTTCCTATTGTTGCTTCACAACCTGCAACAGGTCGAACCAGATGTTTCTCGTTTAGAAACTCCCCATTATCCCGCTACACGCTGACACTGCCCTGACCTTTTCGTGCCAGAGCGCTAATGATAGACGCTGTCGTTTTTCACACTGTGTCTTACTCATGTTTTGTTGTGCTCATCTAATTTCCCTGCAAACACCTGTTAAATAACAACATTTCCACCGTTCACACAGTGTCGGCCTGAGCCAGCGCACCAACGTCATCAGCTGTGTGACGGTGCACGACTCGGACTCGTCCACGGCGAGCCCCCTGACCCCGCTGCCACGCACGCTCAACCCGGCCAGCAGCAGCAGCAGCACCGCGTCGTCGCGCCAGGTGAAGTCTCTGGCCGTGGTGGCACCTTCAGTCAAAACCCAGGGCTCGGAGCGAGGAGCCGCTTCACGTGGACGCGTAGAGACCGGTGAGGGTCGCTCGAGGGTTCCCTCCCCCTCAAAGTGTATTACAGCTCTTGTGTGTTAGTAGTTATTTAATAGATAAAAAGAATTTAACTCTTAAAACTCGTGATCCCCCAGTGAACTACATGAAGCCGAAGAGATCCAGCCGACAGCCGTGCAGCTCAGGGGAGAGTCTGGAGCGTCATGGACTGGTGCCAAGCCAGTCACACCCCTTAAACCTCAGCCAGGTGAGTCTGCATTTATTCTGGTATGCCGGCAATTACTCTTTATTTGCATATCCATTAAAAGCCTCATAGTAATGTGTCATTGTAATGAATGCACTGTGTGGGAGGGTGGGAGGGAGGGGGACTACGCCCTCTCCCATCATGTGGATCAACATGAGCCAGAGCTTCAGCTGTAAGAGTTGATGCAGCTCTGTGTTGACCAACATGTAACCACGTATGAAGCTCCTGCAAGGGTAAATACATGATAAAAATCCATAATGAAAGTCCTAAGGTGAAAGATTTTGAATTATTAATTTTTTTTTGCAAAAGTCAAACACTAAACCTTGACTTTTCTTCATGCACTTGTAAACCTTTACACCGAGGATTCATGTCATGTGGTTTAGAAAGAGAAGCAGCTGCAGGTCGGTCTATTTGCTGCAGCATCAACTTGTGCCCGCTCCACGTGCCATACAAAAAAGGTCCAAAGTGCTATCTGCTGGACAAACAATGTTATGACAGATAAGAGTTTCTAGATGACCTGAAATAAAATTCAGCATTTTATGCTCTGTAGTTTATTTTATGCCGATCTCTCAGCCTGTGTTTTTCCAAACCAACAAAACAAACTCGTCTTAAATGTCTGTTTATGAACTAAAATATGAGGTCGAGGTCAAGTTTGTGAGAGAAACAAGTTCAACGGGACAATAAAAGGAGCGGTATGTGAGAATGTGGCCTAAATTGTTGCTGCAGTTCAATTCAAAACATCCCCCCCTCCAGACTAGACGTTGCCAACCCGGAGGCTGAAATGCCAGCACGAAAATTCAAACCATAAACATGATTTACAGTCTGTGAAAAAAAATGTGTAATGCGAATATTCTGGCTGTACTATTGTTGTTGGTGAGTTCAGTATGTCATATGAACTGAGTCTCTGTGACATATAAGAAGGATTTTACGACCAGTTGCTTTAGATTTCTTACGTATTGTACCTTTAAAGAGAAGAAATCTGCATTTCTGCTACAATGAATACATTCATAAGGTGTTCATGAGGCATCACTCAGCATTCATACATCAGGTTACACTGCTATGGAATAACGACCTGGACAATTTTTTCAAAATAAAAGTCCCCCTAATTGCACCTTTAAAGACAAAAACAAAATATTGCAAAGAATTATAGCTTATAAACGTTATGGCTTCATAAGGGCTAGGACTTCATTTGTAAATCTTTCATGGATGGCTTATGAATGTTACTTTGTATGTCACCAAAGCAACAAAGCAAACAATGCATCAATTCTGCATAAACAACAGACTTTAATTTAGCCTTTGCACAAGTTGGTATTTTGCCTACTTCCTGGTGTGATGAAGGAACTTTTGATGAAACATCTGGCCTGGGTAACACACTACACACTACAGCCTTCATTAACTGTTGCAATAGAAAGCTTCTTGTTCTTTTATTTCCAGGTGCAATTAGGGGACTTTTATTCCATAGCAATGTAACCCGACGACGTATGAATTCCCAGTGAAGCCTCATAAAAATGCATTATGAACACCTGAATGGTCTTTCTTATGAATGTGCTATGCACCCACCCGTCAAGTTAAGTGATACAGACATTTCCTCTTGCTTTTCTCCTGAAGAGTTAAACATCCTCAGTGACTCTAAACAATCTGAGAAGGAAACAATTTGCTGCTGAACCAGCCACAGCTCATAAATATTTGCAGCAAGCGTTCACAAACACGCAGCAGCAGCAGCAGCGATATGAAGAGTCACAAGGCCCAAAAGAAAAAAAAAAACTGTTTGGAACGAGTTTTATTACTTTGTGAAAAGCAGCAGCCCCACATCGTAAAATGTCAGTAAGCTTCCTCTGAGACGAGTTCAAACAAAAACCAGTCAAGTTAAACTTCAGAGCTTCATTTTGAAGGCGAGGTTTCAGCTTCATGTCGACCGAAGTTTGGACAAAAGTCTCTAAAATGAAGCACGAAACGTTTAAAGAACGTCTCGATCTGAAGAAACAAACATCGCGTTGTTAAGGGTTTGAAATTTTTCTCTCTTTACCAATGTCGGATAGTTTCTGAATTTGTTTTTATTTAGTTTCCAACCTGTAGGTTTTATTTTAAAGGAATAAATCTTAAATTTACACACATTTTACAGATGCATTCATTCCAAAAATATGAATCATTGATGAAGTTTCTGGCTATTCTGATGTTTTTGTAGTTTTTATTGTTTTGATTTCTTTGGATTTTTTTGATTTTATAGCATTTGCATAGCGCCCTGTATGCAGAGGCTGTTGTCCTGAGTCCCGACTCATGTTGCATGTTGTTCCCCGTCTCTCTGCTTCTCATTACCTGTCTCTCTCTTGACTATACTATCAATTAAAGGCGAAAAAGCCCCCCCCCCCCAAAAAAAAATATATATACATACAGTATAATGATCATACTCCAGTTTGATGTGATTTTTTGACAGTCAAGTAATCAAACTGCCATTGAAAGGGTTAAAAGCGGTACTGGGATGGGCTGTAGGTGTTGTTTTAATAGACTTCCACAGAAAAAAAGTTAATCTGTGTTCTTAATGACTTCATTAAGGGTGGTAACTTGATGACTGAGTGTTGACTTTTCCCATGATGTTTCTTCTTTATTCCCATGTTTTAATGAAGGTTGAAAGGAAAAAGTGAATTCTCGAAACTTTCACAATCACCTCATCAAACATACCTGTGGTTTTCCCACCTCCTTGTTGCAGCATGTTCACGTTGTGTTGTGTTTTGTTTGTGTTTGTGTCTCCAGGTTCAGCCGGTGGTGTCTTCATCTCAGGAGCGTTCGGGGGCGTCCAACAGCGACTCTTCTTCTTCTTCTTCTTCTTCTCTGCGTCGCCAGCAGACGTTCCCTCCGGCCGTCTCGGCGTCTCACTACAGCTTCCCCGAGGTGTCGGCCCTGACGTCGGCCTCGGCCCCCGGCCCCAGCCTCTACTCCTACCCGGCCTCCACCGCCCTCTCCTCGGCCTCGCAGGCCATGGAGCAGCTGCTGGGCCGCGGCGGCCACGGCAACCCCGGCCACTCCCCCTCCTCCGCCTATGCAGCAGCAACGTACACCTCATCCTCCTCCTCGTCCTCCAGGAGAGACTCGGCCAGTCGCAGGGACTCGGTCAGCAGCCTGCTGCACGGCCTCCCCGCCGCCTACCAGCATCAGTTCGCCGCCGGTTCGCCCTACGTCAGCGTGACGCCGCGGGCCGAGGCGTACAGTGCCTACCAGCTGAGCCCCCGGCGCCTCACGCAGTACCCGTACCTATAGGGAACCACACACTCACACACTCCTACAACACACACCTGGAACAAAGAAAAGAAAGAGTCTACTTCCCTCATGCATTCACCACAAAGGGACATTTAAACTGTATTTCTAGTAGATTAACTGTTGGTCACTTATTCGTTTGCTGCTTTTGTCCACAAGGCAGAACTTCACCTCCGAACTGTGGACTGTTTAAGTGTTTTTGAAATGAAATGTTCTTTGGTATTATTTGATATTGTATCATTTTCCTTTTATTTTTTTTCCTTCTCCTTTTTAAAGATATTGTTTATAGCTCATATTTTAACCCTCCCCCACCACCAGCCTCCTCCTTCGGTTCTGGCTAGATGGCGCACATGAGCTGCAGGAAGTGACGTAGAACCTCACCAAAAATCGGTTTGGTTTTAGTGAAACTGACATGTAAGGTGTAAAATAGGGGAGAAAAAAAATCAAAAAGCAAGTGAAGCCATTGATTTAGGCACAGATGAGTAAAGATTGCATGTTGTCTATGACGTCACTTCCTGCAGCTCATGTACGCCATCTAACAACAACCCCCTCCTTCTCCATCTTATCTTATCCAGATGTACAATTTAGGCATTGTGGTTAAAAAAAAATAACAAAAAAAAACCTGTTTTACATCTGTTTATCTTGAGGTTTTGTGTGAAGAGAGATTTTTTCCCTCCTGTCACAAGCTGCGACGACACTTTAGGCGACGTCTGAACTCAACGAGTCTCACGAAAAAAAGCTGACAGAGCGAGTTACAAGTCACGAGCCTCGTTACAAAGAGTTTTTCACACTAATCCGAGCGAGGCCCTCTGTGTGCGTGCGTGCGTGCGTGCGTGCGTGTGTGTTTTTCTTTTTTAGCTAATATAATAATGACTGTACCTTTAACCATGTCTCCTGTTTACTCACAACAAATATGTCTTTTACTATGTTTAAATTATGTTTTATGTCAGTGTGAGGTTAGAGGAAGAGGAAAAGTCCATGAAGATGTGGAACAAGAGGAAGGCGTGGTGAAAACTGTGATGGATACATGTTAATTTAAGTGCACATGTGATATATAGTCTGTTAATGTAGTGACAGTGTTTAGGCAGGATTAAACATGTCCTTTTTTTGTTTTTATCTGCATCAACTGAGTGCTGAATGTATTTATGAAGTACAGAGAAGTGGGATCTCAGAAAGCTTTTGTTTTTAAATTGTTTAAAAGAAAAACAACAAGAAAAAAAAAGATAATTGAATCTTCTTTCCCTGTTTTATCTCCTCAAATAATATGAAAAAAAAAATGAAAAAAAAAAGCCAGTTACACATGGACCGAAAAAATATCTGTGAACCCTGAGTGTGTAGGACCTGCTCATTATCAAAGTGGATTTAAGGCCAGTTTTATTCCCCAGGACTTTGGAAACGTTTGTTAGAAAGTTTTTTTTTTAAAGGAAACGACCCACACTGCTGTAGAACGACTGATGGTTATGAGAATATGCAAATGAATTGTTTTTATAATACACACACACAGGTAACGACAGTCACTGTTCATCAGACTTCAGCAGCTTCTCCTGCCGCCGCGCCGTCCGTAGTTAAAGGAGGTGAAACTCTGGACGGTTTCTGTGGGTTTGGAAAAGCTTCTTTTTGTTGTTTTATCATTTTCTTTTTTTTTCTTCTTTTTTTTGGAAAGTAAATTCTTCCCTGTTGTGTTTGCATCAGTTTTGTGTTGTAAATGTCTTGAAAATTTAACTGTATCTCATCTTAACATAGTATAGTTAAGAGGCTATTTGGTAGAACTAATTCAGGGAAAAAAAAAAAAGGTTTCAGCTCAAATAATCCACTGTCACTGTTTTCAATAAAATAACCACAAATTCACAAAAAAACCAAACAACTTGAATGACTCGTGTGGATTTATTCTTCCTTGTTTGTGTGGGATCTGCAGCTGCTGGGAACAAACACGATGATGATGACCTTTATTTTTCTGTGTTACTCTGTAAAACTTTATAAAGGCACCGCTTCACACCTGGCCGTTGACATTAAACAATAAAAGAGAGATAAGGCACGCAGGCCTTTTCCAAAAAAAAGTAAACGGTAGCACAGCGTGTTTGAACATTAATCAAAGCGAGGGAGGATTTATGAAGATTTTGTTTATCAAACTATAGCGTTATCAGTACTTGTATTCTGTTTTTATGTGGTTATGTAACATGAAAAACCTCAAATAGTAAGAAGAATCAACCGTCGCACATGGAGAAACCACAAGCGTTTCAGAGGCTAAGCATGAAATATAACGTGTTAAATGGAACTAACATCTGTCTGACATTTGATATCATGAAATCCAGTGACATTTAAAAAGAAATGTGTTTAAACATTTGGGCTTAAAGAATAAATAATAGCCTACTTGATCCAAAATCAGCACATTTAACAGACACAACATGTGTATCCATGATGTGTACTCTTATTCATTTTTACCTATTTATCAATGACTTAGTTATTTTATTATGAGCTTCGTTGCATTGAGTTTCATTGTAATTGTTTTTTTTTCTATCTATCTATCTATCTATCTATCTATCTATCTATCTATCTATCTATCTATCTATCTATCTATCTATCTATCTATCTATCTATCTATCTATCTGTCTGTCTGTCTGTCTGTCTGTCTGTCTGTCTGTCTGTCTGTCTGTCTGTCTGTCTGTCTGTCTGTCTGTCTGTCTATCTATCTATCTATCTATCTATCTATCTATCTTAGGGTTAGGGTTCTTTATCAAGCATGTCTGGAGTATTGCATCACAGTAATAAATAACTAATGATGGTGTTGTTATTTCATCATCTATTAAGCTGCAGCTCATTGTAATATTACATAATTTAAAGAAGCTGAATCAACAATTTCATGCTCAGTAATGTCAAACAAACACAACAAGATCAACAAATACTTGTCAAAAAAAACAAACTTTTATTCACAGTCTGCTCGTATCTGCTCACAGCAACATAGTTCTTCATGGTCCAAACAATAACATGTTGTTCACTGACTCCAACATGGACATTAGAGTCAATATGTGCGATTTCATTCATGTTTTTTCAGTAGATCCTAGTAAATCTAAAGTAAAATGTTCTGATCTATAACAGTTTTTGAACCAAGATGTATTTGTGGAAAATGTCAAATATAGTAAACCAAAAAAACACTGTACACAAAAAATAATAATTTGTGAATGTATTCCAGTGTATCATGTGATACTTACTCAATAGGTTTCCACTGAATTATTTTCTTTATATCAGATCGAGTTAAAAAATACTTAAAGTCAGCTATGCAAAAAACAAAATAAAACAAAACATATATTTCATAAACTTCACAGCTTCTTCATGTGGTAAAAACAACAACAAAAAATGCAACATCAACATTTCTTTTCACCACAACTTCACAGATGCAGATCCAAAGTGCTTCAAGACTAAAACCTTCCACGTGAAGCTCCAGGTTCTCAGTTGAGGTGAGACAACCACGGTTCAGTCCTGAGCACAGATCCGTCGGGTCACAGGGTCACAGAGAAACAGAAAACAGTCCGGAGGTGTTGGGAGGGACAGAGTCAGCAGCTTCCCATCACTTGTCGCGACCGTGGGACACAGCTGAACATTTTCTGCAGCGAAGAAATGAAGCCTGTGGGCGACCTCGAGACAGAGCTGGAACAGAGGAGAGATGGATTTAGATATTAATGATCATCAACAGTGGTGGACAGTAAGACAAAAAGTAAATATACTTGAGTACTGTAGGCTACCTATCCAGAGGATTTGTACTTTACTTGAGTATTAGATTTCTTTGGTACTGTATTAGGCTACTCTTACTTGAATACATTCCCAAGACAAATATTTTTACTTTTACTCGAGTTAATTTCTAGGAAGACTGAAAAGTACTCCTTACTTTCATGTCTGCTCTTTTTTTCTTTTTTTTTTTCTTTCTAAAATACCTATGAACACAAGCTGTGTTTGTCAAAGAAGGAAACCCTAACCCTATAACCCCTAAAAGCAAATACAACAGTGCAGGTGGTTTCAAAGAATTAGTTCTCAGAAACAATAATTAAACGGTCCTTAAATTCAGAAAAAAAATATAGTAATTCATTGATGTGAAAAATAAGAAATTTACTCTTACTCTTAGTAAATTCAAAAGCATGTAGCCTACTTTTGGTTACATTGGTACCTTTAAAAGCAAACTTTTTTACTCTTACTCGAGTAACATGTCGACTGAGCTAGTAGTCTACTTTTACTTGTAACATCAATACTGTAATTAATAGATAAAAACTGCCCTACAAGTTTGGCCTACTTACAATTTAGTGTTGATGAGCTGGCTCTGCTGTGAGACGTTCAGGTGCTGCTTTGACTCCTCATCGTCATCACCATCGCTCTTTTTCCGCCGGTTGTCCTCTGCGATCTGGTCCCAGATCTCCGTGTTGACCCACAGAGACCCGGGCAGGGTGAGGCTGGCCCGCGTGCAGGTGATCCAGCGACACAGAGGGCACGCGACGGTGCGGACGGCTCCCTCGAGCTCGGACAGCGTCTCGAGACAGGGCGCGCAGAACGTGTGGTTGCAGTGCAGCACCCGGGGCACGCGCTCCCCGCGGGAGTACTCGTAGCAGCAGACGATGCACTCGAGCTCCTCGCTGTTGGTGGTGGTGGTGTCGGTCAGCATGGTGAGTTCAGGTGTAGTTAGATGAAAGGGGAAAAAAGTGTCCTATGCTCCTCCTTTAAACCTGTAGCGAGAAAGAGATAGACAGATGGATACTTTATTAATCTCAGTAGGGAAATTCAGGTGTCTCTCGCTCATCCAGACAGTTAAAACAGTTAAAACGCAGACCGGGAAAATAAGATGAATAAATAAATAAATAAACACAGATGAGGCAGTACAGTAGGCTACTAGCTAAACTACACTATAAAGCCAGCCTAGCGTGCAATGTAAGAGCGTGAACAAATGTAGAAGTGTAGCTATAGAATAAAAATCACAGTGCAAGTGCATGATAAGAACTGAATAAAAGATAAAAGACTATAAATAAAATAAATAGCAACTAATAAAACAGATTATTGCACAGGTTTTCATCAGTAGCAGGAGGATGTTTAAGAGTCTGATTGCGGCCGGGATGAAGGACCTTAATGTATCAGAGAAATAATCATCAACAATAATAATAATCAATGTTTGTCAAAAGCAATTAAATCAAGTCAACTGGACTTAGTTTTCTTGTCTTTGAAAATCCAAGTGGCTCCATCAGCCGAGTCTACACGAACTGATGAAGACACTTGGATAAGGAGCGAAACCTCTTCAAAGACAATTTTTTTTTACTTGATTCAACTGCCTAGAAATAATAATCAATCAATCAATCAATCAATAATAATCAAATAATCAACACAGATAAAAGAAAACTTACTGCAGCAGGAGTGCGTCTAGATCCAGGTGTGCTGTGATGTGCCGTCACTGCAGGATGTGGGTTTGTTGTGACTGCCTGCTGCGCTCGCTCCCTCTTAAAAGCTGCACTAGACGTGACAGCTCCTCCCATCATGTGCCAGGATTTCCAAAGAAGCGCCGATCTCAGATCAGCTAAGCTCACCTCCAATTCCAAGGAACTCCTGCAAAGAGCTGGGCGCTGTTCCAAGTTTCGATACCTATCTATCAAGCCATTAAGGCCTCTGATTACTGTCATCTTTGATTTACCCAGTGGTATTTATATCTTGCAGGAGAATTCAATGTTGACCTCGAGAGGTGTTCAGGAAAGTTGGAAAAAATAAAAAATAAAAGTTTACGACAGGAAGGTTTTTTTTTTTTCTTTTTTCTAAAACGCCCTGACAAGCAGGGTAATTTATTTGCATTTACTATGAAAACATACAATGTCACACAAGAGTAACTGAAGCATGGAAATTTTGGGCATTTGCTGTATAATCACACAAACGCACTCCCATCATCATCATCATCATCATCATCATCATCATCATCATCATCATCATCATCATCATCATCATCATCATCATCATCATCATCAGTTTGTCTTTTTTTTCTCTTTTGTTTTTTGAAAGATGGTGTCAAGAAAAGAAGAAGAAGAAGAGCAATAGAAAGGCGAATCTCCAGCGCTCAGATCACTTCTCTGTTAAAACATTAGATTACACAGTAGAACCATCTTTACTAAATGCAATGCACAACAGTAAATTATCAGCAATTATGATGTGTGAGCCTGGGCCACGGCCTGTCTGTGTCTCTGTGTGTATGTCGGTCTGTGTGTGTTTTGTGTCTTTGTGTGTGCATGTACATGTTTGTCTGCAACACCCCGCTCAGCAAACACTGGACGTTTCCATGACACACAGGCCGAGGCCGTCTATAAATAAAGAGAACAAAAAGAAAAAAAAAATTAAAAAGAAAAGAAAATAATAATATACAGAAACAAAATGTTGGTTCTCTTCATGTGTCTCCTTGTTTGGACCTATATAGAGTGGTGCTGCTATACTGGTCACACTGCAAAAACTCAAATCTTACCAAGCATATTTGTCTTATTTCTAGTCAAAATGTAATTTCTAGTCAAAACAAATCTCATTATACCTAAAATAAGTATATTTATACATATATATACATAAAAAGTAGCTTGTTTTTAGACACGTTTTACTGATTTCAAGCCTATTTTCACTTGAAATAAGTAGAAAAATCTTATTACAAGCACAAAAAACTTCCTTTCACTGACAGATTTTTCTTCTTCAAGTGAGAATTAGTTTGAAACAAGTGACAATTATCTAAAAATAAGTTAATTTTCAGGTGATGAGTTTATTATTTAAAGTGAAAAAAGATTAGTTGGGACTAGGAATTAGACATTTTGACAAGAAATAAGACAAATATTCTTGGAAAGATTTTGTGTTTTTGCAGTGCAGCTAAGCCAATTGTTTCTTTAAAAAAAAAGAAGAAAAAAAAAAAAGGTACTGGTCTCTAGTTAAGTTCCTGTGCACTGGGTTCGACTGCTTGGCTCATGGGTTGACGGACAGGAGGGGGCAGAACATCTGGACTCACATCAGGCAGGCTCCGACTCGTCACACGGAGTCTGTTGTTTCGTTTTCCACTCGTGCTCTTTTACCTATTTACAAACACTCAAGTCTTTAACCTGTTGCAGCAGGACGGCTCGTCTGACCTGCACCATCAGAGACACACACACACACACGAGTCCTGACTAATGCATCTGTATTACATTCCTGTCGACTGATATTCATCTAATGTTGCTGTTGCGTGTCATTGTCGTCGTCTCATCTGACATGTGTCACCGTTATGAATGAGCATTTACAAGATCTTTTACAGCTCGTGTTTCAGTTTGCAGGATTTTCTTGTTTGTTAACACAGACACACACGCACGGAGAGGGAGAAAATAAACACGTTGAATATTTTTCTTTTCACAATCGTTCAAGTGTGTGGTTTCAATAGGCCGTGTCTGTTTTGAGCAGACACAGTCCAAGAAAAACACAACTTCTTTTTATATTTCCTCCTCGTCCTGCTTAACTTCAATAGCCTAAAACAAAAAATGGCCGCCTGCCACCTGTGACAAGGTGCAGCAGCAGTTGATGATGAAAGCTGCTGGAAAAGTGTAAAAATCTTCAAATTAAAAAGACACTTTCCTGTTGTTTTGTGAATTTTTAAAACTATTTTTTAACATTTTAGGGCTTTGATAATTATCTCCTTGTTTCTGTCTCTTCTTCAACCCATGAGCCAAGTCCGCTCCTCCTGCCGACACAAACCTCCGAAGCACAGAGTGGATCACAACCGTTTTATTAAGCCCCTCCCACTCCAATCTCCCCCACCCCGCCCCGCCCCGCCCGCCACTCCCCCACCTCCCCCCTCCTCTCAATCACTCCTGTGTGGGTCGGCTTTGAGTTTCCATCTTCCAAAGTCCATGGTGGTGGTGGTCGTGGTGGTCGTGGTGGTCGTGGAGGGGGGGGGGTTTAAATTAAACCCGGGGACTAAACATCCCCCTCCCCCCCCCTACGTAGTGTGTTTGTCGAATGTGGAGTCCGTTTAGCTGGCTCGCTCGCCTGCAGGGGGGGCCGAGGGGGGGCGCCGGCGTTCACGCTCACTCCTGGGCTATGCTCCTCAGCACGTACTTGACCGTGTAGGCGAACGCCGCGAAGCCGACGATCACAAACAGGTTGGCGAGAGCGCCACCTAGGAGTCCGTGGTTGCGGTTGGCCTGCTGCAGGCCGGCCGCGGCGGCGGCGGGGTTGTTGGCGGCCCCGAGCGGGACGGGGCCTCCGTTGAGGGCGGGGAGGCCGTAGTGGGCGTGTTGAGGGTCGCCGTCGGGAACCACGTCGGGAAGAGGGAGAGGCTGGGTGCGGGCGCTTAACTCCTCCTGGGCCTTTTGTTTCTGCTTCATCTCCTGGAGGAGGAAGAGGAAGGAGGAAGAGGAAGAGGAGGAGGATGAGGAGGAAGAAGGAGGAGGAAGAGGAAGGAGGAGAAGGAGGAAGAGGAAGGAAGAGGAGGAGGATGAGGAGGAAGGAGGAAGAGGAGGAGGAAAAAGATGAAGGAGGAAATGGAGGAAGAGGAAAAGGAAGGAAGAAGAGGAGGAGGAGGATGAGGATGAGGAGGAAGGAGGAGGAGGAGGAGGAAGGAGGAGGAAGAGGAGGAAGGAAGAAGAGGAGGAAGAGGTGGAAGGAAGAAGAGGAGAAGGAGGAAGAGGAGGAGGAAGGAAGAAAAGGAGAAGGAAAAGGAAAGAGGAAGAGGTAGAAGGAGGAAGAGGGAGGAGGAGGAAGAAGGAGGAAGAGGTGGAAGGAAGAAGAGGAGGAAGAGGAGGAAGGAAGAATAGGAGGAAGGAAGAAGAGGAGGAAGGAAGAAGAGGAGGAAGAGGTGGAAGGAAGAAGAGGAGGAAGGAGGAAGAGGAGGAAGAAGGAGACGAGACAATATGAGACCAATGACGAGAAAAAACAAAAAGGAGAGAAAACCGAAGCTCGTGACCGCGTCATACTCACGTCGACGACATCAGGGAACAGCTCGCAGAAAACTTTGTCCTTGAGGTTGAAGGCCAGGCTTTGGGCCGACAGCTGCCGTTTCTGGATAAATAATAAATCATCAGATCAGATTAAACATGAGATATGAAGATGACTCACCTGACGCTGCGATACGCCGTCGCCACGCGGCCGCCACCTTTTTGATTAATGTGTACCAACATTAGTAATAACGCCGTTATTCCCATCACTGGTTGTGAACGTCAGAAATGCAGTTATGATACTGCATACTTAACAAAAAAAAAAACACGAATAATTTTAATAAATGTAGTTTTCTATGAAAGTAACATTGTGCAAATAGTTGAAGGATTATCTATATAGAGACAAAACTTCACAGAGTTATGAATAGTTGAAGTGCAGATGACTGGATCACCCATCGGCTGCAGCCAGAGTCAGAGCAAGTTGACTGATCCAATATGGCCGCCGGCACCTGCGAGTAACGTTTGCGCCTAATCCGATCCACACCCTCGAGACGTGACGGGCGGTTTAACGCTTTACAACGACATGTGTGGGTGTGTGTGACCTCACCGTGTAGTCGGAGGTCTCGATGCTGCCGAGGGTCGGGCCCTTCTCGACCATGAAGCTGAGCAGACCCGTGAGGATGGTGGAGACGGACCACGCCGGGTTCCACGTGTCTGGATGGAAATCTGTGATGGACAAACATAACCTGCGGAGGAGGGAAAAAAAACAAAACAGACATGGTTACAAAAAACAAACAAACACGTTAAATAGTTCTTGAAATGCTGCATTATTCTGAGTGCACCACATTCTCACCTTGTGTTACACTTAAATCTCCCGTTTGGTGTTATCATATAGATACTCGGCGGTTTAAAAGGAAATTCCCGTGGAAATATGAGTTTTCCGTGATAATATCCTCCTGAAGAACAGCAACAACACAAATCAGATTATGTACTCATGTTGAGTAAGATCCTCCACATCACAGGTAGCGACACGTCACAGTGAACAGAAGCTACAAGAACAACGTGCGCCGCTGGGAGCTTTTTTTTTTTACCTTCATATGGAGTTTTCTCAGGACCTCTGACGACGTAGTGCCTGGAGGAGACAGGACATTTTGATCAAACAGGAGGAGGATCACATGTTGGAGACATTCAAACAGCTTATACCATGACCTGACTTCACCACTTGATGAAGAGTGAACATTTAATGTAGCGTGTTAATGTCAGCGTCGGTCTCAGAGACGAGACACCTGGAGACGTGACATTACAACCAAGTGCTGGGGGGAAATAAATGCCACAGGAGTTCAAGGGTATGCTTAGTTCAAGGGTATGTTTGTTATGCAAATTTTTAAAAGGGCTACCATATTTGTCATTCCACGTCCTGCACTACAGATTTATGTCTGTTTGTTTACCTAATGATTTACACTCTGCATTTTGTTGCCTTGCATGAGCAATGACAGTAAAGTTTATTTCATTTCATTTCATACCAGGTGGTTAAGGCTGCAGTTTTGTTTTTATGTTTTATGTTACGTCGATTGTATCCGTGTTTCTGTGGAAGCAGGAAATGAAATTAAATGTGTGCAGCACTGGGAGTAATGAAGTGAATCTTATCATAATCATATCTCTGGTCAATTTCAGGACAGTTTGAAATACTCAGTAATTAGCTGCATTGTTAATCATCTTATTGCAGCCACTTCCGATTATGTTTTCTATTTGTTTGGCTTTGATTCTCCCCTTGCATGAGATTTACAGCCTCAACAGGAATTCATTGGTTCACTGAAAGTTAAATATTAATATTAAAAATGACATAAACAATCATTAACTGGGCAGATATGTGATCTGATCTTGTCCCTACTACGATGACGTTTCAACCGGCGGCCTCTCCGAGATTTTCCTGTGAAATACATGGATGAACTTGGAAATTTACTTCCTCCTCTACGAGACTGATCTGTCGAGGCCTAGAGGCAGCGAAGCGCCAAATCACACGACTCTCTCCCTCCACCTCATGTTGTGCTCATTTTAAGCTGCTGCACACCTTCCGTAAACACGAATAAATGGACTTCAGCTTCGTCCATCCATAAAACATGGAGTGTTAAAGGTGCTTTGACAAGCTCCAGTGAATCTTCTTAGCATTTAACTCTTCCTCCAGCTGTTCCACATATTTTTTACAATGTTTTCAATGATTTGTGCGTGTAGTAATAAAATAAAACAGATTGTGTTTTCCTGCGACAATAACTTGGATGAAGATCAGCCCGTCATATCTGAGGCAATCCCACAGGCTCCATTGTTACATCTCTATAAAACGATTAAATATGGCCGACGCCCCGGTCAGACAATTCGCTCGCGCGCACCCCCCACCCACGGTCTGACAGCCGCCACAGTCACCTTGCAAACCTGTGGGAAACACTGCCTTCCCTATCTCACCAGTGTGATAAGGCTGTGATTAGAGTGCATTAGCATGAATACACTCATCCGGAGCACAAACCACGAAAAACAGTGGAGCATCATTAAACACACACAACTTGTTAACTAGTAGCGAGGTGAATCACGCGTTACAGTGGAAAAATAAACAGCAGCAGGTTTGAAGGTATTCAAATGTTTTACTTTTACAGCCCCAGAAAACAAACAGGTTTGCGGTCGCACAGGTCAAGACGATAGTATATAACCTCAACAACACATAAGGTGTGTGAGCAAACTGTTCATTGTTTAGTTCCTTAAAGGTTTCAGTGGAATTACGGAAACAGCCAACTAATTATTTGCACTTGGATGGATAAAATTCCCATTGAAGTGGAGAATCCAGGTTTTGGTAAAAGGTTTCAGTGGAATTAAAGCCGCAGTGTGAAACTTATTTGGATTATTATTAGCAAAAATCAAATATTGCTTTCATAAATATGTATGTCACTGAAGTGGAATCACACCTGCATACAAATAAAAGCTTTCTCGTACCTTAGAATGAGTTGTTACAAGTCGTTACAAATATACAAGGGGGGGGCACACGGAACCACGGCCGCCATTTTTTTTACGTTCAGTAAAAGTAGGTAACCACAGAAACTCAGCGGAGCTGTCGGCTCGGGGAGAAAGTTTTCCAGGTAGCGCCTATTAATACTGTCGCCACTGTGTAGCGCGAGGAAGGACGGAGAGACACTGATGGTGCATTCAGGTGCAGTCAGACACCTGAATGACGCCGTCGGCAAACCAACAGGATTTAATTTTACTCGACGAGAGAAATAAAACGTGGGACAGGTAATCAATATGACATCACCATATTGTCACGCCTGTATTGTTTTGCCTCGTGCTGGCGGAACACTTGTTTACATAGGCGCTTGTTTATCCTGTTACATTTCACGCGAATGCAACATCAAGAATACGTTCCGATATGCAACCGCACCGCTAGAACAGCCAGGATGTGAACAAACCAATGGGAATTTTATCCATCCAGGTGCAAATAATTGAAGTGTAGAAACCAGATTTTGGTTTTTAGTCAATGTGCTTTTTTTTTTTTAAGTTAATTAAAAACACAAACAATAAAAAAAAAATGGATGGGACCTTTTTCAGTAAAGGACAACACACCTCTGACATGAAATGAGTCATGAGTCATGACATGACATGCTGGGTGTATTTCAGAAAGTATTTACAGTAAATCAATTGTGCAAAAATGAACCAAAAGTGAAGAAGTGTGAGTAGTCGTCTGGCCACAACAGGAACCAGGAGAGAGGCCAACCGATGAATCGCTGCAGTGAGTGACACTTGCCTGACTGCTTTCCTGGGTAAACACGCTCTGCAGGATCTTATGTCATATTCTCATGCATATGCACGCACGCCGCGCCGCCGACAAATATTTCCTGCATGACGGGCGCCAACAATAGTCATAAAATTCAAATGGGACCTTTGATAATTTGAATAAATGTTTAACTTTTCTTATATCTTTACAACCTCGCTGGAACTAGTAAGATTTTAACTGAATGGTTTATACACAAACAACACTGCTGCTTGTGGTCATTCATGTTTGTACACAAAGTCATATAATGTCATCATCATTTTATTTTATTACAGTTCAGTGAGACACACAGTTGGCGCCGAGTAAAAAAAAAAACAGCCTTCAAACCAGTTCTTATGCAACTATGATTGACAAGCATCATGGGAAAGGTTCTTTTGAAGACATGATTTGAATATATACACTTGACACTAGTGTGTTTTGTCAGTACTAAAACCTGGACAGACATGTTTCTGTTGGATTTCCTTATGTAACATGATCAATCCTGATAATGTCAACATCAGTCTGAGAGACAAGACATCTGGAGACATGACATTACAACTAAGTGCCTGAGGCTAAATGCCAAAGGAGTTCAAGGGTATGCTTGTTATGCAAATATTTAAAAGGGGCGCGCTACCATATTTGTCATTCCACGTCCTGCACTACATAATACGCTATATGCTGCGCTGGCTGAAATCCAGGAAGTAGTGGTACTTCCTGGTTAGATATAACCTGCATTTCGTTGCCTTGTACCGGTGAAATGACCAATAATGACAGTAAAGTTGAATTTAAAGGGCATTCGCAGTTGTAATCGATATTTACCTCAGATATCAGGTCACCAGCGATCAGTTCATTTTATACCGTCCATCCATACTCCCAACTGCAGCTACAACACTGAATGGTTTAGGTCCAGAATACATGAATGACATGTTAGCAGAGTATAAACCCAGTAGAGCTCTGAGATCTACTGACTCAGGTCGAAAGTGGAACAAACTACCAGCAGAACTGAGATCAGCTCCAACTGTGAGCACTTTTAAATCCAGGTTAAAAACATTTCTCTTTTCATGTGCTTGTAGCTGAGCTCCTTTTAATACTTTAAGAATTTGCTGTTATTCTGTTTTATGCTTCTCTTTAAAAAAAAAAAAAAAAGTTTTGTCTTTATGTAAAGCACATTGAGTTCCCTTGGTATGAAATGCGTTGTATAAATGAAGATGCCTTATCTTGCCCTGCCTTGCAGCGTGTGGACGTTTTTATTCATTTTTGTTGTTAAAATTGTTCTGTGGTCACAAGTAATGTCCTTCTGACCATCATTTAAATTTTAAAATTCGCTGTCCGGAGCCCATTAATTAATGAACATTGAAAAAATACGATAGATTCTTGAACAAAAAACAAATATAAATGTCCACACGCTGCAGTTGGGAGTATGGATGGTATGAAATGAACTGCTCATAGGTCGTCATGAGTAGCTTGAGATTGCACAACATGTTTGTGGGAACAGGTGGCGACGCTGCTGCTGCGCAACTTGAATTTCCTCTGATGAAGTTGATTATTTTTATTGTTTTGTCCATAACCTTGCGTTTAAGCCGGGAATCTGCACGACACCCACAAATATCAAGTCAAAAATACGTATGTAACTCCTGGTGGCTGATCGGATCCTGAATGACAAAGGCTAAAAATGCCATTAGTTAAGTAAGAATAGTAAAACAGCAAAAGAATATTGTGAATTTGTAAATTTCATTTCATTTTATTTGAATGTCCGGCCACTCTTTGTGTCTGTCCAGAAAAAACCTGGCCCTTCGATTATTATAGTTGTTGAGCCATGTATTAGAGGCTCAAAATACAAAGATTTAATCACATTTCATTTCTAGGATTAAAAGGAAAAAAATGGATCCGAGTGATTTAGTGCCAACGTGTGAGTGCCGATGAACGCCTTACCATTCTAGGATGTTGGAGGGGAGAGGTTCTGCACAGATGTAAGGCACAGGGTCTTTCTTTATCCTGAGGTAATCCTGCTTAAGTCGCTGAGTGGCTGTGGTTGGAGCTCTCTTATTCCCGTTGTTGTTCATCTGAGGGTTTAAAAAGGACAAACATGTGAAGGAAAGAAAGAAACTAAAGATTTATCTTGGTTTCTCTGGCCTTGAAATTTGGTTCGTGTGGTTCCACAATCAGGTGGTGATCCACCGCAACACTGAGCCGAAGAGTAGACGTTTTGATTTGCTTTCGTTTTTGGTTTGTGGTGTGTGTGTTAAGGGGCTCTGTGTGCACTGCTTTACCTCAGGTGAAATATATCAATTATTGACATTTTTTACTTTGCAGATACTGTCGCCTGTTTGGTGATGGAGATTTGTGGGGAAAAAAAGATGAACCCGAGGATAACACGGTGCTATTTTACCACAGTACTGCTGTAATGCCGGTTCCTGCTGACAGTGAGCTGTATAGATGATCTAGATCACCTTGATAACAAACAACCATCGTCTCCTCGGGTGAAAGAAAATTTTGTGAAATTTAAATCTTAACTTTTGCAGGTGAGCAATGCAATGACTTATCTATTGATTCCTCTTTTTTCAGCTGATAGATAAAGTGTTTAGTCTGTAAAATGCCAATAAAGGTCCGACTCACAGTCAAAAGTCCAAACAAAAAAAAAAAGAGTAAATTTACAATGGTTTCGCAAAAAAAACCCTCAACACACAAACAGTAAAGTCACACTTACAGTGAGCTGTAGCTGAGCAGATAATCATTTATTGTCAACCCCTCTCCTCAATTTTATCAGTTCAAGCCACTTCAGGGCTCCAGACTAACTTTTTTTATACTAACTTAAAATTTGAGGAGCACAAGCAGAAAAAAGGAGTGCACACCGTAAATCGGTATATTCAAAATACACTGGAAATATTCACATTTCCTTGTAATTCATGATCCTCCATTGACCTGACATCTGTAATGACAGATACCAGATTCTTTGAGTCGTCCCTTCCACATTTCACAACAACAACAACAAACAGCAAAATTACTAGTTGCACATGCAAGTAGCTGAAAATTTTACTTGCACTGTCTCAAATTAGGGGGAAGTCTGGAGCCCTACACTTACTGCACTATCTTTCAGATATAGGGCTGCAGAATCAGGTGGGTCCAACAACAACAACAACAACAACAACCTGCAAAGTTGTCAGATAAATGCATCTATTACAAAACCCAGTACTAATGTGAATGTAAGAACACGTGTTTTATCTCCTGGTGGTTATGTACCTGTAACTGTTACTGATGCATTATTTCAATTTGATCCAATTTAAATCAATTTCAGGTCTTAATTTCTCCTAAATGTCTCATGTGACTTGTTGATATAAGCGTGTAATGTGACGACGTCATTTCAAACAGTGGATCTCACGTATTAAGTCTCCATTATGCTACATACATGGGTCAAATCTAATGCACTTTAAACCGGCTCTAGTCTGCACCTCAACTCAACCTCACTTGAACCCAAGACAACTCTGGCCTGCTTTCTGTCATGCGGCTAACAGCTGACACACGGGGGCTGAGCTGAGCTGAACTGTGACAGAGTTGAAATGATTTCAGCATCACTTCCTCCTCATAAATGACAGGTTGCTCAACGCTACTTGTGCGTGTGTGTATGTGTGTGTTTTAGCTGAGGCTAATCCGCTCCTTGGCGAGCTACGCTACTGTTAGGTTAAATCTCTTGTCTACCTGAGTTTAGACAAGACAAGACAAGACAGGGCAGCAGCAGCACCGGGTGTAAACAAACCGAGCAGACCCGGCGGCTCCAGCCCGGTTGACAGCCGCCATGTGTAACTAAAGGGGTTTTAATTCAATAATAAACATCTAAATGTGTCGGTGGTGTCCGGTCGGGCAGGCTAACTGGACTCGGACGGAGCCGAGCAGGTACAGCACTGGTGGTGGTGGTCACTGTGTTAGCCTCCGTCCGCTAACCGAGGCCCACAAGCTAGGCTGCTAACGTTAGCATCAACAGCTCCTGTTATTCACATTCACCGCATTTATCGCCGACACAGAGGAGAAGGGAGGCGTGTAGCTCGGACATACCTCTCCAGAAGAGACCCCAAGTGGAAATGGGTGTTGGTTCGTGGCTGGACACACGAAATAAGGGTGTTGTTTCTGTTGTCAAACCCCCCCAGACCGAGAAGACGCTGACACCGACGTAGCTTTAGCTCTCAGCAGCAGCAACAGCAACGGCAGCGACGCTTCCGGTTTTCTTCTTCTTCACGTGCGTAAAAGCGGTTGATTCACCAAGAAGCGCTGCTGTCACTGGCTGATCTGAAATATAACGTTTCATACAATAATAATAACAATAATGGTAGCTATTATTATTTTAATAATATATGTATGTATTATATATTTTATTATATAGCACAATTTGCTCCAAAGTGCTTCACAAAAATTAATAAATAAAAGAAAAAGAGAAGAGTTTGACAGAAGTAGTAATATGAGGCAGGCCAAGACTCATGGGGGCATGTGATTAAAATGATAGAAACTGAAATATAGAGAAGAGCATCCTTCCTTTTATTATTATTTTATTATTATGATAAAAAATGTTTTCTGTTTTTGTTTTTCTCCGATTGTCAGAGATGGATGTTTGTGCTCATTACTTGGTCATAAAAAAGTCAGGTACAGTGAAAGGCTATGGAGAAGAAGTAGGTTAGGAGTCAAAAGTGGGGGAGAAACGTATGTGAGGGGGAGATAATTCCAGAGTTTTGGAGAGATGATAGAAAAGGATTTGTCCCCAAACATAAATTTGAAAAAACACATAAACATAAAGATGCACACACAGTCACACACACATTCCAAAAACGCCCTTTTATCAAAAGACCATCTATTTTTATTTATGTTACCAGTTGTAAAACATAGTTTGAAAATTTGCAGTTGACAAAATAAAAAATATTCAAAAGGGAAACATCAGTGATTTCAAACCCCCAAGTTTAGTCGACTCATCAAAGAGGGTATGAAAACATTTGTGCAGGTTGTTTTTACACTCTTAACATTTTGTGTGTGTGTGTGTGTGTGAAGACTCCTTTTGAATTGTCTCTGATGAGTCCTTCATTTATGCAAGTGCAATACTTAAGTGTTGGATAAACTGGTTTATCCACAGTTGCTGCTAATTTACTGCCATTACAATATGTTGTGTCTGTTTAAACATGTACAAAGGATCTGTCTGAACTAAAAAAACATTATTTTTGATATGACCAAGGTCTGTTATCTTGGTCTTATTAGCCTATTTACATATATTTACAAAATAAACTTAAAAGCCAATTGCACAGCAGTTATGAAATAGCTTTTCCTGTCTGCTAGGTTTTGCTTAGACCTGCAGCACTCCCTCCCCCTCCAGCATCAAAATGTCTCTTGTAATGGCTTCGCTCTGCCTCCCCCTTTGATCCCAGAGTGACTGAAGCAGCGGTCAGATGATGATGAAGTTCTGGCTGGCGATGATCACGGTCACTCAGGCTTCGGGCAGCGACTGAACTGTAAACTCCTTCTCCTCAACTTTTCGGGCTGGAACGACGCGAGGAGAGAAAACTCGCGAAAGACGTCAACACTGGGGATGTGACCTGCAACAGGGGTGAGGGGGGGAGGGGGACACTTAAGTCAAGGAGGTGGTGGTGTTTTGCGGGGGAGTTGTTGGTGTTTTTGGAAACACGACAACGCTTTTAAAAGGAAGTAAACCAGGGAATAACGTTGTCTCCAGTAGTAACCCACATAGGGAAAAAGACAGAGCAGATAAACCTCTGCTTTGTGCAGCCATGAAAGAGTAAAGCCCCTCAAAAGCAACGCCTCAAGTTAGAGAGAAGCTCCTCGGTCTAGTTTGCTGATAGACATCTATTCCTTTAGGATGCAAATCCTTTGTTGCTACCAGCTGGATGTTGTGCTTTTCTTTTTCTGTCAAAGAACATCCTCTGAGATGACGAGTTCGTTTGCAGAACAGAAAATTAGAAAGTTAAAAGGGATAGAGTGGGAAGCATCCTGTCCGTTTCCCTCCAATATCATCCTGGGATCCTTTTGTCTGCTGCTATTTAAGTCTAACTCACAATTTACTGTAATGTACTCACTTACCCAGTCTGTGACCTAGTTCCCACTAAACTAAAACACTGGCTGCCTGCACTCCTCAACAGAATATCTCTGTGTATTTCCGAATGCATCATTTCTCCCCAAGAGACAAATAAGATTCACAGCATCAAAACTATTTTTCCCAGACAGAGAGAAAGAGAAAGAGAAAGAGGGGGAAACAGGGAAACAGGACGCCCTAAAGACCATCCACAACCACCAAAGCACAGAGAGAGAACCACAGCATCACACTAGCCCCCACTTTAGTTAAGGCGGCCCAGGAGGCTTCACTCACTCTATCCCGAAAATCCTTGGCTTTAACGCTCCTGCTGCCCGTGGCAACCCCTGTGGTGACAGAAGCAATGATATGTCAGTCAGTCAGTCAGCGTGTAATTATCTCCTGGAGTGTGGACATGATGTGTTGTTCACACACTTAGTGTATGGTGAGGAAAATTAGGCATTTCTGGTGGCATGTGAGAACTTTTTTTTGTTTTGTTTTGTTTTTTTTGGGGGGGGGGGGGGTTGATGGTGTAACGATACTTGTGAGATCACATAAATGTTTTACACGCTGGAGACACTGAATTATTCAAGGCACCGTGTTGCTGCTGCAGGCAAGAAATAGAAACACAACCCATCAGATCCTGAACACTGGGATGGTTTTTAACTGGTGTTAGCAGCAGCTGTCCATGCACACACAACATTATATACAGTATATTAAAGGGATAGTTCACCCAAAATTCAAATTTCACTCATTATCTACTCACCCTCATGTCGACTAAGAGCTGCGAGAGTCCTCCGTGCCTTCTCTGAGTTACGGGGGGGGAGGGGGGGGGGGGTCCACGCAGCAGTATTTGTCCATATAATGGTTGTGAATGGATACTAACTTTCTTTGTCCAAAAAGACACACCAAAAAACATCCAAATACCTCCATACTGCTCGTCTGTAATGTCCCTCTTGTATTGAAGCCCGACATGAGAAATTGCTGAGCAGTGAACTGAGACACTGGGAGCTTCCACTACAAACATTTTTTCAGAGCAATTTCTCATGTCGGGGCTTCAATACTAGAGGGACATTACAGACGAGCAGCATGGAGCTATTTGGATGTTTTTTGGTGTGTCTTTTTGGACGAAGAAAGTTGGTGTCCATTGACAACCATTATATGGACAAATACTGCTGTGTGGACCCCCCCGTAACTCAGAGAAGGAACGGAGGACTCTGAAAATTGTCACAGCTTTTAGTCAACATAAGGGTGAGTAGATATTGAGTGAAATCTGAATTTTGGGTGAACTATCCCTTTAACTGGTTTACCTACTGCTTTGAATAAGCCCAGTGCTACCCCAACAGTTTGTTATAGACCAAAAAAAGACACACCAGACCAGATAGATAGCATTCTCCCAACATCTGGCAATATTTCATCACAGCCTGAAATTGAGTAATCAGAGCAATCGTTATTTTATTCACTATGATTGTTTTTATGAATGATTACTATATTGCTGCAATGTTGGGAGAACGTGGCAGAAAAGAGATGAGACAGGAAACAGAAATGAGAGCAACAAGCAGGAAGCAGGGTTAGTTCATCAAGAGTTTCTCAGTTTTATTGTATGCATTTTCTTTTCTTTTTTTTGTTGTTTTTTTTGTCCCCTCAGTGCTTCTAAAGACAAGGAAGAAAGTATTCCAGAGATATCCAAATGTCAGTGAACAGAAGAAGTAGTGCGAGAACTGTGTCACAGCTCTGCCTGACAAGTTTCGTTCTTTTTTTTCCTTTTTGTTTGTTTTTTTTTGTTGGAAGAGAATAAAAAGACAAAACATAAAACAGATCAGACAGTCAGGATCCGTGAGCGAATGCTGAGAGGCAGACAGTTGGCTTTTTGAAGTTAAAATACACAAGTGTACTATTTACAGCATGTTGTTGCTTTGAACAGCACCTTTAACCACTCCTATGTCAACACACAACAATATGGACACAAACATTTAATACTTCTGCTAAGAGCGTAGAAGCCCTGAACAGTTTGGTCACAGTAGCTTTACATCAACCCCCCCTTTAGACTGGTTCTACTTGCAGTACATCAAACTATCGCAGAATATCAACCTGCCATTATCGAAAAAATCTCTCCGGTCGGTCACGTTTTTTTTTCTCCTCTCCACACCGTCGCCTCTTTTGAACACGTGAGTACACATCAACAGTGTTTCTACCACTCTGTCACTTCACAAAGCATGGTAAGACTATGCTGTTATCTACTCCCAACAGTTTCAGTTATAAAAAAAACAAATAAACAAAACAAAACAAAAAAAAACGGTGATATCATACATCAACGTCAGACACTTTCCCTTTAAAAAGTCTTTGGCAGAGGAAATTAAAACCACAATATTGAAAAAAAAGAGTCATCAAATTGTTTGTAAGTTCTGGTGGAAACAAACAAACAAAAAAAACAAACCAACAAAGAAAAAAAAAAAAAGACAGGAATGACGATGTCAGCACAGATTGGGTGGAAGATTGGCACAGAGGTGCAAAAAAATTAAAAAGGAAGAAACTCCTGACACCAGAGGGGTCGTGGTGGTTTTGGTGGTAACATGCTTTAACTCCACAGGACTGCACTGCACGACATGATCAAACCATAGAGAACTATTTCATCATGCTCATAATGCAAAACGATGTTGAACTTCCCCCCCACAAAATATACTATTCTGGCAAAGCATGCAGAGAATAACGTCGTCAGCCATGACCAGCGAGCGAGGGAAGCCAGAGATATATACGGTTACTGTACTGTACTGTACGTCCTTTGACCCCCCCACAAGTGTGTACAGTTTAAAAAAAAAATAAAAAAAGAAGAGTGCTCCATGATCTCACCACAGATTACTGTCGCATGGATGAGTATTTACAACATAACTGAGCGGTGGTTATATCCTCAGTCAGGAGTCACCTTTGCTCTGTAAACGCCGGTGAACAGAGGAAATCGTTAACATCCAGTTTTAATAAAACGCCCTCACTGTAAAACTGCTGCTGCTCCCTCTGCCCCAGGCGTCACGTTTACAGCTCCGCAGGTTCTCATCCCAACTAATGACTGCTATTAATTTACTTAAAAAAAAAAAAAAAAGATAAACTGCAACTACAATATCCATAGTAAAACCAGTAAAAATCTCTTTCAGTGGTTCGTTTGGATGCCAAATAATTGTACTCGTAGCAATCTAAGGCCATTCATTCTAAAGCGAAAGTGAAAGCAAAACGTCTTTTTATGAGCTGTTACATGATGCAATGTAAAGACTCCCTGTCATAAAATTCCAAGTAATGCTCTCAATCAAGACTAAAAACATGACAATCGTTAAAAGAAATGCAGAAGAAAACTGCACCCAAGTTTGCATTGCACTGGTCCTCTGGGGAGATAGACATAAATAAAACAGAACAAAATTTTAAAAAAACAAAAAAACAAAAATAAAATATACAATAGATAGATATACAAGACAGGAACAATATAAAAAAAAGAGTCACACTAACTGAATGAAAATAAAACTTATAATACTGTAGATGGGAAAAGTGCACAGTTTCGTTTCTTTTTTTCTTTTTTTTCCTTTTACATGATGTAACATAATTTCATAATGTTTTAACTCTGTCTCTCAGTATTCTTTGACACATGCACTCATTTACTCTCCTGTTCACTCACTCACTCACTCATTATGTCACAAAGTATCTCAAGAAAGCGAGCGAGGGTCCTCTTCCCCACAAGCCCTTCAGTAATTTTTGTCACAGTTTTACATTAAATTTCCCTTCCTGACCCCGTCGTTATACACAGTAAACTACCCTGCCCACCTCCTCCTCCTCCTCTGCAGCTTCTCAGTTACTCTGTTTATTTATTTTTTTCTCATTAAGTAATGGAACAAATACCGTTTGTCTTCACCTCATGCCACAGCACATAGTTAAAAAGATTACCCATATAACCTCTAAACATGTATATTTACATCTCCGATTAAAGAAGAGATGGGTAAGTTAGATGTCACACAGATGGTTTGAGATAATAAAGTGTAAGGGAGGGAGGAGGGGGGAGGGAGGGAGGAGGGAGGGAGGGGGGTGTTAATGCAGCAAAAACGTCTTCAGAGGTAAGAGCTGTTAGGCAGTAACAGTAAACCCACGAGGTTACACCACGTTATGATAAATTAGAGGATAACCCTGTTAGCAAAACACCAAAAAGTCATTTTTACTGTGTGTTGATGTTGTTGTTGTTGTTGTTGTTGTTGTTGTTGTGGCAGCGGCGGCTAGTGTAGCATGGGCGGTGCCGAGTCACGGCGAAGCAGAAACGTAGCGGTGATGCAGAGAAATGGAGGTGGTGACTGTATCGTCAGTAGAGTTAAAAAGGTCCAACAGGGGTCTCCTTATGACACAACAAACAACCCCCCCCCCCCCCCTTTGTAATGAGGAAGTGGTTCTGTCCTCTCTTCTTCTCCATCGCCCCCCCCTCCCCACTCCCCCTCCCCCTCCAGGAAGTTGCCCATAAGCCTCGACCTTATGTACAGTACGTAACAGACTTGAGATCAGTGTCTAGGGGCGACTTCACCTACACGCGATTATTTTCAGTTCCCAGTCAGGAGGAATATATAATTTTATATATATATATATATATATTATATATATAATATGTATACATGTATGTATAGAGCACTGGCTATGCTCTTAGATACAGAAAGGACTAGCATTCGTCTATGGTGAGGCAGATGAACTCCTGGATGCACTTCCTATACTGCTGCTCAGTGGGGCTGCTGCTCGGGTATTGACCTGGTTGACCCAGCGGAGCCTCGGCCTCTCGCATCTCCTCGTTCATCCGCGCCAAACGCAACCTGACGAATGCAAGAGAGGGAGAAGAGGGAGAAGAACGGAGAAATAGAAGAGGGGGATGATTAAGAAGAAAGGAAGTGGAGCGGTGAGGAGAGAAAAGAGAGCAAACATCATCATCACCTTCCATGGTAATGGAAAAAAACAATTAAATCCTACAAAGATACATGACATGTCAACCCTCTAGCGATCACGTTAATTAAAATGAATCAGTCATGACTCATGTCCAGATCTACAGTCTAGTCTGGGAACTTGTAACTGTGATATGATGGATTACATGAATGAGTTATTTCAGTTTGCAGCTTGTTCAACAAGAATGAAACCACTTCTCTGTAGTAGTAGAAGAGTGGAAAAAATGACTCATCCATTTAACAAATGCTGTTATGTTCCTTTCCACATTTGGAAAAATGGTTTCATGTTAAACAGGAAAATCCTGACACATGTTGCAACAACAACAACAACAACAACAACACTCGCATGCATTGCACATGAGGAAAGTTAGGATGATTTACAGGGTGACGATGTCTGCGTTGGCGGCCTGGACTGCGATGCTCAGCGGGTCGTGACCCTGCTCGTCCACCTCCGTCTGCGACGCCCCTCTCTTCAGGAACAGACACACCTGGCTGCACGAGAGACGAGATCGTAGACGCAGATCAGAGAGAGGCAAACGCATCGATTCACATGACAAACCGCAAATAGAAAAATAAATTAAAGCCGCAAGCGGCGATGACGGGCCCTCGCTCGTCCATGCGACCGCGGGGACCTGAGGTGTGCGGGGGCCATGGCGCAAAGCGAAAAAGCGTTGTGGGAGTGGCAACGCAATGTGTTGTTTGCCCACCAGGTGGCGCTACAGAGCCAAATGTGGGTAGGGGCGTTCAGGGGCTGACCGGGATCACATACATGAAGTTTGAACTCAATCCGACAAAGTAAATGTAAAACAGGTCACTTCCTGTTACCATCTGAACCCAGATGTGGGTAGGTGTGTTCAGGGGCGGAGCCTAATCAAACTTGTAAAATTTGAAGTTGATCGGACAATGTAAGTGTAAACCAGGTCACTTCCTGTTACCACTTGGGGGCGCATTGAGTAAAGTGGGCGTGCCATACATCGCAGCGTTCAGGGTGGAGCCATCATCATCTTCAGCAAGTTTGAAGCTGATAGGATGAAGTATGTGGGTGGTAGAGCTGTTCGAAGGTGAAATGGCGAGCAAATGTAAAGTCGCCAAAATTGGCAAGGCCGCAGAAGCCACGCCCTTTGACGTAGAGACTTATGGAGCACAACGTTGGATCAGCATGGCATCTCGATGACCTGTAGCCAATTTGAAGTCATTCGGGTGAAATTTGTGGGAGGAGTTAAAGATTTTAATGTAGAAAATGGTCACTTCCTGTTACCACCGGGGGGCGCTTTGAGTTAAGTTGGATATTGATATATCACGCGAATCAGGGACTCACTGCCGTAAAATCCTGCAAGTTTGAAGTTGATAGGATGAAGTACGTGGGCGTGACAGCCAACCGAATTTGGGTGGCGATCGAGCCTAAGTTTGGCGCCGACTGGAGGCCACGCCCTTTGACCTATCGACCTACGGAGCACAAGCTGTACTCAGCTACGTCTGAAGATGTCACCTATCAAATTTGGTGCATATCGGGCGAACCGTTTCGGACGAGTTAATTTGGCGCCAAAAACGAGCAATTCAAAATGGCCGACTTCCTGTTGGCATTTCACCATGACATTAAGAGGCTTTTTTGCTTATCTGTCTATGATACATCTGTGTAGCGAATTTCGTCCAGATCGGACAAAGTGACCCGAGTTCCCTATGGGAATTTGTGAATTTTGTAGGGGGCGCTATAGAGGCATTTGGCCACGCCCGTTTCCAACGACTTTAAAATATCAAATTTTTCGCAAGGCCTGATGTGCATGCCAAAATTCACGCGTTTTGGGGCATGTTAAAGGCTCCAAAACTGCGATTTTAGGGGGAGACAAATAATAATAAACATAGCAATTACAATAGGGCCTTCGCCGGGCGAGTGCCACTCGCCGCTCGGGCCCTAATAAACATGAAATAAAAAAGCAGAAATGTTCAACCATTCTGTGATTTAAAAAATTTTTTTTTTTACAATGACCATATAAAAAGGGAAGTCAGAAGGTAGATAAGGGATTAATATCCACCTGTATTATTTTCAGTGGAAAATTATTATGTCATAACAGCCCCAAAGACACACCTGGGTCAGGGAAGTGAACTTCGTCTGCTGATTACAGCTGACTAACTGATTAACTTCCCTGGACTCAGACTGTGGTTCCAAAAAGGTTTCGTCACACCTGCATGATTTAGCATTTATTTTGTTTTCCTATAACATGCAAGCAGGGGCATGAAGCAGAAGTCACAGGGAGGCTGACAGCTCTTCTTAAAAAAAACAAAATCCATTCTCTATAATGCGTAGGCGTTTCCTACCCGGTGTGTCCCAGGTATGTGGCGTGATGCAGCGGGCCTCGGCCCCTCATGTCCCTCTGGTTCACGTCAGCTCCGTTCTGCAGCAGGAACTCACAGGCGATCAGGGAGCCCTGACGGGCAGAAAGACACAGATAGTTGTTTATTTTAGTTTATTTAGGTCCGAGAACTACGATTATTTGGTCGAGTTATTTTATGGTTTTGTTTTCTTGCAGCAGACACGTAGGTAACCTGGTAATTAATTATTTATGGTTGGCATTATTCTCATGTAAGGTTAAGAAGTTTCAGCAGATAATCAGTTAATATTTAACTCAGAGAGTCACCATAAAGTTTGATATCATAATAGCAATTAAACCCAATGACATAATAGGGATCTTTGTTGATCTAGGGCAAACAAACACGCCGCCTCACCCCGATCACGGCCTGTATGAGTGGCGTTTTGCCCTCCTCCTCCTCGCTGCCGGCGTGCACGTCCGCACCGTGCGCCAGCGCCTCGGCCATGAGCGGCAGGTTGTGTAGGCGTGAGGATCGGTGGAGGAGCGCCCCGGGGTGCAGCTCCCTGGGATCCTCGGGGTCTGAGGACATTTCCTGCTCGATCTCCACCTCCCCACTGGACGACTCCTCCGACTCCTCCTCTGCAGGCACCAATGGAAAGAGGAAGATGGGAACGATGGGGAAAAGGAGGGATAAGGGGAAATAAAACATATTTTAGACTTTCTGAACAAGTGCAGGAAGTTTTCATTTGATGGATAATACCAGCATCCGTAAGGCTGTTTTTACATGATTTCCATCAATGCACAACATCTGCACAACAATTCATAACACACATGAACTCTTATCTCAGTTGTCTTACTGTTTCCTTTAGTTTATTTGGATTTCACAGCCCTCAGTGTGTGTACTTACATCTGTGCAGAGTTACAGACTCTGGTGTATCATTTTTGCTCTTTAAGTTTAAGTTTTATTTTGCACAACTGTGAATCAACAAAATAAATGAAATCAATAAATCAATATTTTAAATCATCCAGGTCATCTTATTCTTGTGGAGTTGTGAAAAAAGGCAACTGGACTTCTTATCTTGTTTGAAGACATTAAATAGTAATTACGCTTATAAAAAGTAATTACGCAAGTTGTGCCAGAGGACAACTCACAAATAACAAAGCAAAACAATCATTAACATAACTTGAATAACATTACAAACAAAATAATACAAAATAGAACAAAATAAAGGAAACTACAATTAATTTTAAGTTAAGTTATTCTATTCCCTTATGTACTTATATGTAAGACTTAGACTTAGAGATACTTTATTGATCCCACAGAAAATTCAAGTATCCAGTAGCACAAAGTCTTAGTCAATCAGATATGTTGGAACATTTCTTGTAAATTGGTTTTGGGTGTTGTGTCATGACTACTGGTCTAAAAAAAGACAAAAGAAATCCAGAGAAATGCATCAGTCAATGGGATCGTTGCTACATCACATAATGATGGGAATAAATCAAAACTTCACATCTCGTTTTGCAATAATGTGGTTTCAACATTCAGGTGATCAGGTAAGACGAGTCATGAGCTGTTTTCACGCCAACTCTGAACGAAAGAACATGACTTCCAGGAAAGAGATGTTGTGATCAGAGGTGACAGAGAGACTAAATGATGCTCCTTTATTATCTCACCAACATTTAAAGGGATAGTTCAACATTTTGGCAAATTCGCCCATTGCCATAACCCCTATAGTCATAGTAGTAGGTTTGTTACCTTTAATTGTCGGTGCAAGCTATTTTTAGAATGGCGGAGCAGAGCGGCGAGCTGCCCAGAGTTACGCTATGGAGGCTACTGGGATTTCTTGGTTTCCCCTCATCAAACTCATCAAAAAATGCGCATCAGCGGTTTTGCATGAATTTACCTCTAAAACAACTCTGTCTTGTAACGTTCTGTTATTATCTCATAGCGTGGTGAATGTGCAGGTCACAACTTGTCCACCAGAGCGTTTTGGAGTTGTTGGATTGTGTATTTAATGAGTTTGATGAGGGAAACCAAGAAACTCCTTTAGCCTCCGTAGCGTAGCTCTGAGCAGCTGACGGCTCTGCTCCGCCGTTCTAAAAATAGCTTGCACCGACAATTAAAGGTAACGAACCTACTGCTATGACTATAGGGATTATGGCAATCGGCCAATTTGCCAAAATGTTGAACTATCCTTTTAATTACCTCACCAACATTTAATCTTTTTTACACCTGAACAACACTGACCTTCTTCTGTGACGCTGTCCACCACTGAGCCAAAAACCAGGATGTCAGTGCTGCCATCGGTGCTTCCTCCCAGGCCGCTGTCGCTGCTGAGACCTGCGGGGCCAAGCATCGCCAAGCCACGGACACGTTAATCATTACACAGAACCTACTGCACCACTCAAACTAGTGAGTGAATTTGTCACAGTACTTACATTTGACTGTAAATCTGCATTAATATGTGTGGTGGTTGTACTTACTGCGAGGACCCGAGCCGGTGTCGAAATAGGAAAACAGTGAGTCCAGCTCATCTGGACAGAACAGGGAGTCTCGACGAAACTTTGCTGCAGCCGCTGCCGAAGGATGAAAGATGACTTATCAATATTACAGTCTAAACGTCTCTGAGTCACACCAGCGTCTCCTGATGCATGGAGACCACCACGATCATTCAGATGGAAATACATTCAGGACATTTCTCTTTCAAAGTGATAAAAGTGTTTCGGACAGGCCTCTGGATTCATTTCTATCTACCTAATCAATCCAATATAATATCTAATAATAATCCTTCTGAGAGCTGGATATGAAGACCATTATTACAATAAAGAGAAAGTGGAGATTAATGTACTAAAAGACATTATTTTTTTAACAAAGCAAAGATAGATTGATATTTGGAGTAAATCAAAGCTGCGCACTTACTGTGAAATAAAGCGTGTCCGTATTTGGGCCAGAAAATTATGTCTAGGAAGGATTGTCTAGTTTCTGTAATCCCATATGGGATGGTGGCACGACATGAAAATATTCATTCATATTATTTTGCACCTTGATTGCAGAGAGATTTTCTCTCATTCTGCTTTGAATTGAACAGAGATCTATTTTGTGTGTCTGTGCATCCATCCTGCAGCTCTGGACTTTAGAGGAAGTGATGACTCAAAGGTCGTGTCCCTGCACCTACCGGCAGACAGGTTTGCATGCGAGGCGCTGCCCGGATCGTAGCGGTGGTATTTCCTGCGGGCTTTGTTCGGGGCGCGGACGGAGCTGTTGTGTCGCTGGCATTTCTTCACTGTCCAGGGGCGCGACTTCCTCTCGCCCTCCACCAATGCCTCACTCCCACTCATCTTCTTCAGAAAGCGTTTCTCCACATATTTGGACTTGATCCAGGCTTCCTTCTCCTGCCTGGAGGGCGATGATCACAAATGGAGAACGTTACCTTACATTCAGATAAAAGAACAGTTAATAGGTATCTTGGCTAACTGCGGGATGTACTGACCTTGTACTGGAGGGTCCAGGCTTTTTAGCTCCTAGCTCCTCACAGCCTCCTTCATAAATGTGGTTAATCACAGTGTTCCCCAATTCACACATCAGCTGCATGAGACAGAGGAAGGAAACATAAAAACATAAATACAAATCTCAGCTCAGGGAGTATGTATGGGGCTAAATCGGGGTCAAATGTTTTGCACTTGAAAAAGTAAAATTTGAAACTGAAATTTCAAGTTTTGATCTTGAATTTTGAAAAATACATCAACGTATTCAAAATAAAAATAAACATGCAAGAGTTTTTTCCAGAATAGCTCCATAGAGCAGAAGCTGCAGGTGAATGTGTTGCAGAGACGAACCTTCAGTAACTCCGGCTCCCACGAGTCTAACGTCAGTGAACGCACTTTAGAGCAATGGACGCCTAAACTCCTGCAAGAGAGAGGAAAAAAAAGAAAACATAAGTCAATAAGTGAAATGTGAGCTGTTTACATCTTACAGGATTTCAGGGCTCTTAGCTTTTTATTACATCTACCTGAGGCGACAGACTCTGACAAGCTCAACACGCCACTTTATTGAAACAGTCACACTGTTGATGTTGAATCCATTTTTTTAAAGCAATAGAATATGGACACTCATATTTTCATTACATCTGTCTGATATATGATAACAGCTGGATTTCCCCTCTCTGTGGAGGCAACACAGGCTCTAAAGCATGGAAATGCTTATCACTGTCGTGGATGTTTTGAGCTGTTGGATCATTTCCTGGAAATTGTTATCTCACACTGAAGAAACCAAAACATATGCTCATACATTGTGCATCAGCTACTACCTACTGTTGTTCTCACTCTCTTTATCTTTCTCTCAGTGTGGGTGCGGTTACCTGTGGATCCCTGAGCACTCGATGCACAGCAGCACTCCCAGGTTGATGGAGGCCCAGCACGGAGCCGTCTGGCCGCAGTCGCAGCACAGCTCGTTGCCCGGCAGGCTCTGCACCCTCTGGAGGAGGCTCTCTCCCCCTCCCCTCACCCCTCTGTCGGACCTCTCCCCCCGCTCTCTGGGCTCGCTGGCCGAGTCGATGCTGCTGGTGGAGGGCGACGCCGTCCGGTCCAAGTGCTGAGAGCGGAGACACGACAGGACGGGTCAGTTGACAGGACCAGAGGAAATGTTACATGTGTTATAGAGAGCCTCAAATCTCCATGTAAATGACTGAGAAAAATATAAGACGTTAACCTATTTAAAGGGATAGTTCAACATTTTGGCAAATTGGCCCATTACCATAATCCCTATAGTCATAGCAGTAGGTTTGTTGCCTTTAATTGTCGGTGCAAGCTATTTTCAGAACGGCGGAGCAGAGCCGTGAGCTGCTCAGAGCTACGCTACGGAGGCTCATGGGATTTCTTGGTTTCTCTCATCAAACTCATCAAATACACAATCCAACAACTCCAAAACGCTCTAGTGGACAAGTTGTGACCTGCACATTCACCACGCTATGAGATAATAACAGAACGTTATGAGACAGAGTTGTTTTAGAGGGAAATTCATGCAAAACTTTCCGAATTGAGGTCCCATGGCGAGCGTTACTTCCTGCTTCTGCTTAGGCTCTCTATAAATATGTGTGTGTGTGTGTGGTCATACCTCAATGTAATAATTGTCGGCGATGTCTTTGTAAGCAGAGGCGATGCTGGCCTGGACCGCCTGAATCCAAGCCTGTCGCAGCTTCTCAGACTCGGCCTGCATCATGCAGCTCCTGCAGTTTCACACAAAGCCTGTTAATGACTCAATACAATAAAACTGTCTAAGATGATGTGAGAAAAAGTGCAATAAAAACCTGAAAACAACGATTCTTTCAACACACACACACTTACTTGGTGGGTGAAACCACCTCGAAGCAGAACCTCCTCTCATTGTCTTCACATGGTTTGACTGAGCACAGCCTCAGGTCCTCCACCACCACCGTCAGCGAGTCCTGTCATTGGCAGAGAGCAGAGTGTCAGAACAACGGTGTCACATTCACCGCAAGTCACACAAAGTGGTTAAATGGTAAACACGAAGAAAAAGACATTAAATGGAGCAAGTGAAGAGTGAAAAGTTGAGTTTTTTCTATGATACTTTGGCATCGTTTCACTCTTTCCTCTATTGTTACAACAACCTGAGGTGACAGACATCAGAGCGTCTGTTTCTCTTCACTCTAGAGACTCAAGAGAAAACTTTCCTGGTATTTTAACTCCCACACTGGTGACTTTAAATCCAGTTTCCTGCAAGTCTTTGCCTGTTTTAAATCTGTTTCATTCATCCATATTTCCATTACATAAGCTCTACATAGAGCTCTTAACTGTAGAAATGCCTTTGTTGTCGTTGTTTTGCAAATAATTTTAATTAGAAAAGATGCTTTGAGCTGGAAAATTTGCTAAAACCTCTCAGTTGTTAGTAAAGAAACTATGAAAAGTACACATTACCTACATATTATATATCACTTCACCATTCAAGAGTCAATGCATTGCTCTTTTCTTCCACAACGATTTAACAAATCATAAAAAAAATAAGCTCAATAACTCCAGACTGTTCAGGAGTTTAATTCAAGCGCTGACACTAATATCTGTTCATAATTAAATTGTCCAAAAATCAAAGCGTACCTTGAGTTTCTTCTGGTAGACCAGCTGGCTGTTCTGTATAGAAAACCACCTCCTGCAGGGAAGGGAGGAGAAGTGAAATTAGTTTCTGTAGAAGAGATCAAACGTCTGCAAAGTGAAATCCACTCTGCTGCGGAAAAACATTGTTCATTCACGACCGTTGCAATAAAGTAAAAGAGCATTAAAGTCTCCTCGAGAAGAACAAACCCAACCTCTGTTAGAAATAGCTGTAAACTTTTAATGCAGTTGAGTTCAATTTCACCGGCCGTCCTTTCCCAAATGATTTATAGTACGTGCTCTGATTCTGATTTGACTGTTTTAGTAGCTATATCAGATTTTATTCTGCTCTCCCTCTTTTACCTGTTCCAGGTCTTGAAGGCGTTGCTGGCTCTCTTGAAGAGGTAACCCTCCATGACCACACCGTTGGGTGCATCCACGTTGAATTCCAGTTTAGGGTCATCATAGGAAAAGTCCTGTAAGGGGAATGACAAAGACACATTGTGCTGTATTATCTCGTTTTCAGAGATCGACTAGATGGCATTTCCATTTTTTAGTCAGTTCCTGTTCTGCAAAAATAACACTTGCGTCATTGTGGTAAACAACTGGGTTCAACTTCTCACTTCTATAATCAAGTGGATAAAGATCAGCTCAGGTAAAACTGTGGTAAAAGTCCATCAGAACACAACAGGAGAGAAATGCTGATAGATCTTTATCACCACATGTCCTTCTCCTGTGTTATGCACACCTTTAAACCTCCTCTATCTGTCATACGCGCATTATCCTCCACAAACATCCGTCTCCTTACACCACGACCATCTGTTCACCAGTTTACCTTTTAAGATAAATGTCAAATCTGTGCCTCTCCGCCTGAAAGCTGAAACCCTCTCTATTTAGACTTTCTGAAGGACATGCCACCTGCTCAGTGAGGTGAAAAACAGATTTAAATGGAGAGGCAAAAGGCTGAGGTTTAGGTTTCACTATTGTAAAGGAGGCCTTAGGTTTGGGGTTAGGTGGTAACAGGCCATATGGCAAGTGGCATATGAACATAAGTAGACAACTGCACTCACACATACACACACGTCTGCGGCTCCTCTCTTGAAAAGATCATTGAATAATTCTGTATTCAATTTTTCAGAAACCTCACTGACTGCAAATCTGCATTTTCTGACCATTTACGTAAGGTGCTTTCCTGATATTCAGCAGAAAAGCAGAACATGTGAAACTGGGACGCTACCAGTTGCAACACGATGTTTACAGGTTGATTTTTCCAGCGGACCCAGAAGGATAAACAAGCAGAAAGCAGACAAGAAGACTCCACCTTTGCTCACACTGATTATCAGAACAGCATCAACAGACACACTGGAGTCTGAGGCCAGTTTTACTTAGTTGTCTCAGACTGTTATGGAGAAACCACAGCGTTGTGGTGTAGCTATCTGTCACTGACTCACACTGTCACCATGCGATTCTTTAATTATAGCAATATCCTCTCTCAAATATAAAACATTAAATCTAATGCATCTCCAGGCCAAAACAACAGAAATAACTTTCCTCACCAGTGTAAAGTCCAGTCTGCCAAATATCTTCATCTTCACCACACTGACGTCCAACAGCATTTCCACCGACTCAAACAGCAACAGAATAAATAACTTAAATAATATGAATAAATAAACTAATGCATCACAGCGTCTCCAATGTCACGTAGGTTATAGGAGGAGCACGCGCGCATCCCACGCGACTGTCTGCAGATGAGAGACTGTGTGGGCCTACAGCTGCAGGCTCGTGCCGTTCGTTCCTTCACTCTCCTCTCCACCTGCTGACGCCCGCGTGGAGCTACCACCAGCGCGAGGGGCTGCTCATTAGCATACAGCTGTCAGTCCTCGTGGCCCGCTGACCCCGTCGCGGCTGCCGGAGATCAAACATTTCATTTTATAGCAACGAGGAGGAGGAGGAGGAGGAGGAGGAGGCCCGCGCGGACCTTTCCTCGGGCCACCCCCGCAGCCATTCTCAAAAACACCGCGAGTTTCATCCACACACACACTTTTGGAGGAGTCAGCTTTCCATCTGTCTGCGGCTCTCGACACTGTTCCTGCTTAATCAAGCTGACATTATGGCTCCAAACACCCGCCCTCCGCCCCGCTCTTCCCACCTTAAATCAGCCAGGACGGTGGAAGAATGCAACGCATCCAAAAGAGGCTCAACAACTGGTTTTTAACCATTATATGAATTCTGCTGCAGAAATGTAGCCTATGTTAGGTGCTTAAATTTATAAATAGGCCTGTATGAAATCCCACGAGCTCAGTTAAAGTGATGAAATGCAGTCTGTCTGTATTGTAATGTGGGTTGTAGCCTACATGAGTTTGCTTCTCACATTTCTAACACTATAATTTCCCTCGTTTCTCCTCAGTTTACCTCTCTTTGACTTATATAAAAAAAAAAGGCTGTAACAATGGAGGGCGACAGAGCTGGGGCGACAATCCCCCCGGGAGCCACAATGAAGTCCTGCACACATAAAACACTGCTGTGCAAGAATAGAGAGAGGAGACAAGGGGGAGTGTGTGATCTGTGGTGTGTGACTGGGCAACATAAAGACAAGCAGGAAGGAGGGGGGGATGTTGAGATTTACCAAAAAAGTTGGGGTGTGGTGAGGGTGTGAAAGTGCAATGATGTAGATCAGAGGAGATACAACTTGAGATAAACACGTTAAAAACAGACAAACTCAAACGTCATCCACCATAGTTTTGGTTTCAGGTCAAATCACATGTTCACACTTTGTCTTCCTTCTCTGCTCGCTTAACGTTTCCCTCCTAAACTTGTCCAAATTGACATCAAATGCATCGTGCAACTTCTCCTGACTAATTCATCGTGAAGTCGTCTTTATTCTCCTCTGAATATGATTCCTGCAGTTACTTAATGGCCTGTTAATAAATAATGTATGTTATCTATAATTCACTAACTCTGCACCGCTGCATTTGAACATGGAGGAAGCCTGAGAGGAGAGAGAAGTCGACGTTCAGACGAAGTGACTCATGGTGGCATTTTCCCATGCATTTCTTGATGGTGTCTTTTTCTGTCTTAAGACAAACAGACAGACACACAACAACAGTATCACTGTATCTGACCTGAAATATGTATAGCTTTCCTTTTCACTGATCTAATCGCCTCATCATTGATTCTGCTTTTGTTCACAGGTGCAGTGTTTTGTCTGCGGGAAACACAGGAACGTCTATCTGTGGTTACAAATAGCACCACTGTCTAAATTGAGACGCATAATCTGATCAGAAAATATCAGATCAATAGACAAAGGTTTCACTCATTAGGGAAAACCCATAAGAAACTTTTATTTTTCCTCTGAATCAGGGACATTTATTTTATTCTCTATTGACATTTCCATGGCAGAGACGCCCTCTTTTCCTCTTCACACTTTTGTTCTCTTTATTAATCCCTTTAACTCCTCTTTATCCATCCTTCACTCTTTGTCTTCCTGCTCTGTCACTTCACATTCACCCCCACCCCCCCCTCCACTGCTGTGCTCTGTTATGCCGTCTGTTGACTGAGTGAGTTGGCAGTGGCCGGAGAGGGAGAGGAGTGGAGGTCTGGCATCTTGAACACAGTCAGATCGCTCCAGTCTCTGGTGAGATATTGACCTTTTACCAGAGCTGACATTCACTCCTGGATCATTCCTCTATTGTACTGCGGCTCTCATAGCTGCGCCACACACAGAGCTGTGTCAGCAATAGATGGAGAGTGAAATGCATGATGCAAAAAAGACAAAATGCAATAATATTTCTGTGTGTGATCAGATGATTGGCTGGCAAAGGGGGAGAAATAACAAAAATATGACATATGAGAGAATACAGAAGGGTTTTAAAATGCCAGATAGAAAGAAGAACAACGATAAAAGGTATAAGACTCAGTTTAAGAAAAGATTATAATGGGAAATAATGCCTGAACACAAAAGAAGACGTCACAGTTTCTATTCTTAAGCTGCTGCTTTGACAATTTTATCTTCTCGCTGACATGTTGACAAATCCTCGGGGTTAAATTTCAGATGAAACAAAGTAGAGCAGCACAAAGTAGCAGAGAGAAAGACTGGCAGAGGAGAGAAAGTGCGCATGTGCACACACGAGGCACGGAGGAAACAGGAAAAAGAGAGATCAAAGTCGACTTCAAACAAGAGACAGGAATAAGCTCCCAGGGTTTGTCCAGTGAAAGGAGATTAGATGAGAATAACAGGTAGGGTGGAGAAGTGTGTCACATACACATTGAGGGAAAAATCTTCGACTAAACAGACATAAAGCTGTGACACACACAAGCGCCAGTGAAGCGAAAGAGCAAAGAGATAAAGTTACACAAAAGTATCTAAGGTCGCACTCACAATCTCACACACACAAGTACGAACAAGGTCCTGCAGACACACAAAGGAGTTCACTGGAAGTGAAGTCACTGCACAATAACCTGGATTAATTTGCCCGGTGATACCAACAGACATAAACACATTCACTCACTCACTCACACACACACATCCTCGTGTTAAATAATGACATAAACAGAAATGCACTCTGTCGGCCTATTGATCGCTGCCACAGGAGGCGCCCGCCAAGTGACCATGGCCATAAAACGGCTCCATACATCAATCACTCGGACAGACGTACAGACCGAGACCCAGGCTGCTGCAGGCGGAGTCTGCTGCTCCACGTTTGACCACAAACTACCGTGTGAGGCAGGAGATAGATAGATAGATAGATAGATAGATAGACAGACAGACAGACAGACAGACAGACAGACAGACAGACAGATAGACAGATAGACAGACAGACAGATAGACAGACAGACAGACAGACAGATAGATAGATAGATAGATAGATAGACAGACAGATAGATAGATAGTTAGTTAGTTAGTTAGTTAGTTAGTTAGTTAGTTAGTTAGTTAGTTAGTTAGTTAGTTAGTTAGTTAGTTAGTTAGTTAGTTAGATAGATAGATAGATAGATAGATAGATAGATAGATAGATAGACAGACAGATAGATAGATAGATAGACATAGAATGATACATAGATAGATAGAACTATGATAGTACGATTGATAGAACGATAGATAGATAAAACGATACATAGAACAATAGATAGAACGATAGAACTATGATAGAACGATAGATAGATTGATTAAACAAACAGAACGATAGAACATTAGATAGATAGATTAAACAATAGATAGAACGAACGATAGAACGATCGATAGATGGACAGATAGATAGAACGATAGATAGATAGAACGATAGATAGAACAGACAGACAGACAGACAGACAGACAGACAGACAGACAGACAGATAGATAGACAGATAGATAGATAGATAGATAGATAGATAGATAGATAGATAGATAGATAGATAGATAGATAGATAGATAGATAGATAGATAGATAGATAGATAGATAGATAGATAGATAGATAGATAGATAGATAGATAGATAGACAGACAGACAGACAGACAGACAGACAGACAGACAGACAGACAGATAGATACTGTAGATAGATAGATAAACAGGTTCAATATGTGAATATTTGTGTGTTTTTGGGGGTTGTGCAGTTGGAAAAAAGCTTCTGCATTGACCATTAGTGGCCTCATATAAACTCTGATGAGCATTAATAACTCTAATATCATGACCTTTGCACAGTTGACTTTGAACCAAGATACGTGGATGGGTTTTTAATGAGGCATTTAGAAGGAAAATAATAATAAACTCACCTGCATCAGAGTCTGGAGGTGAAGGAACGTGGTCAGACAGCAGCACAGAGAGAAGAAGAAGAAGAAAGAGAAATGCATTAATAAAAGAACATCACTGCATAAATTTCACTGCATTAATCCTTTGTAAATATGTGTTCATGAGAGAGACGTCGTGTCCTAATTGATGCACATTTTCCACAGGGCTTTTACACAAGGATACTTCTTTTTTTTTTTACAGTTTTTTTTTTTTCTTCATCTCAGTTTTTTTTGAGCCTTCATCTCTAAATTAGAGAAGGAGCAGAAGCCGTGTTGTTGGTTGCAGATGAAAGGCCAAAGGTTTGAAAGACTTTGTTTTTATTTCGGGCACAAAGCTTGCGTGATGTAAAAGATGAGCCTGGTCATGAAAGGATGCCATTCCAATGAAAAAATGTTTTTCAAAAGACATATTTGTTAAGGTCAGTTTTTGTTTGAGATGTATCAATCAGAGAAGCAGGATCCCAGTATTTAGCCAAATCAGTGTTCAATCAATGTTAAGTCACAAGGAAAATCAGGTTACTCCTGCTTTGACATATAAAATTTGTCTCCTGATAAGAGAAAATGAAATGAAAAATTAGAAAATAAGAATCTTTATCTGTGTTAAACAGATAAATGTCTTCTGTTACCACTGATTCAAGTTTATATGTGTAACCACTAACTAACATTGACCTAAATAAAAACATATGTGAAGCTGAAATGGGACAAAACTTTCTTGTCTAAAGGTTTCACTAATGAATGACGACTTGTTTTAGTTTGTAAAGGTTTTGTAATGTCAAATAATATCGAATCTTCATATCACTGTATATCTTATTTATCTCTGCATTTCGTCCTCTATTCGCTTCTTGACTTTCATATCAGCAGAAGAGTTTTGATCTAGTTTGTGCAGAAAGATGAAAAGCTCTGCTCCGCTGCATCCACATGACATGAGAGGAAAAGAAGAAGCTGTGCTAGGTTTTTTTTTTTCCTGGAGAGAAGAAGATAAGAGGAAGATGAAGAAGAAGAAGAAGATAAGAAGATAAGAGCTGCTGTGTTGTGGTCTCACTCTCTGCTGGATGAGGGCGTGTTTGTGCTCCAACTCCCGCTTCTCCATGGCCGAGTCGATGACCAGCTGATCCAGCTGCACACAAACAGAGGACGGCCGGGTCAGTGAGACATCATGTTACAGTACATGAGTGAGACTGTTAATCTTATTTTATGTGCACATGTGTTTTATATGTATATTTTATTGCATTTAATTTGTGCTTCAAAAGCTGAAACTGTAAAATTCTAAGGTATATTGTGTAAGAATTCCTCCCATCTAGCGTTGCGGTTGTAGATCGTTAGCAACTCAGTCGTATTTTTCATGCTGCATTCACGTGAAATCAGGCTTAAGGCAGACGGACGACAGCCGCTGCAGGTAACGGCATAAACAAGCCTCTAAACAAGCGGCCCGTCAGCACGAGGCAAAACAACACACACGATGTGGTAATGTTGACCTGACCCACGTTTTACCGGCTTTCTCTCGACTTCTGTGACTAAAATGACATCTGGTTTGTTACCGACGGCCATTATTGATGAATGAAAAATGTACTTTTGAACGGAATCATTGAATTTCGTGAATAGATAACAGGAGAACTTACGCAATGCACCTTTAAATAACATTTAGTTAAAACCCAGATCAGGTCGAGTTACAGACAAAGAGAAGCTGAACAGTGGTTTTGGCAGGTGTTTTCTGAACACAGGTTGGTTGTTCTGTATTGTGTTCTGTATTTTGAATTACCTCTGTATTTACAATGTTTTATCTGTCTGTACCTCAACCAGTGGAGAACTTTGTGATTCCTCTCTGTGAGAAGTGCTAAATCAAATAAAATGTACCTTCTTATTCTTATATAAAAAGTAGTTATGTGTGTGTCTGTGTGTGCACGTGTATTGTGTTTCTTTTACTGAGCAAAGACAGTGCTCAGTGTGTGTGTGTTGGGTTCGTCTTGTTGTCTCACCTGCGCGGCAAGTTTTTTCATATAGGGATCGATCTCATCCAAGATGTTGAAGCCTTGCTGGAACAGAGTGTACTGAGCTCGCATGAAGGACAACATCTGCAGCACACACACACACAGGGAGAACGTTATACAGCTGTGTTCATACATATCCAAACACACACACAGAACAGATTATACATAACAATGTAAACTTGATGTAAAAGAGAGAAATCTGGGTTACTCACTGCATCCAGGATTTCAAACTTCTTCTTGGCCTGAAGAACATTAATCTACCAAATGAAAAGAGAGGAAGAGAAAAAAGTGGATTGTTTAAAACATGTGTATTTCAGGTTAATAGTAGGGTTGTGTAGCATTTAGTTATTTCTAAATGCCACAGTTTCAGTTCTTAGGATCAGAAAGAGCAGCAGCTGTTGAGTGTCAGCGCCCCCTACTGGACAACACTTGTAATACAGGTGTGTTATGTGTCAGCGTGTGTGCGTGTTTTCACCTGTAGCACGTAGTCGAGTGCCAGGTGCCTGAAGGCTTTGCGGCTGAGGATGAGAGCCTGCGTGGCCTCCTCCGCCTCGTGGACCTTGTTCCTGGGAGCCTGGGCGTTCTTCACCTGAGCCAGCTCCATGTCCTCACGCACGCGGTCAAACTGCTTCTTAGTGTCCTTGAATTTACGCACATCCCTGGAAGAAGAGAAGAGCGACGAGGACAAACGAGATATATTTAGATACACAGACAGATTGCCTCACAGCTTATAAAAAAATCTAATTGACAGAAAAGGACAATAAGACAATAAAAATGATGCTGAAAATGTTTTCACTTCATGTTAATAATAGATGATATCGCACAACAGATTTTCCACAACTCTAAGAAAGAAACCGTTTCCTCTATATGGGGAATAAAAAGCTTAAACCTTGCCATTTGAGCCACAATATTAATACAAGGACCACAACACATTAGGTGATCATTTACATTTTAGAAATCAAGACTTTGCATGAGGGTTAAATATTCTGCTTCGGTATATGTTGATGGGTTTGGTGGCATACAGATGGCATACAGTACATATGCTCATTTACTTGCACCTACACTCACTGATTGATTTCTAATTGATTTTCTGATTGTTTTTTATTGTAGCTATGTATACTTGTTGTGAAGCACACTGAGTCTGCCTTGTGCATGACATGCGCTTTATGAATAAAGTTGAATTGAATTGAATTGAATGGATTCTCATGCATTGTATTTTTCCACTTTTTTTGCAGCAGGAGGAGGAAGTTTCTTAACCATCAGCTGTAATGAGGTACTCACTCTTTAATGAAGGTGTGAAGCTGCTGCTTGATCGACCTCTGAGCCTGGTCAAACAAAATCTGTGGACAGACAAGATGAGAGAGAGTGCACAGAAGTTGAGGAACTGGGAGAAGAAGAAGAAGAAGAAGAAGAAAAAAAATCCCATGACCTGTAGTTACAACATCTCACCACGAGGTGGCAATATGAACCCTTCCCTGTGATTAGTGTAGCAGCAGATCAGGCCGGAGGCAGAGGAGGGAAGATGGAAGAGAGATGAGGACAAACACACATGTGCACACACACTCATCTATCTGCTGCCTCCAGGATTCAGCATTTCTCCTTCTGTTTACTGTGGGATTCCCACTCTTCATCCTCCTTTCTCACACTCCTCCTCCTCCTTTCCCTCCTTCACCTTTATGTCATTGTTTTGTGTCGAGACTAATCACAGCAGCTCCTCAACAATCTACACATGGATTTCCTTTCATTTGTATATTTCTGCAGCGATGGCTGATGGTGAACAGACCTTCTATCTGCATGAAGCAGGGGGCAGCGAGGATAACTACAGTTAATGCTTCGGCAGACGCCCATGCACACGCACACGGACACATGCACGTGCGCCCGCCCTTTTGGATTAGATTGTGATTGTCTCAAAAGCGTACATACACTCAAACAATGTATACAACAATCATATACGCTGCCTGTGGATTAAACTTTCTATAGAAATCCCCAGTTAATAAACATACACATTCGGATTATAGGCTTAGTGTGTGGATGCATGAGTGTGTATGTGCAAAGCCTCCATCCATACGAAGCTCCTGCAGAGCCCTGTGATGCTGCAGACGTCTTCACAGGTGCAGTCAGTCTGTGCTCGTATAAAACAGCTCGTCTGCTGGCTGTACAGCTTTACAATGTCTTTTTAATTGGCGGTGATTAAATAGTCAATTAGGCATCAAGACACTTTATATCTTTGTACCTGCAGCAAATCATGTTCACTGTGGTGCAATGTAAGAAGACTGTGTAACAAGAATACACGAAGCTCTGTCTACTATCTCTCTCAATGATAACACTTCATTGTGCAACCTTTATATATTAAAAATGGCAATTTTTCCCATAAGAAAACTATAATAAATGAAAGATGAAGATATAAGAAGTCTTTGAAGAAGGTTCCTCTGCTTTTAAACTCAACACATCCACTGATTTACTAAAAAAAACAATCTCGGAGTAAAGAAATAATGATGAAATCACAGACCAATAAAAGAAAACGTTTCTCTTTTCACTATTAGTAAGAACTATAAACATGTCTGACCACCCGTGACATTTTCTTTTATATTTAAATTCATTCCAGGAACGATCTTTGCCAAACTCTTTTGAGTCATGGGACAAAGTGAAGGTTTGGTACTTTCCAGGCTGGTGTAATCTATCTGACACTTCTTTTTCACAAAAACACGACTAATCCCATAAAAAAAACCCCTCCAAAACCACTTCCATCAGACTGACATTACATCCACATGTGCATTAATCCAAACCTGCTCTGGATTACGGTAGCCTGGGTGTGACCCACCACCACCACCAATGTTTTTCCCAGCACGCACTGCTTCGTTCTAACATCCTTTAGCTCTGTTTGCTGCCAGGTTAAAGTCTTTTGCATCTACGCTCGTCTGGATAAGAAGTAAATAAAAGAAGCTAAAGCTGCATGTTGTTGATTTAACTGTACACAAAGAAGCCACAGTCTCAAAGAATCTCCTCAAATCCACGTCAATATAATTCTGTTCATCTCGATGGCAGGATTAGGTCCATGTCTGAGAGTAAACACATTATGCCCCGATCGTACTGGGTGGTTCTTCTTCCTATTTGAATGCCGTCTTTTGTATCTTACAGGAGCTGGGAAGGTGTGAAGTGGGTGGTTGTTTGGTTGGTTGGGTGGTCGAACAAAGGCAGATTTCCTTTCACTATGTCTTTCCCTCCCTCCCTCCCTCCCCGCCCTCCATCCCTCCATTCACACTGTCTGCCAGACAAGCTATTAGTGTAATTCCTGGGTGTTAGAGTGGAGGAGTTGGACGCCTGCGGTGAAGGGTAAGTGAAGGGGAGGGAGAGGCATGAAGGATAGAGGCAGAGGGCAGAGGAGGAGAAACAGGTGGTGAAAACTAAAAACAAAACAAAAAACAACAACATAAAATTGCAAAACATGGCCGACAGTCGTTTGAACTGAACTATGTGAAATTTGTTGTGTTAACGTCACGGTGGAGAGATGGAGGAAGACGACTGGGTGCCATTAGAGGAAAAGAAAGAGGAGAAAATTGTATTGGATTGATGCAGCTGATGGATCTGATCTAGTGCACAGTGCTTTGATTTGATTTATTCAGCTCAGGGTTAAACAGGCTTGACCCTGGTGGAGTGAAAAGACATGGGAACAGAACAAGACAGATTCAAGAGGAAGAATGGAGGAAAAACATTTTTCTTTTACTGTAGCCAGTGTTGTATCTGCAGCTCTGCCAGGTTTTTACTTTATTTCAACACTTTCTTACAAAAATCTAATCGATGCACAACCGTGACTCACAGGACAGGAAGCTTCTGTCCAAGACTGTGCAGCACTTAATCGATTGTGAGTGATGCAGTTTGTTAAGGTGGTGAACTGGAACTAGAATGAGACAGTGCGAGAGACTCTGAGGAGGTCGGAGGACGACAGCAGAGGAAGACGGACAGACGGAGTCAGACAACTTTGCTTGGTCACATTTGCATCGTAGCTCTCTGGATTAAAATGTCATTCAGTCCACCTCTTTGTTTTAGACTCATGACCTAACTACTATTAAATGGATTACAGCCACAATTGAGGATTAAGTTCATTGACTTTTTATCTGCTGATCAGTTTCTCGATTAATCGTTCTCCCTATAAAATGTCTGTATAAAATGTTTGTTTTTTTTACCAACATCATAATCCCAAATATATTCTCTTTAAAATGTAACAGAAGAACAGACAAATATTTGAAACGACCAACTTCCTGTATTTAAAGGGATAGTTCAACATTTTTGGCAAATTGGCCCATTGCAATAATCCCTATAGTCATAGCAGTAGGTTCATTACCTTTAATTGTCAGTGCAAGCTATTTTTAGAACAGCAGAGCAGAGTCGTGAGCTGCTCAGAGCTACATTATGGAGGGTAATAGGATTTCTTGGTTTCCCTCATCAAACTCATCAAATACACAATCCAACAACTCCAAAATGCTGTCGTGGACAAGTTGTGACCTGCACATTCACCACGCTATGAGATAACAAGGGAACGTTACGAGACAGAGTTGTTTTAGAGGGAAATGCAGAGACTGCTTGATGAAAAACTGCCCCTGTCAGGAATCAGTGGTTTTGCATGAATTTACCTCTAATGTGCAGGTCACAACTTGTCCACCAGAGCGTTGTGGAATTGTTGGATTGTGTATTTGATGAGTTTGATGAGGGAAACCAAGAAATCCCGTGAACCTCCGTAGCATAGCTCTGAGAAGCTTGCAGCTCTGCTCAGCCATTCCAAAAATAGCTTGCACCGACAATTAAAAGTAATGAACCTACTGCTATGACTAGAGGGATTATGGCAATGGGCCAATTTGCCAAAATGTTGAACTCTCCCTTTAAAGTTGTATTTGTACTACCTTACCTTCTTTTTTAAACTCTGAATCAGCTCCTCTCTCTCCTTCTCTTTGCCTTCTTTTTTTAACCTTTACTATTGACGACTGTCATAACATCGTAGTTTCTCTTTAAATGTCGATTTGCCTTCAAGCTTTTCAAACCTGTCATCAGCGTCTCAGCGGATTCACAGAGCGGGAAATTTCTTAATCACACTTAGTCATGGGGAAAAATCACTCCGGAGTCATATGAGTAAAATGTGTGTGTGCTGTATTTGTGTATGTGTGTGTGTGTGCAAGTTATGTGTGTGCATTATAGCTGTCGGACACATCTGGTGAAGCATGTGGTTTGAATCAGACACACACATGAACTGGCCGGCGTGGACAGATTCACTGTCACAGAGCGAGGGCACAGTTAAAATCTGTGTGTGAGTTTTAAATTCTGTGTGTGTGTGCATGGGTATGTGTGTGTGAGTGAGTGAATGAGTTGTAACACTGGGCCCAGGGGGGGACTGCATGTCTTATGTTAACATGCCAAGGGGACCAGGGCGTGTCTTAACACCGCTCTACCTCGACCTCCAGCCTGTGGCTACAACTAGTGTGTATACTGTATGTGTGTTTGTGCGTGTGTGTGTATGTGTGTGTGTAAAACTGTCTTACCATGTGGTAGTTGACGATCTCCTGGAGGCTTTCTCCACACTTTTCAAGGCATTCCTGCATGTTGACAACACACACACACACACTGTATAAACACACTGATCTCCATTTGAACATAAATGTCTTTTCTTACATAAACGACTGTTTAAAACGTTGTGGGTGTGTATGTATTTAACAGAGTTAAGCAGAGAAACCAGACCCTATAGTTAATGAATAGGCCTATATGTGACTATGACACCATAACGTCTCCACCGCTGCACCCAGGAGCTACGAGGAGCGACACTTGCACTGACAGGAAATCTCATCCGAATGTTTTCCTTAAAGAAAACATTGGGATGAGCAGGTTTCAGATCTCTCTGCTTCCTCCCGTGTAAACTACCAGCGTAAACATCTCCTGCCTGCATGTGGCCACTCACATCCCTCGTGTTTGAAACAGCTGGGTGACTCATCGGGCTCTCTAGAGTAGACAAACCCCTTCCTGTTACCCCTGGACATTTTTGTCCACCTCTCACACTTTCCCAACTCCCCACGGTCAAATGAAAGGTCACTGGGGCCTGATTTTTTTTTGCAAGGATGTGTATCTTTAGGTAAACTCTGGATGTCCCAAATTTCAGAATGAAAGTCAATTTTTTTGACCCTCTGCCTATTATATGGGTTCTTTCAATGTATTTTAAAGTAAAAATTTTAACTAACAGATATCACCATGAAACTTCTCAAGTTTATTACTCACACTAAGACAAATATTTTTTGTATTACAAGTTTTGTCAAATTTTATGTTTGAGTATGTAAATGAGGCAATATCTAATGAAATATGCGCAAATTTCCGACCGAAATCTGAACAATGGATAAAGCCCCTTTCAAAATTCTTGTTTTATTTTGTTGACACATTAGAGTCAGAAGTTTTCACCAATCACCATCTCTTTTTGTCACTCTGTAAATGAGATCAGCCCTAAAGCCCATAGAGCCCCATAGAAATTTTGTGTTTTTGCAGCAAAAACAACTGGCCAGGAAGGGGTTAAAAATGTGAAACCCATGACAAAAGTGTCTAAATTTTGTCCAGGGGTCATGGATGTGGTACAAATTGAAGGATCATCCGAGGGTTGTTATTATTATTATTATTATTAACGTTGGGGAATCACTGGAATGTGCAACCAGAGATAGAAGATGAGCGGTCATTTGTTGACAAGTTGACCCTGAAACATCAGCGGATGCTTCAGATTCAGGCCCAGTTGTGAAGTCTTGTTGTCACTTCCACTCACCGATATCGTCTCCTCTTTCTTGCACTGCTGGGACAGGTCCTTGATGCCGTTCACGAAGAGCTTGTTGGCGCTGACGTAGGCCCGGCCGGCTTCGATCATCCCACTGCACAGCTTCACCAGCTGCAGAGAGAGAGAAGAGAGAGAGAAACACAGTTTAACTCATCATCAGCATCATCACTTTTAAAGCCCCAACAGGACCAGCTATTTAAAGACTCACATGTTTCACACAACATGATGCAGCGGTATTAATAGTCGTGGCGATGGCGTAAATCAAACAAAGCCTAAGAAGAATTGTTAGTCACATGCAAAAAAATCATCATCTGAGAGGAGGCACAAATTTAGAATAATCTTGATTTCTGTATCCAGGCCAGTGCAGGCTTGATTGAAGCTGCTGTGTCTGTTATCCACATTTAGGCATTTAAGGCCTTTTGTAGCATCACTGGCAGGTATCGGACTGGTATCAAACTGATCACACTGTGTTATTTCTGACCTGGACACGGTGTTTTTTATCTTGTTTCTGGGCAGAATTGCTTATTCTCAGGTGGAGAGTCAGACATGAGGATGGACACCAATCTCCTGTCTGTCTATTAAATATAATGGTTTGTCTAACTCAGCACAGGCAACGGAAACAGGAGGAAACTAATACATTATATCATGTTTATTCAGTACATACAAAATCAGAGCTGCAAACAACTGCAGAATTTTGGATTTTGTGACCTTTTGGACAGAGCCAGTCCAGCTGTTTTCCAGTCTTTATGCTAAGCTAAGTTAAAGGGATACTTCACCCAAAATCGATAATTCATCAATTTTCTTCCAGGGGGGAAAGCAGTAGCAGTAGCTCCCAGTGGCTGCGCGAGATTTGCTGCGAGACGTTTGTTCGTCATTGTAAGCCATTGGATGTTTGATGTAAACACGAAAGAACATCTCGCAGCCACTGGGAGCTACTGCTACAACAAGGATAAAAACAGAGATCAAATTAATTTTTCCAAAACAACTTTTTCATGCGGCGGCTTCAGGACACTTGGGTCAGTGTGGACGAGCAGTATGGAGGTATCTGGATGTCTCATAGTGTGTGTTTTGGACTTTTAAAAAGTGAGCACAATCCCCTGACATTGTATGAAAACCCGTTGCCAGCCGGACCCCCCCTGGAACTCCTAAAGCGTTTTAATAACTCTGAAAGTTCTCCAAATCCTTCATTTGCATGAGAAAATTGGTGAATTATCGATTTTGGGTGAAGTATCCCTTTAAACTAAGCCCAGCTCACCTAAGCAGACTTTATCATAATGGGTTGATATACTATAGAAGTTTAATCTAAGTTTTGATTGATTGTATCAGAAAGTAGTTGGTTGGGCGCCTAATCTGTAAAGCATAGATTTCACGCTGATAAATTAAAGAAAGTGACTGGAGTGCTGCCGTTTGCACATGAGGAGTGATCTCAGACACAGCAGAGACTTAACTGTGAACATGAACATCACCAGTTCACAGCAGCGACATGTCCTCTTTTTTTTATTTTTTAAACCCCAACCACATGAACTGGCAACACTTTCCCACTTCATGGGGGGAATATGATAAGCTGCAGCGTGGCACACTGTCATTACCGCTGCACTGACGCAGCTGTGTGCGCTGCAGAATCCGAACATGTGGAGGAGAGAGTGCCGTTAAACCTTTAATTATCTCATTTGGTGCAGTAGTTCCCAAGGTTGTTGCGATGTGAGTGTGGTTTACTGGGTGGCAGCAGCAGGCTGACGGAGAGACGCTTAATGCTGCGCAGGCCACAGAGGAGAAACTAGAGGGTGAGTGGGGAGAGATAAACTACACAAGCTGTGACAGTGAGCAACAAATAAAGTGACTGAAAATGACAGTTGCTGTGTGTGTGAGAGCATTGATGCGGTGTATGCATGTGGAGATACATCCATACAGTGTTTTCCTTTCATATAGATATGACTGACACAGTTATGAATCCACGCAAAGCACGAGGCAGCACAATACAATGCTGCTGCTGCTGCTGCTGCTGCTTGCAGGCTGGTCTGACAACACATCTGTCAACAACTGGCTGATATGGGGAATGCGATCTCATCGTGAGCTTTGCTGAGCCTGAACGCGGTCATTAGAGGGGCACAGTCAGTGTATCCGTCACAAATCACCAGGATCGGCTGAGAAACGGTCTATAGGAGAACCACAGGGGTCCATTCAGACTGTAACAAGCCCCCATCTGGTATCACATGACACTCCAGGCCGTGTTTATCGACCGAAACAGCGCCGGTGTAACAAAGAGGGGAGTGATTAATACAGCTAAAAAACGTGTGGATACTTCAGTGCGGTGCTCTCGTTCAGGTTAAACAGGGGTTAGACTACATTTTTCCACTGTATCTTGCAATGCACAAAAATTTCTGGCAAGAAATAAAACAATGCATTCAAAATCCTAATACCCTTAGTCCCACATTTGTTTAATAATTTGAAGTTTAGTGCACTAATGGCAAAGAGAGTAATAGCCTTCTTATGGAAAAACACCAGTAGCCCAAGTGTTAAGAAGTGGTTGTCTGTGTCTTCAACTCTCCCTTTAGAGAAAATTACATACACAATGAAACACCAACAACAGATCTGGGACCCCTTTATTTGCTATGTATTGAGGACAGACTTGTCTCATGTGATGGAGGAGCCAGGGGGCATGTAAACAGTAGCGCTTTGCAGTACTTACACTTACTAATACAGAAGCATGTTTGTTTGAATATTATTTATTTTTTCTTATATAATGAAATCAATAACCTGATTCCGGGCCGGGCGTGGGGGGGTTGATGTGTTCGTTCAACACATGTAATTGCATTTCTTTGTTATAATAAAAAGAATGTTGGCAAAAAACAGGGGCCGGGGTTGAAACCTGCAGAGTGATAATAGACACAGTAGTGAAATGAACGTTTTCACACTGGTTTAAAGAGTCATTTTGACACCGGAGGCAGGTTTGGCCGTCATTAATCTTCTCCAGAACGCTAAGAGCTGTCGGAGCCATCAGACACATCCTTCATGCAGGCAGCTCCAGGGCATCCTAACAGCAAGGACCCCTGCTGAACAGAGCAAATCACCCTGATGGAAACCTTTTTACCCCCCCCTACACTACCTTCCCCACCCTGACCCTGCTGGCACGGCCATCTTTCATTGGTGCTCAAATGAGGCTCAAAGTTCAAAAAGGAGGTCCTGACCTCTTGGGAGCAGAAATAATCTGTAGATGTGGTGTCAGAGAGTCGCCGGCTGCTGGATCGCTAATTTAAGAGCGGGGGCTGTAAGTGTGTGGACCTATTGATAAACCAGAGCGACTGCAACATATATAAACAGCCTGTTCATCACTTTAACAGAGCAGCCTGGTGTTTCTTTTTTTTTTATTATTGTGCACGAGCTTGACAAGATGGACTGCAACACTTCTGAGTGACCCCAGTTTGACCGAGTAGAAAACATCTAGTATCTACTGTTGATATATGAAAGTATGCATGCAGGAGATAAAGAATAAAACATTACAGATGAGAGTGAGATAGAACATAACAAGGGTGCGGTCGGGGCTTAACTTCGTTCACACTATCTCATCCTCTAAATACTGTCTGACTTACACGTCTATTAGTTTATCTGAAGAGGCATTATCTCACGCAGACGCTCCCGCGGGACGGGACGCCATCTATTCCTGCTTCTCCTCCGTACTCGGGAGCCATCTTCTTCACAAGTAATAAGATCTGACAAATGATGCAACCATCACGTCACGTTTCTCTGCACATTGTACTCTTTGCCTTTTACCAATTTCACTATTATCTTTAAATATTATCTTTCCATATTTTTTAATCCATTCTTTAATCATTTTTGCAGGCAAGGCAAAAATTGCTTTGTAATAGATAGATAGAATGATTTTGATCTTTTAATCTTGAATTTCTTGAGATCGCAGCATGTTGTGTTGGTTTTTGAGATTTCTTCACTACTTCACTGTCAGACAAGATCTATTTTAGTGATTTCTTGATTCACAGAGTCTGGTTGTGATCAGGTCAGGGTGTGGATGGTGAAATTGTACTTATCTCTCCAAAAAAAAAAACTGGTTTATCACAGTTGATGTAACAAGTGTTTTTACACAGGACTGGGCGAGTTTGGATAGCTTAGTTTGATGATCTCAAACATTAAAGTGTGACAAATATGAAAAAAAAGGAAGAAATCCTCGATTTCATACACAGGTTACATTGGCCTTAAGGCCCAACATTTCCGCAACACATACTGTACACATACAGGTGCATCTAAGCTGGTTCTCCAACAGCTGGTTTGTGTTGGCACCTTAATTATTAATACATATAAAAAACAAACATATTTTGTCTTCTCTTTTCACTGCCCAGCTATCTGGAGTATTTGGTGGAATAAATCTTAAAATATAGGGCCTCAGGCAAGATTTTAACTCACACAATGCAAAATTTGCACCAGTTACTTTAAGCCAGCTCAGTCTGGCAGCACACCTTTCTGAAACTATCAGTCAGACGTTAGCAGAAAGACGGGAGACACTTGAAACAAACACAAGACTCTGCTTGATTGACACGCACGCAGCACCTCAGGCAACTGTCAACGGTCAACCCTGATATGGTACAGTCCACCTTAGGGGTGCCTGAAAATCGTATTACATCAGATTTTAACCAGTATGGGTAAAATATATTATCATACATTTACAATGACAACATGATAGAATGAATACTTCAACTCACCCGCCCTAAATTATCGTTTTTATCCGTTTTGCGGGAGTCCATGTCCTAATTAAGGACATGGACTCCCCCGCTGTCATTAATTCTAACCATAGCCCTGTATGATCTTTACATACTACCCAATATAAAGCTCAATCAGTGTTTGCTCAGTGGACCTACTATGTGTGTGTGTGTGTGTGTGTGTGTGTTATCTTGCAGTGAATGAACCTATTAAACATAATAACTCATGTGTGCAGCTTCCTTGGTTTAAACAACCTTGACATTTAGATGATGTGAATGTGAGGCGGCAGACGGACACACGGGCTCAGGTTCTGCTCCCATTGGAGGACGCCATGTTGAACCAGTCTGGGCAATTTAATCAAAATTAAATAAAACAATTTTCCTTGATCTGAGCTGCAGGTTATGGGAAGGAGATTTCCTCTTGTATATATCATCTTATCGTGATCTGCTGTTTACTTCAGTTGCGCTTTGTGCGTTGTGTTCCTCCGTTGACGACTGTGCACCGAGTTTCAACGAATCATGAGCGAAAGAACCAGAGCTAATGTGGTGGAAAATAATCATAATCAACAGTGTCTGTTTATGGACAAACTCAACATCTGACATCTGGTGGCGTTTTTCATGCAAACAGTGTGAATCATTTGCTCCCTTTGTTAGTTGTTCTCACAACGAGCACAACATGTGTCACTGGTGTCTGCAGGACTCTCCCTAAGATCTTATGGACGCTACTAAGTGACAGACAGATGCAGGATATATAGGTCGGATTCGATATTTCTGCAGCTGCGGTTCGTACCTTGTCGAGCTTCGCCTCGATCTCCACCACATCTGTCTCCACATCGTCGATGCCAGCCCTGCGGAGACACAAAGACAGACAGAGCCACATGGTTATTTCAGATCTGGTCTGCTCGGCGGTGCCAGACTCAGACTAGAGCAAAACTAGAGCGACTGGCATTTTCTGAGAAGAGGAACCACAAATGAAGCTGAAAGCCATTACACAGTCACAGTCAGAACATGATTCAAATTCTTGTTTTTTGAGGAGATTTTTGGATTAGTGGTGAGCCACAATATCACAGCGACTAATGACAAATAACTGGATGGAAATGATTTAAATCTAAAGTGACTGTGCCTGTAACATCTAAGAAAAACGGAACAATGGGAATAAAAGGGAGGAGGAGAGATGAAAGCAGGAGCCACATAGGAGCCAGTTGACAATGAAAAAAGCCACATAAAGGTTGTTTTTTTTGTGCATGTATTCAAACACAGGCCACAGTATCTCAGCATTTACAGTATTTAACCTCCACACAGCAAATCAAGTTGCAATCAGCTGCCGCAACATCACAGTCTCACAGAGCTGAACATTAATCCTGATGACTGGATCGACAGCGGCATCACTCAGGAAGATTAGTGGCCACGGCCGAGCTGCAAAATCAATGAATGACATCATGCAGAGACACAGACTGGTACTTAAGTATCCATGAGGTGAACTGATAAAAGAGGCAGCAGCAGGAAAGGTTTTATATATATATATTAGCTACTAGCAGCAACTTAACATTGCAATACTGGCAGAAATGCAACAACATAATGTGAAGATAATGGAGCTTGATGCCCCTCGGTGGGTGAGGAGCCGTGCCTCCTCCAGCCGGTAGCATTGCATGTATACTACACTCAACACACACATGCATGCACCCATCATGACCACATTCACAGGGTCAGTTGTTATGGCAACTCCTTACACAGAAGCTGGACAGGGGATCTTGCTGTGTCAAATTGCATTTATGTCTCTGCCACATGCACCTACAGACACAATTATGCCTCGCTAGACCGGCTAGTAGGGCTGTGCCAAAACACCGATTCACATAAGAATCTGAATTCTCATTTAATACGATTCAGAATTGATATAAAAAGTCCCAAAATCAATTTAAAAAGCATGTTTAACTGCACTATTTGTTTTTAATAAAGAGGCACTTTTCATTTTAAGCATTGCAATATGTGATATTGCTTTTATGCAACAGTTTCAACAATTCTGTTAAATGTGGAAAAAGACACTCTGTCTTGCAAAGCAGACTGGAGTAGATCATGAGGATCCTTTGCACATCGATGGACTGACGCAGAAATCATTATGAATCAAATTGTTTTGAATGGAAAATCGATTTTGAATCGAATCGTAGCCCCAAAAATCTGAATCAAATCGAATCGTGAGATAGTAAAAGATTACCATCCCTATTCCCTACCGGCTAGTCCAACATCATTCTGTGCAAGGAGAGGAAGAAAAACAGAAAAGCAGAACATGGATTAATAAATCTAAAAACTTCTCTTCCCCCCCTACAGCTTTTCTTTTTTTTTTTTTTGAGTCTACAGGATCAGCTGGAGCTTATTGGGGCCTGATCGAGGGCCAAGAGTCAGCAAGCAGCAGCAGCACCACACCCTGCTGCATGTGCTGGAACACGTCGACATCATCATCATCATCATCATCATCATCATCATCATCAACCCCCGAAGCCGGTGCTGGATGGCGATGATCTCATCATGCAATACAACAACCCCACCCTCATCCCGACGTCTTCCTCCTCCACTACACTCTACAAAAACAGGCTGTCAGCTGATCCCAGACTTCATTAGGCAGCTTCGGTGCAGAGGACATGTGAACGATTAACATAAAAAAAAGAAAAGAAAGAAAGAAAGAAAGAAAGAAAAGGTTGTGACAGTCTGTTTCTGCTTTAGAGAGGAAGTACGCAGTGATGGGAGGTGGAAGGAGGGAGGAGGGGGGGGTTGAGACTGTGGGTGAGCGGCTTCACCACCTGCTACAGAGAACAACATTCCCAGAATTCCTTTCTGCTCCTGAGCTTTTCCACAATGCTTGGAGATGCTAATTCCTGACTTGTGTCTGTCTTGCACTCGTCTTCTCCTCTCGTCGTCCAGAACACACACACAGTTTATGAAGCCTGCACTTCATCTCAACATGACACTGACACAGCATGTGTGTGTGTGGTCTGCACAAAGGGCTGATTTGCATCGTTTCAAAGAGAAAACGAAAGCTGGAAAACAGAGGCGACGGGAGCATCGACCTTTCATTACGCCGTCCGTCTGTGTAATTTGTAGCACTGGAATATCACTGTCTGCTGCTAACATTTTCTGGCGCGTCGTGTCGTCCCAATCCATCAGAGCGGTGCAGAGTTCCTGCTCCTCTGCTGCTGCTGCCTTTTCAATTAAAAAACACAACAAAACACACGAGCAGCGAAGCTAAATCCAACCAACGGCATCATGTTTCCCATTAAGTCACTGTGATCCAAACACATTCAATGTCAAACAGCTGTTCAACGTGGAGGATAAGCTCATTACGAGAGCGTGTCGTGTCTCAGGCGGCACAAACTGCCAATAAACACTCGCTGACATTATGACAAGGATGACATGTTTTACAGCCACAGGCGGCCGATACGCTGTTGATCAAAGTTTTCAAGTTCAGTAAAAAATAAATAAATAAAAAACGAGTCTGGTTCTGGTGCTTTGTGTTTGAGTGGAGGAGCTTGTTTTTTTTTGTCTGTCTGTGTCTGTCAGTGAGGACTGGGAATTATGTGGAGCTTTGAAAATCGATGCGCTAAGAAGGTTTCCAGCTTTGTCAAGGTGAAATAACACAAAGCAGAACTACAGAGGAAAAGACAGTGTGTGTGTGTGTGTGTGTGTGTGTGTGTGTGTGTGTGTGTGTGTGTGTGTGTGTGTGTGTGTGTTTGTCTTCAGTTGCTCCTGACAGCGTCTCTTAGCTATTAGCGTGTTTCCTCGAACTGAATGCACCACAGAGTGTTATGGGATTTAAGTGAAATGGAGTAAGATCGACTCCCAAGGAGGATTATGGGTAATGCTGCGACACATGCTGGTTTACATGAGGAGGCTCACTAACTAAGGCAGTGAGGATGAAGATGATACATACAGTATGTGTGTGTGTGTTTCAGTGACAACTATTTCCTGTATATGGTCACTGTGTGTGTGTGATTAAAGGAATAGTTCGCCAAAAAATTAAAGTCATTCATATTGACTCACCCTCATGCTGATGAGTATAGTTTTTATTCCTCAAAGTGCATCTGGAGACCCGGGAGGCCGGTTTGTAGTCCAACAAAATCCTTATATGAGAGTTAATAGCGCCCGACACAAAAAGGCCCATAAAACTACACAAAACCTTGTAATCTTCCTCCATACTGCTCGTCCACTGCAATCCACATGTACTGAAGGGATATAGTCCAGAGTTTACTCGAAACAACGTCATTTAGGACGTTTTTACAGCCTAAACAGTCCTGTGTTGAATTAGCCTGGGGTGCGTGAATGTCAGAGTGCAATACAGGATTGTTTAGGCTGTAAAAATGTCCCAAATTACATCATTTCGAGTAAACTCTGGATTGTATCCTTTCAGGACACTTGGATTGCAGCAGACGAGCAGTAAGGAGGAAGGTTGTAATGGACCTTTTTGTATCGGGCGCTATTGAATCTCATATAAGGATTTCGTTGGACTACGAACCCCCCTCCCGGCTCTCCAGATGCACTTTGAGGAATAAAAAACATTCATCAGCATGAGTCAATAATGACTGAATTTCTTTTTTTGGTGACTATTCCTTTAAGCGTTAGAGAAACACCCAAAAAGCTGCTCTGACGATGATGCTGATGATGAATTAAGCAAGAAGTGGGGGGAGCAGTGGTAACATACTGTACTGGTTCTGACATCACAAGTGAAAGGCGGGGGCCGGGGGGGGAGGGGGCGCCTCACGTGCACTTGCTCCACGTGCACTCCCTCCCATCAGCCCCGACAACCATCTACACTAGTGCACCGTGTATTCTTGGTCTCCTCCTCCTCCTCCTCCACGCTGCGTGTACTCTAGCGTGAATCTTGCACAAGGCCATCCTCTCTCCTATCTCCTCACACGAGAGACCGGGATTCCAGCCCAGAGACAGAAACCAACAAGCTGCCCGCCCCCCCACCCCCTCCACCCCCTACTCTTCATGTCCTCCAGACCAGATGTGTCACATGACATCACGCTCACATCCGCATCACCTCAAGGAGCAGAGGGACAGCGACGCAGGGAACAACAAGTCCTCTGATACCAGACGAGCCCGGACCCTGTGTCTGAAATACTCACATCCAATTAGATGTTATTCACTGGAAATGACATGATACATGTCTGTTACACATAATGAGCCTAAAGTCAAACAAACATGTGACTGTGCAGAGATATGAGACGGTTAAAAGAAGAGGAGTGGAGCAGCAGGATAAGATAAGGTCAACCTCTTTTTGTTGCTTCCCCATCTGAACCACTGACCTAAAATGAATGCACATCTGTATATTTATGTGACAGATGTGTATTTTTTTTATTATTATATGCAAGCTTATTGTACACTGGAGTATCATCAGCAGAGCAGTTATTCTTATCATTACTGTGTAAGTTGACTCAGCAGTTCAGCCTGTGATGAACAATGACCTCATTTTCTATCGACATCAGGTGGATGGAAGGCAAATCCTCTGTCTCGTGTGTAGTCTGACCACACACACTAACACACACATAGTGAAATAAACAAGTGAATCAGTAACAGAAAATGACAGTCAAAAACACACACATGCACACACACACACACACACACACACACACACACACACACTGACCCAGAAACCTACTAAAAACATGAGAAAACTCTTAGCCTGCTAGGACCGGAGCCAAAAACCATGTGCAAAAGCTCCCAGTCGGCCAAATGTGGTTCTGTTCACACCAACAGGTACCTGGCTTTACTCACAGAGGCTGTTGTTGTTGTTGTTGTTTATTGAAAGCTGCATGTGATATTTATCTAAAACAACATTTTCTTGCCTCACAGACGAAGAACAAGCAGCAAACCGTAAAGTTACTTTAAAAAGGATCATAATGCATGCTTCGCTTCACTACAGTAATATCTGCATGGAGATGTCTTATACGCATGCATGCGTGCCTAATTGTGCTCAGCTCTCATGGGCTCGTCAGACACTAATTACCGTGACATCACAGAGAACAGACATGTCGGACACGGCACATGCAGCAGCAGCAGCAGTGGGTGACATGAAGATACACGCAAATGTGTCAACTGTCTATCTTATATTTCTATCAGGCTGCCGTTTAGATTGTTGTATCAGTGGACAAGGCACCACTCGGTTTTAATATGATTAATAATAATAAGTGAATTTATCTGTCAGATAATTAATTCACTGCATTAACACGTATAAATGTTCCTTGTTCGCCAGAAAATTCACGATGCATCACAATGAAATCACTTCAAACATGATAGATGACGGCATTGCAAGGGTTTGCACAACTACAAATGAACTGGATTGTTCCTTTTATGCAGTAAATATTGCACATAAACCACAAAATAGAAAATACAGACCCATCCAAGACTGAAAAGACAGTTTGTTAGACATTGCTGTATATATTTTGAAGTGCAGCCATGTGGACATTTGGAAAATATGAATAAATTGCTGCCGGTCTTGTTATTAAGTCGTCTGTGCTGTAAATACACACACACAGACTCAAACTGTACATTCTCATTTATAATGTATATACACACTTTCATCTTCCTCCATGCACAAGTTCAGACAGCACACAGACACACATACACACATATACACACATCAAAACATCCACTTCCCAGAGTGAGCTCCATGGCAACCATTCATTGACCCCAATCTCCATGGCAACAGGCATCAGCATTACTCACGCTTTCTTTTTCTTTTTTTTACTGACCAATTTCCTCTTTGTCTGATGTGTCTGAGTCTGAGCAGCTCCTTCCCTTTTTTTTTTTCCAGAAAATGCTCCGTCTCTGCTCTTGTGTGTGTGTGTTTCTTTTTTAAACAGTGTCTGTTTTGGAAGAAAAAAAAAAAATTGGTCCAAAATAGAAAAAGCTACTGATTCAGACCGTGTCCGTGTGTGCTGTTGCAGCGGTCAGTGCGGCTTGTGGTGCATCTGCCTCTGCAGTGCCCGCTGCCACAGTCTAAGTGCCCTTGAGTAGCGTGCTGGTCCCTAAAGGCTGCAAAAGCCTCTGTGGTCAGTTCCTGCACGCTGCAGCATTATCAACATAGAAAGTCACTTTCTTCTCATATATGGAGGTTTTTTTTTACATGTATTTTCATCTCCAACCACTAAACTCTGATGGGGCTACTATCAATAAGCTTTGTGCTCTGGATATCTGTCATTTGCAGCTGTGAAATGATGCCGGTTCAGTGGTGCTGTATCATCATAATCAGTGCAAAGGGAAAGGTGATACCAAAACTGCAGAACAACTTTCCTCAAAGGGCCTTTTTTTCATCTAGAGTGTGTTAGGCAGGAGTGACCTGACCCCGACCTGTTCAAATAAGTGAATATTGTCTATTTTATATCCAAACATCCAAACCAATCAGAAATCCTACTTTAAGCTGCTTCATTTTGAGGCAGGACTAAACCAGAATTCTCCTCGGTGTCGACAAACCATCAAGGAATTCACCGCAATACACTTCTCAATCTCTTATTGTGCTTGCTGATGATAATAAATACACATATTACACATGCACATATTACGATTAAACTCAATCAGACGATGTGTTAGTTTGTGTGAAACCATTTGCTTTGTCTGACAGCGAGCAGGCGCAGGTGGTTTTTTGGGGAGGGGACAGTAGCTGCAGCCCATCCCTCATTTCTTTGTTCTTCTATCCCAGTCCACATTCAAACAAATCAATATTCAGTCAACACAAAAGAGATATTTATTAATTTCTGTTTGTTTTTTTTGTTTTTTTACAACAGGACGAGCCTCTTTGTGTTCATATTCTAAAACGATCTCTGTGTTTGGCTCTAATTTTTCTCTCCGCGACGTCTCTCTCCCCCAGAAATCTCTCTGTTCCCCCTTCTCTCTTTGTTTCATTTGAGCACGCCTCCTTCTGTCCGTCTGACGGCCGGTCTGTCTGTCTGCTTCCTGTCTGTCTGTCTGTAACACTCCTTCATTAGCTGTTGGCATGGACAGTGTGTGTATGACAGAGAGAAAGAGAGGGGGAGGGAGAGAGAGAGTGGGTAAACCCGTTTAAAAGAGGACAAACAGATATGAATGAAGATAATCTGCAAACGAGAGTCGTCTAGAGTCGATCATCCACAACTGGGCTCAGAGTAAATATTCTTAAATATCTCAGAAAGCAACTCCACACACCAAGTCCTCGTGCTCAGACTCAATTAAATCTCATTTGCTTAAACAGGCGGCCTTTTCACACCAACAACAACCCACACCAAACACTAGTATCTTATGTGTGGCTAACAAGGATGCCTTCACTTCTTCAACCCCCCCTCAGCCCCCCTATGTCCTCCCAACACACAACAAACATCACACTCATTCCCTGAAAAAACATTTGACTGCGCCCGACGGCTGATGAGACAAAGAGACCAAACATGACACTGATAAAAATAAATAAATAAAAGGGACAACCCTCGCTTGTGTCCTCCGTTTAATGGTTTTACACATAATTTAGCTGACTGGAGACATGGAGCAAAATGTGCTGATCCGGTGGCTCGGCAGTTGTCATTCAGGATCTGTTCCTTAAAAGCTGCAACTAATCTAAAAATCTAAAAAAGCAAATGCAATGACTGGAATTATAGCAGAGACATCATCGGTTGGTCACAGTTTTAATGGTGAACAACAGCCAGGATCTTATGAGCAAGAGGGGAAACACACTTGATGCAGCGTTAAATCCACTGTAGCTAAATAATTCAACAAAGCAGCACCACAAACTCACTCCTCTGTCATGTGCATTAGCATCCAGGTGTTGAAGTTCACCAGGTTTCTGATCATCAGCCTGCAGGTGGTAAATCTAAAACTCAAGCTGAGCATCCAACCTGAGTAAAATACCTGCACTGTTGGCATGTTATCCAATGAAATGAATGAATAAGTTTGCGTGCGAGTATCTGAGGCTACAGGCAGTTTATACGACATAATACTGCTGAAACCAGTCGAACCAAGCAGGTAGAAACTGCTGTACTATCCGCTGTCATACTGGTAAATCAGAGCAGCAGGAAAGGCAAGTAACTGTAACTTTAGTGCAGTGGTTCCCAACCTTTTTTTGGCTCGTGACCCAATTTTGACGTCACAAATTTCTGGCGACTGCACAATCACATGCAGTCAAGTGATTGTGGCCGTCAATCAAGATGCACCAGCTCAGATATTTTCACTTTGAACTTGAAAGTGAAAGCATAGAATACAGTTGTTTAAGATTATGTGGTGTTTTTAATCATAATTTTAAAAGAAAGTTATCAGTAATTTTTTAAATGTATTACTAGACGTTTCAGGCGACCCTATTTGAGTAAACCCTCTCCCATTGGAAGAGCTGCATCTCTCCTCTGTCTCCAGAAGCTCCCACTATTTAAAAACGTTCGCCCAGCCGGTGATTTCAAGGCCCGTGCACCCACTATCTCCATCCTTCTGCTTCCCGGTGGCTATCAGGTGTTAAACACGCCTCGCTATCCTGGTTTCTATCAGCGAGTGCACATGATGGGAAACACAACCAGAATACGAATGTTCATGTAAACACAGTCAGGATGGCGTTCCTCCGCCTCCCTGCAGCTGTCAGACCACCTGCCCTCTGCTCCTATACAACACCGGTCTGAACCGCTCTCTATAAACACAACACAACACATTTCTAAATATTCCTGGTGCAGCATAGTGTCGTCCGGGATGTGGTAACGTCATTACATCATTCCAGAGTAAATTCCAGCACCAGGGCCACAGGAAGCGTGTTGGAAGCCCCAGACAGAAATAATGCCTCTCTAATGTCTTGTAACCGCGAAAAAGCCCAACCAGGTGGAAAACAACATTTTCTTTAACCGAGCGCGGAGGGCGAGTGGAGGGAATGGGAGACATGGGGGAAAATGAATGAGTGGCTGTTTTCCACAGGAAGCCACACAGCTGACTGTGAGAAATGCAATGTGAGTTACATCACCATCAAGTGACACTAATTGTTCTGTCGCCAGAAAGTCTTAAACCTGTGAGTGAAGGAAACAGACGGTTATTGACCGACGTACAGTATATACTATATACCCGCAATATGCTCCGACACACGCAACCACAAACATTTCCTTTACACACACATACACAAACACACACTTTACACACAGCTGTCTCCCTCCCTCCTGCTGATCCTAATGTCGATCCCGTCTGTGGAGCCAAATTTCAGCACATTTTCAGCTTTAACAATTCTGATTACCACAACCCTAAAATAAATAAAACAAAATCCCTCTTAATGTTTTTCATGCTGCAGACTCATTTCATTTCTGTTTCCACTACATCCTCACAGCAGGAGGCATTAGCGCTGATCTGCGATATGATGGCCCCAAGCGTGTCCACAGACTAGAGAGGCCGTTTTGCACCACGTTAATGTTTGCGGATCATTTTTAAAGAGACCCAGAGGAGTTCGCTTTTGGTTATAAAAAAGGTCTCATATTGATTTGGATGAATCTACGTTACCCACACTTGTTAATGGGTCCATATATCTTTTGTCTTTATAGTTATTTCGATATTATTATTTAGTTTCCTACTTTCGATTTCCTGGACGCTGGCCTGCGGGTCATGGGCATAACGCCGCCGGATCGCTTGTTGGTATAGTTTATGATCGGAACTATGATGGTATCTGATCGTCTTACCCATCAAAGAATTTCACAGTGCACGCAGAGGCTCATGGGAAATGTAGTTTGGAAGCACTTAGCTTTCCAAAAACTCCTCGTAGTCCCTTTAAACTCTGAAAACAGAGGAATGGAAGAAAAAGATGCAACCACAAGGTGATGACTGTCACCTTTAACCTCCATCATGTCAGTCAGATCAACTACCTGTCCTGTCATCTGGAAACTTTTCATGCAGCTGAGTGTCATGTGGCCCTGGGTGGAGCTGGTATTGAACCGTTTAGGGCTGGAGGAGGGCACGTTTGATCATGCTTCACTCACAGTCACAGGAATGTTCGCCCACGGACTCCCTCCCCAAAAAAATCTGCAAATGACGGCCCTCATCTACTTAAATTGGGGGGTAAAAGAAGTAGTTGGAGGGCGGAGGAGGAGTAAACCTGACAGACACGCACGGCTCTGATCAACCGCAGGAATGTGGAGATAAACTGGACGACCCCTGCTGCTGCACATCCCTCAGACATGTGACTCTATGAAACTGCTGATATGAGCTGTTAAACTGCGACGGCTCAGCTCAATAAAACGTAACAGGACAAACAGCAGGAAGCCATAACGGCAAAGAGTATAGAGCGACATGCTCATCTCAAACCCCCCCACTGACCCCTCACACAGTGGGGTACACACACACATACACATGCACAGATGCAGGCAGCATGTGAAAGGCAGGGGAGGAAACGGACCCCCTGTGGTGGTTAAGCATTTTGTTCCCAGGACTCTTTTTGCTTCTGTCCTCTCTAAAGGATCCGTCCCACCCACGGCCAGCTGAGAGCGAGGAGATGGACTCACGCTGTCCCCCGAAGCCACGGACTAATCATGACACAATGGACAACGAGATGCACGGATTGAAAGAAAACACAAAAACGATGACAGACGTCGACACGGCAGCTTTATGAATCATTTCTCTTTGTTGTTACTGTACATTGCACACGGACGGTGGAGAAGCCTCTTAACGCTTATCACGGACGGTGCATCTCTGAAAACAGAAAACTAAACACATATTGCATGATTTCTCCTTTCTTATTTCTTGCATACAAACTGCAATAAAAATATCTGCATATGTAGTTCAATATAGGTTGCAAACATTTGCTTTCTGTTTCCACCTAAGAAGCCAACTACCCACAATCCCTTTAGAGTCTGCATGAATGAGACAAATGTGGGAATGATGAATAAATGAATGGAAGCAGGCAAACTGTGATAAATGTAAGCATTATCTATGACACAAACACACAAAAACACTACATATATACAGTTGTGGATACAGTGGCCTCCCTATTGTACATGCTATAAAAAGAACATACAGTGCAGTCGGTCTAGAGGATCTATAGAGGATCAGTATCAGCGGGCAGTGCAGTGCAGCTCAGCGCAGTTGGCTTTGGCTCAAGTAAAAGATTTTGTTGTTGAGCCATGAATTGATCTATTGAACTCAAATCCTGCTGCATCTTCACACTGGAGGAATCAATTCTCCCGTTTGTGCGAGACTCGTCCTGCAAGAGGGACATGTGCACGCAAACGGAGGGGGGGAAAAAAACAAAAAAAAACAAAGACTCCCTCTGTCATTGCTTTCCTGTTGAAATCACAGTTTTATACACCGACTGAAACATACTTGATATTCTTCGCAATGACTCTACATTGCACCCACTCGACAGATACTATGATGCCAGTGACTAAGCCCGATATGTATCACGAGCCTTTGTGCGCCTGCGGCTGAAGACAGAAACAGAAAGTAGAAAGATATCAGGATGAAAGTGCACGTTGTCCTTTAGGTTATTTCCGCCCTTTCCGCTAAAACAAACAGGCTTTTCAGGACAGTTGTACATTAAGATGACAGCATAAAAACATAAATCAACAGCAGCACCAGTCAGTTGAAAGACTGACACTATGTCGATGATGACGCATCATTTGGATACGAGCCTCCTCTGCAAAAAGCACCTGTTAAAACCTGTGCTACATAAACACAAACACTCCACTTCAAAGAAAAAACAGTCGTCACCATTTGTTCCCATCCGGTTTTTGCAGTGTTCGTACTGCATGCTAGCTCAGATAAATACAGATATTATCAGAGTGATACAGGTTTGCAGGTAAACTCGATCTACGTGCATTCCTCCTGCTTGGCTTTAAGCACAAGGAGCCACTGTTCCTATTAACTCAGTCAGTCAGCACAGAGCATGACTTCTTCCTTCAAGAATGTCTGGTGCAGATAAGCTCTGACTTTTGTTTCAGCCCCTGAAACACACATTACATACGCAAGCCACACAAGTGTATGCATGTGTGAATAAGCAAACAGAGTGAGTGTATACTGGGCTGAAGGACATCTGATATGTTCAGGTGGAGCTGGAATATCCAGAAAATCTAATCTCACAATGTGATTTATAGCTCAATTTAATGTTAATTGATATTCCATCTTACATTTTGTATGGATAATGAGTTTAACTCTCAAGGTTAATGTTTTAAATCCGTCACAACATTCAATTTCACTGTCACATTTTGATTTTTCCTGTGGATAATGAGATGAAAATGAGTCACATTATGGCGCTTTGCTACATGTTTTATTACTGATACTGAGATCATTTCTTGTTTTGGTGACATTTCATAGTGAGAATCAAATGTTGATTTTCTGATAAACGGGAATGCCACTCAGGAAGTCATCCATGCAAAATGTTTTTTATCTGTCACACTATGTCGGTTGAAGCAGTGTGACAGCATGCTTCAATATTTGATAACCTCTTCCCACACTAACCTACAGCAGCAGAGCTAAAGATGTATGCTCTAAGTTTAGGTCTCTATTTATGTTGTATGTGTGTGTGTGTGCATTTTAAAGCACATGTGAGAGAGAGAGTCTGACCCAGCTGTGTGCCAGAGGAAAGATGTGAGCTTTGCACAACAGCCCTCCTTTGCTCCTGTTATCTTTGGCAGCGCTGATCCCACATCAGTGGAGTGGACCTCCTGCGGACCACAGTCCACGCTGCCAAAGAGGAAACAACCAAGATTTACACGTTTATCCATCTAAGAGAAAACGGTTCATCGGAGCCAAAAAAGGGCTCAGGAAGAGGCTGATTCTGGCCGTCTGGTGTCTGGTTGACATTAACTAATCATCACTCGTGCAAATGTGATCAGATGTTGGTTCCAAAGTAACCTGAGGTCTGGTTTTGTTTCTCTGGGTTTAGCCTTCAACTGATGAACCGAGCTGGGAACAGAAAATTCCCACAGCGTTGCATGTAAAGTCAAAGCTCCTTTCACTTTGTGTCGAGTCGACTCTTTCTACACAGCAGTTCTTAAAGGGATAGTTCAACATTTTGGCAAATTTGCATTGCCATAATCCCTATAGTCATAGCAGTAGGTTCGTTACCTTTAATTATCGGTGCAAGCTGTTTTTAGAACGGCGGAGCAGAGCCGTGAGCTGCTCAGAGCTACGCTACGGAGGCTCATGGGATTTCTTGGTTTCCCTCATCAAACTCATCAAATACACAATCCAACAACTCCTGAAACACTCTGGTGGACAAGTTGTGACCTGCACATTCACCACACTATGAGATAATAACAGAACGTTACCAGACAGAGTTGTTTTAGAGGAAAATGCAGAGACTTATTGATGAAAAACTGCGGAAAAAAATCAGCGGTTTTGCATGAATTTGCCTCGAAACTGGTAACGTCCTGTAGCGTAGCTCTGAGCAGCTCACGGCTCTGCTCCACTGTTCTAAAAATAACTTGCACCGACAATTATATGCAATGCATGGACCAAAATTTACTTGATCTGCATTGATTTTTGTTTTTAGTTCGGCCAAAGATCAATCTTGCAATGTGATAGGGGGAGCGATTTTTCAATCACTTTTGGAGAGCTGTCATGTCATCAGTACTTATTGACTTGGCTTAAAGGTTTTCTGATAAAGCCTTTCTGTGTCATAGTGGATGATTGGGTCAAACATATGAGAACAGAGATTCAAGTCCTGCTTTTTAAAAAAAATACTTTGTTCACTTATTATTCTCATTTCATTTCCAGTTTTCATCCTACACTTTGGTTTAAGGCACCAAAACGACTCCACCTCTGAGCCAGTTCTGTCCCACATGTACCTTTGCTTCTCGTCCAGGACATGCTGAGCTTGGCTCCAGTCCACAGTCATTACAGTGTGAAGCTGTGGTTTATGAAAGTGGACAATTTGTTCACAGCAAAGGTGAGATCATATTAAAAAAAGGGAATATAATCAGCATAACTGGAGTCTATGTAAATCAGCGTTTGGCTGTAATGATATCTGTTCTCATGTTTACATACTGAGGCTTATTAAAGTATCACTTCGCTCCACTTTCAGGAAACACTTGTGACCTTAGTTTCCAAGTCTCCAGGCAAAGTTTTTATCACCGATGACACTTCCAAATGTCAAAGACAAGCAACGGAGCGAGCCAACCTAAATTACCGAGAGCGCACAAACACACACAAAGCGATCCACTGATTTTCTGTCTGCGAAAACAAACAGTGGCCAGTTAATCTCCAAATCCAAAATGACTTGTCGGCACATTTTTGAAAAAGTCACACACAAACACAGACCAGACAGAATGTTTTCAATGAAATGTCTGCTCAATAAATCACCTAAGACACAAATGGTTCCCTTATCTTTGCGTGAAATGTGTGTAATGCAAGAGAGGAAATGGAAATCTGCTGCAGAGGCTGCAGAGACAATCTGGGAATCACAGGACACAGAGAGCTCACACACGATTTAGTCTGAGGATGAACTCTTTAAATGGACTGTGATTTCCATTCACCTACTGTAGCTGTGAATGCACCATTCTCTCAGTCAATTGTGTATGTGTGCTGTTTGTGCTGTTTGTGTAGGGTGTGTTGCACTGGTGTGATGGGAGAAGTGGATGGAAAGAGAAGGGAAGATTGAGGGTTTAAAGGGATAGTTCACCCAAAATTCAAATTTCAGCAGTATTTCTCCATATAATGGTTGTGAATGGTGCTCACTCCAAAAAGACACACCAAAAAACATCCAAATACCTCCATGCTGCTCATCTGTAATGTAATGTCCCTCTTGTATTGAAGCCCCAACATGAGAAATTGTTCCCAGTGTCTCAGTTCACTACTCTTCCTCCGGCGGAACAATTTCTCATGTCGGGCTTCAATACAAGAGGGACATTACAGACAAGCAGCATGGAGGTATTTGGATGTTTTTTGGTGTGTCTTTTTGGACGAAGAAAAGTGAGCACCATTCACAACCATTATACTGTAGGGACAAATACCGCTGCGTGGACCCCCCCCTCCCCGTAACTCAGAGAAGGAACGGAGGAAAATTCTCACAGCTCTTATTAGTCGACATAAGGGTGAGTAGATAATGAGTGAAATTCGAATTTTGGGTGAACTATCCCTTTTAGAAGGAGTGAAGAGACAGGTTTACATTAACACAACGGGTGGTCTTACGCAAGACCCCCTACACACACACACACACACACACACACAGACAGACAGCTAGAGAAACAAAGCACAGGACACAGCGAGAGAGAAACAGGGTCTGGAACATGTATGAAGTTACAGTCAAAAGTGTGCGTGAGTGTGGAGTGACGTAAAAAACAAGCCTATACACGACTTTATTGGTTGTTCTCTGGTGCTTGAGGTAAAACACACACAGCGGTCGTTATCAGATGCCATCATTTCCTGCTAATCTTTGGATGACGAGATTAGATTTTCTGAGAAATTTGATGAGTGATTTCACTTGAGTTGACGAGCAGTTGTTTATCTGGAAAGGGATTTCTTTTAAAAAAGACCAGCTAACGTCATAATGGCTGGAAAACTAGGTGATCATCTAAAACCGAAAGTAAATCTTCATTTAGTGTTGAAGACTTGATTGTTCATATCGTTTTGTAAGAGCCATAATGATATTGCTAATATTGGATTAGTAGCTTTCCTTTGTTGAAATGTTAAAGGGATAGTTCAACATTTTGGCAAATTGGCCCATTGCCATAATCCCTATAGTTTTAGGTTCGTTACCTTTAATTGTTGGTGCAAGCTATTTTTTAGAACGGTGGAGCAGAGCCGTGAGCTGCTCAGAGCTATGCTACGGAGGCTCATGGGATTTCTTGGTTTCCCTCATCAAACTCATCAAATACACAATCCAACAACTCCAAAACGCTCTGGTGGACAAGTTGTGACCTGCACATTCACCACACTATGAGATAATAACAGAACATTACTAGATGGAGTTGTTTTAGAGGTGTATTTGATGAGTTTGATGAGGGAAACCAAGAAATCCCATTAGCAGCTCTGCTCCGCCGTTCTAAAAATAGCTTGCATCGACAATTAAAGGTAGCAAACCTACTCCTAAAACTATAGGGATTATGGCAATGGGCCAATTTGCCAAAATGTTGAACTAGACCTTTAATAGTGGTGGTAATGTGGAGTACTGCGTAGATAAAAGATTGCTACCACAGATTTACTGGAAATCAATCTGTATTAATTACTTTAAAGTGAAATACACTTCCTTTCCCCTGCAGTCATTTCACATCATATAATACTTTCCACATTAGGTCTTTAAACTGTTAGGAAACTAAATTGTCAGTCAATGTAACTGTCATGCAACATATTTAAAATGCAATGGGCTTCTATTACAAACCACATGTTGTCAACATTTTGACTCACAAATGTTGTATTTAACTGCAGAAACTGACAAAGTTGCAAAGAAAAGAGAGATTTATATGTCGTGCTGGACTTTGTGCAAAACACACTCTGGAGTTTTTAGAGACATGATGGACTATAAACTATTCTGGCTCTTTAGTCAGACTTGGAAATAAAGAAACTAAAGTTATGCCTCACTAAAAAAAGTTAAAACCATGGGCAAAGACAAAGTACTACACTTTTCTACTGCAATAAAAGTTTAAATTTACTGCACAGATTCTATTATTTGATGCATCTATAAAATAAACTGGGGGGGGGGACGAAAAATGTGTTTGGCTGCAGTGGAAGCGGAGCCTGGGAAGTCCATGCAGGCTCCGATCTGGTTTACGACTCTCTTGTCCATAACAAAAAGAAAAAAGAAAAAAGAAAAACATAAGTTGCAAGTCACCATGAAACTTTTCGTTCTGCTTATACTGTTGAGTCTTAATCTCAAAATCTCTCACAGAACCTCCCCGTTCAGCCAGCTACATCCGTCTCCTCCGCTCATGACATATGCACACACATGCACGTACTGTATATACACTAACACACTATAGACGGCAGAAATGGGCTGTAATTCCCACCATGACTCTACACCCACATACCACAGCTACAGTACATTGAGCATGGTCATCCTTCCTTCCTGCTCTGAGACAGATTGCCCATTATCGAGCTATGGCTGCTTCAGCTGCTCTGCCCCATTCCCACCCCCCCTCCTCCCACAATCGTGCATGATGGACAATCCATCGAACAAATGGAGGGAAGTCGAGGAGCGCATGCATGTGTATGTGTAGATGTGTATGTGACTTTGTGGGGGTGGGAATGATGGATCCGACGTGAAAGTGTGCATGGGACTGCTGACACGGCAGATGGGAATGTTTTCATTTGGTTACAAGGAATTCACCAGAGATCTGAATGGGAAGCAGCAGGGATACAGGGGTCGGATCATATGGAAGAAGAAGAAGAAGAAGAGGAGGAGAATGAGAGGAAGTGGGGGAATCCATCAGCAGCTTGTAAGAGAGCAATCAGTGCTCATGTCGCTGCTGGTGTCGCTGGTGGTGGGAGATTGACTTGTCAATCACGCTTGTGGGTATTAGCACTGCAGGGGTGTAGTTGGGATTCAGCGAGTCGAGGCCGGTGCACGCTGCCAAACACACAGCCAGCTTGTGTCAACAACCTGCGAACAATCAATGTGAAATCTATCGCTGCGGCGGAGCTCGGATTACACCGGGAACAACTGAGGAGATGAAACAGATTAAAAATTAAAGCATAACCAAGTGGATGAATGAATGGTGTCGGTGGTGGTGGTGGCGTTTCACAAAAGACACCGGAAGTCAAAGTGGTAGAGAGAGAGAGGGGTCCAAATATTCTTTCTTTCTGACGCAATCTGGTTTTTAGATTCCTCCACACAGCATCGCATACGGCCCCGGGGCGACAGGAATGTGGGTGGAGGGAAAGAAAGACAGAGAGAGAGAGAGAGAGAGAGAGAGAGAGAGAGAGAGAGAGAGAGGCGACTGAAAGAAAGAGGCACAAGAATAAACAGGAAGAAAGAAAACGACATATTAAAGCTGAAGAGAATAACACGACAGAGACGAAAACCAGAATGCACCGAGCTGCAAGAGAGAGAGAAGAGAAATAAAACAAAAGGCAGAGAAAGTCGGGTCAAATCTGAACCAGCTGCTCAACTGGATCCCAGATGTGAGAGAGAGAGAGCGAGAGTCAGCATGCGTGCACACACACACACACACACACACACAGCATCTCTCCTCCTCCCAGTCCACATGAGATGGCTGCGAGCCAGAATAAACCCTGTGACTATTTCACTTGTCACCTCAGGGAAACTGTGTCCGAGCAGCACTCGCCATTCAACGAGACAGCTGTCCATTTCCTCTGCTCAGCTCCAGCTCTCTGTCTTTCTCTCTCTGGCTTCCTTTTGTGGTAAATATTACTGGGAAAATGTGTGTTTTTAGTCACGCTGAGCTGAGGTGCCTGGATGGACATCAGATTCTTCACCGTGGAACCTGTGACGCATTAGGTCGCACTAACAGTAACGATAGAGACCATTAATCTCGCCGCTCTTCACTTTCTGGCTTCCTTCCTTCCTTCCTTCCTTCCTTCCTCTGCCCTTTGTTCTACACTAGAGATGTCACAATTACTATTTATTGTACTTATTATGTATTAAACACCACAATTAATTTATTGTAAAGATCCCGAAATCCCTAAAAGACAGATAATGTTGGAACCATGTCGGCAGATGTGCGACAAAATAAAGGTAAATGCACAGACACATGTAACTGCATTGGTAGGAATTTAGATTAATTGGTCCTATACTGGAAATGTCTTGTGTAAACAATGAGTAATGTAACTATATTTTCACTACATATGATCATTTTACACGTTCATAGTGTTGTGAAATTAATTAATGCATAATAATCGTGATTATCGTAGTACCGTGATTATTTCTCTGACGATAATCGTACCAAGAAAATGTATAATCGTGACATCACTATTCTACAGTACACCTCCTCCGAGTCCATCCATCCATCCAGTTATTGTGCACCTTCCCTCCTACCGACATCCGTCCCTTAATTATCAATTATCCCCCTCGTCCTGTCAGGCATTTATCATCATCTCTCCTGTCAAACCACTCTCTCCTCTTCCTCCTCCTCCTCCTCTTCCTCCTCCTTCATCCCTCTGAACACACTGTCTAACTCCACCAGTCCATCGAGCAGAGACACTGAAACCCAATCTGCCTCGCCGGTGCAGCCGCTGACATTGATTCATATCCTCCATCCCACATCTGCAATACCAGGAGGAGGAAATGGAGAGCGGGGAAGGGAGGGAGGGGGGAGAAGATGAAGATGAAGATGGAGAGAGGTAAAAGTGTGAGAACAAGACAGAATACCTGTAGGATCGATGTCAAAGGACAGAGAGAGGGAAGACAAGAGAGAGAGAATCAGTGAGAGCAGAGGGATGACAGATGTTGACAAAAGACCTCTCACTCCTCTCTTTTTTTTTCTGCCTCTTAGTCGAACCAGTCGGGTTGTTTTTTTTTGAAGGCGAGGTGACACCACATAATTCCCACATTGTGCGTGGATGACAAATATCCACTTAGGGCTTAAATGTCTCTTTTTGCAGGACCACAGCCGTGAGTCACATACCAACGTCAGCGAGCAGGGATTTCTTTGACCATCCCTCCGTCGTGAACGACGTGCACATAAACAACTGAGGAATCCGTGGTGTCTGTGTGTGTATATATGTGTGTGTGTGTGCTTGTGGAACAGGCTTTTCTAAAAAGACGTTTCTAAGTTTTGATGTGAGTCACTTGAACTGGATGTAAACACTGGAGGCCTGCAGCCGAACAGTTTAGTTTTTAAATGGTTTACTCCGAAGAAATGCTTCAGAATGAGAAACGATTTACTGATCTTTCAACTCCGCTGTATAAAAGAATTGCAAAATTGTGTATGAAAAAATCCAAAACAAACAAAAAGCCACCGTGAAGTTGAGAGGTCTGCTATTTTTTTTGTGGATGTATGAAACAGTTTGGATTTGGAGAGACCATGTTCTCCTGCTGGACCTTTTTGATTTGCAGTGTGAGAAACCGACGGCTGATCGACCCCCTCACCCTGCACAAAACAACCATATAAATTGTTATGTCACAGCGTTGTCGCATATGCTGCATACTGACAACATTCCTGTTTACTGCAAACACATGCCTCTGCATGTTTTAACAGTTTTATAATGTGTGCATGCATACAGTACATTTATATACATTATCCTGAGAGGGTTTATCCATGCATGCATGCTTGAATGTGTGGCAGTCTGCAGTGAACTCTGGCCACCATCGCTGATGCATTCCTCGTCCTACATGTCAGCTGGTCCTGCCGGTTTCCCCCTGTGAGATTTAACGACTTCCTGGGGAGTGAACTCTCAACAGCATGCTTTGGGGTTCACAGTTCAAACATGGCTTCCATTACTGAGTGCTTAACCTCTATACGCCTAACCCAAAAAAATGAGTCAGTCTGCTTGTTTGTCTGCCAGCCAGTGGTAGCAACACGGTAAAAGAAAAAAAAAGAAAAGAAATGTAGACTAACTGCCACACCACACCACGCCAAACCAGCAAATGGGTTTTTTGAAAAACATTGAAATCTGCAGCTCTGTGGAGACAAAGGAAGTGTTTGAACTGGGCACGACAGCCAAGACTAGACAAACATTCATTTCTTACTGAGAAAATCCTGTGTAGTGCCAAGTAGTAGAAGAAGAAGAAGAAGAAGAAAGCAGCCCCGGAACGAGATGCAGGCAATTTACCTAATAGTTTTGATTTGAGTTCCAACAGGCCTTGGCAGGATTTTAACAAACTCCCGACCAAATCCTGCAGGGACCCGGCGGGAACGACTGACTGCGAAGAAAGAGAAGGTCTGAACAATCAGCTGTGAGACAGCAGGAGACGTGTGAGAGGGGCTCGATTTGCGCTGCGTTTTTCAGTCTTTCTCTTCCCGACGGGAATCAGGTTTGATCGGAGCGTCGGTGGTTGGAAGAAGAACCGTCTACACCTGCCTTTTTTTACTTTTTACAATGTTTCATATAAGATCGTTCCACCGTTCTCACACTGAGCTACTTTGACATAATTAAAGATACTGGCTTTTTTATTGTCACGACGTCTTTATTGTAGAAGTCATAACTTTAATTAGGAGTTTTTAATTAAATTCTCGATTACCCTTCAGTCTACCCACTAGACATCAATCACTGCACTGTAATTGGAAAAATGAATTCAGAACCCGTTGTGACTGGGACTTGAACGTCTACACTGAAAAAAATGATTTTGTGGTGTAGTAATATTTATTAGGTTAACTGTCATAATTTTCATTTCTAATTGCAAGTATCAGTGAGAACTGGCATTATTCAAGTAAATCCATATATGTAATTCATGTAATAAATAAACAGTGTGGGAAGAGTAAGTTTTACTTAATATTTTCACATAATATTCAAAGGTTTCATATCATTGCACATGAACTTAGAAATATCAAGTAAGTTTTAATAGTGTTTCATGATATGAATCCGCACATGCGCCTTGTGACCATCCTCGCCTCCAGGACGCATGCGCAATTGCGCATCTTTGAACACGATGATGACGGTTACGGCGGTCAGTTTGAATGGCGGCAGGAGCGGCTAAATCACCTTGAAGGTAAGTAATGCAGGGGTTTTCCAATGTAACATGACGCCACTTGCCATTACCATAGGCTGCATGTTGTAGCTTAATTTTACTATGGTCACTAAACGCAACGTCCCTGGACTTTGGTGATGCACTCACGGGGAACAGTCAGACCCTGCTGTTCCCTCCGTAAGTGCACGAGTTGTGAGCAGAGCTCCACTATATCGTGTACAAAACTAGTGGTTTGTTTTGTGTTTATGAAACGTAGCTCCCGGTGTTATGCCGAGTTCTGCCCGCCCGCCGAGAACTGCATGCTACTCTTCTAGCTTGGAAAAACAGGGGAGTGCACTTCGGCTGCATTGCCGAGGTTGACGGTGGTTTTCACGTTCTGCCTGCCCGCCGAGAACTGCATTCACCTCGTGGGAGCTGGTAAGAAACCACTGGTGTGTCTCAAATCGCATACTTCTCACAGTGCACTGCTTTACAGTACACTGAGAGGCAGTGCACTGTCTCGCTCAGTGCGCAAATTTTGACAGGGTAGTACCGTCTCAAATCAAACACTGCTGCTGCGCACTTACTGGAAATGACTGATTGCAACCATAGCAACCGGCTGTTGGAGCCCTATCGCCGACACTTAACAGCGCCTTTTGCCGATCAAAACAAGCTATTAAGTTGTGTTTTATTGTGTTAGTGTTGTTGTTGTGTTGTTATGAGTGTTTTTTAAAGACCTTTACGCCGGTGTCAGCTCCGTCGCTGCTCAAAGCAACCGCTGCCGTTTGAAAAGTAGGCACAGGCACATGGACGCGGGTCGCGTAGCAACGGTAGTAAAGGTTGTAGATTGTCCGACGGGGGGGGGGGGGATATAATGGTACAGCTTATTTTAGTTACATGATTACATGATTCTGTAGTTTTAATGTAGTATTCTGTAGTTTTATTAATGTCTTATCTTGTCTATGTTTTTTCCCTCAAGCCCAAACCACCAACTTCCTGCTGCTGACACAGTGCCCTCTGAGCAGCAACTACAGCAAGCAGTGTCACAAGCAAGGTCATCTGGCTAATCAGGTAAAAAACAAAAGTAAAATATAATTTAAAAAAATGTGTAGTGCTTTGCACTTAATACATTGAAAGAGGTTTTAGAACATATTATTCCAAATTAAATTGAAGCAGAATATGTTTTGAATTTTGAAGTTATATGTTGTACCGCATTCTGTCTGCAGCCACATGATGAAGCCGGATGGAAGGCCGTTTTTTGCGCCCTGATGCAATTCCTGGGGGAGTCTTCAGGGGAACTCATCAAGGACTACAAGGTAAATCCAACATTTTCAGATCACAATGTTCACCTGAGTTCATTATATTGTATTCTTATTCACTTCCCCTTGAAATACAACTTGCTTAAAGGGCCAACAAGGAGTTTCAATTTGATTATTAAAAAAAGTCTCATGTTAATGTGGATGAATCTAAGCTACCCACACTTGTTAATGGGCCCATTTTTGATAAATATATCGTTTTGTCTCCCATTTTCTCTCTTCTTCCCTGTCCTCTTACCTCCTCCCTTCTCCCTTCTCATCTCCTCTGCGTGCTACATGCACATCTGTATTAATCAGTGTTTCCCATAATGAGACAGGAAATAAAGTTCAGGAATCACTGGAGTTGTGCATAAGATTTACTACAGGTTGTTTGTGAATGTAAAAGCGATGTCAAACTTAAGCTGTTATTGAAATGTTGATATTTTTGACAGAAGTCTGTAACTTGAATAAATAATTAAGCTCTAATGCACCTGAACATATTTCCACTTATATTTTACAGGGTATCAGCAGAGAGGCAGCTCAAGAGGACCAGGCTGAGCAAGTCCTGAGGATCTGTGTCTACCACACAGGAGAAGAAGATGAAGGTGCATCCGACACTGATGTGCCGATTGTTGTTGAAGGGACTGAGGTACTCGACAACTGTGGAAGTGTTGCCAAGACCTGTCTCCTGCTGATGGCCATCGTTTATGCCATGGACTCGAGTTACCCACCAAAAATGAAATACACTTTTTAACCCTCTTTTAAACCAGAGGTTCTCAACTGTTGGATTGTGGGGCCATTTTCAAAGGGTCACAGATGTGAGTATTGTATTGTTTGCAAACCTGTTGGAACATTTTTTATTGGAAAACATATGTTTTTGCAGAAAAATAAACATCTTAAATTAACAGTTGCCTCATTTTTAAAGTCATTGTGTCAATACACAAAAACATTAACAAATTTAGGCAATTTAAAATGCACAAAATTAATATAAAATGTTGTGTAAATGTTACTTACATATAGTCCATATATAAAGCCTAGAAAAGGTATTTAAAATTAACTTGAAAGGCCATTGATTTTAGGTGAGATTTTTCAGTTTGCAGCAGTCAGAATCTGAGTAAAACTTACAAAGAAGGAGAGAGTAAAATTCAATGTCCATATCAATAATAATCAGTAAATTACTTGAGGTTTGCTAGTAAAAGTAACTTAAATCCTGCAAGTAAAAGTTACTTGATGATCGCCCTTGTAGAATTTACTTACAATTTCTAAGTGCAAAAACTTTCCTAGGTTTTTTCAAGTAAATAATACTCCACATTTTTTTCAGTGTACTTAACCCCTCACCTGAAAAAATCGATCGTCCAATCAAAGCTTAGCAACCGTAACTAGGCACGGCAGGCCTCTGAGGATTCAGATCTCTCTGCATATTGAAGCAGCGTGTGAACTAACTGTGCTTTTAAACACGAGTGTGAAAAAAACACAAGGAATCGATTAGACGGTGTGTCTTTCTGCTGTTATGTAAGTGGTGGATGTTAACAAGTCTGAGCAACGAGCAGCAACGCGGTGTTCAAGGCCAAGGAGCATTATCTTTTAACTAAATACATCCAATAAACATGGCCCAGTTCTTACTCTGGAATAAAACACATACAAAAAAACACAAGCAGAATCATCAGTTTCACAACAATACGTGCTGCAAACAAACAGTTACAAAGCATTTGTGCAGCACATTTGTGTATTTGCTCGTGCTGTGAGTGTTTGCAGTGTGTTTGTGTTTTTGGTCGTGTTTGGATCTGCAGCACATGTGTCGTCAGATCGAAGAAGATGTTTTCTGAATTTGCTTGTGTTTTGTCTGTTTGCATGGATGTTGTTGTTGTGTGTGAGATCTTCTCCAGGTCTGTTAGATAACCTCAAATACTATAGTTCCAATTGTGATAAATAATACCAATGCTGACCTTGTTTTAAAGTTACATTTCCATCAGTATATCACCACCATAAGGACGGCTCTATAAATAGCCCAGGCTATAGTTTGAAGGTCAGATTGGTCTTATCGATAAAACCATAAAGCCGTGTCGAGTGGCACTTGAAGTGACAAAAATGAGAAATCCAGTTTTTGCAGCAGATCGAAGGCTCGTAAATCCTTGAAACTGAAAAAATCTGACTTAAAAATGTGTCAAAAACCAATTCCTGCCTTCCTGCTTCAGCTCTCCTGCCGCTGAACGGAACAGGAAATCGTATGGAGGGTCTCAGGGTATAAGAGGCCGACAGTGTGCGAGCTTTAATAGGGTGTGTAGGCTATCCAGTTGATTTAATCAGAGAGTGTGTGGTTACTGATAATCCTATTTCATAAATGGGTCCCACACACTAAGTCCCCCCGGCGGCACGTGCAGCAGAGCGGCAGAAAATCTGCTGCGCCGTGTGGATCCAGTGGAAGCGTCCACGTGCTGCGCTGGATTTCTCTCGTCGTGAACATCACAACGTCAAACGGCTGTGTGAGCCTGATGCACTGGAATATGATTAGCCTACATGCTAGCCAGCCGGCACACGTGCACATGTGTATGCATGGCTGGCATGAAGCCGAACCAGAGAAGGACAATCAGATGAAACACGGTAAAAACCTAAACCTACATTAATACACTCATGCCCTTGGTACAGATTTGGTGAAAACATGTGGATGTTCCCTTTAAACATGTAGTGAAACCAATATTCAGTTTTTTAAAATTCCTAATTCTCATATGAAAACAGAATATGCATCATAATTTTTGATGCATCATCCTCAAGCTGATCAGGAAATAGACTAATATAAAGAAAATAGCAGCCTACCCTCTGATACAAGACTTCAAGATAAGCCTCTCTGTTTATTCGTTTCTCGACTGTTTCTGTTCTGATTTATTGGGCGAATCATCTTCAACACCTGCGCTCGAGACAAAAATAGCCTTGATTTATTAAAAGCACAGTTGTTGAAAACGGGCTCTGATAAGACAAGACAGACATTCCTGTTAAACCTTCCTGATGTGCAGCGCTGCGGCCCTAATTCAGTCAATCACCACTGACAGGCAGCGAAATGACATATTATAGGCTTCGGAAATTTCCTCTTACATTAAAGAGTTCACGTGAGTGTCATTATTGCGATTATGTGATTATCTGAATTGGGTTTCTGTGTGAATGATACGATTGGATTAAGCATCCAGATCCTGTTTTACTGGTAAATATCCCAGCTCATGCGAGAGAGAGGCCTGCAGGAATCACAGATTTGTGAGCGGGCAAACGGCCCTGATCCTGTTTCCTGTTTCCAGCTCTAAATAAAAGCAGTCGCACATAAAAAATAAAAAAAACAGGGGTGTGGCCGCCGTGTTTGTTCACCTGGTCAACCGTCGGGGAGTTTTCTTTTCTTTGCTCAGCATTAAAAAAACAGCAACAGTCACTCTGATGCTGCTGATGGGACAAACATCCCAGTGGCAGTTTTTTCATGCTTCCAACATGAAAGTCGTGTTTCCTGCAGTTCGCCTCTCGCACACACACACATACACGCAGCAGGAACTAAAATATTTATGTGAGCTGATGGGGGATGTCAGATATTTTTATGAGCCCCGAAGCTCTGCATTGTCTTTCTGTGACACTTGTGGGTTATGAGGGTTTAAAAGGTCAATTGGTGGTTAAACGGTTGGTTCCCTGCATGGGCCGCAGGAAGAAGACTTGTTACTGATCTCACCGAGTCTGACCACTACACGGTCCAGCCTTTTTTACTGCTTTTTACAACATAATAGAAGAATATGAAGCGCTGACGTGTGAACTGTGAAATTAATCTTTATACAACTGTTTCTAGCCGATGAATATGAAGCAATCTGTGTTGAAAAGTTTTGGTATTGCACCTTTAATACATATAAAAAGGAAGTAATCCAATAAGCAGCTGAATACCTGAGATTCGTAGCGCTGAAAAATCAATTTACCGTTCACTGTGTGCTACATTTTCCAGATTAATAATAAACGAACAGACAATATTTGCGTGTAAACCTCTGCTGATGCAAAAGATAAACCGTCATAAGCAGCACATGATTCTCCCTATGTTCAGGATATGTGGAGCATAATAAATTATTTGACCTTCCTACACCTTCAAAAAGGAAAAAAAAAACCTAATCCCTCAAGATTAGGGCCAAAAGCCAGAGATTTGCCGTTTCGTATTGTGTTTGCCCTAAAACACTGACGGTGAAACGACACAAATCTGAAGCCGAGCAATTTTGTTAAAGACATCTTTAGCGTAAAAAACAAAGCAGCGCTGATAAAAGCTTTAAAAATGGATGCAGAAGCTCCATATATGGAGGCTAAGAGGATAGAGGCCGGGCCGGCAGGAGTTAGTTTTCCTTCTGTCAGAGGAGCACATCTCCTGTGTAACATGGATGCATTAGGACGAGTGGTCGGGAATGAGTGTCTTGACATGAGCAACTTAATGTGAGTGGTCTGGAATCTCTCTAAACGCTCTGCCAAGGACTCGATGTTATAGAGAAAGATCTATTTCTGGTGAAGTTCAGAGGGTCGCAGAGGCTCCGGGAGACGGTTTTCATCCAAAACAAACCAAAGACGACGAGACGACCAAGACGAGGGCGACAGGACGGGGTGTTTTCTTTGTGCTTTTCATACCTCGGTATCTTCATGAAGCCGGCGACGTGATGTGGACTCTTTCCAGACGACGTCGTCACATTAGCAAAACAGGCAGGACTTGGATGTCTGTGCCCTCTGTCTGTCTGTGTCTGTGGCGACAGGCGATCTTATACGGCACTTTAATGCAATTTTGTTGAAATGATCTGCACTCTCTCAAGGTCGCCGCGTGCTGCTCGCGTCACGCTGCGAGTGATACGCACACACCTGCCCGCTGGCACACACTGCAAACAGCTGTGGCAGATAGGAGCAGCTCTCTCTCTGCATCCTGGAGCGAGACAAGGGAGGTGGGTGAGGGGGGGTAGGTATCTTGCCATGCCCGTCAAAGCGACTGATGACTGACTGATCACCCCTGGCAACAGTAGATCTACATCCCGACTCGGAAAAAAAGGAAAAGGGCAGCGTGGTGGTTGGATATTTACATATTTCTCAGGCAACTGACCAAAAGGAATTCATTATCACTGCTGAGCAAAGTGATGATGTGTGCAAAAAAAAAAAAAAAAAAGTGTGAAAAGGAGGGAGGTGGGGGGGGGGGATTATAGGTGGTGATGATGATGCAAGCAAGTAGGGAATAAAAAAAAATCCCAGACAGTTAAAAAAGAAAGCAGGGCGCCAGACGACAGATATCTAGAGCATCAAAAAGCACTTTAATCTGCCAATAAGTGGAGACATGCTTTTAAAATAATGCAGGAAACCAGGAACAAGAGGTGAAAGCCTCTTTCTTTTAAATCTTTTACCATATTTGGTTTGCTCATCACTTGCTATATATAAATTAGAGACGGTCTTAACCCTTTATAGACACTCTTTTTGTCATATTTTATGTCTAATAGGGCACAAATGTATATTAATTTAACACAACAGGGAAACCAAAAACACCTTGTTTATGTAAGTGAAGGGTTCAGCTTATGTAGAATAATAAGAATGAACACGGTTTGTTTACATTTCCCACAGAATATGAGCTGCTCCTATCAGACAGACACACTGACAGGTTGTGACCTCTCATCAGGTTTTTTTCCCCCCTTCTTCCTGCAGTTACCCATAGCAACCACAGCGGAGGCAGGGTACGCACCTGACGGGAGCAAAACAGAGACCAGACTCTGCAGAGATGAAAACAAAAATGAATTTCACTGACTGCTCATATTTAAATGACTATTTCCGTATTAATTAAATCAAACAGTTGCTGGTTTTCCTGTGCAACATGTCGCTACCTGCAGTCTGCGGAGGTTATGTGGGTCAGGCTGCAGGTTTGGCAACTTTTAAGTGCAAGTATGAAATGTAGGTGGCGAGTGCAACACAATCCTATGGGAAATCTTTCACAACTGATTACACAGACTGATTCCTGTCTGTTTACAGTCTGCACAGTCACTGGGTTTCTTTTCTTCTGACTCAACCGTGTTGTTTTCATTGTAAAGATTAAGATTGAGTGACGCACTATAACAACTCTTTACTCTGCAGTGTAACTCAACACTGGACGCCCGTCTGTCTGTCTGTCTGTCTGTCTCTCATTTTCTAAATCCCATTGACTCACCGACTCAAGCGATGTGTGCAATACTGTATGTAGACAGAGGGAAGTGTTGGAGAGAGGCCGACAGGTGCAGCTGGTTCTGCAGATCTCTAAACTCTCTGCTTTACACTCATTGACCTGAGATTTCCAGAGGCAACAACATCTGCTCTTGTTTTGACAGATGTCACAATGCATCGACTGTAAGTTATCAATAAAGTGAGAGGATGCCGTCACCTCAACAACAACAACACAAAGATCCATGTCATTACACCACACGTCACTCTACTTTGTACTTTACTATACCCGTGAGGAGAAATTAATCACAACAGAACGAACAAGTAGAACAGATTCTTAAAGACGTCAACAATTAATTTTATTCTCAAAATAGCGATGGCGACCCATCACTCTCTTCTTCTCCCATTCTTAAATTTTCCGTCCTCTTCTCTCACAGCTCTGAGCTGGCTTGTCTCTCTCTTACAGCAGCTGTTGCTAGGCAACCACTCACACCCACATATAGATATTAATACTTATATCATCCCAACGCAGTCAATGAAGAACGCTAAATATAAATATAAGGGTAATGTAATACTTCGCCTTGGGATGATGAGCAGATTGGTAGCTGTGAGGTGATTTATTTAAAAAAATATGTATGTTTTATAGTGGATGAGTTAAATAAATCACAGAAATGTGCTTGTGCTTAGTCATTAAAGGGATAGTTCAACATTTTGGCAAATTGGTCCATTGCCATAATTCCTATAATTTTAGGAGTAGGTTCATTACCTTTAATTGTCGGTGCAAGCTGTTTTTAGAACGGCAGAGCAGAGCCGTGAGCTGCTCAGAGCTACGCTACGGAGGCTAAAGAGATTTCTTGGTTTCCCTCATCAAACTCATCAAATACACAATCCAACAACTCCAAAACGCGGACGTGGACAAGTTGTGACCTGCACCATGCTATGAGATAATAATGGACCGTTACGAGTTGTTTTCGAGGTAAATGCAGAGACTGCTTGCTGAAAAACTGGCCCTGAAGGCAACGTGCATCAGTTGTTTTGCATGAATTTAATCCTAAAAAGACTGAAATGTTGAACTATCCCTTTAATGCGATCATCAAAATGGCTTTAGTTTAAAATAATGACGCTGATGAAAACTTGTCAAACCAAACTTTTGTGCTGCCTTCAAAATAAAAGCACATGCATGAGAATCTCCATGCATGAGCTGAAAAAACTAAAGCAGTGTAGCCAAACACTGAGCCTCGCTGGTGTCACATTACAACCATTTGGTTCCAACAACTACAGGCAGGTGCACAGGCGTCATCTCCGCCTTTGTTAGCAAATGAATGAAAGCAGCAGGTGAGTCGCTGAATAAAAGGACAGAGCGGCGAGAAAACAAAAGAGCTTCGTAAAAAACACAAAAAGTGAGGAAGAGAATGAACAAAAACACTGCGTTGTTGTTAGAGATACTCAGGAAAATACCTTTAAATGTTCTTTCATGTTCATTCAATCATGCACACGACACGCACATTTAGCAGCAAGTTAAGACCTGTGGTGAGAGGGTGTGTGTGTGTGTGTGTTTCAGCAGCACCTTGTGTGGGAAGACAAGACGCCACCGACTGAATCCCTTCTCTTCTTATTGCTTTAACGCCACAATGACACAGATTATAGGAGAAGAAACCGGAACATGACTCACTCAGGTGTTAGAGGGGAAGTTCGGCCATGAATGATTTTTTTTTTTTATTACCTGGTGAAGTGACACAACGTTTGACGTGACGACCGACATGGTCCCATTTTGCAAATTCAATCTCCATCTCAAAACTCACCAATTTTGAGTTAGAAAAGCTTGAAAGGAGCCTCACCTCTTACAGTCAAGACGTTTACCCTTCATGGCACAACATCCTCAAGATTTTGTATCTGTCATCACTGCCTTAATCAACTTTAGTTTGCATGTTTTGTCACCTAAACTTCCTTAGTCCTCAGGTACAAGTGCATTTTGTATCATTATATCTTGAGGTAAAACTGTGGTGTCCTGTTCTTCCTGTTCTTCAAAGGCGGTTTGGCTAATCCAGTTAATTCTCATCTGGTTCATTCGGTTTGAGGATTGATTTGTTAATCTTGATTAACTTATCTTGGACAACAGTGATTGCACTGATTGAAATGAACAGATGAGAAAGAATGTAGAGTCAAACTGGAAGCTGCAATGAGACAATACCTGGTCACAAGACTGCAGAAACCAAACTTGACAGTAAAACATCATAAACCTGCTAGTTTTATGTGGAAAAACAAGGTCCAACAAGCTCCATGCTTAGGTTCATGTCACGCAAATCAAGTGTCAGACAAGAGACCCTGGTGTGCATGCACTTGGTTGGAAACTGGAAACCGAGGAGTCTTGCAGGATTTTGCACGTATCACCACCACCACCATCATCATAATTATCACTTTCATCACCACCGCTGCATTACACAATCACATTTTCCCAACAGTTCTGTAAACCTGATCCAGGGAAACATCAGCTTCCTTTTGACAGTGGTGGAATTTTCCAAATAACAATCCTCACAAGATCATGGGAAAGTGAACCGGGCAGAAGAAGGGAAGTGTCTGAATGTGAGCTGCCTCTTCCCCCCCCCCCGTCCCCCCCGTCTCTCTCTCTCTCTTCCTGTGACCTTCCCTCCTGAGCCATCCATCATTTCTGAGCGACCGTCTCACTCAGACCCTTTCTTGTTCGCCACTGTCTGCCAGCTCGCTTGTATCACCACTGCCTATTTGTTAAAGTCTGTGGACTATGCAACGTTCAACAAGCTGGATAAGTTGTGTGCATGTGAGAGGGAGTCAGAGGAAGACAAACAGAAGACCACATCTTTGTCTGACGGTTTACAAAGCATTAAATGGTTTAGGGCCAAAATACATCTCTGACCTCCTACTCAACTATGAGCCAGAGTCAGAGGTAAACCAGGTGAGGCAGCATTTAGTTTCTATGCACCCATCTGGAACAAACTCCCAGAAACATGCAGATTAAATATGTAAAGCACCTTGAGTTGTCTTGTTGCGGACATGTGCTATACAAATAAACTTGCCTTTGCCTTTTGTCTAGAAACAGAATCTAAGCCACAAATGCTCTTCTCCCTCTGTGAGTTAACACACTGACCACATACTGTATCTGCTGCCTATCAAAAAAAAAAGAAAAAAACTGACACCATTAAACAGGGGATCCCTGGCCTGGATGCTGTTCGCTATAGTTTCTCATCGGCCTTGCACAGGACTGCAGCCAGGCATGGCACGTGGACCGAGTGTGGCTTCAACCCTCCAGCGGGCAGGCAGGGGACCAAACAGCTGGATCTGTGCCCGGGATACAAGCTCCATCCCTGCAGAGAGAGAGAGGAAGCGAGCATCCCCCTCTTCTCTCCCCTGCTGCCGCCGCCTCCTACTACTGTACCTCCATCACTACCACCACCACTACTGCTGCTGCTGCTGCTGCAAGGACATCTCCTCTCTCCAGTCTGCTACCACAGAGGAGACACACGGGGTGACTGCAGGGCCTCCTCTGTGTGTGAACATATGAGCAGACTGCACCCAACCTGTATGACATGCTGCAACACTCACTCTTGGAAATATCCTCTTACACACTCTCATGGTGATAAAAGCTCAATAAAATGAGTGCACTCTATTAATTAATAGAAGCATGACACCAGGAGTGAAAAAAAAAATCAATTCAAATTTCTACACTCAAGCAAAATGGATCCTCAGTGTGCGAGGCCATGAGTGTCCCTCCTCTCAAATGAGCAGAGCTAACGCAACGAGCCACAATAAGAAAAGGAAAGAAAAGAAAAAAAAATCACACAATTACACAAGAACCACCGACGCACACATGCCGCCCTATAAATTACTCACTGCCAAACTGGTTGTTTTAGTGATCAACCAAATGATGACATTCAACACGACTCAAGATTTGAGCGAAAATAGGAGGAAAAAAAGGGGCAAAATCGGAGGGAAAACCCTCCTCCTCCTGCTGCTTCTGCTGCACACATGGGTGAATTCAGACATGAACCACGCACGTCTTTTTTATCATGTATCCTGTTGATGCCACTACAAGAAATTCTGCACGAGAGCAACCGACCAGAATGGAGAGAAGAGAGAGAGAAAAAAAATCATGCGTAAAAGAAGGTGTGCCATTTTTGCGCACCGCTGAGAGGAGCAGCTTTTTTACCTGAATCGGGGTGAATCTTTTATACATTCTTCAAAGTCCACCGTCATTTTTGCGTTTTCTCGTGTTATTTCCCACTTCAGTCCAATAATGTCATTGCCCGCGGCGGGATGTCGCTTGAACCTTTACGGATGGTGGTGACTTGAAGGCAGCCTCTCTCTCTCCCCCCCTTGGACGCGCAGCAGCAGCAGTCTGTCTGTCGCCCCTTACTCCGGTGGCACCGTGACACAAAATGCGAGCTTGAATGCGCGGCAGGCGGATTACTACTATACACTGCTGCTGCTGCTGCTGCCGCTGCTGACGAGACAGGCGAGAGGCGTAGCTGCAGCGTGGAGACTGGGAGGCGGAGACGGAGAGCGCCGACTTGCTCCAACCTGTCGTAACAGCCCCGGAGGAACAGAGGGAATCATGGGAAGAATTTCAACTTGATCATCATTAGGCTATTTCCAAGCAGAAATGTATAGGTATGTATCAGCCAGGTTAAAAAACAAAAACAACTCAAATTGGCAAGCTGAACCTAAAAACTGAAATAGTACATAAAGCAAATTAAGTAGGCTACAGTTGTCTATACAAGACATCTGACAAATCTCCAAAACACAAAATGCCTGTATTTGAATCCTTAGGCTACATTTTGAATTAATGATTAAATAGTATTGAATTTCTAGATAATACAATAGCCTATTAATAACTTCCACTACAACTGCTACTGCTGCTACTATCACTATGATAATAATATTCTGCTTCATCTAATAGTAATTGGCCTAATAATAATAATAACAACAACAATAAATCATTTTTAACAAAAAAAAATCTCAAAGTGCTAGCCTACAAGCAATGGTAGTAAAATAGACTTTAGAGCAAAGTTTAAAAAATAGTTGTTTTCAGTATAGAAACAACAAACAATTACACATTAAACAAAGTGCTTTAGGGCCCACATAAACTCAATGAATTGTTTACTTTTATCCAGGAAGTTGAACTTTAGCCTATTTATTTCTGACCGTTTATTTTATTGTAGAAGCTGATATTTAGTTTAACAAAATAAAAAATTAAAACCACTTGTTCATCTTTCACCGGTCTGTCGCTGTCGTTGACCGCCTTCCTCCCCTCCACTCTCGGCGGACACATCTCCACCGCATTGTACGCTCTCTGGCTGCAGTGATTTCACACCAGATGCTTTTTGCGACTGGCCAGTTGTGGATGACGACATACACACCCTCTGCTGTAGCTCGTGACGCAATCACAACGCGACAGACCGACCGACGGCAGCAGCAGCTGTAGCAGGCTAGCAGCGTGGGTACGATACGAGGAGTTGTTGACATTTCTGCTCCTGGAGGTTTTTTGTGGCTCCTTTTGCAGGACACGCGACAGAACATGCAGGGAACATGTTGTACGGGAAGCCTGAGGTCAAACATGTGTTAAAAACCATCAGCGTGTTTGTTCATTTCACGTGGGTTGCTTTGTGGAGATGATATTGAGATTGAGATTAAAATGTTGACTGGAGCCGTGCATTGACTTGCTGCCCTGTTATAACCACGGAGGGGGTCAGAGTTTGAGTTTTCCAGTGCACTTCCGGACTACAAATAGGCTACAAACTGTTGTGTCGTCATCATGGTAAAAACATGATACAAGCCTGTCAGACACTTGGAGAGACAATGAACACCTGGGCGCGTTACCTCATCTTTTTTCAATACATTGGAACAAAGTACAGGTAGGTCACACACCTCAGGATTTAAATATGTCTTATTATTGAAATAATTTACTGTTATTGATTATTTTATTGATTATCATAAATTCTGCAGTGGTGCAGTTAAAGTGCCTCCACATCAGCTGCAGAGAAGAGGCATCCAGGACCACTTGGAGGTGAGGTCGGTGTGTTGTTGCAGTGATTATATTATCTATCTATCTATCTATCTATCTATCTATGATTATGATCTTTGTCCTATTGAGCTTGAAGTTGCTTCATTTGGCGGTTTAATCAGTCTGGGACAGGAAAATAGTGTATTTATTTGTTACAATAATGCATAACAATGTAATGTGCAAAATCATTTTTCTGTTTTATTAGACAGTAGTGAGCTGAGAGTAAATGAGGGGAGAGACTGAGAAGGAGTGACATGCAGTAAAAGACTATGAACATAATGCTGAGAAATTGTTCTTCATAGGTTCCCCAGTGTTTTGGTAACAAATGAGGGCAATATTTGCTATTGAATCATTATTACTTGAACACAACTTGTGTTTTTGTAATTTTTGGAGCTTCATTGATATAAATGGGATGAACAAAATAATAGAAACACTTCCTATAGCAGAAACCACAAACCACAGGCTCCAAAATAACCACACAGAAGTTTCAACCAAAAAAAAAGTTTTTCGTTTGCAGCTAATTAGATGGAAAATACATATATTTGCATAGAAACTACTCCTTTTCATTTAAGATTTGATGTGTTGTATTTGCATTTGAATGTTTTATTAGGTCAACAAATTAAATAAACGTATATAAACTATAAGAAGATGACAGATTTACTTCATTATTTACTACGTCATTGAAACAAAATTATTTTTTCACCTCTTCTTCTCTGATCTTCTCTTTGTCTGTGAGCAGGATGCCATAAGGAGACTGAAGCCCGTCAACCCGGTGTCTCTGTCCGTGTCCAGCAGGACAGACAAAGGCGTCCACGCGCTCTCAAATTCCGCCCACTTCGACCTCGAGCGCAGAGACAACAAGCCGCATTTCACAGAGGACGTTCTCGTCGAGGCGCTGAATTTCCACCTCAGGACCGAACAAATCAGGTGAGTCTGGTTCAGGTTGAACATCTGGACACTTTTCTCCTCGATGCAGCTGCACAGTCGCCTGAAAACAATTCAGTTCATTTTGTTCTCCAAAAAAAAAACTTTCTCTCATCATTAAAGTGAATGCATGAATGTTTCCAGTGTTGTTTTGCTGCTGAGCTGTTTCTTAATGAGACTGTCGAACAACAACAACAACGTCACATGAAATCAAAGAGCTCATTTGTCTGAATATTTAATTCACACAACAAGACTTCAAATGTCTTGATAGAGATTTTAACAGAGACCTACTCTGCTGTGTCACTGACATGCAATTTCACTGTTGTCATACAGTGTAAAATGGGATGAATGCCTGAGGGGAAACAGACACCTGCTGCTACTATTTCAGCCTGATCAAAAATCACAGGGACCTCGAAATTCATTCTGATTGATGTTTTCTTTCATGTTCCATGTGCTGCGATAATGTTCACACACATGCTCGTTGAAAGAGTCCCTTCTCTTTGAGGATAAACAGTGTTTTCCATGTTTTTTATTCACTATGTTAATACATTGTGTCTAATGCAGGTGACATAACGACGCTGAAGTTACTTAAATTCGCCACTTAAAGGGAAAGTTAAGAGGAAATTAACTTTATGTGCAGTGCGACTGTACAATGATTGTCTGGATTTTGTGACACTTCTTGATATAGAAACATTTTAGACATTTTAGGTAAAACATTAATTGTGCCTGACACCCGCTATTGTATTTGTGAAACGTTTATTTTATTTGTGAAAATGCTAAAGGGGAGATTTCACCGTTTTTGTTTGATACCTGCAGACCTCATTAGACCAGGTCCAGATCAAAAACCACTATGCCTAGACTTCTCAAATCTGGCCTAGATTAATCTACAGGCCCTGAAGATTCATTCAGACACAGTTTCTGATCTGTGAAACATTTATTTTATTTGTGAAAATGCAATAAAGGCAGATTTCACCGTTTTCTCATCATAGACCACATTAGGCCTGGTCCTGATCAAAATCCGCTATACCTATAGACTTCTCAAATCTGGCCTGGATTATCCTACAGAGGCTAAACATTTATTATAACACAGTTTCTGAACTGTGAAACCTTTATTCTATTTGTGAAAATGCTATAAAGGCAGATTTCACCATTTTCTCATCATATAGCCCGCATTATTTATAGCATTTTTACAAATAGAATAAAGGTTTCACAGATTAGAAACTGTGTTATAATAAATGTTTAGCCTCTGTAGGATAATTTAGTCCAGATTTGAGAAGTCTAGGCATAGTGGTTTTTGACCAGGACCAGGTCTAATGCGGTCTATATGATGAGAAAACTGTGAAATCTGCCTTTATTGTATTTTCACAAATAGAATAAAGGTTGGTGTGTCTTTTTGGACAAAGAAAAGTGAGCACCAATCACAACCATTATATGGACAAATACTGCTGCGTGAACCCCCCGAAATTTGAATTTTGGGTGAACTATCCCTTTAATGCAATCTTTGTATTTAGTCTATCCACTCACTGCTGCTCTTGAAGAGAGAAACACAGGCAGTGGCTCTCAGACAAACCCCCATTACATTTGTGTTGAAGACCGTAAAGTGCACAAGAAGGAGAACATCCCTCTATACATTTATTCTCACATCTATACAACAAAGCGCGCGTCGCCTGAGGAAATGCCTCCAGCAATAAATCACACATTAAACCAGCAGCAGATCTGTGAGGATGATGTCTCTCTGCTTTGCAGCGAGCAGTAAAGCTACAGTGATGTGTCTTCAGGTCACTTGTTGAGCCTTTAAAGGAAAAAAAATAGCCTATGTGTGTTTTTTTTTTAAAGAAGACCTGTATGTGAATATTTAAATCCTGATTGAAAGTTTTTATTGTGTCTTTTCACCTCTACTGCACACATCTTTTCACTATTCAAAACCACAATCCCTTTCTTAGGACGTCTTTGGTTTGGTCTGATGTGACACTGACTGAGTCGGGGCCAAGAAGAGAGATTGAAGCATGGATAGTGAGAGATAAAGGGAGTCAGAGTCAATGAGAGAGGAGGAGGAGGAGGGAGGTAAAGGAAGCTCCCAGCATCCCACTAATCCCTAAACCTGCAGAGAGAAGGTTAGAAAGGATGATCCCTGCTCTGCTTTATGGTCCGCAGCATCTGTTAATACACACAAATGCACACACCGAGCTAAATTGAAATGACCATCATGACACACATCTTCTCATATATAGTACAGTATGGAGACAAAAGCACAAAGCATCTTTTCACATCTTCAAAGCTAAAAAAGTTGCAGCAGTTATGACTAGAGCGTTGGTCAAAGCAGGAATCAAAACGACTGAACGGCGTCGGTACAGATCACACGTCTGCTGCTCGGCCTTCACTCGTCTTTCTGTGAAAATGGACTTCAATTAGCCTGAAGTGAAGTGAGCGGCCCCGTTCCCATCAGGGAAAACTGCTGAGTAGCAAAACGGTGCCACACCAAACAAAGCCCCCGTTCCCAAATGTGTGAGGCCATGCTTTGTAGACTGCTTATGAAAATTTTATGTGTGTGTGTGTGTCTGAGTGTGTGTGTGGTTTGGGGGCCAGGCAAAGGCTGTCACTTCGCATTGGAGCAGGCGCTGGAGGCAAACGCAAGGGTTTCCTCTGCCACGTGTCACACCCAATCTCCTCCCCTGGAAACGTAACCTAGTTTCTCTCACTGTGCACACTAGGCATACATGCACACACACACATACACATCTAGACTTTCACATGCATGTGCACAATGCACATCCATGTGATGTGTGCGTTTGATTACAGTTTGTTCTCATAGATTCCATGTCCTCCTCTCTGCTTCCCGCGCCCCTCACTGCTCATTATCTCCTCCTCTGTAACGCACACAATGCATGAGTGCGTTTACTGTGTGCAGACACAGGCATGTGTGGACGAACACAATACGGTGCTAGTGGTGGTGATGTGCTTTGTGCAGCGACGGTCAGACTTGCACAGCTGGCTGCAGCTCTTTGTTCTTCTGCTTTACAGATGTAGATGCACATGAAGGATCTCCCACTTGTTACTGTGCGTTACATCTCTAACAACACTGAACATGGTTTCATCTTAATCCAGAGCATTAACAAAGGAAAAGGCTGCACGGTGCTGTTTATGCTTCAGCTTTAAATGCGAGCATGCTATTTATATATAGACATTTATAACAAAACGATCTACATTTGAATATTTTCAGATATAATCACCTGATTTTTTTTTGTATAATCTGATTGGAAACGCGGTGAATGGTTGTGTTGTAAAGAAGAAATGATTTTCCGTGTGCCAGCGTTGTCATAGAAATCACATATTTCCATAAAGACAGTCATTTAACATTTTTCAAGTTTACAGACTTCGTGTTGGTTCCTGCAGCGCCGACTCACTCAATTATCGCAGGAGCTTGAAACTACAAAAAGTCTGAAAATTTAACAACATGGTTGAAATATATTCAATCCCCATGTGTTAAATCTTTTTGTAGATCTTTGATGTTTGAACACATTTGGGTTTGTTGCTTCTTTTTTTGCACAGAGCTGAACACTGAAAGAGTGATTCAAGTTCAGGAGTCGAGCTTTGATCAGAAATGCAAGAACTCATGAATCGATCCGTACCTACTGATTTGCTTATGAAAGGATTTGTTTCCTGTTTTATTCTATGATCCATCTCTGCCTCTGTGTGTGTGTGTGTCCACTGTTAACCGTCGCCCTGCTGGACTCACATCAAAGAGCCTCGGCCTCTCAGTGTGTTGTGATGCTAACTGTGCGAGCAGAAGCGTTTTGGCTCTTCGTGTCTCTTGGCAGCCATTTCAGCTCTTTGACAGCGGGTGTGCCTTTTGTGCAAAAAGCTGCTACGTTGGCATTTTGGACAATGACTTCTGCACAGCGTTTTCTTGCTGGCAGCACAAAAAATGTAGAGTATTAGCACCATCTGTGTCTGGAGACTTCGCTTTGTCTGAAACGATGGTTTGTTGTGGAGTTTTTGTGTGGAAATCAAACATTTCACATCCATGTCTGTGTCTTTTCTTTAATACCAGTGCTGCATGTTGTATTAATGAACACTATGAATTAGAAATTGCTGCTTGTTACAGTTTCAGACACAGAGTTTAAAGCTCTTCAGGCCCTGAATGGATTCGTGAGCTTTTAACTGCAACTGCTTCTTCTTCTTCCTCTTCTCCTCTCTTTTTCCCAGGGTCACCCGTGCTCACCGCGTGCCTCTCGACTTCCACGCCCGTTACCGTGCCGAGTCTCGCACCTACGTCTACCGGGTCGCCCTGGGAATCTCCCGCCACTCTCCGCTTCCCCTCACGGACCAGTGTCTGTGCTGGAGCCTCCGCAACACGTGAGTCGTCGTTGGCCGCTCTCTCTCCATTGTCTCGTCCTCCCTGATGATTCTCTGTCTTCACCACTGCTGCACCGCTGAAAACGAGCGTCCTCCCTCATTATGTCTTCTGAGGTGGACAAATAAATGAATAAATGAATGGTTTCCTCTAAAAGATAAAAATCAAGCTCAGTCTAATAACGAGGTTCCTGCACACACACACACACAGACTTGGAGACCTCATATCCTCAATAAGCTCATGCCAAGCCTTGCAGAAACAATGGCACGTTAAACACATGAATAATCCACACGTGCCACGCCGGAAACTGCAAATTAGGGCCAGTCAAACAAAGTGTTTTATCTGAGTCGACATCCTAAAAAAAACAAACAAAGGAGACGGAGGGAGGGATAGAGAGGATGCAGGGATGATGTTGGACTGAGGGTTTTTTTTTTTTTTTTTTTAAAAAGATGGGAACAAGACGAAGCTTTACAGCCTGGACAATGTTCTTTAAGCTGCGGCTGGACCAGAGGGAGCGTAAAGAAACACATTTCAGAGAGTGTACGTACGAGCATTTGTCGGCTCTTCTCCACTTTTTGGGGGAAAGTAGGGCAAGATAAGCTGCAGGCTTATACACATGCAGAACAACACCCACGCACATTACTCTGACTCTGTGTGTGTGTTTTTTTTTCACTCTCTTTCCCTCTTTTCGCTTTCTCAACCTTCTCCCTCCCTCCTTCTCCTTCCTCTCTCTCTCTCTTTCTCTCTGGCGTCTTGGCTTCTTTATCCCTCTCTCATTTTCAGCATCCATCTCGTCCTTCCACCCCTGAGCATCTCTGCCTCAGCAGCCTCTCTCTCTCTCTCTCCGTTCTCTCTTTGATCTGACTCTCCCTCGTCATTGCCCCCCCTCCGTCGTTCCCCACTGCAAAAAATATTAATCCCCTCCACTGTTTATTTTAAGACTGACTTTGGTCTTGGAATCATGCATTTCTTAGAACAAGAGCAGCGGGTTCAGTCTGAAGGAGGAGAGGTCATGTGTGGCTCTGAAACACTGTGAAACCCAGCCTGATACTGCAGCAGAATAATTGACATTATTGCAAAAACGATTTGCATTATCTAAATAATCTGGAACAGCATGTGCCAGGTTTTGGAAAGGTATAACAGATAATGTAACCTCGAGCATCGCCAATACAACACTGCCTCCATAGAAATGATATTTATATACAACTGAGACCTGGGACCAGATTGCTTCGTGATCTGGATGTGCTGTTAATTTACATATTATGCAAGGGGCAAAATCTTTTTATTTTCCTGCAAAAATATTCGATCTTGCTGCACAAATATCGTCTTGTCTTACACATTGCTTTGAATTCTTATGGTTGTATTCAGGTCAACAGTCTGGTTCATGGAGAGAAAAATAAAAGTTCCCAGTGACTTCAGACACATGACATGTTTATTCACATTTAACCAAAGCCTGAACATAAACCACAGTCGGGGCTGCGGATACGAATCCCAGACTCCATGTGAATCATCATACACAGCTTTCTTTTTTTCTTTTTTTTTTCCTTTTTAATCATTGATATGAACAAAATCCAACCAGCTATTGTGTTTGAAAGGTTGATTTTACATGACTAAGAGTTGAAAATCACAAAACATTCAATGCACGGACATAACAAATGAAGCTCTTTGACATAACAAAGAGAAAAGCAGCAAATGTTCATGTTTGGAAAGATGAAATCTTGGCTTTTCTTCTGCTGTTTTGCTTTAATCATCATTTCATCTCTAATCTGAAGCAGCTGTGCTTATCGACCTTCATATACATGATAATTCAATGCAAAATGAAGCTGAGACCCATGCCTTCGCTCTCAGAGGTGCAGGTATACTGAACTAATGCTAACTGTTGCATAGTTTTAATAATACTGCTGACATGCAGGTGTGAAGCATGTGTAATGTTTGCCATGTTCACCATTCTGGTTTAGTGTTACAGCGTACTAGCACTTGCTAACGTGCATTAAACAGAAAGTATGAGGCGATGCCACTTCCACGAATTTGCAGGTCAATGGACGTATGAACCTTTTAATATTTAAATGTTAATATTATTTTATTCCTGCAGCTGTCGTAATTTGAAAACAACCTTTTCTGAATCCTTAAAACTCAAACGGCAGCTGATGAAAAGTTATAGCTCAACCTGATTGGCTGAGCTGAGCTGAAACTTCAATCTTTTTAAATAACGTTACAGCTCAGGGGAATAACAGACGAGCTGCTCGGTCATTTTTTGCAGCGTTCATCCACATCTTCATTCACGGCGAACTCTCCCTTCAAAATTTAAAATTAGTGCTTTAAGATTTTAATTAGTGAGTCACTCAGCACACTCGTCTATTTCCTTGCTTGCTGTATCTCCCTGTGTCAGATCATATTTAAGCAGTGACAGGAACACGAGACTGTAGAGAATCAGAGCGCCGGGCTCGCTCTCGCTCTCTCCCTCAAATGAGCCGCTCGTCGACACGCTCTCCTCGTTCACGTGGCTTTGTGCCTCTGAAATTTCATATTATATAAATTATTATTGAGGGCAGGGACATGGAGGCCTGGAACCAGTCGTAAGTACATTACACTGCTGCTGCAGGCCGACCACAGGTCGCAAAGAGGCTGCAGAGGTTAATTTTAAAAACCTGTGTGGCCCAGAGAAAATGCATTTATTTTTCATGATGACTAATTAAAGAAAAAAAAACTCTTCTTTTTCTGTTTCTGTTCAGGGAGCTGGATGTGGGAGCCATGCGTGAGGCCGCTGCCCTGCTGGTTGGGACTCACAACTTCAGCAGCTTCAGGGCCGTCAGCTCGGACCTGCCCTTTAAAGACCCCGTCAAGACGCTGGACGTGGCCAACATTAAACCAGGAAGCTCTTTTGCGCACACGCACTTCCACAGGTGAGCTGTTAGCAACCTGCTCTAATGGTTCAAAGATATAGAGATGTAAACAATGGGTTTACAGCCTTTTTTGGCCATAAAACCAAAACAGTGAACTGAAAGACACTAAAAAGTCACATGAGGGGAACTGCTGAGTAGGCTGGTAATTCTCTATACATTATATCCATTGATTATATATTGATTTAGTGCAGCTTTATGATGAAATGAGTGATAATGATATATTGGAGATCAACAAGATTATCAATGTGACATTTAACATTTGGAGAAATGCTTTTATTTGCCATTTTTTGCCATCTATAAATCACCAATATCATGTTTTTAAATACTTGAAATATAATGAAAAATGAAGCTACAGCAGGTTACAGGAACAAAATCAGCCTAGCGACACATTTAAAGGTCACTAATTACATGTTCTCTCACGGTTTCCCCCTTTATGCTGAACTAACAATGTTGGCAATAAAATGGGAATAAACATAAAATACTTCCTCAAAAGTCAAACAATCAATTTTAAATAAGGGAACTGATTGCTCCAAATCAGCAAAAAGAAAAGAAAAAAATAAACCCAATTACACATGTGCTTTTCCACTTCCAAAAAGCCAGATCATGTTTCTCAAATCTTGCGTCAACGGCTGCTGCTGCTGCTGAGGAAGAAGAAGTTGGCCCAAAGTTTTAAATCATTTACAGTCGCTCCACTCAGCCAGGTCTGCATGTAACAGCCCAGAAGAAGAAGAAAAAAAAGACAGATCTCTCCATGGAGACTCAGTCAGAGTCAGTGGAGTGTTTGATGTGAATCACAGGTCAAACACACTCAGGTCCAGTGTTGACAAACTGAAGTGTGTGTGAGAACTGAATCAGATCCAGTTCAGAACAGTTTGTCCTAAAATAATACACACACCGTGACTGCAAAATGTGTTTTAACCCTTTTTTGGGCAAGTGGCTGCATTCAGTGACTTGTTTGACAAATAAGATATGTTATTAAAGTTTAAGATAAGTACTTAAAGGGATAGTTCAACATTTTTGGAAATTTGCCCATTGCCATAATCCCTATAGTCATAGCAGTAGGTTCGTTACCTTTAAATGTCGGTGCAAGCTATTTTTAGAACGATGGAGCAGAGCCGTGAGCTGCTCAAAGCTACGCTGTAGTTGTGACCTGCACATTCACCACGCTATGAGACAACAACCGAACGTTACCAGACAGAGTTGTTTTAAAAGTAAATTCATGCAAAACCGCTGATGTGCGTTCCCGTCGGGGGCAGTTTTCAGAAAGCAGTCTCTGCATTTACTGTACCTCGAAAACAACTCTGTCTGGTAACGTTGTGTTATTATCTCATAGCGTGGTGAATGTGCAGGTCACAACTGCGAGAGCGTTATGGAGTTGTTGGATTGTGTATTTGATGAGTTTGATGAGGGAAACCAAGAAATCCCATTATGCTCTGTAGTGTAGCTCTGAGTAGCTCACCACTCTGCTCTGCCATTCTAAAAATAGCTTGCACCAACAATTAAAGGTAAAAAACCTACTGCTATGACTATAGGAGGTGTGGCAATAGGCCAATTTGCCAAAATGTTGAACTATCCCTTTAAGTTAAGATTTTTTTTTAATGTATTAATAACTGTTCTTTAATTTTATATACACCTTTTTGAAAACATATTACCTTTAATGGGCATTGATTTACCTTGATTTGCAGTCATAAAAAACCCCAGAAACAGCTGTGACACGTGTTAGATAATACAGGTAGAATCATTTTTGTTTTTGTTAATTAACATGCTTAAAAGATTCAGTCTAATCCATTGGAGAGATATGGGCAGGGAGGAGGGGGCAAGGGGGGGCATGTAGGCTCTGTGAGATTACAAATCCATGGGGGTCACTCTTCATGCCAAATACCACTTTCATGGGCATTAATTATAATTTGCCCCTGAGGATATGTTGTGCAGGAAGGATGGACACGGGCAGCAGCAGCAGCAGCAGCAGCAGCAGCTCTCAGACTAAATGTCACATCGTCCCTGAACCCCGACACAAGTGGAGCGTCAGGCCGAGAGCATCTGAGATCTGTGACGTACTGTAGACGAGGCAAAGCTTTATTTATACAGCACATTTCATGCACAAAGACAACTCACTCACACATGCTTAACATAAAAAGAAATGATCAATAGTAAAAAAAAACAAAAAAACATTCAGCATTCACAATGAAAAAAAGTCAGACACATTAAAAACAAACACTTTAAAAGATCAAACACAAACAGGAGAGAGAAAACAAGAGGCTAGATAGATTAATATAGAGCAGTCATTCCCAACCTGTGGGTCGTGACCCCCTGGTGGGCCGCAAAGGTATTGCAAGTGGGCCATCAAACAATTTCAAAGTAGTATGATTTTTGTGAACGAAATAAAATATATATGGATTATTGTTTCGATGTTAAAACAAAATTGCTTTGAAAAGATCTTCAAAATGTTTAAATACCTATTTCATTGATTTGTTTTGTTGTGTGCTCTGAGAACGCATTATTTGGCCTCAGTATTGTAAATGGGGTCGGAGGGTGGCTGCAAACATTTTTCAGATTTTCAAGTGGGCGCTGAGTTGGAAAAGGCTGGGAACCACTGATATAGAGCATAAAATAACGATATAATGGTGATTTACATTAAAATCATAATGCATCTTCAAAGTATTTTAAAAGAACTCATCCATAAGCACAAGAGAGAATAGAAACAGGATAATTTCAGTTCTGTTTCTAGGTCGTTCCAGCTAAATGCTGCTTCACTGTGTCTAGTTTGAACTCTGTCTCAACAATCTTCCATGAATCAGCAGATCTCACTGGGTTTATATTCCAATAACACGTCTCTCATGTGCCTAAACCATTTAATGTTTAACTAATTGATTCTATAGTTGAGTGGGAGCCAATGTAAACACATGAGATCAGGACAGAACTGTAAAGTGTCTCTGCACTAAAATGTCCATTGCTGAATTTTCAGCAAATAAAAACAGTTTCTTTTTCTTTCTTTTTTTTAAAAATTCCCCACAGATTTCTCATGAATGGTGGAAGATGAAGCCTTTAGATTTATGTTTTTCGTCTGAGGGCAAAAAATAAAAAAAAGCCAGAGAGCGTAGAGCTGTACGTTTTTACTTTTTCATGAGGGTCACTATTCTAAGTAACAGTGATAAAAACGAGAAGAAACCGAGCGGTGAATTATTGAAAAGCCAAAGGTTGAACTAAATTTTTGATCCTAAAACAGGGAGCAGTGTGGTACGTGACGCTGACTTCTTTGTTCTCTGCTCAACCAGGACGGAAAATATGGGATTTTTCTTTCTTTTTTTCATTTTCCCTCCCCCAGAAACAGATGATTGGATGATCTCATCATTGTCATACATAAATAAACAGCGTGCCCATTTCAGAGCTTTGTGGCGACCCGTACTGTACATTCACTGTAAGACCGGGTTCACTCCTGGTTGGGAGACTTATTGTAAATTTAATTAGCATCAATAATTCAGACAGACTGAGACTGAGTACATGTGGGATATCACTGAATCCTCTGGTTGTATTTAAAATTATACCATATATAGCACATACAGTACAGCACAGGGATGTAGGAATTTAGTTTTTGTAATGTTTTTTCTTGTGCAACACACGATGTTCAGATTTTATCAAATAACTTTAAATGCTTAGCGTTAAAATGTTTAACTTCCTCCTGTGTTTGAGTCACCGGTGACCCGTTTTCAGGTTTTAATGCATAAAACTTTTAAAAGTACCACTTAAATTTGTTAATAGCATCAAGGCCTTTTCGCTTCGTCAGGAACCTCTATTTAAACAAAACAAAACAACAAAAATCTATGGTGTTGGAATGATAAATAATTGTTTTTAGTGTGTTTTACAGCTAATTTAAGACACCATAGATGCAGAAAGCTAACACAAAGACAAAGGTTAAGTCACAACCTGTTAATTAATTAATTTAAAATGAGTGATTTTCAGTGAAATGTTTGACTACATGGATAGACGTTGACGTTGTGGTGTTCATGTTCCTCTCAGAATGAACTTTGTTGATCTCTCTACGTTTAGTTTATTGCTGCACAGACCAGAAACAACAGCTGATTGTTCCGAGTTCAGCATAAAACTTCATCCATTATCTCCACAAGAGCTGTGTCCTGTGGTGGAAATACTGATATTAACCAGTGTTAAGTCTTGTTTTCTTGTAATTGTGGTCACCAGTCGGTCTGCTGCGACTGAGGCGACACTACCTGCCGGTGCCACCAGGAGGATCCTGCTCTTTTACTGTCTTGGTGTTTTAGGAACTCAATGTACAGCTAAGGAGAATCAAAGCCCAGACAGAAGATATCCACACATGCAGATTTGCATTTATATCTTACGTCGGGCCTCTGAGAACTCAAACTAGAAATACACAGAGCTGATTTTGTTTTAGTGGGATTAAAGTAAATCTAATATTACGTTCTGTGTTGGGATTCAGCTGCAAAATAAAATTCAGTTGCTTCATATTCAGCTTTTAAATGCAGCCTTTCAAGTCGAACCACACACTCCTGCCTTTATATCTTTACCTCTGTCACCACATAAAGTAAATTAACGTGTGTTCCTGCAGCGTGAGACACACAGCACCTCGCTCCAGCTTCATCTGTCCCTCAGCAGAGTCCATAAGCTAACAGCCCTGCTGCCGTATGAATCCGTCTCTGCACTCCTTACATGTCAAATGTAATCAGACGGCGAGCGCTGAGTTAAATTTGCATTTGACCCAATTCTCTCCGTGGTGCGCCTGTTTGCTCACTTCGCTCCTTTTCTCCCCAAAATATCAAGTCAGTCACTTAAACACTGAGGCCACGAGCGTCAGTGAAAAGAAAAGAAACTGAATGTCAAATCGCACACACAAATACAAAAAAAAAAAACACAGATCCATGTTTTCAATTGCATTACCCATAATCCCGTTGGGCCCGAGCTGCAGTGGCTGCATTCAGCATGTGACATTTAAACAAAATCTTTGCATGAAGAGCGGCCCGGACTTCATCTGATGTCTGGCAGAAGAATGGATGTCACATCAGCCTCCGACTCTGTCCACACAGAGGAGAGAGGGAAGAAAGGAGGGAGGAAGAGGGAGGGAGGGAGGAAGGCATTGAAATGTGTAACAAAAGAGAGATAAAGAGGAGTAACATAACAGACATGATGCAGGAACCTCTTTAATTTGAAAGGAGTGATTCACTTTGAGGTTTTCAGGTCCAGGAAGATAGGAAACTGAATTTTTTTTTTTTTCATTTAAAGAGACCCCGAGGAGTTTGCTTTTGGTTATAAAAGAATCTCATATTAATGTGGATGAATCTACATTAAATATCGTTTTGTCTTTATAGTTATTTTGATATTATTATGTGGTCGACTCACCCAGCATTTCCTGGGCATAACGCCACCGGATCGCTAGTTGGCATCGTTTATGGTCGGAACTACGACGGTATCTGATCGTCTTCGAACCTCCGACTTTCGTTCTTGATCAATGAAAACATTCTTGGTAAATGCTTTCGCTTTTGTCCGTCTTGCACCGGTCCAAGAATTTCACTGTGCGCGCGGAGGCTCATGGGAAATGTAGTGTAAAAACACTTCACTTTTCAAAACTCCTCGTAGTCCCTTTAATTTTTCCTCCTCTTCCATAATGACTGAATATTTCTTTTTTTGAATAATTAAACAATGCTAAATTATGCTAAAGTGCAGCTTCAACCCAGAGGCTCTGAGGCTTATGAACTCGGTCGGTCCTCTTTGCACTTTGCACTGCTGTAACTACTTGCTGCTTGGTTTATCTTGGCTATTTTAACTATCTATTATTATCATTTTTTATTTTATCCTGTACACATATCTGTACCAGAATAACATAATGGATCCTTTAAATTCGTAACATGTTGTACGACAATGACCTTATCTGAGAACTGAGAATTGCATTTGACAGCCACTCACGATTTGGTTTCTGCTGGTGAAGTGACACTTTAACCCTGTGGCAGTGTTTAACCTCTCTGCTGCTCGCCACGCTCCGTCAGTGATGCCGAGCAGACTCTGTGCCTCCAGCGATTCATTCAGCATTTACAAGTGTTGTGGACACGTCCTAAGTAACATAACAGACATGATGCAGGAACCTCTTTAATTTCCCCCTTTCTACGGCCCAGCCTGCCAAAGAGAGGAGCTGCCTCCATCTGCACTTCCTAGACTGAACAATCCCCATTTGCCTCATATTCCATGTTGTAAACTTGTCTTGTTTTTAAAATAAACTTGCCTTGCCTTCAAGCCTTTATGCACAGAAAGTAAACAGCTGTGATTTTAAATGAGCACGCACATACAGTTTTTATGTTTGTGGAAAACTGACAGTAGTTTTGTGGTGTTGTTGTTGTTTTTTTGCAGGAACATCCCAATCTGGGAGCTGACCTTTAGGGCCAGATCGTTCCTCTACAGACAGGTGTGTCCTCTTTCTCCAACACATCCTCTTGATGTATTTAAGGTGCTCACATAACCACAGTGTGTGGTTGTGCAGCTCCTCACTCTGAGTTTCTATCGCCATCTGCTGGTGACGACTGAAAAATCTGTTAGTTCTTCATCATTTTTAAAAGGATCATGCAGAATAAATGTGAATAAAAATAAAACATGTAAATGTGTTCCCTGTGCTCCAGGTGCGGAGGATGACGGGGGCCGTGGTGGCGGTGGGACAGGGACGGCTCACGCTGTCCCAGCTGAAGGACGTATTAGACGCTCAGGACTCTCTGGCCTACCCACAGGGTCTGGCCGCTCCGGCTCACGGCCTCTTCCTCACCAGGGTGGACTACAAAGCCGCAGGTGAGGAAGCTTAAAGGGATAGTTCACCCTAAATTGAAATTTCACTCATTATCTACTCAACCTCATGTCGACTAAGGGCTGGGAGAAGAAGAAGGGAGTCCTCCGTGGCTTCTCTTGAGTTTAGGTTGCAAATGGACACCAACTGTCTTCGTAACAAAAAGACACACCAAAAAACATCCAAATACCTCCATGCTGCTCATATGTAATGTCCGTCTTGTATTGAAGCCCCAACATGAGAAATTGTCCAGAAAAAAATTAAATAAGTCTATATTTTAAGCTTGTTTGTAGCGGAAGCTTCTCTTCCCAGTTCTTCCAAATTTGACAAACCGGAAAGAGGAGCTTCAAGAAGCCTCCGCCAGAAAACAATTTTTTTGGGACAAACATACGAGCAGCATGGAGGTATTGGGATGTTTTTTGGTGTGTTTTTTTTGTGACAAAGACAGTTGGTATCCATTTGCAACCATTATATGGACATGCACTGCTACACAGAGACCCCCTGTAACTCAGAGAAGCAACGGATAACTCTGAAACTTCTCCCAGCCTTTCGTCGGCATGAGGGAAATTTCAATTTTGGGTGAACTATTCCTTTAAACATGCAAAACAGATATCAGACACACAGTAGCTCAGACAAACTGATATATGAGGACACATTAATCAGATTAATCACCTCTTTTTTCTTTCTTTACCTCTTCAGACTTGAAATTTTCTCAACACACCTCAGAGGAGCAGATTATCTCCACTGAAAACTCAGGGGATTAATACTACTTGAACAATTCATTCATGTTTATGTATTTCCATATGTGTACTGATTGTAATAAAGTTTTTTTTGTATTTATGCGTTTCTCTTTACCAGGTATAAACAAAACAAAAAACATCCCAACTCTCGTGCACTTCCAGAAATAAGCGTTAGACTACGATACAGATGGACATCTATATGTTCCTTTAATTCAACATATTAAGAATACATAACTGTGTCCATGAACGCAGCTCAGCTACAGAATACCACACACCTTGAACCTATCATTGTCTACACATTTTTACCTTCAGGTTACAACAGACAACTTGCTCGAAGCCTGGTCAGGTCAGGCAGTTATTAACTCCTACGTCGTGTACATGTATGAACTGGGTTTTTGTAGGTTCGCACAATTATCAAACATAGGTATACAACATGTGGAGAGGAGTGTTAAGCTCTATAGCCAAAACTGCTGCTTTTTGTGTGTCCATGGCTCTCGTACAGTGGTAATTTTTTTTTTATTACATTATGGATCAACAAAGTGCACACATACATACACACACGCACGCACGCGCACCCACACATATACACACTCTCTCTCTTTTGCTGATAATGTATACATCCAAATGTCCAAATAAAAACTGCATACACTGCTTCTTTTAGCCAAAAAAAAAAAAAGTCTGCACGGACTTATTCATCATGGACTCTCAGCAACACTCGCTCGCTTCTAATTTGGCTGCATCTGCTCACTGAGTTGAGTGAATTTTTTTTTTTTTTTTTTTTCAGCAAGTTGTCCGTAAACAGTCCATTAAAACCGGACTTCCACCGGCAGCCGTTGTCGTCGTCGTCGCCGTCATCGTCGTCTTCTTTCGGTGCCGGTGGGAGCCAGATGAGGTTTGTAGAAGGTTCAGACTGACCAATCACTGCCCATTGAAATGTTCCAGCGCATTGATCAAAAAACACACCAGACATCATTATCATCATCATTATTATCATCAATAACAACAATAACGTTTCCTTAATTTTTGTCCAGTCACCCACTGATAACAATGTTAAAACTGATTTAGGCTCACCGCATTCGAAGTGCTGCGTCTGTCAAAATTGAACCTCATGAGGAATGTTTCCGCACTTCTTAGAAGTGTCAATAGTTTATGCTATTTATTTAACCTAAATTTTTTTATTTTTTTTATTTAAACATATGTACACAAGTACATGTTTCCTAACAATGCGACCATGTTGGAACAACACAGTGAAATCTGATTGGCATAGGTCCTCTGGTCCTCAAGTCAATTCAGCATTTGGTTTTTTTTAAGAATAAGATAATTCACACAATCCCTAAAGACGCCTCCATAATTCAATATATAATCAAAATTTCAAGTGTTAGTCAGAATAGTAAGCCCAATGTCTTAGAATATCAATAACAAAAATCATATCTATATATAATGCACTTGAGGAAGGCATTGCGTATATATATATTTTTTTAAAACTCACAATCCTTAGTTAACAGCACAGTCTGGGTGAAGAATGTAGCTGAGCTAAAGTCAAACTGATTGAGACCCTGATTGAGAAGATTGTGTGGGACAGTGAGACACAAAGGGAAACAGCGGTCCTTAACGGCCACGTTGGGAATTAAAATGAGGTTTTTTTTTACTTGTTTTGTTTTTTGACGAGACAAATGAAGGAAAAAAAAAATTAGACTTATGATTATTACTCAGCGGTGACGCCGAGCCTCGTCCTGATAATGGCCATGATATTTTGTTTTTTGTTTTTTTACTTTAAATGACATAAATAACATGCATGTGAAGATGTGTGGTTGGCTGATGATTGCTTACTGGTTAAAAACACAGAAAACACCAAAAAAAAAAAAAAAAATCCATGACCTTGGAGTTAGTGGTGTATTATCACTCTAGACAGCCTTTTTTTTCTCTTTTTTTTGGCATTTGACTACACACCCTGATGCTAAAGCTGAGGTTAATTCTGGATTAATTTGTGTTATGTGAGTATAAGTTGACAGTAGTTGATAATAGCTATCACAGGTTGATAAGTTTGCATAGACCCTTGAAACCCAACCAACACCATCTCATAGTAACATAATCTTAATAATAATGATTTTTAACTACCGACTGGGAGCAGCATACCCAACTTCACCCTTTGTACTGGTTTTGGTAGATTCAACAAAAGCACAATTATAATAATTATAAAAAAAAGCTGTAATCATCTACATGATATGGTTACATTCAGTTATACTTTTGTTCTTGTGGCACATACAGATTGTTATTTCTCTATCAGTGTTTTTGTGAATCTCTTTTGTATCATGCCACCACTACATCCAACACCAAATAGTGTTTTTTCTTCTTTTTTTTTTCTAAAATTTTCATTCAGTATTCAGTAAAACAGAGTCAACTATGCCTGCATCATGATACACAGTTATAAACTCATAGACTTTATTTAAAGAAGTACAAAGAGTGAGGTGGGTATGTTCCAGAGACAAAACACTCGTCTTGAAGAGGAGACATATCCACGTGTAAACATATGCCGTGTTTGTGGTTCTGCTCTGTCCTCTGACAGCTAAGAAATAAAAAGCATAAAACACTGTAGGAGCGTACAGTTGTTGGGAGAGCAAAGAGGGGGGAGGGGTGGGAGAAGTCGAGGAGGAGGCCGCCGCCGTCGCCGCCGATCGCGACCTCTTTAGCCGGCAATTTTCTCGATTTCATCCAGATCGTCTGTGTCTAGTCTTTCAATCTTTTTACCTGTAGAGGGAAAAGATCACACGACATGCAAGGGGGATCATTTAGAAGACAAATAATAAGATACAGTATTTAAACATTCACTTTATCGTCTTGCCATCGCATGCAGCTGTTGTCAAGACTTACTGAAATGCTCCTGGATCCTGTTGAGGATGTTCATGCTCATCTTGCTGTCCACCATGTTGATGGCCAGCCCCCTTTTGCCGAATCGACCCGTGCGACCAATCCTGTGCAAGTACGTCTCGTTGTCGGGGTTGCCGTCCTTGTCCACTGGCAAGTCAAAGTTGATCACCACGGAAACCTGCTCGACATCGATACCTGAGCGTAAGATAAGCAGAGAGACGGTTATTATTATTATTTACAGTGATTGGAGCCACGTAGTTCAACCCTAAGTGAAGGACGAACAAAACAACTAATGTTACAGGTAAACACGATTCTGTCTGAGGAAATGTGGGATAAAAATGTTGGATCATCTCTTCAGTAAAGGAGCAAGTGTTTGTGAGATCCCTTAAAGGGATAGTTCAACATTTTGGCAAATTAGCCCATTACCATAATCCCTATAGTCATAGCAGTAGGTTTGTTACCTTTAATTGTCGGTGCAAGCTATTCTTAGAATGGTGGAGCAGAGCCGCGAGCTGCTCAGAGCTACGCTACGGAGGCTAAAGGGATTTCTTGGTTTCCCTCATCAAACTCATCAAATACACAATCCAACAACTCAAAAACGCTCTGGTGGACAAGTTGTGACCTGTACATTGTAAATGCAGACACTGCTTGCTGAAAAAATTGCCCTTGATGGGAACACACATCAATGATTTTGCATGAATTTACCCTAAAACAACTCTGGTAACGTTTTGTTATTATCTTATAGCCGTAGCGTAGCTCTGAGCAGCTCACGGCTCTGCTCCGCCGTTCTAAAAACAGCTTGCACCGACAATTAAAGGTAATTAACCTACTCCTAAATCTATAGGGATTATGGCAATGGGCCCATCCCTTTAAAATACATCTAAATTTCCTCTGTGTCTGTGTTAAAACTACTGTCAACAGTAGAGAATGAACATGCAACCGTTTTAATCACATCATATTTATCATTACCGTTTGCATTTGCTTACCTCGAGCACAAACGTTTGTAGTGACGAGCACCTTCTCCTTGCCGTCCCTGAAGCGCTCGATGACGGCGGCCCTCTGCTCCACCTGCATCTCGCCGCTGAGCAGCGCCACCTGGTGGCCTTCTCTGGAAAGCTCCCCTGCCAGCCAGCCTGCAGTCTTCCTCGTCTGCATCACGAAAAACAGAGGAGTGCGTTTCAACAACCAACAACATATTTGTGTAACAATAGGCTAAACAGCAATAACAGTAGGAGGATGCATTATAATCACAGAGAAAGTTAAAAACAGTCGTAATAAATTAACTAAATCTGATTCTGTGTGAACTCACGTGACAGAAGATCATGGCCTGAGCGATGGTGATGGCGCCGTAGATGTTACACAGCGCCTGGAACTTCTCCTCCTTGCTGTTACACAACACGTAGTACTGTTTGATGGTGTCCAGCGTCTCCTCTTCTCTCTTCAGCTTGATGATGTTGGGGTCAGGCACGATGCGCTGGGCGAAGTTCCACACCGTCTCCTCAAACGTGGCCGAGAACAGCAACATCTGGCAGTTTTTAGGAAGCATCCTGTGTGACGGGGAGGAGAGGGTTAAAGAGTCAATCACAAAAAAAATCAATCAACTTGAAGAAATATATTTACAAGATAAATGATAGGGTTTAGATTTGCAGTATTTCTAGTTCAGATTTTCCCGACTGACCTCTGGATGCGGATGCTCTGGTCCTGGTGACCCTGTGTGGCGATCATGACGTCAGCCTCGTCCAGGACGAAGACCTTGATCTTCTTGGGGTCTATAAACTTGAACTTGCTGCACCAGTCCAACATGGTACCGGGTGTGCCGATGACGATCTGTTCCTGCAGCTTCGAGCCTCGTTGCACTGAAACACGTCCAAAAAAAAACAAAGGTCCCGTCAAATCGGACATACGTCAGTTTGCACCGACGGAAGCAGCTCAATCTCTGCCACAGTGCAGCTCTGTGTGAAAAGCAGTCAATCACTTACATTTGTTCCCTCTGATGGCGTAGACTAGTCTGACCTCGGGGTAGTGTTTGCCCATCTGCTCGATCACTTTACCGGTCTGAAGTGCCAGTTCATAGGTGGGTGAGACGCACAGGCACTGTAGGGGAGAAACGAGATGAGGGAGACAAGTGGTAAAATTGTCGATACTTGCTACCATAATGAAACCGGTGCCGACGTAAACATTAGTAACCCGGCTGAAAAGCTTCGTAGATTTCGGTGCAACAGAATTTTTAATTAGACGAACCGCCCCTTTAGCTCTGTTGCTGTGCTACACGTGTCGTCCCCTTTTTAAATTGCCTTTTTCATCAACTGATCCGTGCACCACCTGCATGCGGATCCATGGAGAGTGATCCAAACGGATAGTCTTAGTTGTATTTATATTAGGCTATTTAAATTGATATTCTGTGCATGTCACAAAATGCCTTAAAAAATGGGCAAAGTTTGTATGTTTTCCATTCTTTAAGCACCGGCTCAGGCCCCGTTTAAACAATGGCATCATTATAGTGAGATTAAGTAAGAGAAATAGGCAGAAATAAGAAAAATACAAATACTCAAAAGTCAAAAAACTGCTCACCTGTGGATATCTGTTGTTGGGGTCTACGTGGCTGAGCATGGCCAGGACAAAGGCAGCTGTTTTCCCTGTTCCTGACTGCGACTGGGCAATTAAATTCTGTGGACTAAAGGAAAAAAAACAGGGAGTTAGGTTTTGTTTTGTTTTTTAGCCATGACGCCTCACATTTTGTCATGCTGGTAGAAAATTATTATTCAAGTTATGTAATATCTGTTAACGGGGAGCCATTTTTAGCGACATCACAACATCTGCATGCAGTGTCATAAAGCATACTCACGGTTCAGCCAGCATCATAGGTAAGGCAGTCTCCTGGATTTTAGATGGCCGGTTGAAACCCATGCCGTACACACCCTGAAGTAGCTGAGGTTTGCTGCAGAAACAGGAGGGGAAAATTTGTCATTTCTGCAGCATTTTCGTTTCATTTTACATCTTTGTGAAATGACTCACGACTTTTGTTTTTTTTTAGTACACACATTACAGCAGGTGCTCACATGCCTTTAAAACAGGGCTGCATGAGTCAATCTGAATATAACTGCAATTGCAATATGGCCAAAGGCAAAGTGGAGCTGCAGACAATCACAGAGGTTCAGCACAGTGTCTTCATTTATGTATTGTTTTTTTTTATTCAGTGAAATAAATATATCTGTCAAAATAAATGTAATTTTATTTATTTCCCAATACAACATGCAGCCTCACTTAGGATTAAACCCTTTCTTAGCTGTAAACCAACCTCTTCACTACATGTTTTCATACTTCATACTAATGACTAATACCTTAAAATACTGTGGGAAAATAAAAACCAAACACTTACAGTCGTAGCTCCTCGAAGGATTTGACAGAGTACAGTGGAGAGTTGGGATCTTTCTGCAGAACTTCCACTTGATTCGTGTTGCTGACTAGATTGTTCCGGATCAACTTGTTCAGTAACGACTGCGCCGCTTTGTCCTCTGGAGGAAGAAACGAAAGTAAACAACGGGTTGCTGTTATGGTTTGAACTCCAGGGAGAAAGAAAGAGAGAGAGAGACAAGTAGGGAATATATCCAGACTATTTCTGCAACATATAAATAATACATGTCGCACCTTTATCGTCGTCATCTGTCGTCTTCTCCCCGTCACCTTCTGACTTTGCAGCTGTGGAGTCTGTCGCATTAGCAGCCGTTCCTGGTAACATTTAAAAAAAACACACAATATTACACATATTCACGCCATGAACATTGTTGAAATGTCTTTGTTTTCTGACCAACTTCATCATCAGCCTTTAAATAAAAACTCACCATTTTCCTCTGGTTTGTCTTTTATTTGAAGGCTACCGATCTGTAAAGAGGAACAACACAAAGTTTAAAGAGTTATTTGTGATGTGTGTGTTTTTATTAAGTACTAACTGGGACCCAGTCTGGACTATTAAACCTTCATGAGCTATTTTGGAGCCTCTTGCATCACTTGTTAGGATGTTTTTTTTCCTTTCTCTTTTTCCGTTCTCTGATGCTTTATGGACCGATATTCATGACTGTTTTCATACATCGCTCCACCTGAATCTCTTCTCTCCTACACAAACTTGTCACAGACAATTTGGAAGACGACTTTCTCATCAACAATATTCTCATCCTGGGTAAATTTTATATACAATTTTCTAAAAAAATCGACTCCTAGGTTTCTTTTACATGTTTCATAAAAGCCCTGACAATCTTATGAGAAAAGAAAAATGCCATTAAACTGTTATTATTGATAAATATGATTTACAAAATTAGCTCAAGCCTTTGTTTGTTTATTTTATAAATGTTATACATGTGTATATGTGTGTTCTCATATGCACCTGTTTCTGTAAACGTATGCCATGAATGTTTATACATAACTATTCAGGGCTCCAGCGTAATAGTGGCCACAAACATAACATTTTAACTAAGGGTGCAAGCAGAACATTTAGGGGTGCACACTGTTAATCTACTTGCAGAGCAAATATCAGGGTTCCTACACATTTGACATTTCAAAATTCCATACTTTTTCCATACCCAAATTTCCAGACTTCTCGGCAAAAACATATAATAATTTGTGACATTTGAGTATATAGTGAATCATGTAAATAAATTAGGGAATTTAAAGCAGATATCAGTGGAATGTTTTTGTTAATATAAGTGCTAAATAGTCCTATTTTCCGTCAGCAATCACACGATTGCACTCGGAACTTGGAAAGATCCGACCTCTAACTTAGAAAAAAGCAATAGAACGGCCCTTGAAGTCGGAACTCCAATTGGATCCAAGCAGCCCGAGTAGGTCGGAATTTCACAGCAATATGGCGTCGCACACCGTGAGAGGTATTTATGTATTTAGGCTATTTGTTTTCAAACCTAGAAGGGAGAGTTGTGGAAAAGGGAGTTTCACGTGTACTGCAGCAAGAGTTGAATCTGCATGGCTCGCTGTGACGCATGCAGGATTTCCCTCGCTGATGCGTTCAAGACTGTGTGTTGCAGAAGTGGCATTTCTCTTTCTTTCTCTCTACCAATAATGTTCTTCCCCAGCAGTAATTTTTGATGTTCGAAAGACATCAGCTTAGTGTGGCCGGCCATGTTTTCCAAGGTTGCGCAATGAAACGCATTTACCTCGGAAGTCGGAATTTCCGACCGGGATCTTTCCGAGTTCCGAGTGCAATGAACTGCATTACATGGAGTGTTTCAGCCAAAACACGAGTCTCTCCGTCACTCTGCTCTGCTGCTTTTCTTGTCTGCCCGGAATCCTTTGCCAACCATCCTCCCATTTTAGCCAGACTGCCACCTACCGGACCGGATGGCAGCTGAGAAATCTGCCTAAATGTTTTCCGCGACCCGTAACCGTCTGTGTGCTCTCACACAAGGTGTTTCCCCTAGAATATTTTTTAGGCCCGGTGGTACCTACAGAAAAACCCTGAAAAGACGAGGCGCGTGGGGCACGCACCCCTAATATTGAATATTTATAAAAGGAGGCCCACATCAGGGTCCAACGTTGCCCCATCTAATGCTATTTCATACTATTTTATATAGTAGCCTATATAGTAGCAGTTATGCCCTCCATGCCTGAACAGGTGAGCCACCTGTTTAATACCTGATCACAGTTGATATCTTGAACTGAAAGGCCTTTCATGGCCAAAAACATTTTAACAGATAGCTGGTTCCATCAGATTTTGCATTCACATGCTGCAGTGGACAATTTAGTTTAAGTATTAATCCAGTATCTAAAAGAAATTAAGATGAAAATAGCCTCCTGAAAAGTTGGCTATGTCTACAATACAATAGCCTACTTGGTTGGGGCCCAGACCTCCATTTTATTCTAGTTTATTGAGACGCCCCTGTAAAACTCAAGGTTGTGGGACATTGAAACAGTGACAGAGAAACAGCCAGTCATCCAACAGCTGTGTCGTTTGGTTGAAGCACGTCTCCACGTGTTTTTATTGACAACAGGGTTATAACCCGCGTTAGCTCATCGGTATGGTAACGGTCACCTGTGACTGTTACTGCGTGCGTCTGTCCGCTCACCATCACTGAAACGCTCCGTGAAATCGGCGATTAAATACAATGAGCCGCGAGCGACGTCTAGCCTGTCTCACCTGGAGCACGCGCTGCAGCGACCCAGTTCATCCCACTTTACAGTGTCTTTGCTCCGCGTCAATCCCTCCTCTCCTGTCTCTCTCGCATGACGCGCATCAATGTCGCCGGTGATCTTTTTTTTTCTTTTTTCCACGGCACCGTAGTTTACTTGTTACAAACTTCAACATCCCATACTATGCTCTCACACCAACGGCTGCCAATAGATCGATGTATTTCTCTTTGTTTTATATTCTTTTTCTTTCTTTCTTTTGATAGAAGTCTTGGAAACATTAATATTTTTTCATACAATAGTTTCAATTTTCCATACTTTTCCAGATCTGAAAAATTATAAAATCAAATTCCATACTTTTCCATACTTTCCATACTGCGTAGGAACCCTGAAATATTAACATTTCCTTTGAATCCATGATCCTCACACACATTGACAGATTACAAAGTCTTATAAAGGCAGAAGATTTAGGGGCACACACCGTAAATTGACTCGCAAAGCAAACATTCAAATTCCCTTTTCATTTATGATTCTCCAACATTGGTAGTGCTGCTGATTTATGATAAACTGGGAGTGGTCAGATTATGCACACATGCAAGATCTCTACAACGAAGTTACAAACTTTAATATGGACATTTAGCCAGTTAATACTTTATAATGATGCAGTTCTTAAATTGTTTTTTTTGGGGGGTGCAATAAGAAAAGCCTGGCATTTCGTTTTCTATCTTATAATTCTGGGATTTTCTATTAAAATAAAGTAAATTATGACATGTTTTGTGTTCTCCCTTCATTTGGAAAAGTATTTAAAAGTATCAAAACACATGTTGGGACCGGTATCGACACCAAAATGTTGATGTCGTGACAACACTACGAGACTATAACACGCACTTCTCCCACATTTTATTCCTAAACCCATATGCTCTCTGTCTGTGTGTTTAACCTATTATGAAACATGGAGTATGAACATACAACAACGATCATCACAACAGTGGCTGCACATACGCAAGTAGATTAAAAATTTACTTGTAGTGTCTCTAATTTTGGGGACAAAATGCCCCCCCAGTTAGGGGCAAAATCTAAGCCCTGGTTTGTGCTAAAGTGCTAAAGCTACTAACTCAGTGAGCACGCAGCAGCAGCAGCAGCAGCTAACTTTCTTTAGCTCCGGACACAACCAGGTAAATTCTCGTTCACACGATAATTAAACTCTCACCAAAACTAAAACACAACACAGAGTCAAATCTAATCAACGAAAACAGCGTCGTTGGATAATTTCAAGTGCCAAAAATAAATGCTGAGCGGCTGGTTTTTGTGTTTTTTTAAGAGGGGTTAGGCCACACAGAGCATCCACCACCACCTCCTCCTCCTCCTCCTCTCCTAACAAAGCTAACAACACGGTAGCTCGTGTTGCGTAAGTTTCGGTTTTTACCGATTCCGCCGCGGCTTCTTGCTCGTCCACCGCCTGGGCCCAGGAGTCCGTAGCCATCGTGGAGTCTGTTCTTCTGTTTTGTTTGCTTCTTAAAACTGTTAACTCCTCAGAATAGCTCAAATGGAAAAGGGAGAAGGCGATGCTAGCTGCGGACTGCGGAGTCAGTAGTGAGTAGTGACTGTGTTTCCCCCACAATGGCGGCGTGTGGCCGAGACCTGTGCGCTGTGCAGCGGCTCAGAGCGTCCGGCTGGAAAAGGGAGCGGCTCCCACACGACACGACACGCAACATTGGTTCCCACCCAACACCACAGGTTACCCAGGACACCACGCCACCATGACACCAGCGTTTTAAATCAAAACAAATATAATATTTTATAATAATATTGAATAGTTCGTTTGCAAAAGCAGATTTTTTATTATTATTATTTACAACAAGTCAGGTCAAACCAAGTCAAACCAAAGTTGAGTGGCTTTGACCATAGAAGGAGATGAGACAAACAAAACAGACGTAGCTCAAAAAATAAAGTTTTATTGAAAATAACACTATGCGAAGAATAATTTAAAAGCATCAGCTCTTTTTTTTCCCCAAAATGGCATTTAGCTGCTTTTGCAAATGAACTCTCCATATTTTTTTTAATGTAGGCCTATGTGTGATCATTTTTTTATTTTAAGACAAAACATACAAATAATAAACATACAAAAAGAAAAGAAGAAGAGAAAAACGAAACAAAAACCTATAAACAAACAAAAAATAGGTATTGTACAAAACAAAAATAAAACAAAATATAGGCTATAATAAAGTCAAAGCAAAAATCTCAATCCCGAATATAAAAAATAATTAATTTGGGTAAAAACCACCCAGTTTTCTAAATTTCAGTAAATTAGAGGCAGATTCTTCAGAAGAAACAACTACTGTATCTGCTTTAACCTGTAGGTGGCGCCAGCAGGTGGCATGGACTCAGTCCTGTTTAAATACACACTTGTCTGTATAGAATACAAACAAACATACGCAGGCACGCACACCGAGAACAAGGATGCTGCTGCAGGTCTGTCTTTTATTTATAATCTAAACATGGGGCAGGAAAAGCAGTAAATAAGAACTGCCCACAGTGGATTACCAGGTGGGCATCATCTGTCCCAAGGCCCCAAACATCAAAGTTCTCTGGGTGGCAATTAGTTGGCAGAAATAAGATTTCCCGTTTGTCAGCATGTGCTATAAACAGGACCAGTAAGGGCCCTGCTGTACTTCAGGCCTCCAGCTTTACCTCTCTGGCCCCGACGTCAAAATCTCACCTGCAATATTTCAGTTCACTTTAATATGCATTATTCTTGCATTTTCACGACATGAATTTGCATTAAAGCAAATTATTACTTATAAACATTGAGATAGGGGTGAGAGTGAGAGAGCTGATATGGGCCACGCACAGTGAACTATTGCCCCAAGGCCCCCTAGTGGTTAATAGAAAACTGAGGTCAGGACAGTGTCCTACAGCCTCAGCAGTTGTGCATGTGTTTGTGTGTGTGCGTGTGTGTATGTGTGTGTGTGAGCTGAAACAAACAGAGTGGAGATCATAAAGTCCAGCCGGTGTTTGATTTAAAACATGTTTTCAGTTTGTCACATTGTGTTCAGCTGCAGTTGCAGCGATGAAAGTCTCATGATGAACCATCCCTCTTCATCCAAGCGTGAAACTGCAGTCTCTAAGGAAGTCTAAAATCACAGGAAACTACAAAGGTGCAGTGAAAGAAGCAGAATAATTCAGGTTCACAAGTTTGTTTATTTGTTTGTTTGTTTGTTTCATGTCATGGCCTTCATGTCTGTGCCAACAGCTGCACCACCGTGTCCAAAACATGCTAAGGTAAAAAAAAAAAAAGCCACTCAATCAATCAGTTTGGCCCATTGCCATAATCCCTGTCATAGCAGTAGGTTCGTTACCTTTAATTGTCGGCGCAAGCTGTTTTTAGAACGGTGGAGCAGAGCCGTGAGCTGCTCAGAGCTACGCTACGGAGGCTCATGGGATTTCTTGGTTTCCCTCATCAAACTCATCAAATACACAATCCAACAACTCCAACCGAGTTGTTTTAGAGGCAAATGCAGAGACTGCTTGCTGAAAAACTGCCCCTGAAGGCAACGTGCATCAGCGGTTTTGCATGAATTTACCTCTAAAACAACTCTGTCTGGTAACGTTCTGTTATTATCTCATATAGTGTGGTTAATGTGCAGGTCACAACTTGTCCACCAGAGCGTTTTGGAGTTGTTGGATTGTGTATTTGATGAGTTTGATGAGGGAAACCAAGAAATCCCATGAGCCTCCGTAGCGTAGCTCTGAGCAGCTCACGGCTCTGCTCCGCCGTTCTAAAAACAGCTTGCACCGACAATTAAAGGCAACAAACCATACTGCTATGACTATAGGGATTATGGCAATGGCCCAATTTGCCAAAATCTTGATCTATCTCTTGTTGAATTAGAGAGTCATGTGATCCTGAAACATACAACTTGTAACTTTAGTGGTTTTATTAGAGGAGTGCATGTGAGACTTTTTTCTTTTTTCTAGTGTCTGCTCCTAGAAAAGAAGTCGTCCGCCACCTGTAGGTGCTGGATCACAGATTTCTTTACTACCTTTGGATCATTCACACAGACTTGACAGTGGTATCAACTTCCTCATCTAACTCTTGGCGAGAAGACAAATTGATGTATTTCCCAACAGGTCAGTTGTACAGTTCAGAGTCAAGAGTTCAGCTCTTCACCAGTCGTCGTGAAACACATGAACCTGACACTGAGGGAAAAAAAGAAAAAAGTGCTGCAACATTTCAAAACAAGTCGTCCATCCCATCAGTTGTGGTGCTGTGGTGGGAAACGGGGGCTATTTATTCTAGCGGAGCAGGAACTGCATGCAGCAGGAGCTCTGCAGGAGCACTCAGGGTCACCTTTGGAGCCAGACTGCCGTGAACTGGCTGCTCCTTAATTGAATGCAGAATTGATTTCACACATTTCGAACTGTTCCACCGGGATAGATAGATAGATGATGACAGTGGCTTTGGATTGTGCTGAAGGAGATTACATTGATCTCCGTTCCGCTGTCATCCAACGGCCACCTCCACTGCGTGTGTGTGTCTGGTGTGTGTGTGCGTCAGTCTGAGTTTCTCTACATGTATGTGTGTGTGCTGTGCATCCATACGTTAGTGGATGTGTGTCAGCATGTGAGACGAGAGAGAAGATACAGGGAGTCTCTTAGATCGTCAGTTTGGAGACAAATTTGTCAAAGGCTTGAAAGAGCCGAGTTTATTGTTGCCTCCAATCAGCTGCCTCGCTGGAGGTATCCATGGCAACTGAAAGAGTAAAAGTAAGGTTTGAGGTCTCCAGAGAATTTGGAAGAGACAGAGAGAAGGACTTTGTATTGCCACATAAGGACTCATCTCGAGCACACTGAATATGACAGAAAGGATATCAAAGCAAAGTGGTCGCGGGGTTTTTGTGTGTGTGTGTGTGTGTGTGTGTGTGTGTGTGTGTGTGTGTGTGTGTGTGTGTGTGTGTGTGTGTGTGTGTGTGTGAACAATCCGAGGAAAGATAAACACTCAGCCCACGAATACATAATGTATAAGATCGGCTCAAACGAATGCTGCTCCTCGCTCTTACATATTACTGCATGGCACTGTTTATGTAGGCAGCAGCGCAGCCGCTCTCTCTCATACACACTCCATACATTTATAGAGTAACACTTCACAAAAGGTGATAACAAAGGAGTGTGAACTTGTGTCCTGAAGAGATGATCTGTCTGTGGTTTGAAAAAAAAAAAGATGCAATAAAAATGTTGGATATGGGGATGTGAAGAGGTGCAAGTGGATATTCTTGAGTTATATTAAATTTGAGCTCTTGAATCTTTTTTTTGTTAGCATTTCTAAATCTGAAAACTGGACATTATGCTCATCATTTTATTTTATTTTCTGAATTTACATATCAACAATGCATAATAGCATGCATCATTAAGAAATGAAATAAAATGAATAAACAAAATTCATATAAAGTAGAAAATGAAAAGAAAAGAATAAAACAACCCTCTGTTTTTGATGAGAGACTTAAATGATAACAAGATTTCTGCAGATAATCTAACTCTAAAAATCTGTCTTTTCCTCTTTCATTGGAAATGATTTGACTTAATTACCTTCGTTCATTTCCCTAAACTTCCTTTTACAACATGCAAAATATGTGGCGTTGCACAATGATTCATTTTTCATTGGAACATAAATGTCAACAGCCGGAAGTCGTTTTATCTTATGTGGTATTATCGTGTGTCATGTACTCCCATGTGGGATAGTCCATTTCAGTGGAATGACACACGAATAAAATATTAATTCAGTCATTCATTCATTCAGTCATTCATACACACACACACACACACACACGCACACACCGCCTGAAGACAGTTTTGCGAGGGTGAACAAGCTGTAAAAGTGCTGCATGCATCACATTATTGCTATTTTTAACTATTATGTTTAAATTTAGTTTCAGCGGCCCTGGTTCGATTCCTCTGGTGACCCTTTGCTGCCTTTTGTCCCTCCTGTCCTGTCGAGTTAAGGCCTAAAAGCTCCCAAACACACTAAATTAAAAAATAAAATTAGTTCAATATGAAAGATGAAATGTGTCAGTCACTCACACAAAACTTAAGGAGGAGGTAAAGGTGAGAAAGCAGTAATAAAGACACACACGCACACACACAAGCATGCACAGGGCCGTTATATAGGGGAGAAAGGTGGGGCCCAGCGCCCGTAGGACCCACAAAAACCCCAGTAGTCCAATCTTTGTATGACTGAATTATTCTGCATAAGACCCTGACTAATACTCACAGTAATACTGCATTAGCATCAAAACAAAGTAGGCTAAATAAAAAATGATAATGCATACGTAGTCAGGGGGTAGGGGCCCTCGGTAGGGGCCCTCGGTAGGGGCCCTCTGTAGTATTCTTTAAGGGGGCCCAGAATTCGTAGCAACGGCCCTGCGCATGCACACAGGCTGGTCTGAAAACATAACAAGTACAGACAGGCAGAACTGAACCCAGCACAGACGCCATGTCCCACTCTACATCCCAAGACACCTTTTCTTCTTCTTTCCTTTCACTTTGATGAAACATGTGATTTTTGTGTGTGTGTGTGTGTGTGTGTGTGTCACCTACTTTTTCTTGTTGTAGCCTATATCAGATCTCTGCTTCGTGTGTTTTTCCCGTCTCTGTGCTTGTTGGTCCTTACCTTGTCTCATTGACCAAAAATGACTCACTACTCCCAATATATACTGTAAGTCCACCAATGTACTTTACAGACTCTCTAGTAGTATAGGGGATTTGCTATTTCATAGTGCTGTCTGAATAAATACTGAGAATTCTTAAAGGTATCCAGTTGGTATGGTGGACTCATGAACGCACCATGAAAAGTCATGATTAACTGAGCAATAATGAGGATCCCCAAAAGGATTGAGAAACCTTTTTTGGGGGGGTCAGTTTTGAAATTACTGATCTTTATTCTCCTGCTTCCCGAGAGGTTTCATGTCGCAACCTGAAAATAAACAACAGAATCAGGAAACAAGACGAGAGACATTTTGTTGTTTGGATCTCAGTCTAATTTAAGGATAGTGGTACCACGAGTGTCAGGGCAAAGATGATCTATCATGCAGGGTATACACTGTCTTTTCAATTGTTGATCAATCAGGAATTACTTTCAACCGGACGTTTATCTCCCAAATCAAACACTGCCATTGTGCACTCACCTGCAATGAGAGGATTTTATGTGACTGACACTGTTGTATGTTTTACTTACCTGTGTCATTGGTGCAGATGAGAATAATAATAATATTTAATATTTTTTTGTTTTTATTGCAGCCACGCAGCCCCCTCAAGAGTGCTGTCCTCAGCACTCTTGAGTGTGGACTAGAGCTGTTATTACACTGACATAACACAGTAATTACATAAGAAATGGTCTGATTTAGCATGATGAATAAACTGTAAATAATACTTGATCACCCTATAAGATCCTATATTGAAAAATAAAATGCACCGTCCCTTACTGAATAAATGCATCACTAAATTTTCACATGTCTAGTCTGACATAGAAACAACAAAACCAAAAGTTAAGTATAAAATCAGAATGACAGCCAAGATGTCTGTAACTGTCACTCACTGTCATCATTGTCCTGGTTGAAATTAATAAAATATTATCATACATAGGGGCCTGTTTCAGTGTTTTTTCGGGGGCCCCGCCAGCTGCTAGCTACGGCCCTGCTCACAGTTTCCATAAGTTTGAGATCCTTCTGATTCTGCCACTTTGCCAAGATGGTGACAACTTTTCTGGCCTTTTCACTTTCCTTTAATCTAACATGTTTGAATTAGTCTGCCTGCTCCAGACTGTCTACCTCTGTACTGACCTATCTAGTACCAGACAAGATGGTAGAAAATGAGCATTAGCTCATAGTGAGGCTGGGACGGGTAAGGTGGGGACTTAGAGTGTGGGTATCCACCTTCATGTACAAATATTGATTGTGCAAAATGATAATTAGCCTATTCATTTTACTCATTATTCAAACAGTAAAACCCAAAGATTTCCTTTTAATCCATGATAGGTTAAGTGAATATCACACATCCACCCTTCACTGCTTATCTGTGCAGGGCTGCACACTGGGCGAGGGAGGGATACACCTTTGATAAGTCACCAGTCTATCACAGGGCCAAATAGAGACAAACAACCACACCTGCTCACATTCACACCTATGGGCACCGTGCCACCCTATTATCATATAGCTGTTGGACATTAAATGCAATTTTTTTTTTCTATTTGATGACCAGAATCAAACAAAAACACTTTTTATAGACAAATGATAGATGGAGAAAATTATCTACAGATTAATCCAAATAAATATAAGCCAAATTACTAATGTGTGCATTAATATGTTGCTATTAGAGGCTTTATATTTGCAGGGATTTGTTGACATTCAGCCCCAACAACCTCAGTAAAGTCTCCCGAGGTCCTGTGATGAGGCCTGGCTTCCAGTTCATCGCCGATATGTTGCATGTGCAGGCTGATTCCCATTGATCTGATATTCAGGGGTCATAAACATCCTTCTCAAAGTGTTTCAATCATGAGACCTGGCTACTCTGCAGTGGTGGCCAAACAAACCTGTGCGTGTTTAAAACTACACGCAGCACTAGGAGCCTGTCCCCCCCCTCCTCCTGTCTTTAACATGGCAGCTCTCAGGTCCTCAGTTGTCCATCGACAGCTAATTAATCAGAATCAAAGGGAGACAAATCCCGTAAACACGAACAAGCCGTGTGCACGGGTCCATGGGAGAGGGAGAGACAAGCAAAGAGGGAAAAAGGGAGATTAAGGGTGGATTCTCCCCGTGCAGACCTCGTCTCCCCTACTACTTTCTTCTGGTCTATAGGAGTCATTAAGATTCATACCCCTGATCCTTTGCTCTGTGCCGACTGCTTCCTCACTGCTTGCTCCGTGCATCTCTATAGCAAGACAAAAAGAAAAAGAAAGAAAGAAAGAAAGACAGAAAAAAAAACATACAGAACCTGCACACCCACGCCAGAATTAAAATGGTGATGCAGCACTTGTTTCCTGTCAACAAGAGAGAGCACACAGAGAAAGTGAGAGAGGGCAAGAAGGAGAGAGGGAGAGAGGGAGTAAGGGGCTGACAGCTGGTTGGTATTCCTGAGGCTTAGCCAGAGAGGCTGATGGTGCAGAGTGGACATCACCAAGGAATTTCAATGTGGGTATAGAGCAGCTTGCTGTTTGTCAGAGACAGAACCCTAACCTTTATATTACAGTCCTGGCTGTTTTACAAACTACTGTGTGTTTAATAAAGTAAAAAGCTGCTCAGATCACTAATAATAGTTATAGAACATGGACATTAGCGCACGAGTCCAGCATTTTAATGATGACAGACGAAATGTTGTTTGTTCTGGTTGAAATTCACTCAATTCACGTCTCACGTTGCTGTTGTTTTTTCTGATAGATGTGGTTTCCTCGTCTTATGTTCTGTCGTATTAATTTAAATTAATGGAGAATCTGAAGTTTTCACAAGATGCAGCACATGCCAGGTTAAATGTTGGGGAAATATTCTTTAAATTATGTATCTCAGCACGTTATGGAACAGTGCAGCCATAAAACATCATGTACTTTGAATAGTATATGACTCTGTAAACATCAAGAGTTGGGGGAAAAAATGCTTTAATAAACCTCGAAGCTGAGGGGAAAATAAAATGTGAAAACTGGATGTTTTAGGGGGATATTTGAAGATTAAACATGGTCTCATCCTGGAGAAAATATTCCCTGATTCTGGTTTAACACACTCAAACTTTAAAAAGACTGCTTAGTGTCAAAACCAGAGAACAATCAGAACAACATCTGTTTCTAACATCAGTCCAGAAGACATAAGGTTAAACAGGGGTCACAGAGATGCTGTGCATTTACAATGTCCTGCTGAAACCATGAGATAATTATTTATGACGCCAGAATCAAATTTGATGTTTATTTTAGTTCTATAATAAATAATACAACTATAATGTTGCAGTATTGTAACTGAAAGAGTACAGAGAACAGCAGGAGTAACTTTGATAACTTTTCCATTAATAGGTTTGGTATTGTTATTAGAAAATGTTTGTAGGCAAAACATTAGACTGAACTTAAAGCCACTCGAAATTTTAGCGGGAAGCAATTTTCAGTCTAATGTTTTACCACTACATCAAGTCAAAAAACCTTTTTATGCTGTACCTAATATATCAAAGTACTGACCTACTAATATTGCCCTTTTGACCCTTGCCTGCGCATGCACAGTGCTTACTTCAGGTGCTATAGGATCTTTTACAACACAACAAATACTTAACACACCACAAATCACAATAAAGATTTCAACAATTTCTACAATGTTTAATAAAAAGAACTATTTAAATATTTCACCCACTAAAGCCAATAAGAGGCTGAAGCTATAACATCAGTTTATGTGGTTGGATTTAGTGTAAAGGAGTGAGATGTGAACAAGAGGAGAATCTGGATGTTGTTCTGAGCCTGAAGGATCCAGCACAGAGTCAGTCCCAAGGTTGACCAGGCAACCACCAACATCTGGATCCAGCTGCCCTCCTCCTCCTCCTCCTCCTCCTCCTTTCTTCAGGGAAGACCCAGCAATCACTAACGCCGACCAATCGACTCAGTAAACAGCTGGATTATTACATAACACGTGGTGGGAGATAAATAGCCTTGAGTTCTTTGAAAACCCCTGATTTTTTTTTTTTTTAGAGAAAAAGATTAAGCACAAGAGTTTTTGTTTCTCTCGTGCAGTTCGGAGCTCAACAGTCATTGACAATCACGCTGCCACGTTCATTCATCTACTGGGGCCAAAGAGCTTCAAGGCTTGTCAAGCCCCGGCTCAACAATTTTCAATTCCTTAATAATTTATTGATGGCGGGCAGTCAAATTGCATATCAATAATGTAGAAGGGCTCAGTACAGTGTTGATACAAAACACCCTTTCAGTCGGGCTCATTCATGCTCACAGACCTGCAGACATATGTACTATGTTTAGTCCCACGTGGTCGGGGCGCTGGCTCAATGCAATGAATCCAATCTGCATCAGTGAACTGTGTAATGCTAGCTGATGATGATGGAGCAGCTAAAAAATCCTTCTCATGTTTTCTTTTATGATTCTGTCTTTGAAGAAGTAGAAATGTGCAGGATAAAACCCCAGAGGTGGAAAAAAAAGGGCTTTTTCATGAGTAAGGGGGGGTTTGAGAGAGGGGCGAGGGGAGGGGAAACAAACTACAAAGACAGTATGAGCCAAAAAAGAAAGGACAATTTGTTTTCCTGATAAATTGATGCAAGTGATGCATTAACAATAAATATGATCTATCTTTGAAAAAAAACTCCCAGATGCGTCGATTTTGTGACTTTCCAACATTTTTCGCAACATTTTCCTGCACATAGCCTACATGACCACCGCCGCTCTTCGGCCATGTTGTATGTAGGCCTATACGACGTATGTTTTGGGCACGAGCCAATCACACATGTAGGACAAATTAAGTGACCAATGGCGAATTTCCATCTAGGTCAGCATCTTTTATTCAGGAGGCACGCGTACACAGTTACATGCCATCCCGCCCCGGGGGCCCTGCTGCGGAGACCCACTCTGCCACCAAGAGATGCATGGGTCCACCATTTTGTTCTGTTTTGAAAATTATCTCCATGCATGAGATTAGCTGGGGGGGGGGGGGGGGGGGGGGCAAAAAGCCTTTGTTGTGTATCCCAGTTTGGATATTTCTCGCCTGGTGCTGGTGTGTTTGTGCATGTGCATGTGTATGTGTGTGCATAGTGCCAGGCTACATTTGTAAGCGTGCATATGCATATTTGTGTGTGCAGCTCTATATACTATATATAATACAGTATGTGTGTGTCTGTGTGTGTTTAACGGGTTTTTTTGCTCGTTGCAGGGGTGAAAACGATCTCGATGGAGACATCTGATGCCCATTCTGTGTATGAAACTGTAGTGCTGCTGCTGCTGCTGCTGCTGCTGCTGCTGCTGCTGCCGAGCTTGAGGAGAAGAACGCTTATAGCATCTCAATCTGTCTGCAGCGTTCACAGCAATGCACGCTTCACAATACCAATACACATTGGTAACTACTGTCTGTGTGTGTGTCTGTGTGTGTGTGTGTGTGTGTGCTGGGGTCAAAGGTAGAAACGCTGCATTCACTGGGGGTCACGAGAGACTCTACCTTGAACTGTTCCCGACCCTGCACTGGTGCAGTGCGCCGGCCGGCCCGTGATGCATGGCTAATCTCCTCCTATAACACTTTAACATAACGTAACATAACATAAGCTTCTTTTTTTTCTTTTTCTTTTTTTTGTACAGGAGACTGTTCTGTTTGTTCCGTCATGGGGTTTTGCATTCGACGACGGACATCACCAGCTGTCGAGAAAAAGAATCACAAGTTAACACACTGAATTTACATGTGAGTGTGTAAAAGTTGGTGATGATGATGATGATGATGATGATGATGATGATGAGGCTTTTACGATGTCACTGCACCAAAATGTTGTTCTTGTTGTTTTTCTTTTTTTTTTTAAAAGCTGCTTCTCTTCTTCTCTTCAGCCGTTGGTTTTCCCTCCACAGACTTAAAGCAGCAACAAAGCAACTAGGTAGAGAACGAGAGAGAGAGAGACAGAAAGAGAGAGAGAGACGAAGAGAGAGACTGGGGATGTGGTTGCTATAGTAACCATCTGGTGGGTCTGAACTGTTTCTCCCTGGCATTCATTTCGTCATATTGAGCCTCTGTCTCTCTTCCTCTCTCTCTCTCTCTCTCTCTCCTCTCCTCTCTTCCTCTACTCTCACTTTTGTTTATCCCTCTCTCTTTTTTTTCCTCCTCTCCTCCTTCTCTCCTGGCTCTCCATCTCTCTTATCTCCTCATCTCCCTCTCGTGCCGCTCTCTCTCCCACTCTCTTCCGATCTGCCTGCCTGCCTGCTCCTCTTCCCTCCCTCCTTCCCTTCCCTTCCCGCGTCCGTCCAGCTCTCCTCACTTTCCTTGGAAAGAGTGTTTAATGTCAATGCGGAGAGAGAGACGTCCTTCCATCTCTCTCTCTGTCTTTTTTTTCTATTTATCCTTTTTTTTCCCTCAGTCACTCCATCCTGACACTCCCATCTGTTAAACCTGGACTCTTAACCCCCTTTTCTAAGACAAGAGCCATTCATGAGGACAGTGTGCACAGTGCCAGAATTTGGGTGGGATTGAGGCTGTGTTTTTTTTTTTTTTGGGAGAAGCTGGAGTGAAATCTGAGAGAGAACTTGCTTGAAAGATTGACGTCATCTGAAATCACGATTTAGCTGCAACCAAAGTGGGTTTTACCATCATATCATAGGCAGGGTTGCTGTTGTTGTTTCTTTGGTTAAATGCTCTGACAGAAAACTTGACACTTGGGAGCAAGACAGAATATTTTGGTGTGGTGTGGTGTGTGTGTATAAAGAGGATATTTATTTATTTATTTTTTCCCTCCACAACCACAACTGCATTTTCCTTTTCTCCTCTTATCAGCGGTCGTCCTTGTGAATTCCCAGCAGGGTCTCAATCAGCGAGAGAATACCTGATCCCACTGCCAATTGAGCTGTATTATACCCCACACACACAGACACGCAGGCACACAAAAAAAGTGGCAATAAAGATCTGAATAAATACCCCGACATATGTGCACTGCATACACACATGTAGTGGAATGAAATGCAAATGCAAGCCGCGCTCCATTTGCATGCCACACATACTCTACGGCTGCAAGAGGAGGTGATTTTTGTGGGTTTTTTTGTTTTGCTTTTTGTTTCCCCCGTAGTGAGTGATTCAGCATGTGAGGTCACCGCGGGTATTTCCCTGCAACGATGCAAAGGTCAGATCCAGGAGTCCAGAGGAGGAAGAGGAGGAGGAGGATGAGGAGGAAGAGGAGGCTGGTTTATTCAGAGGGGAGCTGTGGAAATCAGAGTCAGGGTCGTACAGTATGTGTGTGGATTTATGTCTGTGTGTTGCAAGGGTGTGGTTTTCCTCCTGGGGTCGGTGACCTCTGGTGGTTCTCTCTCCTCTCTCCCCTCCTCGTTACACCTCTTTCTTTCTCCTTCATCCCACCGTTCTGCTCCTGTTCTTTCTTCCTCTTCCTCTACACCTGTCAGAGCTTATGTAACCGATCTTGACTTATGCCGGCCCTCTTTCACAGCACCAGTGATTAGCCTCTCATCAGTCCTCAACACAAAACCCATTTGCCACAATATTATCCAAATTGTGACTGATGAAAAGCTTCCCATTACATTAATGGCAATAATGGAGTATTTAGCCATTGAAAAGTGTAATTTTGAGCCGGTGATGGCCACACAGCCCGAGTACTTGGATGTGAACTTATGTGGCCAGCCTGAGGTGAGCAGCATCTGCTGCATCTCAGTGATAACAGCACCAGGACTGCAGCATCCAGAGTGTATGTGTGTGTGTGTGTGTGGTAAACTAATAACCTGCGTTCGAGCCAAGTCTGTGTGCTTAAATGGGAATGTGTGGGGTTATGTAAGACGGATATAATAAGTTATGTTATTTTCATTAGCTGGTAAACATTGTGACGACAGGCTCGGTGTGGCAGGTGGTCAGCGGTGAGAGATATTAACACACATTAATCTGCTTTTTAGATTTACCTGCATATCACAACTATGTGAGAGAGACAAATCTAAATGTATGAGACTCAGAAACTTACAGTAACACCACAGATTTAGCCTGGAAGAGGCCCTCCAGTAATGAAGACACACACCGAGTGATCATATGTGAAGTTCAGGGTCAAGTCTGACCGAAGAGAAAATAATTGCTATGTCTGCTGATCAGAGAAATCATTAGATTTTTTATCAAAGTATCTTTACTTGTTATTTAAAATCTAAAAGCCTCCAAATGCTCAAACATGCGTGATCACAGTCACTGCCGTTGCCTTTATGATCTACTGTTCATCTGCATAACCTCCCAGTTAGGATTTTACAGGACTCTCTCTGACTCTCTCTTTAAAGGAATAGTTCAACATTTTGGCAAATTCTCCTATTGCCATAATCCCTATAGTCATAGGAGTAGGTTCATTACCTTTAATTATTGATGCATGTTGTTTTGAGATCTGCAAGGCAGCGACGCGAGCTGCTCAGTGAACACAATTGAGGGAACAGCACATAGTCCCCTGTCCCTCATCAAACTCATCAAATATACAGTCCAACAACTCCAAAACGCTCTTGTGGACAAGTTGTGACCTGCACATTCACCGCGCTATGAAATAATCATGTATAATTATGTAACATTACCACACAGGATGCAAACACTCTGAACTACTTGTGCTTTTGAAATCACTCCAGGAGCCGTGTCAGTAATGTAGTTCCTGCTATGCATTTGCCTCAAAAACAACTTTGTCTCATAATGTTACGTTATTATCTCATAGCGTGGTGAATGTGCAGGTCACAACGTCTCAACGAGAGCATCTTGGAGTTGTTGGATTGTGCATGTGATGAGTTTTGAGGGACAGGTACCATTTGCTCAATTGTGTTCGCTGAGCAGCTCGCGTCTCTGCCCTGCAGATCTCAAAACAAACATGCACCAACAATTAAAGGTAATTAACCTACTGCTATGACTATAGGGATTATGGCAATCAGCAAATTTGGCAAAATGTTGAACTATCCCTTTAAACTCAGGCATTGGATTGCTCCCATTCGGCCATTGATTCAGTGTCTGGGGACCTACAGTATATGGCAGAAATATATACAAGAGATCATTTATTCCATGTGTTACACAAGCACTTCATGCAAATGACTGCACCTGCTCTAAAGGTTTTTTCTTTTTTATTCCAGCGCACCGATGCTGTCATGTCTTGTCCATTTGCATAATTTGTCTGTGTTTGTGATTCGTCTCTTTGTTTGTCATGTAATTAAATGTGGGGGAGGCCGAAGACAAATTTCACAACAAAGTTAAACTAAACCAAACTAAACTAAACCACAGCTTTGATGTTTTCTGCATCAGTCAAATCTTGATTTCCTACAACACCTCTGCACTTTGCTAAAGATCATGACCTTTGGCACTTTCTGATGGATGGTCAGTTTGAGGCATTGTTAGGAAACAATCCCATTTAAGTGTCAGTGTTTGTGTGTGTGTTCATATGCAACACCTGCTCCTGCTTTGTTAGAGCACTTTCTTTCTCAGCGTGCGTAGCCAGCGCTTTGGCGGTCATGATTATTATGAGGATTATGCAGAGAGTAATATTCGCAGCGTTTGTGACGGATGCACCTGCAATTCAGCGATTCAGATGGTGACTCTGCCGGTCGCCTTATGTTGCCTCCTTCCCTCTCGAGCGCCTCTGCTAAAGCAAAACACATGCGTCAGGTCGTCGGTTTCCCAGCTACTATGAGTCACACGTGTGGCTACAGTTGTATAGTTGTGATTGAGCAGATACAGCTCCTTCTCGCTGCATAATTATATAATGTGGGAAAAGTTTCAAAAAAAGACTAAATAAATAAATAAATCAGTAGGATGTGATGCCAAACACAGGGAGAACACAAACAGGCAAAGAACAGTTCACCTTCAAAAGACACAGCTGTCAACAGCTGGCCAACATCATGAGCTTCGCCAAACTGATTGTGAAGTGGTTCCCTCGTTTTTCAGCACCTCGCTGGCTTTAGTCCCACAGGTTTTCAAGTTCACAACACGACCCAGGTGCACATCGAGCCTTCACTGCAACGTTTCTGAAGGACACACGCGCACACAATCATACAGCATTAGTGCCTAAATGTAACATCCTCTCATCCTGTGTGTGTGTGTGTGTGTGGGGGGGGGGGTTAGGCTGTTACTGCAGTAGGGCGCCGTCGTCATGGTTGACTGCCGTCTTGGAAGAAGGGACTATTTTGGCAGGATAATGCGGTCACGCCACTGAGTGAATAGGGGGTCTTGAGAGAAGAGGGCAGAGATAAGAGAATGGAGAACATTCCATTAAAGATAGCGATGCTATCAAGCCGAGGCTCAGGGAAGACTATTCTGCACCGAAAAACCCACCACCACCACCACCGCCGCCGCCGCCGCAGCATCAGCATCAGCAGCAGCAGCAGCAGCAGCAGCACCCATCGAGTGCAAGGTGCATCTGTTACCATGGTACCCGGCCCAGGCAGCCCCTTTCATGTCTGTCAAGACTGGGGAGGGAGAGAGACTAGCAATGTGTTAGTCTCGCCTGCAGTTGGAGCTGAAACGGACACGTGTGCTCTGTGCGTTGTGCGTTGTGTGTTGTGTTGTGTGTCTGCTGAATGTGTTGGAGCACATATGTGTTCCCCGTGAACATCCCAGCGGTCCTGGGTTTTAAGACGCTGTATGCTGACAGAGGCTCGTCACATAACATGAATCATTTAGTCACCACAGCAGAGTTGGAAATGTCACGTCTCATCAGTGTTCCTCATGCCTCGGTGCCCCTGCACCATTTACATCTCTGGCACCGGAGTTAAAAAGGGAGGACTTGATTAAAAAGAGAGGAACTGAGATTTTTTAGATGCAAACAGACATTTATTGCATTGGGAAGCAGTGGTGTACATTTTTTTTTTGTTTTAAATCCCCCACCCTCCACAGAATCATATGCAATACTGTAGCACTTGATGAGATCGTATAGTCTGTGTTGCGCAGTGTCTCAACTCAACTCTCCTTTAAAAACAAATCACGACACAGTGAAGATTTTTCAAATTCTCAATAATAAGATTATTTGCTCGTTTCTCTCCTCTTCCCCATTACTGTCTCCTTCCATATCTGATCTTTCCAAGGAACGGGATGCTACTTTCTCACAGTGGAAAACGCTGACTTGACCGTCCTTGGCAGCTGGATAGTCAATCCAAATAACAACGTAGGGGGGGGGGGACTATACAAGGAACATATCCAACAACAAAAAGTCAGCCATCAGCAGCCATTTTGCAAATAGTCTTTGTCTTTCTGATACAAAACTAGATTTTTTTTTCTGTGTGTGTGGTTTCGCTACAGTTTTTAAAACAGCTTTAAAAAACAACAAAACAAAAAAAAGCAACATCGAGTAGAGTACATCATTCCTTATGGTAAACCACAATCAACACTAAAACAGTAAATAGTACTTCGTCATAATCTTTATTACAAGATATTAGGCCACTGTACAAATCAGTGTGAATCGTACAGTACAACGTAGAATTAAGACTGTTTCTCGAGGTTTGTCATTCAAAGCTGTATACGAGGTGCTTTAAGAATACACAAGAGTTTCAGAACTTCTGACGTGCATGCATGATTTTATATTTGCCATGCATGAGTTGGTAATCTCAGTGTTTTAAGAAAGAGCCCCTTAAAAAATGGCAACCCAACAAAACAACTGAACCGTCATATGAGTAAATGTATATAAAGCACAAAAAAATAAAATAAAAGAAGAACAAGTTTATCTGGTACAGTATTATCCCTTCATGAGATTTGGCACACACAATAATGCACAATGCAATATAAATAGTTTATCAATAGGGTGTGTACAGTCAAGTTTACAGTATCAACCAATCCAGGTGAAAGCCTGGGAAGCTTACAAACAGGTGGGAGGTACACTGTATTATAAATGACTCATTTAGCTGCAAAATATGGTAACAAAAAACACTCAGGCAACATCGAGAATTGTTAAGTGAAAAAAAACATCACTCTCATTCGCTCAAAGTTTCTCTTGACATACAAAAAAACGCTCCCTCGGGCCTTAAGTCACTGCAAAAGACATATTCCAAAAGGATCAATAAATAAAGTCTTCAACACAGAGAACAAACCAGTTTACCAATTCCCACTTTTTGTGCAAGAAAATATGGGCTACCCTTTCCATATTTACAAACTTCACTCTGTTCTTCATTTGCCCTCAAATCGAAATGAAGAGAAGAAAGAATATGGTACCATAGGTTTGATTGATAAGATATAGGAGAAGTGTGTGCTTTAGTTTTCATATTAGATTTATTTCTGTATCCTGTCCCTGATTTCTGCATTTCGACAGCATCGCCTCCTCCTCCTCTTCCTCACTCCACCTTGCACCCCCCCCTCTTCCTCCTCTTCCTCCTCTTCCTCCCCCCACATCTTGTTGTCTTCTCCGCTTTTGGATTTATGGCGAAAAAACCCTGTAATCGAGGGTGTGTTTGAGCTCATGTAAGTGTGCATGTGTGCGTGTTTGTGTGTGTGTGTGTTGGGGAAGAGGGGGAGGGGGGTTTCACCTTTTTTTTTGTTTTTTTTTTAGGGGGGGGGGTCCTCCTTTTCGCTGCTGCCATCATTTCCCGCCCCTGCCAGTTGTGTGTCACCCGGATGGTCATGACTGACAGGGAGAGGAGGGTGTGGAAGTGCTGCTTGCTGCCACATGAGAGAAAGTGCTTATATACAGTGTCTTTGGATTAAAACTGGTAAATATCGCCATAAAAAATTTTCAAGAGTGTCTTTTTAGGGAGGGGGGAGAGGGGGAGAAGGGGGTAAGAGGGGGGGGGGCGAGGCGAGGCGAGCGCTCTAAGCCTCTGTCGGGGTCTTCTCTGTTCCATTTTTCAGTGCTTCGTCGTCGCCATTCTCATCCTCGATCACAACTGTGGATGACAGGGGAGAGAGTTAATGAGAGGGGGGCGGGGGGGTTGGTGGGAGTGTGGGGGCTCATCTTGGTGTGGCGTCTTGAAAATTCACCACTGACTTGGCTTGACTGATTGACTGACTGACTGACTGACTGACTGACTGACAGGAGGGCATTAAAGCCATGCAGGACCATATAGTTAAGCACTACTGCACTGGATGAGCAGGAGTGGAGTTGTGTTGCATGCATGCAGGAGCAGGAGCAGGAGCAGGAGCAGGAGCAGGAGCAGGAGCAGGAGCAGGAGCAGGAGCAGGAGCATGCAAGAAGAGACAGATAACCATGTGTGTGTCTGTGTGTGTGATGCACATCTGTGAACGTGCATGCCTGAATTTTCTGCATGTGTCTTCTCACTGTGTGCACCTATACGGTTGCATTTCCTACACGTCTGCCATGTCTGTCCATGTTGTGTCTGTGCACTGTATGCCACCACCACCACCACAAGTGAGCCTTCAATTTTTTTCTCATGGGTTTCATCAGGAATGCAGGACACACACAAAAGGCAAAGGCAAAAAAAAACAACACAAGCACCCTGAATGCATCATGCAAACACAAACACAAGAGAGACACAGAGACAGACATACAAATCAGAATTACACAGCATCTAAATCGCAATTACACCAATCACTCATTGAGGAAGAGGAGGAGGGGAGGAGGAGGAAGAGGAGGAAGAGGAGGAAGAGGAAGAGGAGGGGTAGGGGGGGCATTGAGCACAACTCCGTGGAGCGGGATTCAGAGGGCATTTAACAGCACGCACTGCGCATCCAACTTGTGTTGCAATGCGAATAGAATAGTTAAAAACCTCCGACATCCCACACGCATGCAAAACAATGGACCCTGTCTCTGTCTCAGACCTGACACACTCCGTATTGATGAAGACCGTGTGTGTGTGTGCGTGTGTGTGTCAAGGCAACAACGGTGTGTTGCCTATGTGGCTTCACACGGAGACATCCTTAATTGTGATCCACTGTGCGCATTCAACACATCACCATACAGCTACACACGTACGCACACAAATGGAAAAGAAAAACGCCTTAATTATAGGCTATAATTACCTCGTTTGCTCCTTCCTATTTGCCCGAGTTTCGGCGGACGTTTATTCTGTGAGCCATTGAAGAAGTTGTTGGTGTCTTGAAGACGACAGGTGAAGGAAAGGTGTCCCTCGTCGCCCTCATTTCCATAATGACTCATTTTTTCTTCGTTGAAAGGCAGCACTTCCGACATCTCCAAAATGCGTCTTTATCACCAAGGCGCACAAACTGAAAATGTGTGTAAGCTCGTCGCCAAAGCTTGAACTCGGTCGTCTACAACAAAACAAAAGGAGGGGGGTTGGGGAGAGGGGGGGGGTGCACAATGCAATCTGCTGACACGATCTAGCCCCCTTTTTCTGTTTACCCCGAAGACACGTGTATGTCTCCGTAGGTACGCAACAGAAATGACACTAAATGAAAAAAAGAAGAAGAAATGTCCTCAGTTTCCTCGCTCGTGGAGCTTCGGCAACATTATTCAGAATTTCCAGAGGTTTTTCTTTCCTTTTTTTCTGTCCTTCTCCCTCTCTCTCTCTCTGTCTCTGTGCGTATTGCTTGGAAATGGAGGCGCACGTAGCCTACAAGAGGAGCCGTGGAAGCGCCCGCTGGTTTCGAGCGGCTGAACCCGTCGCACGGAAAATCTGAGGAAGAAATGCAAATTGAGGAGCGATGCAAAACACGGATCCCGGGGAGACCTGGCGAGGGAGCTGCTGCTGCTGTACGAGGGGTTTTCTGGTGGTGCAGCCCAGAGAAGCTTCCAGTTGGAGTCGTGCGTGGTGTCGTGGTAGTGGTGGTGGTAGTGGTTGTACCAAATGCTCCCCACTCCGCGGGATCGAGATGCAATCAAACAAATGGCGATTGTGTGTGTGTTCAGAGATGGCACATCAGTGTGAGCCAGTTCAGATCTTTGGGAAACGTCGTTTACGCGCCACCACTCGACGAGATGGAGAAATCAAACCTGCAGTTTTTTTTCTTTTCCTTTTTTTTATTTTATTTCTAAAAGTCATAAATGTTATTTATTTTTGCCATAATGGGTTTTGAACAGCCTGCACAGAGTCAGACCTCACCAGAGGATGGCAGTATTTTCATAAGACTGGGTGGGGATGTGACTTTGGGGCCCAAATGGCGCATTTCCAGTTGAATCCAGGGGCCCTGCACTGTTTTCACCACAATGTAGAGGAAAATACATGGAACAGGTGGTTGTTTTACCCCTCCCTGTAATAAAACATGCTCCAGATTTGAGGGTTTTTCCCAAATAACATTTTGGGAAAAGATGTTTTGTTATTCCTTAAATGACCTCACCGCCTCCTCAGACCTTATAGGATCCAGTTTGAGAACATTTTGGTGTTTTGTTGTCACATTTGGTGCAAAGTTACAAGATCAGACAGATGTATGAGAACTGGTTTCTTTGTTAAACCATGCAACCCCCCCCCCCCCCTTCTCTTGGGAATTTATCTTTAGGTTGCAAACAAACTCTCACCCCCGCCGCCCACTGCTGCTGTCTGTACTGTTTACATACAGTAGGTCTGTCTCCTATAGGAGCAGCAGCACCAAGTGATGGTCTTACAAAACACATGCTACAGTAAAGGACATCTCTACATGCAGACTTTGTCCCCGTCTCAGGGAGAACTTGACCACATATCACACGCAGACAATGAACATGAAAGGTGACACTCAAGCCTGACGCAGGTCTAACGTTAATGTGCTGTCAGCGAAGGTGGTGCAGCCCAACACACCTACTCCCTGTGGACTCGTAGGAGCCACTCATCTTTCATATTATAACGTCTCAGTGGGATCAACTTTAATGTCACAAATGTGGTTTTATTTTCATCAGAACTGATTTCTGTATGTTTTTGTTTTTCAGACAGTGACACTTTTACCCAGCGGACACTGACCAGGGGCGTCACCACCAGTCTCCTTTTACTGGGGCCCAGCACAAGCACAAGTAGAGACTCTTTAAATTACCTGCTGTAATGGATGTTCCTGTATCCCGCTGTGGTTGGTTACAGCCAATAAAAACTTGGTTGGTTTCAGGTTTGGCTTTTTAACAAGTAAAAATCTTTACTCACGCTTTAATGCAACCTCTTGACAAGCTCAAACAGACGAGATCACATAAGTCCTGGCCTGACCTCCCTTCTGGAGATTTTAGGTTTCTATTGATTCTAGTTTACTTTGAAATACAAGAAGGTGGTCGGCTGCGAATTATTCAATTTCATGATAATGATGCTAATACACATATTATTCAAAGTCTGTTATTTCATTATCAAAGAGGACAATTATTGGGCCTCGTTAGAAGACACTACACGTTACACATGAATTTGATGTATGCCAATGAGAAGATGATATATAAGAGTTCCCACCACCTCACCTGCCTGAAATAAGGTATAAAAGTAAATAAATAGCAGACTTACTTACATCTATATTTACTTTTAAGTATATGAATATAATATTGAGAATGTCTGAGCTGAAGGAAGGTATGCCATAAATTATACAATGCCTTTTTAGGACCTAGAGGTGAAAGAACTGTTTTGGGGGAACTTGCCTTTAATGTGTTGTTTCAAATAGTACATTTTGCAATTATATCAATGCTGTTGGACATGTAAGGATTTTTTATGGGCATATTTTGAGTTCTGGTATTGGGCTGTTTTTTGTTGTTGCTGTTATTTGGCTGCTTTTGCCTCACATACCTGGCAACCCTGATTTAGTGACATGACAGTGTTTCCTAATGAGCGCTGCACAGCTCAGATCAGAAAAGCAAAGACAAAGAGGACAAAGTAGAGATGAGTATGAAATAAACAAACCAAAAAATATCCATGTGTGACTCCAGGGCCCAACTCAAAGTAATAAACTGATTTCACCAGTTCAGTTTGACACAACTTCAAATCACAATCTCAAATTTATTCTCTCTAAAAGTGTTTTTTTTTTTCTTTTCACGTCACTGGAATTACATAAAACACAGTATTAAGAGCCTTGTTTTAGTGAATCCCATAATAATTTGCTGTGTTAGCTGCCAGAGACCTGTGTTCACAGCAGATCATCTGAGAATACAAGATGGATCAACGTTATTCAAAAACATTATCAGGACAATCAGAGCAGTAGTGACTGTGAAAACAAATCTCCCTCTGGGACCAAGACTACAGCATCTCTCTAATCTGAGGAGCTCTGCACGTTGAGCCACGTTGATGTTTAATTGTTGCAGCTCAAACATTTCCAGGCATAAAAAAAAAGATTATTTTATTTACTGTACTTGTCATCTTATAGTTGCATGATTGATCGCTGCCTTCAGTATCTGCTGCAGCGGGACAAGGACCCGTAGATGGTCTGGTCGATCCAGCGGCGGAATCTGGACACGGCCGTGTAGACGCCTGGAAACTTTGCATCTCCACAGCCGTTGCCCCAGGAGACCACACCGTAGATACGGCCCCCACACACCAGGGGGCCTCCAGAGTCACCCTGCAAGGACGAAACCAAATCTTTTAAAAATAACTTATTATTATCAATCAATCAGTTAAACTTTATTTGAAGAACACTTTTCATGCCGGAACCAGCTCAAGCTTTACATGATAAAAAAAATAATAAACAGAGAGGACATTCACACACACACAAACATTTGCATACCCACTCGCATTCACACACCCAAAAATAAAAGCACTGAGGAATAAAAAGCACAGAGGAAATGCAATCTTACACTCAACAATTTGCAATTTCCAGTGGAGCATGGATAAAAACTAAGATAAAATAACTAAATCGAATAGAATAATATAAAATAAAATAGATAAATACATGTATGATTCAAAGGAATAAAAATTATGCATCTATTTCTTTTTTAAAATGTTATTTATCCTGTATGTTGAGTAATTATAACTATAATGAACTGAACATTTACTTCTACAGTGACATAGATGTCTCAGTCTTGTTGGGTCACTTTCATTTTACTCAAACCACAATCTGAAACTTCTACTGGGAATTATCCAGTTTGCCCAATATGAATGAAAAACATACAAAATAAATCATTTGAATCACATTATAGGTGTCTATTATTGTTGAAATTGTATATTTAATGTATAAAATGTACATTTATTGAATATATCATAAGTGTAAGGGCTGTTATACATATTTATGAGGCTACACACTGATATTGGTGTATTTTCCTTTTTTTTTTAACCTCATAATTTCACATGGTAATCTCCAAATCTCTTCCTTCTACTTGGAAATGCCAACACACAACGTTGCCACATGTGGCGTTAAATATAGCACTTTTTAATTAGTCATCCAGCTTATACCTGAGGCTAAATATGGTAGCCTATATCACACACTGGATTTCTGGGTGATTTTCTTCTCACACCAAAAGGCAGGAAAGGCAAGGCAGTTCTTATGAGGCAACCAAACCGAACCCAACCAGAGCTGCACGCAGGTGTTGAGTGTGACTGTAAATCAAAATTACAGCAACGTTGCTATTTCTGGTTTGCTCTTCCACCTCCTCTGCAGCCATCACACGGCTCCTGAGGGTCGACCAACACATCTGTTTAATAAAAGCTCGTAGCTGAAGCAACAACACCGGCGTGATGATGAACTGTATCGCTCGTCGCACTGTCCTGGGGACGAGCTTCCTAAAACTGCGTTATTATTGTTTCACTCTAATGTGTGCTGGTGAAATGAGGATGTTGGTTCCCTGTCCTGTGCTATCTGATATACATGTACTGTGGGAACCGGGGGCCGGCGCCTTCGGAGAAAGTATTATTCCAAAAACAGATTTAATGGCTTTTCAGAGATCAGATAATTGTGTTTGTCACCATGGACGGCCATTAATGTGCAACACCCACTTCCCTCAGAGCTGAAACTGATTAAAATAACTACCTGATGTTAATAAAAGAAAGTATAATAGCATCTGCCCCATCCAACCCCCACCCTCCCCGCCTCCCTTGTACCTTGCATGCATCTTTTCCTCCGGTCCTGTATCCTGCACAGATCATGTTTGCTGTGATGTTTCCATTGAAGGACTCGCTGCTGTTGCATCTCGCCGGCGACACAATAGGCACGGTGACTGTCCTCAGGGTGAAGCGGACCGGGCCTCCTCCTCCTCCTCCTCCTCCTGCTCCTCCACCCAGACTGTTGTAGCCCCACCCAGACACCCGACACACCCGGCCCTCCACCACACTTGTCCCCTGCCTGGGAAGAGGGGCCAGCGACACGTACCTGTTCAGCACCATGGGGGCCCGCAGCTGCACAGAGAGAATCAGAGGAGAAGTTGTCTCTTTTTCATGCACACTGCAAAAACTCAAATATCTTACCAAGAATATTTGTCTTATTTCTAGTTAAAATGTCATTTCTAGTCAAAACAAATCTCGTTATACTTAAAATTAGACTCATAACATAAAAAATAGCTCGTTTTTAGACACTTTTTTACTTCTTTCAAGGATATTTTTACTTGAAATAAGTAGAAAATGTGATAGTGGAGCAAGTTTTTCTGTCTTATTACAAGCACAAAAGAGATTTTTCTACTTATTTCAAGTGAAAATTTGTTTGAAACAAGTGAAAATGATCTAAAAACAAGTTAATTTTTAGGTGATGAGTCTTATTTTAAGTGTAAAGAGATGAGTTTTGACTAAAAAGTAGACATTTGACAAGATATAAGATATATATATTCTTGGAAAGATGTTGAGTTTTTGCAGTGCAGTGGAAAAGATGTCAAGTGTGTGTCCACTCCAGCTTTTACAGAGCCTCTCTTTTTATGTCCTGCTGCAGCAAAAATATTCATTTTCTGCAGAAGAGGTCTGATAAGTTCGCTCTGTACCAGACGAGTGCAACAAACTTGGTGGACAGCGAACCAGATCAGACATCTGTTTATGAACGTGTTAATCATGTAAGTTTATTATATCAATGTTTTGTGTGCAGCTTCCCCTAAATAAATACGAAAAAATCAATTCATGCTGCAATTAAAAGCCTTGATTGATTAAATGATTAAAGGGATATTTCACCCAAAAAGTTCTCCAAACCCTTCCTTGGCAAGACAATGAGTAGAAAATTGGTGAATTATAGATTTTGGGTGAAGTATCCCTTTAAGACAACATAAATATGGCTTTTATTTTGCTGTTTTTTTCCACTTAGACTGATTTGAGACCACTGACTCGCTTAATCATGCAAATCACAATGACAGACACTGTTTCTGCAGTACCTTGATCAGCATGATGTCGGCGTTGTTGGTGGTCTCGTTGTAGAGCGGGTGAGGGACCAGCCAGTGGGGTTTAGCGTACTGCTCGGTGCCCTCGAAGGTGTTCACTATGTAGTCGCCCGCCACTATCATCATGTGCTCTGCCCTAAAAGATGAAAACATTCCAATCTTACATCACATCTGTCAAAAAAAAAAAGAAAAAAAATGCACAAAATTGAGCGTAGCGTTAGTTCTGGTAGGCCATGACGTCAAGCTCTTAATCAGCACTCACAGGTGCAGATCAGCTGATGGCTCAGCTGACTCCCCGTGGCTGCTTCCTATTGGGGAACTGCATTCAGAGCGCGCTATTTAAACTGCTCTACGCCGACGTCACCTCCCTTGCTGCTGCTTCCTCTGCTGGCTTTTTTGCGAGACGGGCTCCTTCATGCGGGAAGGATCGCTGCCCGTGTTCGTGTTCGTGTCTTGCTCGCCCTGCTGCTGCTTATGTTGTCACCCCTGTCCACGAGGCATACCCGCGGCGGCTGTCGTGTCATGATGCCGCAGCGAAGCTCTCCAACGGAGGACACCCTACGACAGGGGTCATCAACTATATTTGTCGAAGGGCCAGAACCTTTCTCAACAGACACCTTGGGGGCCGGACATTCAAATAGGCCGAGATGGAAATTAAATTCACCTTTTTGCCTAATCATTTTGTTGTTTATATTTTATTTTACCTGTAAGCTCATAATTTTAATTTACACACATCTTTGGTGTTTGGTAAATGAAAAATCTTGACAGCTGACTTTCAGATAGGCTACTCCCATGCTGGAGCTTTACACTGAGGACTTGCCCTGTGAGTTTCAGCCTAAATATGAAAGGAGGCTGACAATCGGTTCTGATTGATACAAGTCAGTAGTCCTGAAATGCTTGTTTCTCTACATCTCGGAGGTGACGTTTTTCCACATACAACAGAGCTAAGTGGGAAACAGTAGGAGAGACACAGGCCGAGCAGTGTTTCCCACAGGTTTGCATGGTGACTGTGGCGGCAGCGCACCATCCGACTGGGGGGGGGGGGTTGGTGCGCGGGCGCACACACGCACTTATGCATGCATCTCTCTGTGTGTGCGCGCGACAAAGCCAATACGGCAGTACGGAGCAGCTATGCGGAGTTGAACGCAACGACCGGCCGACGGGGGGGGGGTCGTGGCATTCGTGGCGGACGTAATTCTTTTGTGGAATAAATGAATGTGTGGGAAACACTGCCGAGGTAGAACCAGGAGAAGCAGGTCCGTGCAGCTGTGTGCCGCAGACGTACAGAGAAAAAAAACAACCGAGTGGCATCAAACACGCGCCGCTACCAAATCGTTTTTGGGTTGAGAGCGTGCATGTCCCAGTGCATTGACTTACAGGTGCACAGAGGCCGAGAAAGATAATACTTGTCAACTATTAAAACTCAGTCGCGGGCCGGATTGGAACACAGTTGATGATCACTGCCCTACGACGACGGGGGGCTCCTTCTCTCCGGCAGGGCTCTCACCTGGCAGCCGGAGCGGTGTCTCAGATGTTCCATTGATTGACGGCGGCTGGTTCCGGGACTATGGCGTTTCTGTTTGCCAGCGATGCTGCCACGCGGTCGGAGCGTCACACAAGGAACGGTTTGCTTTATTCTTATTTGCGCTGGATTTCGATCTTCATAGCAATTATACAGAATCATATTTGGCATTGAATTATTCACTTCTTTTTGGGGGTTTGGGGGGTTCTTTGTCTGTTTCCTTTTTAAATGGGCTACATTTATTTCCAACTTAAATGGCTCCTGACATCTCTTGTTGCTAGAGGGTCAGGGATTTGCTGGCGTGGTCATTTTGGGGGGGTTTCCTTTGCTATTTTGCCTGGCATAGAGCCTGATGCTCAAAAGCCATAAGCCTCTCATTGTAGGAATAGCCTATTTGATTCCTAAATATTCATAGTTATGACTGGTTACATTTATATTGTTGTTATGGTTTTGTTATTGTTATTATTGATAATATTATTAGTGTGGCTTATTCGAGCTCCTGGCTTCTCTTGTAGCAGAGGTCCAGGATTTGCGGTGTGGTCGTTTTGGGGGTTTTCTTTGCTGCTGCGCTCCCTGCTTATGCCGTTCATGATGGCTCGTGAAAGGCAGGAAGGTGCTCTTCCTGCCTCAGGCTTTCCACGCAAGCGCGTGGAAGAGCAGGGGGTCCCAGAACAGTATCATACCGCCAAATAAAACTTATGCAAGTAAATAAATATTTTTGACATAGTGGTCCTGACAGAAATTGAGCGTAGCGTTAGTTCTGGTAGGCCATGACGTCAAGCTCTTAATCAGCACTCACAGGTGCAGATCAGCTGATGGCTCAGCTGACTCCCCGTGGCTGCTTCCTATTGGGGAACTGCATTCAGAGCGCGCTATTTAAACTGCTGTACGCCGACGTCACCTCCCTTGCTGCTGCTTCCTCTGCTGGCTTTTTTGCAACCCACCTCCACCCCCAGCTCCTCCCGTCATCTGTTATGAATCCTATCATTGTATCTTGTTAGTTGCTCTGCTCTGTCTGGGTTTTCTTTGCTGCTGCGCTCCCTGCTTATGCCGTTCATGATGGCTCGTGAAAGGCAGGAAGGTGCTCTTCCTGCCTCAGGCTTTCCACGCAAGCGCGTGGAAGAGCAGGGGGTCCCAGAACAGTATCATACCGCCAAATAAAACTTATGCAAGTAAATAAATATTTTTGACATAGTGGTCCTGACAGAACACAAATAACAGATCGTGACCGTGAGATTTAATCATCGCTGTCACCTTCAAGAGAAAAGGGAAAGTCAGCACAAGCCTGGAGTGGCCATTCCTTATTATGATCCTGATATTTTAGCTTCTCTTCACAAAGTCAGAGTGTGCAGTGTACACAGGTTAACACACACACACACACACACACACACACACACACACACACACACACACAGTGACCGCTGCGAAGCCAGAAGTGTTTGTCTGCCAGGGAACAATGGCTTACTGTGTGTGGGACAGTAGAACAGAAATACAGCCAATTTCCTGGATCCAGACAAGATCACACACACACACTGATGATGATGTGTCAAGGTCAGCTGACTCGACCGCATCTGTGTGTGTGTGTGTGTGCAGTGTGTTTGACTTCCCAGTGGCCTGTACTGTACTGTATACAGGTTTTTTTTTAACTTTGCATCTTGATCAAGCGGCATCGTTCTGACATTAGCTACCCGTAGCAGAATGGGTGTTTGCTTTTAGGCATCTGTTGGAACCATCTGCTCACAATATAAAGTCATGCCAAGTTAGCTTCTACTCTGTGACTTCTACGGAGTCGGTATTGAAACAATGCCAGGAGTGTGTCACTGCCTGCGTGCATGTGTGTGTGTGTGAGGATCTCTGAAAAGGTTTGATCTTTTACCTTGAGCAAAGTCAAACATCACTGTCAGGTCAGAGTTTTAAGATCTCTGAGGGAAGTAGCGTTCAGAGTTAAGGCAGAAAGACGGGTGTGTCTGGTTTAACAAGCAACCAAAGGTTGAAGGGTAAAAGTTTGTTAGTTGACTGATTGAATGATGTCATTTGTTTGAGAATATATCAAAATTAAAGGAATAGTTCACCCAAAAAAAATTTAATTCATGCATTCAATGCATCTGGAGACACAGGAGGCCGGTTCATAGTCCAACAAAAACGTTATGAGAGTCAATAAGGCCCGACACAAAAATATTCTTCCACACTGCTCATCCACTGCAATCCAAGTGTCCTGAAGGGATATAGTCCAGAGTTTACTAGAAACAATGTCATTTAGGACATTTTACAGCCTAAACAGCCCTGTATTGAATTTTCCTGCACCCTTGTGTTCACGCGATGCACGCAGAGTTGAGCGGACTTGCCTAAATGACGTCGTTTTGGGTAAACTCTGGACTATATCCCTTCAGGACTCTTGGGTTGCCGCAGACGAGCAGTAATATAAAGTTCTCGTTGGTCTACGAACCCCCCTCCCGGGTCTCCAGATGCACTTTGAGGAATACAAAACTACACCAGAGTATTCATCAGCATGAGGGTGAATCACTAATTGAATTTCATTTTATGGGGAACTATTCCTTTAAAATTATCAGATGATTATGGTTCTGCAAAGAAGGTTGAGGGATGAATATGCAATATGCATCCTGCATGGTTTATGACTTTAAAACCTTCTTACCCGATGTTGCAGTGTGCAGCCGTCAGCACCCAGAACCTGTGAACCAGTGACCCGCCACAGAAGTGCTGACCCCGGCTGCTCTGCAGGGACACGATGTATTTGATGGAGTTCGGAGCAGCGGTGTAACCACCGACTATCCGGCCTTGCGTGAGGACATGGCCTGTGTGGAAGCACAAACATTGACAGGAAAAGGGAGGAAAAGGAAGCACTTGAAGTGTTTGATTAATTATAAAAAAAAAAGGTCAAGAGGCTTGTTTTCATCTCCCATCCAAAAAAAACAAAAACACAATCCCCAAAAAGTAGCCTGTTCCCTCCCATATATCAGAAAACAGAAACAGATAATTTATGCTTTCACCTCTGTAAAACATCCTGCAAGTTAACAGCTTCCCCCAGGTGTGGATTTCAGTCACACTTAAAAAAGTCAACCTTACAAAACATGCAGAGTCTTCGGTGAACAAAAGGGAAACATGAAGAGTGAGTGAGGCCCTCCTGATCCCCCCCCGCCCCCCCTTCCCCACGGTTTCCTGTCACCTGGGCGGCCACTGCGTAATGACTGTAATCCAATATAACGTGACCTTCTAGTGTCACCGCCACCACTCTGGGCTGTGAAACATAAGAGTGGGGGCTCTCCCTACCTGCCTGCGTTACGCAACAGCTCCACAACTGTACTACACTACATGGCCTCGGGCTCTACAGTCCGAGATGACACGATGGGAACGGTGGAGGCTATTTCCTGGAAATGTCTGCTGCAATTGCTTTCTGTGACCGAAGGGGAAGGGGGGACGGAGGGGGAGTAGCTATATTTGAATTTTTAATGATCACTGATTAGACATAATCACAAACGAACCCTGTGACCCATGTCGAGCAGATGAGAGCAGTTCAAACAAACGTGGTTATTCTATTTGCATGTGCAATTAATAAATCTGCAGCTTGAATCTTAAAGGTTTTCTAAGCTCAGCGTTAAAGTCAAAGAGGAGAGGTGGAAAAAAACGACCACTGTTTACTAACATTAGATTTGTCTAATCCTTTTAAAAAACTGAGATATTAAAATGACAGTTTGTTTTTTTTTATGTGGAGTTATGTGCTGGATTATTTCATGGCTGGGACCAGTTGCCAGGCAACCGAACAGGACTGAGGATGGTGTTCATGCTCCCAGCCAAGAAAAAGTCTGGAAATAACTCCTGTAAAGCAGTGAATTGTTGTTGTTTTTGTTTTGTTTTTACAGATTAAAAATAAATACAAGTCTTAATGTGTTAATAAGTGATCTTTAGAAGAACAGGTAGGAGTTTGTTACCTTTGCACAGAGGTAACCATTCAGCCTTGATGCTAAGATATAGATAAACTGAGCTGAGCAAATTTTTTTGGTAGCGTACCTATGTTCCCTGGATCCTATGTTGAACACAAGACCCGTTCCCCAGTCGCAACACATACTGGGGACCATACCTCATACCTCACTACCTCTGTTGTACTGAGAGTAAACAGGTTGGCTATTGAGACGGAAATTAGCATCTTGCTATAATCTGTTTTGTCCATTAATGCGCACTGTCCCATTCAAATAAACAAATAAAGTGAAGTAAAGTAAAAATTGAACCTGAAATCTTATTTTATAGGAGCTGTAGGCCTACACGAGTATGAGATTTTGCTGTCTAAGAAAAACTCTGTTTAAGATTTTGTTTTAACTTTTTAACATTAGGTATATTGTGATTGACTGTATTTGTAAATGTATGATATGTTGAGGATGTGACTTGTGTATATTCTATGTTGTTCCTTGTGAACCCCAGGAGGACAAGTTGTCTACTAAGGTACCAGCTAACGGGGAACCTTAATAAACAATTAAAGATTTTTCAAAAAAAAGGGTCCTATGTTACCCTCTGTTGCCAGTCGATGAACTCTCTCTACTTATCTGGACTCTATCTGGCCTGTCTAGCCTCTACCTGGTCTCTTTACTAAACTTAACCAACTCCTTTCTTCATTGCCTAAACCCAACCAATGGGACAACTCCTCTTCACTCCGCTCAAAAACAGGCAAAAATCTGCAAAGTCACAACTCCACTTCCAATAATGGGACCAAAAATTGCATGTTCACCGGGCCCTTTTGGGGAAATAGCACCCTGTTCCCTGGTCACATACAAAGTGGGGAACAAGGACCCGGGGAACATACAGTAGGGATGACCCCTGACTCTCAAGAAGCTAAATCTAAACTTTTCCCTCTGTCCTTTTCCTGCAAAATGAGACTATAAACCAGTTTAAATCAAGTTAAATGAAAAGTTAAGACCTTTGATTCAAAAACCCAACATTTTAAAGACTGACTCCATCACGTAATCTGGTCACAAAACTGATAAAGACGTATACTCACCAGTGTGGACTGTCACGATGTCCAGCAGCACAACACACAAACAGGTGGACAGGTTCATCATAGCTGTAGCTACGAGGGGGAGGGGGGGTATGATATGTTGACCACCTACACCTCCACCATGATGCCACCACTCTGTCCTCTCTCCGTCTCCCTCCTGTCTGCAGCATCCACTCCTCCTCACTGAAAACAGTAGGAAGAAGAGGAGGAGGACAGAGAGACAGACTGAAAAAAAAGTTTTTATTCAATTTCATCGTCCGTCATGTGGCACCTGGTTCCAGCACCGTGGCACTGATTGAGAAGGAAAGAGAGAAACCAAAGTTCACCTTCACACACTGCCCATCCCATCCCCATCCTGACTTGTTGAAAAAAAAAGGGGGGCTTTGCATTGTTGCCATGGCAACGCAGGGCCTACTGTCAGTGCCGCCGAGCAGGGTTCATCTATACTGTATCAGCAGCAGCAGCAGCAGCAGCAGCAGCTCTGTCTGTGTCATCACTCGGGCTTATCCGTGCTGAAATGTTTCAACAGGCCTACTGTGTGTGTGTGTCTGTGTCTGTGTGCGTGTGCATGCATGTGTGTGTGTTTGCATGGCTTTGTTTCTGGCTGTGGAGAGATTCATGTCTGCACACACAGATACAGACACACACACATGCATGCACACTGTTTCTTTGTTTAAGCATGAATCATCAGTTGTGACTGAATCCACGTCTGCAATTCTAATTCAAATAACTCATTATCATCATCATCATCATCATCATCATCATCATCATCATCGTTATCGTCATTATCGCCATCGTCGTCATCATCATCATCGTCGTCGTCAGCCGTCTGGTAAGTCAGCATCACCCTCAGCATGGGAGGAGAATCTCGCCTGACCTCCTCTTGTCCCACATTTATAGAGCGAGCTGAATAATTGATGCTTCACCCGGTAGATTGGGAGAGACGGCTTTGTGCGGCCTCCCACTGTCAGGTGTTTCCTGGACCAACACTAACTAACCCGACTCTCGCTCCTCAGACGCTCGCCTTCAAACACGAGGCCGTTACTTACTGTTTTAATTAACATCGGACAAAGCAGAGCGAAGACTCGAGCAAATATTTTGGTAATATTGCCAAACATTTGACCCTTTAAGGTCAGCTCAGTCAATTAAGTGACTTACTTCTCTTACTTTAATTACTTTATTTACATTGTTTTAGGCTTAGGAGACATAATTATACAGTATGGCCACATTGTTCATACAAAGGCATATCTTCAGTAGCCTTTATAGGAATGGTTACAACTCAAAAACTCCATTATTTACTGCAATATTGGATTTTTACTTCTGGACTTGTACAATGTATAATCTATTTACTCTTTAAATTCACTATATTTGTCATATTTCATGAGCACAGCAAGTTTTTTTTTCCAATTTTCAGTTGCTTTAAATTAAATTTTGTGCACAAATAGAGACGTATTCAGTCAGAGAACAGACGTCTGTGTGGTGACAAAACAAGTCTGAGTTGTGAGTGTGACACGTGCACCATGCAGCCACACTCATCACTGTGGACTGCACATGCACATTTGTACAGGCCTCACTCTCTCTCTCTCTTACACACACACAAACACACAAACACACTACACACGTCACCGCGGCTTTGCACCTGAGTGAGAGGGAAGCGTGCTATCGTCTTTCACCGTCACAGGTGGAGTGACACCTCAGGGGATGTAGACTGTATGGAGGCTATAATTACAAAAAGCAAAGCAAACGTCTCCCTGCGTGTGGAAAAAAAAACAACACACCTGTTGGGAGGGAGTGAGAGTGACACCTGGGGATATGGAAAAGTCAGAGGGAGCGGGGGGAGAAGGCGTCTGACAGAGACAGTGTGCATCTCTGCAGGACGTAACAGCATCAGGCCTTGGCACTGATTCAGCTTCTTCTTAAAGGGATAGTTCAACATTTTTGGCAAATTGGCCCATTGCCATAATCCCTATAGTCATAGCAGTAGGTTTGTTACCTTTAATTGTCGGTGCAAGATGTTTTTAGAACGGCGGAGCAGAGCCGTGAGCTGCTCAGAGCTACGCTACGGAGGCTAATGGGGTTTCTTGGTTTCTCTCATCAAACTCATCAAATACACAATCCAACAACTCCAAAACGCTCTGGTGGATAAGTTGTGACCTGCACATTCACCACGATATGAGATAATAACAGAACGTTACCAGAGTTGTTTTAGAGGTAAATGCCTTGCTGAAAAACTGACTGAAACGCGCATCAGCCGTTTTGCATGAATTTCAGCTTGCGGCTCTGCTCCGCCGTTCTAAAAATAGCTTGCACCGACAATTAAAGTTAACGGATTATGGCAATGAGCCAATTTGCCAAAATGTTGAACTATCCCTTTAACCATAAAACGTGACGGTCGTGTTGAAGGAGAAGTACGAGCTTTGCAGACACAAGAGCACATGACAGACTCAGTCATGATCACTTTCACTTCGATTAAACTAGATTTATGAGAACACTTGGGTTTTTTTCCCCCCCTGTCAGGTATAAGAATAGTTGCTGTTATGTCTCGGTTGGTCTCACGTTGTTACCATGGTCAGATATCACACCAACCTTTGTCCTGCTTCCCATAACATCACTAGATAAAGCTCCAACATACTCAAGAGAGTATATTCTATCATTTCTCTGGCTTGTTGGGTTTCATCGCCATTAGTCTTCTCTACTGGACAATAGGCTGGATCTGTGAGAACAAAGGCCTTAGAAAGACAGGCGTAATGAAAGATAGGGCTGCGGTTGCTGCTGTTTTTTTGTTTTTTTTCTTGTACTAGGTCAGACTCTCTGCTTTCGGTGTGAGTGTATGTGTCTGTGTGTGTGTGTGTGTGAGAGAGAGAGAGAGAGTCCCATAGATATTTGCTAGACAATGGCAGCAGACAATGACAGTGACGGGCATGGTTCCGGTATAAAAGAAGCCGGAGAGTCCTCAATGCATGTGCTGTATGTCCCGGTATGTGAGCAAGTGTGTGAGAGTGTGTGTGTGTGAGAGCGTGTGGATGCTGGAATCGGACTTCTTTCTTATACTTGACTCTTGATAAGGTGAGAAAACTTTACATAGAATGGATTTTACTCTAATTGTGTGTTAGGCTTTATATTGATGATCTGTGGACTAAGCACTGCCACACTGTGGAGAGAACACACAGCAGGACTTTCAAAATAAAACAGCACAGACATGACTGACATGACGTATTCACTGCAGCTATAAACTTTAAACCAGATCTCTGCAATACTACAGGAAATAAGAGAAATGTCCTGACGTTTCCATAGTCTTCAAACGGATCTCAATGTGCCTGCAGGAAGTTAACATGGATATTTGTTGTGCTGTAAACGACAGCAAAGATTTGCATTGAACCATCCTCATTCTGTACTGCTTTGGTTTATAATGGCTGATCATGATCATGCAGAAGGTCTTTAAAGTAAAGCAATACAGTTTCAGCACAGAAAAAGTCCAATGGAGTAAATGAATGTGAGTGCAAAACAAACAGAGCTGAAATTTCTCATTGCTTATTTCTTATTTTAGATTTTAAATTTCTAATTTCTCTCTAATCCACTTTTTTTCACCCCCTAGTAGCCACAAAGATGAAGTGGGCTCCAACCTGTCATGTCTCGCTGCTCCTTCTGCTTGTTGTTAACCTAACAGGTGAGAAACAATCTGCCCTACGAAGGCAAAGTGCAGTATCTGCATTTTTTTTTTTTTGACCGATCAAAAGTGTGGCATATTCTCTTCAATCTGGTAGAATTTGATATTGGTACTGCTAAAATTTCCAGAGTTATTGGGCTTTTTATTTTGCTGTCCATCCAAAAAAGCACTGTGAAACCAAGGCAAAGTGCAGTATCTGCCATAAAACTGTCAAAATTGGTCACAAAATTATGCCGTAAAACGGTCAAAATTGGTCAGAAAGACAAACTATAAAATACATTTAATTCAGTCCACCTTTATCTAATCAATTATAGACTTGGTAGTCATTTATAATTTGATGCTTATACCTGACAATGAAAAACACAAAAAGCTGTTTTTCTCAGTTCAGCATTTTTACAGATACTGCACTTTGCCTTTGTGGGGCAGCAATGATCTGTGAATACAGTTTTATATTTATATACACTGTAATTAAAAGCTAAAGTTATGTCATAAAGTATATTTCTGTGTCCATCTGAATCTTTTAAGGTGTTTACGGGACAAGAATCATCGGGGGTGTCGAGGTGGAGCCCTACTCCATCACCTATCAAGCCTCCCTCCGGTTCATGACCCACCACTTCTGCGGAGGCACCCTCATCCACCCACAGTGGGTGGCGTCTGCTGCCCACTGCTGGAGGCCGTGAGTCACTGCCGTTTTTTTTGTTTGTTTGTTTTTTTTTTATACATGTGGTTTGCACTTGCACTCTGGGGCCACGTTTGAATCTCAAATATTAGAACAATTGATAAAGAAGAAGTGGATTATCAGGTCAGCGGTCAGTGAACCTGCACCCGATGAACCCTTCAAAGTCTTGACCTTTGACCCTCTGTGTGCTGTGTGTTTGTAGGAGTCACATGATCAAAGTGGTCCTGAGTGAACACAGTATCATGGAGGAGGAGGGTCATGAGCAGGTCTTCAACGTGTCCATGGTGATCAGGCACTTCCAGTACCAACCCTGGACGTTTGACAATGACATCATGCTGCTCAAGGTGAGAGGTGGTGGAGATATTCATGATGATGTTTGGTCTGTTTTATTCTACACTCAATTATACAATATAGAAAACAGACTGTAGGCCAATGATGAAGTCATCAGTCAGTCATGTTTTTGTTTTATTTTCATAAAGTTAAAAGGCAGTTATTATAAAAACAATGATCATAATGAAAGTAGAGCTCAATGTAGCATCCTGACCTTTAGTCATTATATGCATCTCCATGGCCCTGCATTACATTTCCAATAATGCAACTCACGCTTATCTTTTCCTTGAACCTGTATGGAAATTTTGGGCACACACACACACACACGTACACACACATACACACACGTACGCACACATTCAGTCCTCACGATAATGTGGTAAAGACGATAGCCTGCATGGCTCTGTGTCCACATAATTTTATCATTTATTTATTTATGATTACTTCCAATAAAAACACTTTGATTAAGAACGGACGCCTCCTGAAGTCTTGTTAACAGGTGCTGCTGCCAGGTGCACCACTGCTGACTGACTCATTATTTGTCACAACAAATTACGATTTATTTGGTCATGATTTTTGTTTTAAGAGACACAGTCCCTCTCACGCAACTGACGATCCTATGCTTTTGTTTTTCTATTCTATTCTATTCAATCCAATTTATACTGTTCTATTCTATTCATTTCTATAGACAAGACTGAAATGGATTCAAACAGTTGACTCATTATTTGTCAAACAAATTAAGATTCGTTTGGTCATGATTTTTGAGACAGTTCCTCTCACGCAACTGAAGATGCTGTGCTTTTATTTTTCTGTTCTATTCTATTCTGAGACTGAAATGGACTCAAATGAGTTAATTTTCAAAGAATCTGAAGAATCTGGAACAACTCTACTCTGTTCTTCTGACCTTCCTGTTATTTCACCACATGGTTCTCTCTCTCATTTCCCTTGTCCTCACACGACCCCACATCTGGAAACTTTTTACACCTCATCAAATTTAACTAGGTTATATAATGCACAATTAATAAGACTTCTTTGTTATACCCATATCATTGCAATAAACAGATAAACTAATATAGCAGCTAAGCACAGTGGGATCGGCCCCCGCCCTTACTGACACATGCAGCCGCCTACGTGACACAACTTTTGCCAGTTTTGCAGAATTGGTTGGGACATGTCTCTGGTAAATCCAGGCGTTGCCGAATGCGGCTGATAGCATCTGCCAACTTAGATCGCACTTCCTTATTCCAGTCCTCTTGTGTCCACACAGCTTCTCTTGTATTTTCCACAATACTTTCACTTCAGTATTTTACCAAAGTTTTATTCTTTATCCATCTCGTTGCCCTTATTCATGTATTTTTCTTTGATTCACATACACAACCAAGCAGTATAGCAGTAGCTACAGCTGTCAGGTAACTTCATTGGAGGTAATGCTGCATTATAAGTACAAAAATTAATAGAAATCCACTAAAAGGTTCAAGTTACTTTACTGGCAACAGGACAAGATGTTTTTTATTCTTTCTTTTTAATCAGGGCTGTTTTCACCGAGCTAAGAAACGTTACAGCACCAGAATAGAACTTCCTTCGACCCTTTGAACTAAACTTGAATGCATTGTTCATTTTCTGTGACACAATGGACGCCTCAGTTTGACCTCGGTAGGAAAACTTTTATTGTGGATGTAGGAAAATTTAAAAGTGCAACAACTTAAAGGGATAGTTCACCGAAAATTCAAATTTCACTCATTATCTACTCACCCTCATGTCGACTTAGAGCTGTGAGTCCTCCGTTCCTTCTCTGAGTTACGGGGGGGTCCGCGCAGCAGTATTTGTCCATATAATGGTTGTGAATGGTGCTCTCTTTTCTTGGTCCAAAAAGACACACCAAAAAACATCCAAATACCTCCATACTGCTCGTCCGCCGGTCACAGGAAGAGCAGTGAACGGAGACACTGGGAGCTTCCGCTACAAACAAGCTTAAAATATGGACTTATTTAATTTTTTTCGGAACAATTTCTCATGTCGGGTCTTCAATACAAGAGGGACATTACAGACGAGCAGTATGGAGGTATTTGGATGTTTTTTGGTGTGTCTTTTTGGACGAAGAAAAGTGAGCCCCATTCACAACCATTATATGGACCACATCATGCAGCCTCTTTAAAAAACTTTCTTTCTTGCCACCCTCAGGTTCTGTCGACTGCCTGAAACTGTCTGAACGACTGCTCTTGTTTGTTTTGTTTTTCTGTGGCTCAGCTGGACCGGCCTGCTCTCATCAACGCCAGGGTCCAGCCGGCCCCGTTGCCAGATCCGGACTCACCCCCGTTGACTGACCTTGCCCGGTGCACAGTCAGCGGCTGGGGCGTGACGTGGCTCAACAGCTACACACTGTCGCCTGAACTCAGGTCTGTGACTGTGGACATCTTCTCCAACTGCTGGTACTACTACTACTTCAGGATCACGGACAACATGGTCTGTGCTGGCTCCATCTATGGTGGGAAAGACTCCTGTCAGGTGGGTCCTGGGTGTGTGTGTGAGAGAGAGAAAGAGAAAGAGATCCTCATAGCAACTGGTAAACGAATACTTAAAATGAAACTCAAGCATAAGTCAGCTGAATGTTTTTGTTAATACGAGTCCTAAATAGTCCTATTTTCCGTCAGCAAACCGAAACACGGGTCTCAGTCACTCTGCTCTGCTGTAAACCCAGGAGAAAACTTGCCATTATGGTGCACTTTCACAGGCAACAGGTCAGAAAAACACAAGTTACGGGTTGCCTGGAATGCTACAAATTCGTAAGTCGTGACTTGAAGCCATAATTTACGGTTTCAAAAGCCTGCCTGGAACGCAGCATTAGCCAAAACGATCGGTTTCGCTGACTTATGCTTTAAAATGATGATGACTCAGTTGAAAATAAGTCAGGGTCTTACTTTGAGATTCTTGGGGTAAAGATTATTATTATTGTTGTCATTATCATGTTTATATTTACTGCTATCATCATGCCAAATATGTTTTAACAGCATATAAATCTTATATGATAATAGATCATAATGCATATTAATAATGTTATTATTATAAATGTTGATCTATAGTCACATGCTTCTCACCAATTTTGACTCATTTAAATTCTAACAAACACACCTATGGGAATAAGCAGCTATAGCCATTAAGCTCTACTGGGGCTCAACTCAGTCTAAACTGACCATGGAGGGGAAACAAGACAAGAAACTAAGAAACTAGTTGAACTGGTTTATACAATGGGAAAATTATGAGAATGAGGAACAATAATTTGTTTACATTTTCATACTATTACTGTTAATGAGACCTGAGTTTCTTTCCTCTTGACCCAGTGTGATATGAAAATCGTCATAGATGCAACTGCATAATCATAAGTTTTGTGGTGCAGAACTCTAACAAACACTTTATCTTTAACTTCTCCATCCCCAGGGCGACTCAGGAGGACCTCTGGTCTGTAATGGTAAATTTGAGGGTATTGTTTCGTGGGGCATCGGCTGTGCCTATGCTTACTTCCCTGGCGTCTACACCAAGGTCAGAAACTACCACGGGTGGATCAACTGGATCATCCAGAACAGCTAATGAGACTCTTCGTTCAGTAACGAGCTCGTCTTAGAGACTCTGCTGTGAGCAGGGTTTGATTGGATGCTGCAATGGACACAATGGACTTTTATTGCTGTATTTTATACAGTGTTTTTATGTCAACATGAATATATTATATACTAAAAAAAAAGAAAAACTAAATGTCTGTGACATACATAGATTTAAAAAGAGTTCTTCACCTGACAGGGAGGACTCTGGTTATTATAAAAGAATAAACACATTTTTACACATATGGACGATGCACTTTGTACTTTATAGATTCCCTGTTGTGTAGTTAGTGTTTTCTGAAGTGATATCACTCATCTGGAAACAGCTGTTTAAAACCTGCATAGCAGTCAAATAGAAAGCGAAACTGTTTTAGATTCAGGAAGGAAGGAACACTTTGATGCAGAGCTCGGATGAGGACAGGCACACCTCAATTTTACAATCTGACTGCTCACAAAAATCGGCATGTCTAATTGTAACAACACAGCCGACCTCGTGGCCTCGTGACAAGTGTGTTGACATCCCAGACAGCGATTGGCTGTGGCTGCACTCTCTCTCTCTCTCTCTCCCTCTCTCTCTCCCTTCCCTCCGTAGTCCGTCCCGTTCACATTTAAAGCTGAGCAACAACAGACTCTGCCCCAAAACAAACGGCAGAGCAGCAGCACAAACTCACAGAGTGACAATGGACAAGTTGACCAACGACCAAGTCAAAGAGCTGATCAAACAGGCTCACGAAGCCAAGACCAAAGCCTACTGCCCGTACAGTAATTTCAGAGTGGGGGCCGCTCTCCTGACCACCGACAACAAGTACTTTAAAGGTAATGTACCTGTGAAACTTGGCCTTACTGGATCACAGTGAGTATTTGACACACATGGTTAAAAATGAACATGTGCTTTTTCTTTTTGACACCTTTCATTAAAATGTGTATGTTAAAAGTCTGTATTGCTGCAGTACTGTGACCTAATGCTATAACTGTTGTTATTTGAACAAAGACACAAGTTTACAGCCAAAAACACAACTCTAATTTAGACAATAGAGACAGTGCAACAACTAATATAATACAAATAACAATAATAATAGTCAATACTGTGCAGCTTGTGTGCGAGTCTTGGGTGTTTTGGTATTTCCTCCCCTCTCATTAAAAGGAAGGACTGCATGTACATCTGCATTAGCTACATTATAATTTGTATTTTCTTTGGTTTAAATTCAAATAAAGATTGACATACATTAAAAAACTGAATAAACTACTTTAAAAGTTTAATATACTGTATATCAAATATTTTTGCACTTTTAAATCCTGCATCAACCAGTGTCACACTTCCCCTAAATCAATCTTTCCCTCATCAATGTGGCTTTGTGGGGTAGTAGCAGCTCTATTACCTACACTCCAGATGAGATGGTGAGTAAAAAGCAGAAAGACGTGTTGGTATGGACTAAATGTTGGCAACAGAGGGAAGGGAGTTGTCTTTCAAATGTTTTGCCAAAGCTCGAGGTCTGGCCTCTGATACCGGATTTCTGCCAGAAGCACTCTGACCCAGCCCGGCCTCCTCCATGTCGGCCAGGATGAGCAACTTTTTTTTTAATCAGACCTGGTGCAACCAAGTTATCCAAATGCCTGTTGAAACAGATGTGATGTGTACTCAACTGTAGAATCTGCAGAGTCGCAAGACTTTAAGTTTCGGTTGCCAAATCTATTTAATTCCTGCACTGACCTGTGCGACATTAATGAAAGAGATGATAATCTTAAAATTAGTTTTAAGAGGTATCAAGATAATGAGTGAACAGATGAACACAGCAGGTCAAACTGCACCCACACAATTAAATAAACTTTAAAAACAGGTTTAATTTCATTTTAAGTTCAACTTCATTTCTTCCAGATGGACAAAAGAGTAAATAAAGTTCATAATGTTACAGTAGGTCTAATTATTCTATGCATTAATATTTGAAGGTGCAGACTTAAGAGAAAAGGGATAATATGGTAGGATGAGAGTCATTTCTGCCTGATTCAGAAAAGCCCCAGAAATAAACGGCAACTAAAAACAAGAGAAAGATTTAACCCTAACAGTGCTCAGTCACACATCGGAGCTGCATGGGGCAGAGTTTTATTTTTGGTTTCGTTTTTGTTTCCAATCAAACTCACAAAAGTAGTTAATGATTATCTAACATTAAGGTCAAATGAATCCGAGTGATGCTTTCATTTCAACACGTCTCATCATTAAATTCTCAGCACGGTCCAGGCTTTTATGATCAACTGAGCTCATGTTTCTCTACAGTGATGTATATATATAAAGTATATACTGACAGGCACCACCACTGGCCCATCCGTGCTGCTGGACTGTGCAAAGCTAAAGTAACTCACGTGGCTGTGAGAGCAAAGACTCACTGAGTAACTATTTGACTAGTGCAGGGGAAGTAAAAACAGGCGGCGCTTTTTTAATGGCAAACTGCCCCTTGTCTTTTTGGCAAGTAACCTTTTTTTTTTTTTTTAAGCTGATGGCAACATTTGTGTTTCCTGCAGGTTGCAATGTGGAGAACGCCTGCAACAACCTGGGCCTGTGTGCTGAGAGGACCGCCATAGTGAAGGCTGTGTCCGAGGGCCACAAGTCCTTCAAAGCCATTGCTATCGCCAGGTACGTTTTGCATCTTTACAGACTATTTTTATGTTTATTTTTATTTGAACATGCTCCTCCTCCTCCATCATTTCTCAATATTCCCACACATGACTCAGCTTCTTGTTTACTTGCACTTACGTAAAACAGTTAAAACCAGATGACGAGTCAAAAAACAACAGTCTGTAAAAAGCACATTGACACGGAGCGAAAGAAACATTACAAAAACATTGATACGGTTTCTCAGCTACATTTTTACATGTTTCTCTTTGCAGCGACATGAATGAAAAGTTCATCTCCCCGTGCGGCGGCTGCAGGCAGGTCATGAGAGAGGTAACAGCAAATCTTGATCCAATGCATTTTGAAGGAGCATTTAGTTTCCAGTCAGTGATGTTGTGCATTCTCAAGCTCTTAGGACAGAGTTGTTTTCTTTTCTTTTTCTAAAACATCTGGCAATATCTCCTCCTACTGGCTGCTGCTGCTGCTACTAGGCAGAGGTCGACAACAGGCCAAAATGTGGCCTTGTTTTGTATTTAAAGATACTACAGTACATCTGTACCTGACAGACCTCAAGCTGTCATTGCACTCAAGAATAAAGTCTTATTTAATGCCACACTGAGAAAAATAAAAGTACGGAAATGTACTGAAAAGGGTACAAACCCTTTTTGTGCCATTTATGTGCCTTTTACCTCAAAAAGGTACACATAGGTACTCTAGAGTACAATAATTGGCCTAATAGGGTACAGTAAGACAGAACTGTACCTTTCAGTACAGAAATATCCCCCTTCTGTACCCCTATTTTTCTCTGTGCATATATTTGAACACACTTCTTCATTGTCTAATTGTTATTAAAAATAAATCAAGATTCAAAAAGTAACTCAAAAAAGCTGTAATACACACATAAATTGTGTTTTTACCTGCTTCTGGTCAACTTTTCTTAAAGCTTTTTTTTATTTATTCTATTACTTTCACATCTTTATCTTTATTGATATTGTATATTGCATGTTCGCGAACCGGGGACGCCTGCGTCTGCATATACATGGGGCGGCTGCCTTAACCACTGCGCCACGCACCGCCCCACACATCTTTATCTTTATTGATATTGTATATTGCATGTTCAAACTTAATTGCTTGATTAGCTCGCTGTATTAAGTTGCTTGTCTTATCTTTTAAATGGATCCCCGGAAGAATAGTCATACAAGAAATAAATAAAACCACAACTTCCTGTTCTTTACCTGTACAGTTTGGGACCCAGTGGCCTGCATACCTGACCAAACCAGACGGCACGTTCGAGATAATGACTGTGGACCAGCTGCTGCCGCTCTCCTTCGGCCCAGATGACCTGTCCCAGAACAACGCGTAGCCCTGCAGGACTTCAGTACCAAAACAAAACAACACATGCATGTTACTTCTTGGAACCGATGTGACATGTTTTGTGTTGATGAGCATGCTGGGAAATGTCTATGTGCTTAGCAATATGGTAAATGTTTACTCCTCTATTATGGGTTAAGGTTATGGGCGCTCACTGTAAACACACGTGTGTCATATTTAAATCAACTGTAGACTTCAGTCAGATCATTCAGCCAGGTATAATGGGTCCAATTTCATACATCAAGATGCACAATATCGAATGCTGTATTGTTATAGATAAAAAATATTTATTAGTTTTGAGAAGCATGAGGGGAAATCACATAAATATCAAACTCATCCACGCCTTTAAATAAACTATTACAACTGGATAGGGACAAAAATCAAGTTCAAACACACACAGAAGAAGAAATATTTTTTGTGTAAATATTAATTTATGAGCAGCAAATTATTCAATTACAGAGCAAAAAGAGGACACAGAGGAGGGGAAGGGGGGGGTGAAACGTTTTAAATTGCCAGTGCAAATTCACTTTAACATTTATTAGTGATCGTAGGTCTACTTCATGCATGAACATTTACAGTGTTTTGAGCACACAGACTTAAAAAGGGGAAAGGAATAAGATAACATGGTAGGATTAAGAGTTTCTCCCTGATTCACACAACCGGCAAAAAAAAAAAACACTTAAAAAAAATAAGTGAAACCGCCTCCTAATAATCTGTAAGGACAAAAAAAAGGCAGATTTCATAATTCTCAGTACTGTATGATGCATCTTCAATGTTAAATCTCTAATCTAAACAGCAGCAAGACATGGCGACCTGGTCTGAGCAGAAAGAAACCATCAGGATGAATTCTATGTAAATTTAAGTGGTGTTAAGTGAATAAAAATTATTATTTCTGTTGACTAAATCTGTGAGTTTCTGTATTTTTTTCAACCTGGAATCGTCATAAAGGTCAAGTCAGATCTCTGACAGCAAACAAAGGTCAGTGACGGCGCCTAAGAAGTTCACAAAAACGTATTATTCATCTATAGACTCAGTGCAGCGGGCTCAGTTTTCCAGACTTTATTCGGACAAAGCTGCTGCTGTGTGCACATCTGATCGCTTAACAGCAGACGAACGCAGTGTGTCGGAGGTCGAACCCATGGCACGAGGGTTCAAAAAAGGTTACGGTCAGGCTTGAAAGACATTTTTAGAGGCTTAAGATAGATCTAAGCAAAAAAAAGAAAGAAAAAAAAAGAAAAATTGCACTTATCCCTGCTGCGTAACTTCAGCTCATAGATGCACAGAGACAAAAGTAAAGGAGAAGAGCTAACAACATGATCACACACATTCAGACTCATTTCTCATCTATTCTGTGAAAGATGTTCTCCTGCCGTCTCTGTACAGAAGACGTGAAGTGGTGCCCTACAGCTCAGTTCGCCTTTGCGTCGACATGCGTTGATCTATTGTCTTTAATATGCACATGAGAGAGAGTGCGTTTTTTGTTTGTTTTTTTTAAAGGCTTTGCTCTTGCGCACTTTACTCTAAGCCGTTGGTTTCAAAAAGCTCCAAACTGTACTAGATGAAAGAGGACATTGTGTCAACCGGGTTGCATGTGTTCAGTGCAGCAACTTAACTCAGCGAAGAACTGAAATCATAACTTGAAAACTGCAAGGCTCTGCAGGTTTCGTTTTTTTTCCCAAAGAATTTAATCAGGAGGTAAAAGACCGTGAAGTGTAATTCGCTACAATTCGTACCAATCTTACTTTGACCTCAGCTGCCTGTGGGGGAGGTGTGAGCCGTCTCATCGAGAGACGGCCACGCGGGGACCTGTAATCTGGGCAGCGTGCCCTCCATTAGCCTCTCCATCCATAGTCCCAGCCTGTCCAGCTTGTGGTGGACCTCGATGCTGGTGGCCCGGCTCGAGCCTCTCTTGGAGCCGCTCCCGTCCTCCCTGGAGTGGGAGCGGGACCGGGAGTGGGAGCTGGATCTGGACCTGGAGCGGGACTTTCTCCTGCTGTCGGAGGAGAACGAGGTCTCGGACGCGGAGTCGTTGGGGTCGTCCCCTGTGAAGACGGGTCTGAAGAGGCAAAAGTACTTCTTGTGGCCGTTGAGAGCCAGGACGTGTCCCGCATAGTCCGAGGACTCCTCGTCCTCGTCGGAGTAAACCCTGTTGTCTGCAGAGTCGGAGGCCGAGCGAAGGAGTGACGGCATCCACTGGCGGTGCTTATCAACATTGAGGAAAGAGAAGTGGAGGGTCTGCGTTCTGTAGAGGCACAGAGTCGTTGTTAAAGGGATAGTTTGACTTTTTGGCAAATTGGACCATTGCCGTAATCCCTTTAGTTTTAGGAGTTGGTTAATTATCTTTAATTGTTGGTGAAAGCTATTTTTAGAACAGCGGAGCAGAGCCGTGAGCTGCTCAGAGCTACGCTACGGAGGTTCATGGGATTTGTTGGTTTCCCTCATCAAACTCATCAAATACACAATCCAACAACTCCACAACGCTCTGGTAGACAAGTTGTGACCTGCACATTCACCACGCTATGAAATAATAACACAACGTCACATGACAGAGTTGTTTTAGAGATAAATTCATGCAAAACCGCTGATGCACGTTCCCGTCGGGACAGTTTTCCGGTGTAGTGGAATATACCTGTGATTAGTATTTTCCTGTCTAGTATTTTCCTTGTAATGAGTAGTAGCGTAGTTATTGAAGTAGTTGTAGTAAAACCCTGTTTTCAAACCTGTTAACTCCATTAGTGGAGACATTTGTGTACTGCCTACAATAAACCTGGGGCACAGGAAGGACACTTGTTTACTAATTGCTCTAGATAGTTAATTCCTACAGGGAAAGCAACAACTGGGGTAGACAGTTGTCGAGTAACACGTCTGTTGGATTGTTTTACTGTCTGAGAAAGCTAAAAATGCTTGTAGTGCTTGTGTACTCTGAACTGCTATCTGCTGTGAAGTGCTGTGTTCTGTTCCCTTCTCTAGAGAATAAACTTGGGTGCATCCGACTACTCCAGTCTTGTTCTTTGACTCACCACTCATAGAATCACGATTTCCGCGACACCGGCAAGAAGTCTCTGCATTTACCTTGAAAACAACTAACGAACGAACCCACTGCTATGACTATAGGGATTATGGCAATGGGCCAATTTGCCAAAATGTTGAACTATCCCTTTAATGGTGGTATAACATGACCAGATAAATGAAACAGAAAATAGATCTGACTGTCATGATTACAGCTTTATGGCCATGCTTACTGTACATACAAAACTGCAGGGGAGGTGCCAGGACACGAGACCATTCAGACTCTATCATCTGACATGCACAAATAGTTAAACAATAAAATAATGCAACTCAAAGTGAAACTTACCCAGAGAAAGAGAAAACCTCCTTTGCAAATTTCCTGAGCAAGGCGTTCTTGGAGGCGTTGGTGAGCACCAGAACAACGTTGATGTGACCGGGCATCAGCTTGACCAGGTTACTGGTGTACGTGATGTCCGTCAGCTCCGTCACCTCCACAAAGTCCTTCTTAGGAGGACGGCTGCGAGGAGACAAAGACAGAGACAGACAGGGGTTGAGTTCACAGGCAGGTGAGGAAAAGTGGGAATTACACTGCTGTGGATTTTGTCCCTTGAAATCGTTGATGAGTGAATGAGATGAGTGAATATACATTTACATTACACATCTTACACATGGTCATTTAGATGCTGTGCTACAGTTTAAAGGGATAGTTCAACATTTTGGTAAATTGGCCCATTGGAACGTTACAAGACAGAGTTGTTTTAGAGGTAAATTCCTGCAAAACCGATGATGCACGTTCCCGTCGGAGGCAGTTTTTCAGCAAGCAGTCTAAAACTGAAGGGATAAAACTATAGGGATTATAGGGATATAAGGAAAACTATAGGGATTATGGCAATGAGCCAATTTGCCAAAATGTTGAACTATCCCTTTAAGTGCTACAGCTATTCAGAATAAGTTTGTTTTAAACAGGTAAGGTTTTTGCTCTGAGAGGAAAGATGCAGGACAAATAGACAAACAGTTTTTCTGAACATGTAATTGCAGTTTGGTGGAAAATAATGTTCCAACTAGCACACGTCTTACTGCCCTAGTCTGACAGAGTGACAGATTCTGGAAAATGGCCACGTTGCACACTGACAGTGAGTTTACTGCTTGGCTCAGACTGAAACTTGGATGAGGCATCAACCAGTTGTAGATTAACAGGGACAAACTTACTACTCAACAGTCTCTGTTAAATTGTTCACACATTTCTTCATCTCTTTACTTGCTTTTTTTTTTACTCTGCCTTTTTTGTCTGGGTAAAAATATAAATTCATCAAGACTCTGAAGATTTTAAGAATGTGCTTAAATTACTGAATTAATACTAAACCACAAAGTCTCCACTGTCCTGCCAGTTGGATACACAGTTGCTTAGCTGCAAAATAACATTAAACAAGCCTCTTCCAGAGTCTGTGAGTAGAGGATGTTGCTCATGTGAAGCCGTCACGGATCTGCTTTGTCTGTATTCTGTGTCCACCTTGTGTTTGCTCAATGTCACTACATCACCTCGAGGTGTTTGCTCTGTTCGATGCATCGCTCTCCGTTTGTGGCTGCTCTCTCGGCTTTGGTTTGCGGGGCTTGTTCTCCCCTGGCTCACTAGAAAGAAAAAAAAAACAGATCGGAGAGAAAAGAAATCATCAGTATGGAGACTGACACCTCAGGAAGATGCTGGAGCAACACCAACCAACCAAACAGCAACTGGAGCCAAATCCAGGAATAAAACTAAAAGACAAACACATTAATGAACAGATTTCTACTGCAGAGCTATTCAGTATCATTAGGTGTAAGACATTTAAATCTCTCAGACTAATCCGCGGCTCCCACCTGAAGGCCTGGATGATGACGGTGCCGAAGAGGATGAAGAGAGCCGAGAAGATCAGCGACAGGATGGGCATCATCTCTCGCCTCGAGGAGAAACAAGTCATTATTGAAACAAGCAGGAGAAAACACACGACAGTCACTTCTGCCTCCATTTGGCCAATTTAGCCCTAATGACTCGTCGTGACGGGATGCAGCGAAGGAAGGTGTGACAGCATCTGGATGCAGGAGTATGATTCAGCTTCTGATATCAGTAATAAAATATCAGTGAAAAGTGCAACACACAGTCTTTGTTTCCATTTTTGTTTTGCTCTGAATGCTGCAGAGCCAGTGTTGTCTTACCAGTTTGAATAGAGAAGGTCATCATATACTTGAAGGATGTAATCATAGGCAGCGTTCATCCACTGAATGATAAAAATCTGACCAGAACAGAAGCAGAAGAGAAAAAAATGGTCACAATAAGATTAATCTGTGCATGTGTGTGTGTGTTGCATGTGTGTGCTGTGACTTACAGGCGCCATCTCGTTGTTCAGCTCCGGCAGCGTGGCGTCTGAGCTCAGATACGTCGGGTCCTTCTGGAGCAGCTCCAGTTGTTCGTGGAGGCGGTACTTGTCTTCCTCGCTGCCGTTCCAGCCGCCGCTCACAGAGCGATACAGGACCTTCCCCGCCTGGCTCCGCCTCTCCAGGATCACCACCTGTCAGCGGAGTTAAAGAGCACCCGTTATGTAACGTGATGTGTGTTCAGGGTTAAAAATAAAAGAGGATATTTCACAGATAATAATATTCAGTGTGTAATAATTTCATCCTTTATCTGTGCAATACAATGAGTTGCTTTCATTTTCATATTTTACAGTCAAAAAAACATTTATAAATGACAAAATCTGACCACAATTTACCAAAGACCAGTTTATAAATATACAAAAAATACAATATGCATGAGGTATATTAAGAGCAACAATTATTTGATACTATATTAAGACAAGATCACAATGCAGTTTTGTAATACTAATTAGTTGTAATTTAAAATGTTTATATTTTGCCAGTGTCTACACAGTTTCTATGTTTTACCCATTTGTTAACAAGAAGAAAGTGGAGTTCATTTAAATTACAATAATATAATTAATTTTACTTTGACCTAATTCTTTCTCCTTGATATATCTATTACATCAAATGATGTTGTATTTAAAAAAGGGGGTGAAGTGTACTACTGGTATTATCCTTGTTACCATTACTGCAATGTCCTTAGTAATAGTGAGGATTATTAAACTCATTTTAATAACATTGCTGAGGAAATCACAGCAGAAATGTGTTAAAAAGGAATAAAGGTCAAAGATGTTTTATGCCCATTTTTGTCTCTGCATCTACTTTAATGTTTTAAATAACTTTCGGGAAAATAAAAAGTCAAACTATGGGTAAAAAACAAACTGCAACGTTGGTGTTCAGTGAGGCTATCCAGACTCAGTAGTTTGATTTAATGTTACTAATGCATATAAAAGTCATATTATGTCTAAATTTAGTTAGTCTCGTCTCTGACCCTCCAGCACAAAGTCTTTCATGTTTGTTTAAAGGATGAGGTTTGTTTTACTATACAGATGTGAAACAGAGGTTGTTCTCAGTGTGTTTCTGACACCGACCTGAGGGGAGAGTGCAGCCTGGTTGTGCAGCAGGGCCTGGCAGAGCGGCTGCTGCAGACGCTGATACACGTATGCAAAGCGCAGCACCTCCTTTTTGTTGGCCGTGGCAAAGTCCAGGAAAGCCTTGTTCCCTGGAACGAAGGCCGGGTCCTCGCCGGTGATCAGCAGCACGCAGTACCTGTAAAACATCCACTCAACGTCAGTACAGACAGGTCTTCTTTCACCTCACAGGGTTATTTATTTTTACTGTAGGTGAATGATCTTACTTCCTCCGTCGGTGGAACTGCTTGACGGGACACAGCTCGTCAAAAAGCTGCTGGTTGACGAGCCGTGGCACCTGCAGGAACTTGTTGTTGGACACAAACTCATCCATGATCTGTCTCTTCATCCCTCTGGCCTGAGAGAGAGAGAGAAAGAGACAGAGACAATTCAAAGGATGTGAATGGCATTAAAGGAATAGTTCACCAAAAAAATCCAGAGTTGTTTTTTATTCCTTTAAGTGCATCAGCAGTGGAGGCCGGTTTGTAGTCCAACAAAAACTTAATATGAGAGTAATAGCGCGCGACACAAAAACGTCCATGTGTGCGGTGTGGAGGAATATTTCAAGGTTTTGGGGGGTTTTTTTGTTTTAGTTTTAGGGACCTATTTGTGTCAGGCACGATGCACAAGACTATTTAGGCTGTAAAAATGTCCTAAATGACGTAGTTTCCAGTAAACTCTGGACAACATCCCTCCAGGACACTTGTATTGCACCTTGTAATATTCCTAGTGGAATATTACAAGGTTTTTGTGTAGTTTTATGGACGTTTTTGCCCTATTACTGTACTCACATATAAAGTTCTCGGCCTCCTGGGTCTCCAGATGCACTTTGAGGAATAAAAACTACTTGAGTATTCATCAGCATGAGGGTGAGTCAATAATGACTGAATTTCATTTTTTGGTGAACTATTCCTTTAAGTAAGAAAATGTTTATAGCATGGTTGGTTGTGCAATGTGCAAAAAACTGATGGCGCAGTGGTGTCGGGTGCAGACGGCGTACCTGGATGATGTCAACAGGCTTCTCCGTGTCCTCCTTGAACAGCAGCATGGTGGGGGCGTACGTGTTGATGTTGAACTGCCGCAGCAGCCGAGCACAGCTCGTGTCGCCCTGATCCACGAAGCCGAAACGGACGTAGTCTCTGTAGGCAAACGCTGTTAACTGGAACAAGGAGAGTGGGGAAGATAACAGCACTTATAATGAACACAGCGGAGCAAAGGACAGAACAGGATGTGAAGACAAACTGAGATCTGTTTTTAAATCAGATAACTGAGATATCGTATTGGTCGAAGCTGTGATGTCATGCCGGGCGCTCTCTGGCCTCGGTGCTCTGTCTTACATCACCGGTGCATTTGATGATGATGTTAAAGAGGAAGTATGCAGGATTTGTAGCTTAAGCTATAAGCGGTTGTGTGATTTTTTATTATTTCACTTCATTTTTTATGCAGAACATCATCTAAATGCCATTTGTAGAGTTTTTCAATGAGAAAAATGTAACAAAACGGACAGCTTCAGCATTTAGTGAATTTTATTTGATGTTTCAAATGCTTTTCAAGAGGCACCGTGCAAGTTTAATTACTGCGCAGATGTAACTCAGATACTATAGATACAGCACAGCAATGTATGGCTTACTGTGGTTAAAAGTATAAATATGCAACTGCCTTTAATGTTGTTGGGCAGTTTAGGCCTACTATGTCCGCAGTACAAATCAGTAAGCAGACCGTCTTTATAAACAAATGCACATGGCCAAGACGAGGGTCAGCAAAACAGCAGAAAAGCAACCGGACCTACATACAGTAGTTCCTCTTTAAAGGAGCTATAACAATGGAGGAGTTATCAAATAATTAGCGAAAAGAAGAATGAAGTGGAGCCGAAGCAGCTGCTCAGACAGATGCCTCTGTAGCTGCTGTCAGGGTTTGAATTTATCTGCTCTCTTGTGTATTAGAGCAAACAGCTCCTCGGCGCTAAATCTTTGAACATTAAGCAGCTTGAAGAAGCAGACTGGACGGTTTCACACAATAATATTTAATCTAATTAGTGAGTGTAAATACAATACTTACTTTGTAGAGCAGGGGAATCACAGGGACTTGGTCAAACAAGAGGACGCTGGGCTTATTCTCCACTTGCCAGTTATCCAGAAAACTCATATAGTTGTTATCGTTGATCTGGAGAAACAGGGGAAGTCCTTGCTAAATTACATAACAGTCCACTGCAGCAAAGTCAAATGAAAGCTAGTACTTTTTATCAGGACTTCAAACTTTGTGAAGCTACAGATGATGAGCTCTAACTACAAATAATAAATAGCAGGGTTGTATTTTCAATGACAATCAGCACTGAAATTAATTTCCTAGCATTCATCCATGTAAAAAAATATTCTCTATAGCTTGATTGGGTTGATAAGAGAGTTGCAGTACTGTACTTGTGCATGTGTGCGAGCTGCAGTTACCTTCTCCACCAGTTTGTGGGGCAGCAGGTCGTCGATGAACTGTCGCAGGTGTTCCCGCACCACCGCCTGATGGAAGAAGGTCACCCTGCCGTTGAGCAGCGCGATGATGGAGGGAGCGCGGTGAGCTCCCAGCTGGTTGGCCAGACGACGCTCATAACCCAGGTCCACCACGCCGATGCCCACACCTGGTGTGAAGGAACAAACAGAAACAGACCGGTCTTATTGTACCAGATAGATACAGTACAACGCAGCTAAACACGAGTTCTCTTGCAACACAAATACACCTGAACTAATTGTATTTTTACAACGTTTTTGGACAAGAACGCCAGAACATATGAGTTTATAATGACCTGAAAGAAAAACACAGACACAGATTCCATCACAGACACAGATTATTTTGATTTAAACACTATTTTTGGTGAAGAGCACTGATATTATACTTTATATATTTTTCAATTAGTCAAATTAACACTATACAGAAGTATCACCCTGCTCTGCACCCTCAGCTCAACAGGGCTTTTAAAGCATCTGTATCTATAATGAAAAATTCACATGTCAACTATGTGTGGTATCCAGCTCGTTTAGGGGTTCTGCCCCTGAATGGAGGAAGTGGGGTATATGGAGAAAAGGAATTAAATGAGCACAAGCTATGGTACAGTCTATGGTTTAATGTACGGATGAACCGATTTTGTGCTCCACTCAGTTAAAATCCTGTAACTTCCATGTTTATCCATACTGAAAACAAACCCTGCTTGTCCTGAGGGCCACTGGGCACTGGGCTTTGTATTGGAAAGAATCTGGAGATACGATACATATCCCGAAGGGGGTTTGGCTATTTTTAGAAAAGAAGACACAGAGTTACAGTACATGCACAAACAAACAAACACAGTTTTTCTTATGCATTCATACTCAGATCAGTAGGAACTGTAGTTGTTTTTGACACCTGCCTTAAAGGGATACTTCACCCAAAATACTACCCTAACCCTAACCCCCTAACCCTAACAGAAATCCAATTAATTTTCCCGAACAACTTTTCCATGTGGCGGCTTCAGGACACTTGGGTCAGTACAGACGAGCAGTATGGAGCTATCTGGATGTGTCATAGTGTGTGTTTTGGACGATTCAAAAGTGAACTCTATCCACTGCCATTATATGAAACTGGAACTCCAAAAGTGTTTTGATGACTCTGAAAGTTTAGTGAAGTATCCCTTTATAATCTGTAAAAACCTCAAATGTGTGTACAAGAAGAATCAAGATACACATCAAAAAATGAAATATGGTAATCAGGCTCAAATTCAGTCTGATATCGCTTAAAATAGATTTGTTTTTCGTGCAATCTGAACATAAGAAATTCCCATCAGTCGGATGCTCAACAACAGAAAACCACTGTCACTCCCACAAGCTGCTGACAAAACACTGATAGAGCACGTCATAGAATCAATACAGAACCACATCATAAAATATTTGCAATATTGCTATATTTTAGAGAGGGGAGAGGGGAGCACTGACACTAACTTCACAGTGCTTTAAATGCATCTCTGGTGTCAGCTAACTGTTACATCTGGCTGAATCTCTCTCTCTGTGCCAGGAAGCCAAGAGGAGCAAATAAACCCTGATGAATAATTAAGGAGATGGCCAGCAGCTCTTTCTAAAGCATCTTAACACCCAAATCACATTTGTCCTAATGGCCCCGCAGCTTCGTGTCATTATTATTACGCCTTTTAGGAAAACCAACCTCAGTGCATTTGAGGGTGGAGGGGGTGATGATGGAGACTGGAGAGGCAGCAGAACTTACCCAGCGGCTCCAGCTCCTGCACCGTCTCCTTCCACACGGGCTCGATGTGGATGCACGCAAAGCACCACTCAGAGGTCACTTTGATCAGGTACGGCCTCTTGTGGCTGTCTGGAAGAACATCGCTGTTAAACTGTGCGTGGTGAAGCAGGTACTTGCTGTCTGCAAAGTCCCTGGACCTGGAGGGAGAGACAGGAGCGAGACAGGGAGTTCTTTTATTAGAAACAGCCTCCAGGGTGTTGTCAGCACATCTTGACCTGAGAGAAAAGTGTCTAATGTGTTCATCCAAGTACAAATCCTTCCTTCCTTCTATAAAACAGCAAATCAAACTCAACTAACTGGGACTTTTTCAGCTTGCCAATTCAAGAAAGACTTAAAAATATCCCTCTAAGGTCATTTGGATCTCTTTAAATTGCTCCAGTTTACAATGGTTCAAAATGCAGACAATAAAATCCTCATTTGTCATTAATTGTGTATTCATTGCTTGACTGAATTATTGACTTAAAGGGTCTTTGCAACAGGAATCACTCGGCTTTATGGTTAAACGTTATGCTACAAACCTACATTATAGGTTTTCATAATCATCATTATAATATCCAGGATTATCAATTTAAAACAGAAAGCATCAGTGACAACCACTCGAGTGACAAGCGACTCCAAGTTGAATATTGTGTACCTGGGGAAATGGAAAAAGGACTCGTCGAAGTAGAAGCTGCTGTGGAAGCTACGGAAACCGTGATGCTGGGACTGTCCAAACGGCTGGTTTTCATCCATCTGTCCATAGCGGTCAAAGTTGGACCTACGCTCTTCATTGGACAAAATCTGGGAGACACAGAAAAGAGAGGATAAACAGAAAGTGAAAGTGAGTGAGTTAAATGAGTGAATGAATGGGCGAGTACTTGGAGGTGACAGCTGGAGAGGTTTAATGGGATAATGTGAGTGATGCAAATTTGCACCCACCTCATAAGACTTGGAGACCTTGATGAACATGTCCTCAGCTTTAGGGTCCTTGTTCTTGTCTGGATGCCTACAAAAAAAAACATGATGACATCATATTTAACTGCAAGTATGTTCATTGTGGGGCAGATTATTATGAGCTGAATGACAACAAGCAGGGACAGATGGATGTTCACAACACACACAAGGCTGAGCTGCTCCAGCCAAAGATGTGATGATGGTGCTGTCAATCAAATCAATCAATCGATCACTCACCACTCTCGTGCTAGGTTCTTGTACGCCCGTTTGATTTCTGCTTGGCTCGCGCTCCTGCTAACACCCAGGATTTTATACGGGTCATAGTCAGACGCTGATTTCACCGACTGCACACACAAAACTAGCAGAAAGATGGCGAGAAACACCGGGCATGCCCCTGGATGTGGGCTGCTTCTCCTCCTGGCCGTCATCTCTCGCCGCTGTCCTCGCCAAACGTCAGTGAACTAGCAGCCGAGAGCTAACGCTTCAAAGCTAACTCTGCAACAGACGAAATTTAACATGCTAAGCGTTTTTTCTTTTACATTATCTGGTCTGCTAAACTTCCTGAACGTTACGTTTTAACTATAGACGACATGCTAGAAATTTCACTACGATGAGGCCATTTTTTTTCCAAGCTAATGCTGCTGGACAGACTCGGAAACCGTCACTGTCATTACCGCATTGGAATGCCATACTTCCGGTTTGGAATTTCAAAATAAAATGTTAGATAGATCGATAGATAGATAGATAGATAGATAGATAGATAGATAGATAGATAGATAGATAGATAGATAGATAGATAGATAGATAGATAGATAGATAGATAGATAGACAGATAGATAGATAGCAATGTGCAACAACATTTTTGAAGTGCACCAACAACAATTAAGGGTTTTTGTAATTATGCAGAGTTTCTCTACTGATCTGGGCTCTCAGTGGTCATCTGCTTTTTATATTTTGCTGGAGTGTTGGATTGCTTTTCAAACAAACTTCTTATTGATTTCAGAAATGTGCAACAACATTTTTGAAGTGCACATATCAACAAACAAAAACATTAATATTAGGGTTTTTATCACAATTATTACAGACAGAGCTTTGGGAAGAACAATCTACTGATCTGGAAGCTGCTGTTAAGATCAGATTATGGCTATCTTTCACATAAAGGCATCCTAAATTTTAAAGTGTGAGCAGGCTTCTAATTTTGGTAAAAAGAAAAGAATATATTAAAAAACAGAATAAACAAAAACGCAAGGCACACACGCACGCACACACGCACACACGCCCACACATACACTAAAATGAGCATGCCCTTAATGTTGGCAGACTTGGTTGTTAATAAGCCATGGAGTGTTGGATTGCTTTTCATTATGAATTCATTTCTTATTGATTTTTGAGATGACAGAAAACACAAATTAAGTTGCACTTTCTTCACATGCAGTAGCTAAAGTGGTTGAAAACATATTCCTATTGTTCATGTATTATATTCAGAGTCAGACCAAATAGGCCTAGACGGCAAAGGTAGATGGAGTGGTGTTACTTTTGTGTATGTAGTTAGTATCTTCTCTGTCATTTTTTTTCTTTGCATGAGAATGAGCTATCAGCAGGGCAGTCACTCTAAACACACCGTAATCAACATCTCTACCTTATGATGTGCAATTTTATTTAGTAGTATAGTCTGTTGTTTTTCTTTTGATCTATTTTATTCCCTCCGAGTGCACCTGAAAGCAGTTGCTTTAAAAAGGTGACTACAATGACAATAAAGCTCTTGAATCTTGAATTATTTTGAAGAATAAAAACATTACATCCGCTCTAAACCTTGGATTCTCCAAACGCTGGACACTTTACGACTAACGCGCATGCGCCAAGCAGCAGCTGTCTCCCAACCAACAGCACCCTTTGGTGTTGTTGTTCTAGTCTAAACATACATGCAATGATTTTTTTTTTTTTTTTTAAAGTATATTTTTTTGGCCTTTGTTGTTGATTCTAGAGATCAGGAAAACAGAGAGAGGGGAATACATGCAATGGTTTGCGCCACGCACCGCCCCAACATACATGCAATGATTTTAAAATAAATAAATAACTGTTGAATAAAAATAGAAGGTAAAAACAGGTGTTAACGACTGTTACATGTAATTATACTGTCATGTCACATATATCCAGCAGTTTATCAACGACATTTTATAATATGGGTTGTGCACACTTTTGTTCTTATAATATAATCTAAATAAACTGTGAACAAAATATGCATGTTTTCTTTTTATTAATTGTGTGTTTGTTCTCTGGTTTTGTCCCCCCTCCTCCTTCAGTCAGTCAGGGGCTTCACTTCCGGTTCCTTCTTCTCCGTCACAGACTCAGACAGAAAGCTCCACTAGACTAGAGATGAACACAGCGATACCTGGCTGCTCCCCGTCTCACCCTGCTCACTGCTGCTTTATGTGAACTGCGTGGCCGACGTCGCTAAACTTAAGAGGTTTTTTTTTTCTTTTTCTTTCTTTGTTCCCATCCTTCACTTTGTACCAATATGAGCAGCCTGTGTGTGTTTACATCCAGTGCAGCATTCAGCTCTCAAAGTGCGCAGAGGGTCTGACCCTGGTAGCTAACGTTAGCTCCACGAAGCTGCTGCTGCTGCTGCTATCTGTCTGTCTCTGTCTGTCTGTGTGTTTCTGTCTCTGTGTGTGTGGCCTATCATCTCCGGGACAGGTAGTTTTCACCTCAGCTAAGGTAACTAACAAATCCCCCTTTAATTACTCGCCGTCAGTGCATGTTGTTGCAGTGCACACAGGTCAGCGGCTAAGCTTTAGCAGGCAGATGGTGCTACAATACAAACCAACGGGTGTCAGTGTGTCTTGTGTGTGTGTAGCTTGCAGCTGATGGGAGGTTACTTATTGCTTACTTGGATAACTTTCTCGTAAAACCACACGATTCACATGCACAGATGATAAAATCAGTGCCAAATCTGGACACTCGCGAATCGAAGGTGCAGCTGTCAAAATGTCATGCCATGCAATGCTAATCTGATGTAATCTTTTGTGATGCTCTGAAACGTTTGTTTACATCTGTAATGACTGCAAACACAGCTGTAAAACAAGCTGAAGCTAATGATTTAGAGCTGTGTGACTGCCAGCTGCAGGCACTTGTTCTATTTATCATAATGCAAATTGATATTTTGTTAATTCTTGCAGAAATGCATTGATGTTGAGTTTGGAGGATATTAAGCTACACTTGAATTAATTAACTCTGTTGTGTTTGTTTTGTTTTCTTCACAGACTGCACCATGAATCTGCTGCGTCTCGTGTGCCGCCACAAGACAGCCCTGGTCATCGGCACTGTTTGCAGCTTTGCCGTAGTTCTTGTCTTCTTGGCCAGATGTACCTCAGAAACCCTGAAGCAGGGCCACCCGGATCCTCCAGGCTTAGCGCCCCGAGCCAACGCTTTGCAGTCGCGTCCAGAGCAGCATAATCCCCCCTCCACATCTAAAGACTTGTCAGCATTTCTGGTGGTCCTCATCACAACGGGACCTAAGTACACAGAGCGGAGGAGCATCATCCGCAGCACCTGGCTCGCCAAGCGGGACTCTGATGTCCTGGCCATGTTCGTGGTGGGAACTCAGGGTCTTTCCGGTGAGGACCTTCAGAACCTCAACACTGAACAAGGGCGGCACAAAGACTTGCTCTTACTGCCCGAGTTGCGAGATTCATATGAGAATTTAACTCTCAAACTGCTCCACATGTACTCCTGGCTGGACCAGAATGTGGAATTCAAGTTCGTCCTCAAAGCAGATGACGACACATTTGCTCGTTTGGACCTGCTCAAAGAGGAGCTGAAGGCGAAGGAGCCCAGCCGGTTGTACTGGGGCTTCTTCTCAGGGAGAGGCCGAGTGAAAACCGCCGGCAAGTGGCGGGAAAGCTCGTGGGAGCTGTGTGACTACTACCTGCCCTACGCGCTGGGTGGAGGCTACATCCTCTCCTCCGACCTGGTACACTACGTGCATCTGAATACAGGTTTCTTTAAGACTTGGCAGAGCGAGGATGTGTCGCTCGGCGCCTGGCTGGCACCCGTGGATGTCCGGCGGATGCACGACCCGCGCTTTGACACAGAGTACAAATCGCGTGGTTGCAACAACAAATATTTGGTCACACATAAGCAGAGCTTGGAGGACATGTTGGAAAAACACCAGACTCTGCAGCGCGACGGCAGGCTCTGCAAAGAGGAGGTCAAGCTGCGACTGTCGTATGTGTACGACTGGAGTGTGCCGCCCTCGCAGTGCTGCCAAAGGAAGGATGGCATTCCTTAATCTTTGTCGGTTTTACATGGTTGAAATTGGCTTTTCATTTGTATCATTGGAGTCTGGAAACTTAAGGGATGATGTTTTATTTTTTAACCAATTCTCCGTTATGATTGTCATTATTTAAGGTCATGTGGCCGGTATTAGGAATTATTGTAGAAGCCTTAATGTTGTTAGAAACCTCATTTGAGGTTTTTAAAACCTCCCACTCTGTTTATGAAAACAAAAAAGGGCAATTTCTCTGATTTATTTTTATTTCATTTTTCCTGCCAGGGGCAAATAAGGATCTACTTGGAATTTCCACATATTTGAAACAGGGTTTAATAGTTTCCATGTGACTTGAAACCACGTCTGGTAGTAGTAAAATACCGAGTGGTTTTTTAGTTTTATGAATCTTTAGCACACTTTAGAGCCCCCATGTTAATCTTGTCGAGGTTTATTTCCATCTGGTTAAATGTGGTTTACAGAATTAGTCAAGTTGCTGTTTTTTCTGTTTTCACAGATATGATGGGGTTTTAAATAGTGCTGCAGCTTTTATTTTGAAGTCAAGTTTTACAACTTAAAAATGCCGTACCATCACCAACGGAGAATTGGCTGAGAAATACCCCCCCAACCCCTCCCAACTCTCAAATCAGGAGCCAACTTCCACCTTTGTGTCCTTTTTTTGACCCACAAACTCCTTTGGCCTTGTTGTTTGGACCCATGATAATGTCAGTGCCCTCCTCACCGCCAGTTTACCACATGTGCGGCCTACTTCTCTCTGTCTGTGCTTCTTCTACTGTACGTCTTGCTAAATATGTTCAAACACTATGGGAAGTTTTAAGTGTAGTAGATAGCACCGGGGGAACGCAGACAGGAGTTTCTTACCCTGCCAAGATGTCTACATTGTTTTGTTTTTTTGTGAAAGAATTTTTTTTTAACGTATTTTATTTATTATTAATTTATTCTGCAGCAAACACAACACTCTCCTGGGGGATAAGATGTTACAAAGGTACGGTGGATGATGTGGTTGCTGCTAGGGAGTAAAAATTTGTAAACACAGTTTTGGGGGAAAACTCACGTGGAATTCAAGAAACTCATGGAGAAAAAGAGAAAAGTTCACTTTTAAATGTAAAACTCTTTGTTTACGGTCGACGACACACAGGGTGGAACGGTTTTCGGAGTCGCACAGAATGTGTAGGAGACAGTGGTTGAATGTGATTTATTCAGCAGGCGTTCTTAATTAATTAATTTTACTGGAGCCTAGTCTGTGGTGATATTTACATTTTACATTTCCAAGGCTTAAAAGTCACACGTCAAAGTTTGGTCAGTACATTTATCTTCACAGAGATCTCAAGTCATTTGTGAATGTTTTGTTTACAACACACGACACAGTCAGACTGAGAAACCTGATATAGTAGACTACCAGCCGGCACTTGGTCACTTTTTAAACAAGAAACACAAGTTCATAAATCATTCAATGATATTTTTTTTTACACGTTAGGCTCTGGCCATCTGTGATGTCACTAGCTGAGTCCCAAAACTTGTGAAACTGAAGTGTGCGCAGTGGAGGAGTCCTGCAAAAAAAGAGCAACATCCAGGTTCAAGCCTGTGACTGCTGTCATGTCGTTATGTGACTGTTTCCTGATTCAAACCAACTTAAGTCTCAGTGTTTTGTTTTTACGTACATTGTCAGCCTCCTTGGATGTTTTATTAAATTTTTTTAAATGGATCCTTGGTGTTTATTTTCTCATCCTACACGACAGAATGCGATAACCTAATATAGGCTACTATGGTACGAAAATCATCCAGTATATCTGGGAAAGTGCAATTCTCTGCACCGCTCATAATGCAACATCTTTTACACCTTTTACACGTCATAACTTCTAGTCGTCTCCAATAGGAATTTACTTGATCCATAATGCTGCTTTCTGGAGTTAAACATTTTTTCTCAAATCAACAGTTATCAAAATACAAAATGTCATGAACTGTATATAAAACTTTTTTTTTTAACACAGATATGGTAATACCAGGTTAACAGTGGGTGTGAAAGCTGCAGTTGCCAACTGAAGACGATCCTCCAGTGACTAACAACACCACAGAAGAACCTGTATTCCTGCAGCTCTCGATGTCACGATGAAGAAGCGTGGACGTGCTTCAAGGTTTTTCTCACTTGGATGAACTCTGGTGTGTTCTTCTGCCTCTCGCTCCTTCTCTTTTCCTCCACCTCGCACTGCAAGAGAGGAAACATCTGTGAGTTTATATCCAGTTTAGACACCCTCCTTTGTTGTGTGTTTTACTCTTTATCCAATGCACGTACAAACTGTAGCCACTGTTTTCTTATGCGAAGCTTCGCCTCCAGGTCGGAGGCAGGGTGCAGGGCCAGCTCTGCCTGCCTGTTCCTCTCCCTCTGTTTGTGTTCCAGCACCCGCTGCAGCTCTGGCTTTATTCTCGGCAGGAGGCCTCTGAGGACACAACAAAAATACTAATAGAAGAAGAGCAGCGAGGACCTGACAAAAATGAAAATAAAGAAGCTCAGACTTCTACTAAAAGGCATCTTTCCACCTGACAGATGTTGATTACACGGCTTAATTACTGCACAGGTGCCTCAGCCTAAAAGGCCGCTTTAAAATGTGATGTTTCATTTTGAAATGAAAGACAGTTATTGGTTTGAGCTAAAGACAGAAATCCTTTGACGAATGCAAATCAACTGTTGCTTCAGCCGTCCAGGTGGCTGATCCCAGATGAGCTCACAGGCGGGATGTGGAGGTCACGTGCCGGTGGCCGACAACACTGGAAACACCTGATGATAGTGAATTATGCATCCTTTCCATCCAACAGGCACTGGCTCAGGTGGATAGGCTATTCATCTATGTCAATTACGCATTAGACCATCTCCAAAAAAAAGAAAACCCCACTGACCAGCCCAGTGCAGTAAATCACACTGTGTAATCAGCCTCTTGATAAACCACAGCTGTCGGGTGGATGGATTACCTTGGCAAGGAACAAGTGCTCATTAAGACAAAGTTAAACACATGTGCAAAAAATTAATGGAATAAAATATTCCATCAATCTCAGTCTGTGTAGGTAAAGTGTAAATAATTCACAAGATATTCAGTAGTTGGATGTATTTCAATCGAAATGTGTTCAGTCCTTTAAAAATTCTGGATTTTATTGAAGTTGCATGCTTTATTTTGTCTTTCTCAGACACCGGTATGAGAAAACTTTCCCCTTGTTGATAGATTAGCGGTGATCTCCTGAGGTGTTGCCCCCTGTGACTTGATCAGTGTTAAACACCACCTAAGTATGTCGTTTATCCCCCGGCTGTAGCCCCGGTCAGCAGGACTGGGGAAATCTAAGAGGATTCTCGGACAGGAGGTAAATGAAATGTTGACTTGATCCTGAGAACTTTCTGTGTGGCCGTTTCAATCTGGCTTAACGACACAGCAATGTGAGAAGATGTCACATGGAAAAACAGAAGATGTGCGTAACAACATCATCCTAACAATGCAAACAAAACTTCCACCCAGAGTCAAAGTTAATGTTGATGCACCTCAAGTGATATTGCATTTACATTGACATTTACATGGATGAGCGTGTGGCTGCTGCCATGTGACCCAGTGAGAGCTCGGGGTTTTCTCACCGTCTGTGACAGAAGAGCAGCTCTTGGTGAAGTGCTCTGTGTTGGGGAGAAGCCAGGATGGGATTTGGCAGCTTTCTGGGCCTGATGAGGTCACCGCCCTCCTGTTGTCCAGGCTCAGTCACCTGGCCAGGCTGCACCATCCAGCATTGATGTCTCTCTGACACACATAAACAAAGGCCAGCAGCACACATGTCACGAATGAGACAAACTTCTGTTGGTAGTAGAATAATCTGTGATCGATGGTGACTTTTGACAACGTCTATTTATTCTTCAGATTCATTATGAACTAGTATTTTGTTTTATCTTACCTATTCTGTTCCGAAGACCCATTTTTTGTGACACCTGCATGAGTGAATAGACGACAGGTAAGTCTTTGACAGATAGATCACATGCACGGACCGGTCTGTCCACACAAACTGAATGGCACATTTAGTTTAACTGGGAATAAGTGTTTTATAGCTCAAGTGGCTTGTGAATTACATAATATAATACATTTACTGATAAATCTTTCATGAGGACTTAAATGGTCTTTTGTCTCTTGGCCTAGAGAAACTGCTGCAGTTAAATGTGTTTCTTAAAACAGTCAGTGCACATATAAATGATAGGAAATAATTATGACGTATGAGTAGGAACAGCTGTTTAATTATTTAAACTCAGATTTCTAGTTAATAACTGAATCAAAAACGATCACTTCAGGCAACTTCTACTGAATCTAGTACACGGTATTTTCATTTAAGGCCCAGTACTGATCGTCTATCTTTAAAAATCTGAGCCCAGAGCAAACAATTCAACAATTTAATCCTGTTTTATATGAACATTTATTTGAAATTCAACTAAACAGCCTTTCGTTCAATCTTAAATATAGGTGATAAAACCAATCTTACCTGTGTGCAATGGTAGAGACGCATTGTCGAGAAGAGAGATGTGCAGACACAAGTGCAAGAGGAGAAGAGGAGCTCACTGCTGTTGTCAGGTGCACGGTCAGCTGTAGTTATAGTGAGGCTGATCTGAACAGGTGTGCCTCTCTGTCCTGTGATCAAATCTTATTAACCGTCTAACGACCCCTTTGTTCCACTCTCGTTCCCAGGAGAGAAACTTCTGTTGTCACAGAGGCAACAACAACAACATACGGACGGATTAGGATAATGTAATAATGTGAAGATTAGGATAATGCAACGTGGAAAGATACAACAATGCAAACAATGCAACAATGCTTTCTGAACACAGTTGTTATAGGTATAATCCACATTCACATGAAATTCTGTATTGTCTTCAGTGTAAGGTTATAGCCTACTACTGTCTTTATGGTCCGAAAGTTGGAGGGGAAAAAAAAGACTAAAACAGTGAAATTAAGTCTGTGAAACAATTATAAACAACTGCACATAACAAATGTGAATCATATGAAAACACAGAGCTGGTTATGGTTTCAGTCCTCCAGAAACACACTGAATTGAAATATAGGGCCTACTGTATATGTGAATAAAGTGAAAATTACAGTGGTAAATATTGTAATATGATAGAGAATTTTCATTGTGATGTCAAACTGAAAATAATAATTTGTGAACCATCAATGCATCAACCATGTGATTTAACCTATAAAATACATACCTGTTTTTAATCTGAACAGAATGAGGTTTAGGTGTAGCTTTAGGCTATATAAAATTCAATGTGATGAAGTCTGTACAAATGTTTTTTTTATGATGATATCATGCTGTGGTAAAAGCAGTGCATTTTTCAGTGTGAAAATGATGCAGGTGATGATGATGATGACGATAACGATAATAACTACACATACAGTACAGACATTATAACAGCCATTATTGTTCAATATTTACTGAAACATACCATAAACTGCATGGCATAATGTTATGGTTTGTCTGCAAGCAACAAAGGGTGGTTTGGGGTCTTAATGTTGGTACCCAGATTACTCACTTGACGGAGTGGGACTGAGGCTGTTGGGACTCTGCAGTGGTGGATGTCTGTCCACACAAACGGCTCCATGATGCACCTGCAGGGAATGAGGAGGAGTTGATGTTATAATGGTGTCGGTTCAAAGCGGTGTGGGCGGAAGAAGCTCAGATTAATCCTCTGCTGCTGTGCCTCAGGTGTGTCCAGGTGTACAGCTGCAACAGAGACAGCAGCCTTCTCCCCCAACTCTGTGTTAATCCTGCTTTTGTCTTTTTCCCCCGCTTCTCCCTGTCCCTCCACTGCAGAACAGAGACCACATCTTGTTCCAAATGTTGTGAGCAAAGTGAGCAAAGAAAGAGCTGACTAGCCTACGTGTCATCAATGTGCATGGACACCCTGAAAATAAATTCTTGAGTCGGCCTCTATGTATTACCATTTTCTATTTATTTCAGGCAGGGCAACGATAACAGACAGTAACAGACAACTTGCCCTTCATTCTGATTTAATACCTTTCCACTATGTCTAATGGAACTCTGATTGGTTTTATTGTTTCTAATGTCATGTGAAAATGTATACTGTAAGCTGAGCATCCTGTATTGATTCAGTAGGGGACAGTGAATTTTATTTTTCAATGCAGGACCATCTTGTATTATACAGGATGATCCACACTGGCCGCAATGAAAACTTCTCCTTTACTATCAGTAGGATTCAAACCCAAGCCTCTCAGACCAAAGTCAATAGTATTATCAAAAGACCCACCCATCTGGATGTATCAAGCCATCAACTTCAGCACCCCAGACATCACACTTCCTGAAAATACTTACTAATAATGACAGCAAAGTTAACATTTATTCATTAAAAGAAAAGTTCTTCTGAGGTCACATTGTGTGTTGCTGGTAGATAACTATAAACTAATGGGGGAAAGTGCATACTGGGAAGAATGAATATGTTATAGCATTTCAATAAACTGATAAATATGGAGCTAAGGCAGAAGAAACTGTAAAAACTCATGTATTTCAAAGGGTGGCGGTAACACCATGGGGGTAACACACACTGGACAACAACAACTTACATAAAAGCGTAGAAGAAGAAACGTGAACCAGTGAAACCGGAAATGTCAACCGATTGACTGCGAAGTGAATTACTGGTGAATTAATACATCTCCACTTTTTTGTTAAGGATGGATTGTTAATTTTTAAAGGAAGAACCAGTCACATAGCGTCGTTCAAGAGCAGAACTGCGAACATGACAAATGGTAGGTGACCTGTGTCGTGGGGAAAACTAGCTTAGCCGTTAAGTGTCGGTAGCAGAGCAGGCTGGCGGTGTAAGTTAAGGAGGCTAGAGGCTAATGCTAAGCTAAGCTGTAGACGTGGCCCTGGGCAGCTCTGTCCCACTGTTAGCACCGAAAACTGATCCTTCATCACTTATTTTAACTCTGTCGCATCTTTTCTCTGTTGCAATTATAAATACCCTGCACTGCTTACCATCCGCAGGCTCCACCGTCTTTTCTTCAAACCTCACGGTGCTGGAAAACATCGTATTTGTTTTCTGGCTACAGCTTGCTAACTTGCTAACTAGCATCGAATAATATATCTTGATTAATACTTCCAGATAGCTACAGCCAGCCAGATTTAATTATTGAATTGTTAAAAACATGGAGCTTTTAACTCATATTAGCTCTCAAAATGTCGAATCTGCGTTTAGCTTGTCCACTGCAGGCGTGGTTACATGAACAAGGGGGTTATTAACGCTGCTGCAAGTGTATTAGTGTCAACAACACGTAGGTAAAAGGGAAAAATAAACAAGACAGAGGATGTGCTGTAGTTTGATTTACTTTAGACAGCAGAAGCAGCATTAGCTAAAAATGAAATTAAAACCCCTTTGCTCGAAACCTCAACGTTAGAGGAGGGAAGATGCATTTCATGGTGAACAGGTTGTTGTGATGTTGTGTTCTTTGTTTTTTCACAGTTTATGGTGCAGCTATATTCATCTAAGTATGACAGAAAGAAAAAAGTGTGGATGTTATTTCCACAGTGCATTTGTGGATGTGTGGACTAGTGCATTTATGTTTTCATAATCAAGGGAAGTGTATTGTTGTGATTGCTGTTTCTGTCTCATTTCATTCAGCAAATAGTGGTTGTCATCGTTGTTTACTGTGTGATTAAGGTGTTATAGTAAACAAACAACCAGCAGGTTTCGTAGGTGGATTGATATGATTATTATTATCCTCCCCTCTTCCACAGTGTACTCTTTCGACGGCATCCTGGTGTTCGGGCTGCTGTTCATCTGCACTTGTGCGTACCTCAAAAAGGTGCCTCGGCTCAACAGCTGGCTGCTGTCGGAGAAGAAAGGAGTGTGGGGCGTTTTCTACAAAGGTAGAACACACAACTATACAAAATGTCCCTGGCAGCACACATGTCTGAGAACTGAGTTTTCATCATATTATGCATATTATGCAAAATGTGCAGTTGTATGCAAAGGTTTTGGTCACCCTGTGAGAACTGCATACAGGCTTATTTTGTTGATAACAATAAGCAACCCCCTGCAAAAGTATTTTTCATCAAATTTTAATGCACTAGTTCCCGTATATTAAATGAATAATAATAAACTTTATACCACCTTACAAAGCCTGTACTGTACACCTCCGAAATGTCAATAAATCATGTAACTCGTACTTACATATTAGCAGCTTGCAGCCATGTTGGCACAGTGACTGTGATAGTATGAGGAAAACACTCTCCTGCCATTTTAGCCCGGGCATAGCAACCCAGAAGTTAGCAGAGACCTAAATAAAGGTATGCTATTACTTAGTATTGAGTTGGCATTCCTGTACAGTCAGTGACCAGTGATCCTTCTTGGTGTTGGTGATGTCCTCGACCGCAGCTTTATTTAATTAAGGCCTGTTTTAGGGATTTAAATCTTTAGTCTCTGTGCAGCAATTTAAAGAAGAACTTCAAGTCACAACTTTTCCACTGTTTTGTAAGCTTCCAGGCAACCCATGTGTATTTTTTCAAAGAACCTGAAATCAATTAATATAGTGGTAGATAAGTATATATAACAGCCACGATGTGTATATTTCCGTAGTTTAATCTGTCATAGACAAGATCGAACTTTTTCACGGTCGGAAAAATGGCGCTGCAGCAGTGCTGATCTTGCAAAGTTGTTTTACAGCCAAGAGAAGCATGTGGAAGGCAGAGAGCCTCCATTCTCCCTGTAACAAGTTGAGCCATTTATTAAACCATCACAATTACTCCAAAGCTGTTTCATTGGAAAAAATGTAGGATACGATAAATGTTTTCTCAATTTGATTTATATCAGAGACAGAGTGACTGACAGACCTTGATTTTTTGTCCAAACACTCTATGTAAGTGATTGCTGAGGAAGATATAACTAGTTTAAAACTTATATTAAAACAAATAATCACTTACTTATAGATCAAAGTCATTTTTATTGGGATTTAAATCTTTAGTCTCTGACACAAACAATTAAAGAGGAACTTCAATCCATGTGTTTTTTTCTTGCTGTTTTTCTTAATCACCCTCTTGATCCATTTGCATTTGTTCTCAGCTGCAATAATTGGGAAATCAATTAATATAGCGGTAGATAACCTTATATATCATATACGATGTGTATATTTGTGTAGTTTAATCTGTCACTGGAAAGAATTACAGTTTTGCGGGGATGAACTCATCTCAGTGGTCAGTGCTGATCTTGCGGGACACTTGATTTTTCAGCCAAGAGAAAAACCCTGTGGACATGCATGTGGAAGGCAGAGAGCCTCCATTCTCCCTGTAACAAGTTAAACCATTTATTGAACCATCACTATTACTCCAAAGCTGTTTCATTAAGGTAAAAATGTAGCATAGTTCCTCAGTTATTACAGAAAACCTGTTTCTCAATTTGATTTATTCTGTGATGGTAATGCTGTTTATTGTCTCCAGGGACACTTGATTCTCTTTGACCATTAACGCACTCTCCTTGGCTGAGTAATTAGTATCACCAGTCTTAAAACTTGGAGTGAAAAGGGCAATAAGCTGCATACTTATAGATCAAAGTCATTAATATTATTGTCACTTGGAAAGAATTGCTCACAGACACAAACAATTACTCACATCCTTCATCCATGTGTTTTAAATTTCCTTGTGGGTTTTCTTCAATCACCCTCTTGATCCTTTGTCTCTTTTCTCAGCTAATATATAAAACGTTCTGGGACACGGCTTACATTTTTTTTTTTTCCTGATCTCTTAACTTTTCTTAACAGTGCGGTTTGTTCTTGAAATTTTCCTTACGGTTTGAACTAAAGAACTGGACGGGGGTTGAGGGGCGGGGATGAACTCATCTCAGTTTGACTGATGTCATGAATGGTTCCAGGATTACTTGGACATGAAAAGTACCCTGTGGACACAGAGACAAGAGTAAAACTTTATAAAACAACCCAGTTGTGATAATTGGATAGCTTTATATCATGACTGCTCAAGATTTGATGATGTATGTAGGGATGGTGTGTATGTGTGCACTACAAGACAAGAAGGGCATCCTGAGTTGAATTCTGCCACCTTATATTTTTTATAACTAAATGAATGAGCCTGTTTGGTGACATGGTTTCATTCTGTAGATGGGTAATGCTGTTTATTGTCTCCATCCACACCCCATAATTATTTATAATGAAGGATGCAGGATCGAATGGCGGCGTGTGCATTATTACCCTGTACCTGTACACAACCTGAAGTTAGCCTAGCTGTATATATTTTCAAATAAATATGACCAATAGAGATTTCCCAGAAGTTATGTCTGATCAAAATGAAAAATGATCAATTCTGCTTGCTCCCAGCTATGCTGTGTTTTTTTTTTTTCTGTATCACTTCTTCTGCCAAGGGTGGAGGGGACCGTAAACAAAGCTAATATATAAAGACGTTCTAGTACACACTATACTTTTTTTTTTTTTTTCGATCTCTTAACTTTTCTTAACAGTGCGGTTTGGCTTCTCATACATTTTCCTTAGGTTTGAAATACACATTTTATACTGATGTACGTATGTTGTATTTACTTTGACGTCTAATACTAGATTTGACCGAATGTCATGAATGGTTACAACTTCTTGGACATAAAAGTTCTGTCACAGAGACAAGAGTAATAACTTTATAAGAGACAACTACCGATATGTTGTGATAATTGGATAGTTTATATCAAGTCTTGCCTCAAGATTTAAATGCAATGCCAAATAGGGATGGTGCTTCTCGCGCCGTCGAATTTGCATACTGTTACTCTGAGTTGAATTCTGCCACCTTATATTTTTTATAACTAAATGAATGAATTGTTTTTGGGGAAGGAATGCAATGCAATTTTGAGTAAATCCCTGATCAGACAATTTCTGTGTTTGTTGTCTTTATAAAGCAAATGTTGGGTTTCAAGTGACATACAGTGCCTATAGTATATACAGTATATCCACCTTAGTCCTGTTTAGGTGCGTTAAAACCTCGAATGGGAGTGGTTGTAAGTTTAAATCCACAGAAAACAGACACACAAAAAAGAAAAAAAAGTCCTCCAGATCAAGTACAAATCATGTGTTGGTAGACTTTTATCAGCTTTGAAGATTTGTCTTGTTCACCTATGTGTAGTTTTGGCTTCATGTCTGGCGTTGTTATACCTAGATTCAAAATAAAGCATCTCACCACAGGATTTCCTCCAAGATTTCTCTGCTGCAAAATTCTCTCATATACCCTGCAGACCCTGCTGCACAAAAATCCCAGAGAAATCCCCTCAGTGTGGTGCTGCCCCCCCTCCTCAATGAGTCATAGTGTGTTTTAGCTGATTCGCTGCAGTATCAAGCTTCCAACAAACACATCAAGTAGCATAAATGTCAACAATATTTTTGCTCCTGTCAGGCTATTAAACCTTTTTTTTTCATTCTTTTTCACAAACTCTAAGGCAACAGTATTTGCATGCATGTCTCTGATCTTACCCGGTGAACCCTGTAACAGCTTTTACATTTCTCATAAGCCTTTTGCCACTTGTGCTCCTTTTTCAAAAACCTCAATTTTGCAAGACAACCCACTTTCAGCAGGTTTGCAGCAAGACCACATTTTCTCGCACTGAGCCAGAGTCAGTGCTGTGGAAATGGTCTTGTATCCATTCCCTGACTGAGGTCATTGTATATGATAGACCTTTTTCGTGACTGTCATTTTGACCTGTTATACTAGACAAGGAACAGGTGTTATTAACAAAAGGCACAGCTCTATTCACCTGTCACAATGAACCACAACAATGAGCCTGCAGGCACAGTCGCAGGACCCTGAAACTGCTTTTCCTGTCAAAATCTCATTTATTAAAATCATTTTTGACTTCTTTTTTTTCTCTCTAATGATGAAGCATAGTTTTACTAATTGACTAATTAACTGTTGGATCTTCCATTGTGATGAACGAACAGTAAACCGCCACGCCCTGATTAGTCACAGGTAGTTTCCATGTTAACAAAAGGTGTCAGTATCCACAGTTAACTGTGTGTGGCTTAAAATGGGTGGAGGCTGCCACTCTTGTTCAGTTAGTTATAATTACAGGTTAATTGTTTTACAGATGGCTTTGACATTAAACAGTCGTATCTTTCTCCTAATGGCCTCCTGGTGGTTTACCAGTAAAACATGAGTAATATTACAGGAAGTGGTCATCATTTTGTGTATTTGTTGTTACACTACAATGTTCAGACATTTTTTTTTTTAGCAACAAAGTCTTATTGAACCATTTTGTCAATTACAAAACTTCACCTGAATGAACATATATGTAGGCATCATTACACAACATTCAGAGAACGACATATAATATGACAAAAATGTTTTATTATAAACAAGTGAATGGTATAATGAGCTAGTGTTCATAATTGTGTTCATTTGCTATTACACTACATTTTAAGTGACATAGCTCTATTAAAGGATTTGGTAAATTACAAAAAATCAATACTCAACATGAAACAATTTATCCACATAAAAGATAAGGGGTTGAAGGTTAGGGGAACGCTTGTAAAGCATTTACTGTATGTCAGCCCATTTCTTATTATTCATTATTTTAAATGCTCAGGTAATGGAGGAGGATTTGAAAACTTGGCTCCATGAACAAGAAACATCCAAAATATTAGCCTTCATTTCAACCATTATTTAAGCCTCGAAAATCATTGAGGTTTCCCACATTTGCAATGATGACAGTCAGAAACAGAAAAATACACATCAAACAAAGATTAAGAAAGTAAAACATGAGGAGACAATAATGCTCTGTAAAGTAAAGCAGGTGCAAACAGAAGTGAGGTTGTTTGAGAGCAATGTCTTAATAAGAGTGTCAATCACAAGTATGTTTTGAAGATGGTTACATGGTTGGTGCACAAAAACAAAAGGCAGATTTTTCTAGTTCAGAGTGAACCCGTGGGACTTGAAGTGTGAGATAGTCAGCTGAGCGGGTTTGGTAAATTCCTGTGGTCCAGTGCAGCTTGGATGATATAGCCTTCAGTATATGGTGGTAAATATCTAGTAAAGGCTTTATGGATACAAAGATAAAAGTGTTTATTATGTAATAATTGGCATCTAATTTGCTTTAAGTAAAAAAAAAAATCAATTTTTAAAACAACTTCATCAAAACCAGTAAAGAAACATATTTGTTATTGTTAGTTTGTTCCTTTTATGTGAGATAATATATTTATACGGTGCAGTTCACATTTAACTGCTATTACGTCATGATACCTGAAGTTCATTTTTAACAGGTAACACATGTTCAGCCAGTAACCACCGGTGATTCCCACTGGAGTCCACGTTAGAGACGGGACATCCCCTTTTTGTTTCCCAACACGGCACAGCTGCCCAACTCTCGCGAGATAACGATTATTGCTGCCCGCCCGCCCGCCCGGGAGCGCGCCGCTGTAGCGTGCGCGTTCTCCGTCCCGCGCGTCCGTCCGCCCCAGCGCATCGAGAACAGTGTAGGGTGAAAAATCCAGCGAAAGCTGGTCCAGACTGAGCTGAGCTCCCTGACCCGAGCGCGTTCAACAGAGGAAGTTGTCTCCAAACGCCCCGACGTGCACGCAGAGCTGCAGACCGTTTGTATCCTTCGCTGCACGACGGCACCGATTTTGCACGACTGTCCGGCAGAAGTTTCGAGTAATCCGGGACCGTGTCGGTTTAGAGTTGCAGTGTGGAGCTGTAGTAACCACAGCTCGTCGTGCCACACACACATACACACTACAGTGACGGGGAGGAGGAGGAGGAGGAGAGGAGAGAGGGCAGAAGTTTCCGCTGCTGCCTTGTTTTGTCACTGCGGGGCTGCTGCTGCTAAATCCGCAGGAATGTCGCAGAAGGAGAGACCCACTTTCTACCGACAGGAGCTCAACAAGACCGTGTGGGAAGTCCCGGGGCGGTACCAGAACTTGTCCCCCGTCGGCTCCGGCGCTTACGGATCCGTGTGGTAAGCAGTTGTTGCAGAGAGAGTAGTATCGAGAGCACGGTTGCACAACAGAAGCGGGTCCCCAGCAGCCAGCCTCCGAGGCCCGGCAGAGCTGCTGCCTCCGCGGGCTGCTTATCAGCCGAAGAGGGTGAAGCGAGGGGGGGAAATCACTGGTGCTTTTTTGTTGTTGTCTTTGTTTACATGTTACGGCTGCTAGGAATTGAGGGCGCACCGTAGTCTGTGCACGCTTCGGAAGGGCTCGCATTTCTTCGGAGGGCAGGCAGCAGGCAGGCGGGCGGGGATTATTTTTGTTTTTGTGCACATTATTGTTGTTGTTGTTGTTACGCCTGTCCTGTGAGCACCTGTGTGTCTGCAGCCTATGTCCCGCTCCAGTTTCCAGCAAACCAGGAGCAAAAGTTTTATCGTCAGTCCCCGCCGGTGTTACCTGTGCAGACGGAGGTTGCTGCTGTTATTTCTTATTGTCTTATCTGTGTGTCTTTCGATGAGTGGCATGTCCATGCTTGCATTAGTATCAGCCAGAGTGGTGCCTCTCCTCCGTGAGATACAATCTGTGGTCACGATGATCACAGGCAGGCAGGGTTAACAACACCTAGTGAAACAATCGCCCTTTCCCCCCCTCCACCACCACCCTCTGGGACACAACAATTACAGCCCCTGCGTGTACAACCTCGCACTTTTTTTTTTCTTTACACATCCGCACATTGCATGCATTATGCATTTTCAGTTGGGTGCAGCAGCCTGCAGAGTACCAGAAGGTCACGTGGTTTTCAGAAAGTAGGCCCCCCTCGTGCATGGCAAGAGCTGCTTTTTTTTCTATAGGAGCTCATCCAACGACGATGATGACTCTAGAATGATGTCACCCTTTCTCCCCTTGTGGTTCACCCATGACTCACAGTCCCGAGGTTAGGTAGTGGCCTCAGCTGTGACGCCTTTTAGTCATCACGTAGTCATTGGATGGCATCGTATCATAATTATAACTCCACTGTTAATTTGGACCCCTGCTCCTGTGTACATGTCTGTGTGTTTTCCAGTTATTAGTAGTGAGTAGAGTTGCTGAACTATGACCTCATTTTGGTTATTATAGGCAAATCAGCAGAAAGGAAATACCAGTACCGGTATGTTGGGTTCCTGTGTCATATAATAAATAGCCTACACATGAGGACCTGGAGTTACAGAGTGCATCAGCATCATTGTTTTCTGCACTTGAGGAAATTCCTTTGTGCTTTCCTTTTTGAATTCGACGAGGTCCCAAACCGAGATTCAGGAGGAGTTTAGTTCACCTCTCAGGAACACAGAGGAGGAGGAGCATGGAGCCGGGTCGAGTGCCACGGTTGGCTCACAGTAAAACTCTGTAGGTAAAGTGGTGCAAACAGCAGGGGGTCATTAAAACCCTTCACAAGGTTTCTCTTCAGTATAAATATAACCATGCAACAGCAGCAGCAGCTACTCCACTGTGTCAGCTGGACACACGCATTGTGTTAAAACCATTTTCCCTATCAGTCTGTCAAATACACCTCTGCCTCCTCTTTTTTAATTTTTTTTTTGAGGAGTAGGAGAAGTGTATAGAAAGAGAGAGCCTATGATTTGTATAGATAGTAGACTGCTGTGTGCTGATGGCCTTTTGTCTTTTAGTTGAGCAAAAAACATGATGTGAAACTGATGCAGACTTACAGGACATGTAGGTTTATTAATATGAATGTCAAAATGATGAAACCAAGCAATTTGAATAGAAAATGCCACCTAGGTATCTGTTGCCAAGCATTATAAAGCTTTTAAATAAACCTTTTTTTTTTTAAGAGTGAAAATAACAGTGCGGCTCCATAATAATACTTTTCTGTCTAAATAGCACAGATATCATCTGCTGCAAAGGCAAACCACCAAAGTAATCCTAGTAACACTGAAGATAATGGCCCTGTCTTCCTGTAATAAGCCAACCACCTTCTTTATAACAAAGGGAATTATTCTATCAAGCCAATTCTTTTGTATTGCTGCCTTGCTTTGCCTATAAGAACATAATGTTTTCCTGCTTCCTGCTGTCTGACATTTATACAGTAGCTTTCGGCTGTTTCTTCACTCTCCAGACATTTACAATGATACAGATCATTCAAAAAAAATCTGCTGCCGATTTGCTTCAACAGGAAATTTCTGCATATTTAGAAGACAGAAACTTCTCAGTGCACTGCAGCTGCAGCCCAGTGCACTGAGGTAGAAACAGGTGCCGTGTTTAACTTTTTTTTTTTTAAATCACATGTCCAGTAAGTGTTTATTTTGCAGGTGTATTTAGCACCAAGCTCTCAGTTTGCTCCAACGACCCCCAACCCCCAGCAGCACAGCGTTTCCTCAGCTGACGAAGCATCTGCAGCTTTACATATTTTGCTGATTAAGAGGGGATTTAATGAGGCTAATCTGGTGAGAAGCTGCAATATTGTGGCCCAGTCTGGTTGACGCACCTCGGTTTTTCAACCCGATACAAATGTGCACCGACTTGTCAGGTCTCCAAACAAACACACAGAGGAGACTTAAGATCGAAACCAGCAATTTCACACGGCTGGAGCTCCGACACTCATCCTGGCTGCATGACTGAGTGCATCTGATGTCAGAAGAGTAAAACCATTCATTTCGGTATGAAGTTATGCATCAGGCCTCTGAGCCTGAAAATATCTTGGCATGCAGACATCACGGGCACTGTGCTACTTAAAAAGGGAGAACTTTTTAGCTGCTTTTAAAATACCCAGCCAGTGTGGCGTTCAAAAAACACACAATTGTTCTCATGGGATCCTAGTTTTAGACGCCATAAAAGATCTATTGGCTGATTTTAGCGTATTGCTCAGATATAGTATGTGTGTGGTCATGTTTTGAAAATAACTCCTGGCTGATGCAGCGGGGTCTAGAAGTCTGTGACCACTTTTCCATTCCACCACTTGAATTTGGAAAGTGGTGTAACAGTCGGTCGGTCGTGATCTAAAATGGATGAAATCAGAGAATATTTGCAAAGAGGTCTGTTTCATTTAAAGAAGCCTGGCTGCCTGTGTGTGTGGCACTAATGTTATTATAACACACGGTGCGAAGCATCAAATACACGGGATACATTCCTGGAGTTTAAGCCCATGTTGCACACAGACAGATGTTTCAGCATAACGCTGGTGTTTCCACCCTTCCTTGAAATGACCGTGCTTGCATTACAACAAGCACTGTCATCAAGTTTCTTTAGAGAAATGAGGCCATTCTTTTGGACCATTTCTCTCTTTTTCTACCGTGACCCCTCCTAGTTGCAAGTTTCCAGCTGCGTAGACGCGGCGTGAGTTTGGCGTCATTGTTTGTTTTGCAATACACAGCTGTCAGAAAAAAAACCATGCAATGTTAAAAAAGGATCAATTAGCTCATAGGAAGGGAAATCTGATGGTTCAGACTTTTTAGAACGGGTTCTTTGATCCCCGTCTCCCCTTTTTAAGTTTATATGTCTTGGTAAAATGATGATAAACAGTTGCACCATGACATTAAAAGAGATGCATGTGGAGTATTGAAGTGGAGGCTAACCACTGCAGACCAAAGCTGAAGCTGCACATGCTACTTGTTGTCAATCAAGTTCATGTCAAAGATCAAGTGGATGCTGCGTTTAAAGACTTGTCAGACCTCAGAGCAGTTACTGGCACAACAACAACACCACATAGTTGTGGGAACCAGTCGACCCGGGAGATGAAGGAGGGGATGGTGGAGGAGTTTACTTTAATCAGAAGCTCTGTTTGATGAGCACATGGGAGAATTAGTGTGTTTATTACGCCACGTGATAATTTGATTACAGCTGAGATGATTGCTTCTGCTATGTAAACACTTTAACCAGGTTATCTCCCCTGCACTAAGGTCGTAATTACACTAAAATATACACACCGGAAGAGAGATCAGTAAAACCTGTTCCACCTCCCGACATCGACGGCGTGCACGGCGACGTATTACTCCGCCTCGGGCCACTGAGTGCAGAGCAACAAAAAAAACCTTTACTGTCGAAGATTTGGATCTGACAGAGCATCGTGATGATGATGATATGTGTGTGTTCAGCTACAGGGAAGCGAGATGACGACAGGGAATGTGGAAGCGATCGCTGCCTCATCTCGGTAGTTAATCATCATGCAGGCAGATGTTTTGGTTATAATTTCTCCCCGCGGTGTCGTAGCGCTGCTCCTCAATATGTCTGTTTGTAGATTTTATGCCGATAATAAGATCTTAGACGACTGGTTTAGTCATTTCTCAAGCGTTAAGTTGAGTTTAAAAGCAGGAATAGTAATTCAATTAAAAAAAAACAACCTTTGTTTAACATGGGAGTCAGAAGCCGTTCTCACTGTCATGTTTGGAAAATAAAAAGGAGACACATTTTTGATGATGATGATGGTGATGATGATGATGAGGATTAAATTCTTTATGCAGTCACATCACATAATACCTACAAACATTATCAACAAGGTAGTGACTGAAAAGGTACAGGCAGAAGCATAATGCTTGTATTAATGCCTGTCCTACATACCAAATGAAGCTACCCAGCATTCTTACAATATAAAAAACAAACAACAAGCAAACAAACATACATTAAAGCAAAACCAATAAGATTAACAGTACTTCAATATATAGTAGTAAAGTAAATTAAATATCAGAGAAAAACAAAAAAACAAACAAACATTAAAGCATCAGTCAGTGATCCGGTCGTTTCGGCTAATGCTGCGTTCAAGGCAGGCTTTTGAAACCGTAAGTTACAGCTTCAAGTCACAACTACGACTTTGTAGCGTTCCAGGCAACCCGTAACTCGTGTTTTTCCGTCCTGTTGCCTGTGAAAGTCACTATAACGGCCTCTCGTAACTTCTGACCCGTGAACTCGTACCAGATCGAACTGGTACGAGTTCACGGGTCGGAAAAACACAAGTTACGAGTTTCCTTGAACGCACCATGAGTTAGCAGCCCCCGCCCTCGTCAGGCATCTATTAGTCTTCGTCCCTACGTCACCACATTCACGCGCATCCCTTGGCTGCACACACAGCCCTTCATGCCGTTCTCTCTCCTCATTGGATAACACTTGTATCCCACAAGGAAAGTTTTCTCCTGGGTTACAGCAGAGCAGAGTGACGGAGAGACTTGTGTTCCAGCTGAAACACTCTATGTAAGTGATTGCTGACGGAAAATAGGACTATTTAGGACTTACATTAACAAAACATTACGCTGAATTATGCTTTAACATTTGTAGCCAAAACAAGACAATAATTCAAGAGAGCAGCAGTTTTGTTAAGTAAAACAGAAAATAATGATGAGTAGTCGGATTCAATTCATTTCACTGTCACTGTTTTGATGTCTCATCAATCACAGATGATGTGCTATAAGGTAGAGGCTGATGTGACAGGTGTTGTGGTGTGTGTGTGTGCAGCAGCATGAATATACCTGCATATCAGACTCTGATAGTTTCATGTGCATGTACAGTATGGGATGTGATGTGTAGAGGAAAAACACCATCCGTGTCGTGCGTCACTTTTAATCTGCACGAGACGAACATCACAGTTCTCACTCTGCTGTAACAGTTTATTTCCTCTATTGTGGGTGATTAAGGAAGAATTTATGCAATCGCCCTTTTTGCCCCCTCCCTGCCTCCCTTGAATTTCATGTGAACCATATGTCTGAATTAAAGTGAACTGATGCTCTGCTCAGTGCTTTCCCATAATGCTGACCTCAAAACCTTGCTGCTTTTTACAGCTCCCCTGTTTATGGCCATTTGTTATTGCACGTCCATTTATTACACACTAATTGTGCGGTGTATGCTTAGAGCCGTCTTGTTTGTCCTGCAGATTAGCAGCAGTTTTTTTTTTCTTTTCAAAGACGGTGTGTGCGTGCAATGCATGTGCCTTTTTTGTTTTTTCATTTACCTTTTTGGTGCACTCTTCTTCTTCTTCTTTGTTTACCGAGCAGCTGACTTCTCCTTCCCAAGTGACACGTATGAAAAAGTTGTTCTGCAAGCCAAGAACACAGAGTACACTGGGTGTGGGAGATTATCTCTCTGAGTTACTGGAAGAAAAAAAAAACACACACGGCTTATCTTAATGTTCTCTCTATGGCCGTGTGGCATTCAGGATCATAACCTGGTCACTGACTTATAATTATGATCACACACAACACGCAGAAACCTCGACGCTGCGCGGTCATCTGCGTTGAAAAGGTCATCAGTTCAGATCTCAATCAGCTTGTGAAACATTACGCACAGAGGAAATCGTTCTCATCTCCTCCCCGATAACTTTGACTTTAGCTCAATCGGGGTCAGTAGTTCAGACAGGTAGTGTTCGTGGTTAGCTCCTTCTTTTTTCTTTTTTACAGCACCACTCCCTGCAGCTCCTCCTCTGGATTTAAGGATGTGTGTTGTGTGTTTCAAAGATTGCAAAAGCAGTTCCTTGAAAAACAAAGTAAACCCCACTGATTAAAGTTTTACAGATGGGACCACAAAACCAGGAGCATACGTTTTGTTTTTTTTGTCAGACTGATTTTGCAATCATCATGCATTCTGCGATTCAGCTCTAGTGATTGACCTGGAAGGAATGTGGTTTATTGTAAGTGGGTTGTGTTCCCTCACAGTACAGGAAATGCAGCAATGTCATGCTTCTTGGGGAGGCAAGGCCCATCTGCCTCTCTCTTTGTCTCTCTCTTGTTTGCCCTCACGGCGTCTTTGTGTCTGTCTTGACATCCCGGTAAAAATCCCGTCCAGCTTCGAGTCCATCGACCTCATTCTGCAGTTTTTCACTTGAGGGAGGCCACTTGTGCCACCAAAACAACCGGAGCACATGTCACTCTTGTGTTTTCTTTGTCCATGTTCTGCAGACCGACTCTTTTCTCCCTTTGCGCTCTGCTCTTAGCGGGATGTTCTGCTCCGTCGTAATGAAACAGAACATGAATAAATGAACAAAGACCAAAAACAAACACAACCAGCTCCAGCAGAACCACAGGTTCTTGCACCTGCTGGTCTTGATTCAGTCGGGTTTGTTCAGACACCGGGGGGGGCGGGGGAGGGGCAATTTGGGTCACGCAGATAATTGCCTGATGTTTTTTGTTAAAGGTTTGTTTGTTCCTCTTTCAAATATGTCGTAATACCTGAGTGCTTTTTTTTTTTATAACTGGAACAACGAGACGGGACTTTGATGGATTGCTTCTATTAACAGATATAGAGACGCAATAATGAATTCTCAAATTGAGCTGTTATGATAATAATAATAATAGATTTTCAGGACTTGATGTAATGCTGTTGGTTTTCAACAACACATTCATCCATGTTCCCCAAACAGCTTTAAACTGCACACTCAAATAAGAAGTGAAGCCAAGAGCTCGGTGTTATGCAATTACTTGTGCTTTGTTTACTGGGTTATTTTCCTCCTACGCAGTCTAGTGAAGCATCTCATTATCAGTGAGATCGAGGGAAATGTTTCAGGTTGTTATATGACAATTGTTATTAGCCTGATGTAATGAGTTTACCGGTACTTTTTTCTCCTCAATTGCTTTTACACCACTTGCTTTTTGTTTTCTGTTTGCAGCTCAGCGTATGATGTGAAGACAGACCTGAAGGTGGCTGTGAAGAAGCTGTCCAGACCCTTCCAGTCCATCATCCACGCAAAGAGAACGTACAGAGAGCTGCGGCTGCTCAAACACATGAAGCACGAGAATGTAAGTCACCTGCAGTCACCCCCCCCCCACACAACCCTCCAGCCTTAAAGTCTCACTGCTGTTGTACAGTGTGTGCATTGTCCTCCAGTTAAAAGACTGCAAAAGCATTCACTGCTTATACTTTTTCCTACTATATCATTATGTCTTTCTGACCTGCAGCTTATGACGACCGGAGCTTATTTGAATGAATAAATTTCGAACATGTATAAAAAGAAAAAGAAAAAAATGTATGTAAATATTGTAAAAAAAAATACATTAAAATAAAGAGCTAAGATGTAACAAAACACCGCACATTGTTCGAAAAAGGAGTGGGAAGGAGTACAATACTTTTTAAATTTCCCTCCCCCTTTTATCTGCAGAAAATGTGACATCAACAACAGACTCTGCTCTCAGGAATGTGCCTTTACTGTATGTGCGTGCGTGTGAACATGCATGTGAAAGTCGACATGGAACTAAAAGCAGAGGCTGAAATCAGCCGACGCGCCGCTTGTTGATGTCAAATTTTCTGCAGATTTTTTCTGAATGAATGTGAAAAATTGAACGTTGAGTTTACCAGAAAAAGTCCAGTTTTCCGGCTCACAAAGACTCCTTTTGTAAAAGAAGGTGAACAGAACCCCTTTAGAAGACACTGTGATGCATTGTATACATGCATCACTAAAGAGACATCCAGCCTGTAAACATCCAAGGCCTAGAACAGTCGGCTGCGGTTTCTGTGTCTGTGTGTGTTTGTGTGTTTGTGTGTGTGCAACCCAACACCTCACTGTCCCTCCTGCCCACACCACCACAACAACAGGAGCTGCTGAACCCTGCAGGTGGATTCTTTTGGGGGGAAAAAAAGCAAACACAACTGTTAAGAAGCTTAAAGTTGTTTCATGTTTCATGTTGCAGCGTCGTAAACACGCACATGATCACAGGGGCCTCCAGTCAGCAGCAGGAGGGGGGGCGGAGGCGGGGGGTGGATGGGGGCGTGGTTGTGGTCGGTGTGATGTCCTGTGTGACGAGCTCTGCCCCCCCACACACACACGCACACATTAAACCCAGACACAGTCTCAGTTCTTGCTGCATCCAGCGACCATCACAACCAAACAGAGGATCATTATGTGTTATGTAAGAAGAGTTTCATGCTTCCTCAATCTGAAGTGCAAGTGGGGCTATAACTTTCTTTTCTAAGGAGAGGGGTGTGTGTATTATAAAATGTCCTCAGTAACTCTATATTAGCTAACGTAATGGGCAGAAATGGCTCGTTACGGGAGCTTGGCGATGAGTGACTGCTGCTTTCTCTGGTATCGTCAGCCTGCAGGCACAGGGAAGTGAAGTGAGGCAGTTTCAGAGGATGCACTCACAGAGCGAAGAAAGAAACTGCAGCTTGAAGAATTATGGAGCATCTCAAAGGAGAAGAAGAAGAAGAGAAAAAACACCACCAGCAGCAGCAGCAGCAGCAGCAGCAGTTAGAGACCCAGAGAACAGCAGTGAAATGAAAAACCCGTCTCTAGGAAGTTAATTTGATTTAAAACGAACATTATTTTACCGCCTAATTGCCCCGAAGAGCTCATTACTCACACTGTGGAATTCACGCAGAGACCCCGAGACGCCGACATCGTATACTGGCGTCTCATCAGCTTTTAACAAATGACTGAGATGTCGAAGTTATTAACGAAGATCGGATCGACAGGCTGACGTTGACTTTTAGAAAATATGAAATATGTGATTTAAAGCGACTGCTCTGAATGTGACCCATAAAGAAAAAGAAAATGCACAGTTTCTACTTGCATTCATGTGTTTTAGACAAATTGCTAAAAGGAAGCAGATTATGTAAAGAACGTCACATGATGCTGCCAGACAAAACGTCTTGCACGACCATCTTATCCTTGTTTTTTTTTATTTATATATATATAAGCATTTATTATGAATATTTATTGCACTGCTAGAACAGGTTGAACCCTCTTGTCTGGGACTGAGGGTTTAGTGCTGTGCGGTGCTTTGCTACCTGACAGGTAGGATTTCAGTATTTTGTAGAATCAGCGGCTGAGTTATTGTGCACGGTGCAGCAGCTCGTGTCACAGATAATAAATAATGATAACTGCATAGGCCTATATCAGTGTATATATATAGTGTTGTAGCTGTGCAGTCGTCCTGTTAGTGATTATTAATGAGCCTGTTGTTGTCAGCTTCTGTTTCATCCTAACAGGACAAATTGCGTAAAGCTGCTTTTTTTTTTGTTCTTTAAGCTTCAAAGTGTTTTAATCCCACCTATGCTTTTTTTTTATATATAGAGAGGGATTCTGTGTTTTGCTCTCACTGTTGCCAGGAGACTCCCTGGGTCTGGATTTTTTGGAAAGCCCAAGCCGACCAATCAGCTGTTTGTTGTGGCGGCGGTCGACCAATCGGCTTTGAGTTTGTGCCCTGTGTGGGCGGGCTTGCTCCTGTGTTTTTACAATACCTATCCTCCTCCATCCGCCTCTCGCTCTCCCTCCCTCTCTCTCTCCAGGGGGGTGGGGGGCGCTCGGGGCTGCTCTCTGCCAGTGTGTCTGCGTCTATATGCGCATGCATACGCAGTTCCTGAAGATAAACACACACAAATGCCACATGATTACCCCTCTAATCTGTTTCCTCTTTGTCCTTCCTCTTTCCTTCATTTGGTTCAAACTGAGACTTTGCATAAAACGAACCCTTTAATGTCCATTAATCATCCAATTATTCTTTGTATGCAGCACCAGCAGCAGCTCATCCTATTTATTTTATTCTACTTTCACACATTATTCTTCGCAATTTGGTTTGGTTTCACACGTTGTGTATGGTTTTCCTGTCGTGCAGGCACAAAGCCACATGTTTTGCTAAGTGGAATAAGCAGCAGTTGAATGGTCGTGAATCTGTAACGAGCCAGAGCAACATATTCACAATATAAATGATACCAGAAGCAAACAGCCATTATGGGAACAAGCATGTGGCAGCACATCCCTCTCAAATTCCCATTTCCCTGCGCTCACACTCGCTGCTGTGTGTGTAGTGTCACGTTGATGCACAGGCGTCGTTGTATCTGTTGTGGTTGTTATTTGCCAAATGTATGTGATTCATCCATTTTGATGAAGAGGAAAACCTGTTGTTGTCTCTGTAATTTGATGCTGAAGTGAGGAGCCCTTGAAACTTGAGTCGGGTTACAGAAGCAGGAATTCCCTATTGGGTTTTTTTTTTTAATAAAACAAACGAAACTGGAGATACTGCAGAACAAAAGAACATCGAGTGCTTTGATTCTGTGGAAATGTCGCACACCCGCGGGCCGTCACTCTTGTCAGTTTGTCGTCTTTATCAACAAACAACAACTGCGGTGATTGTGGTATCGGAGAGGAAACGGTTCGTGTTTTTACTTTTAAGACGCTTCAGAGACGACAAGGTGGCAACGGTGACTTAAAGTGGTTTTTGTTAATGTTTCCTGACTTCCTACTCTCTCTTTCTGTTTTGTTTTTCCCTGCAGGTCATCGGCCTGTTAGACGTTTTCACGCCAGCCACGACTTTAGAGGAGTTCAACGATGTGTAAGTCTCCTCATTCACTCTTTGTCTCCTTCTCCTTGATGTTTTTATGTCTCGGCCTCGCTCCCCGTCTGAGCTTCTGTAGCTTTAGCTTCCCTCGTCCGAACACAATGAAACCCTTGACATCAGCAGACGACTGCAGGATAAACTAGAGACACGCACACATAGACACTATAATCCTACAGCTCATAAACTTCATGCGAGTCCGTCCGGCATGTGGCACGTTGTACCAAGGTGAATGGAGGGGGAACATGTGCACTGTGCACATTACAGCTAGTCGCCATGGTAACAGCCATCTGGCAGTCTCTGGGGGTAGTGTGTGTCAGTGTGTTTTTTCTTTTTTTATGTGTGTGTGTCTGTGTGTACAGAATACTCAATCAGTGTCCTTGGTTTCCCTACGTGGTGTGGCGTCATCAACATGTCGCACATTTGTGGAAATGTGAGACGGATGGACACACACACACAGAGACACACACACACACACACACACCAGATACACACTGATGCTACACAATAAAAAGTGACAGTTCTCCTTCAGGTGAAACATGCTGAAGTGGATCTGAACAGTGAAATGCAACAGAGGCAAAGACATGCACAGACTCACAGCAGGGCCGATCTCTGGTTGTGGAATGGGGTCAGATGCTGCAGATATACCATGCACATGCACACGCACACGCACGCACACATAAACACTCATGCTGCAGCCAGCCGTCCAATCTCATAAGGAAAGAGTGAAACAATTCCTTTTTCCTCTCTTACAGCAAGAGTCAATTATGCATGAGCCACTAACTTTTCCTTTAAAACAGGCCCATTTACTTTACGGATCATAACACTGCAAGCACCAACATGGGCTGTGTCTGATTGGCTGTTTGATTTGCAGGTACCTGGTGACTCACCTAATGGGAGCAGACCTCAACAACATAGTCAAGTGTCAGAAGCTGACCGACGACCACGTCCAGTTCCTCATCTACCAGATCCTCAGAGGTTTGAAGGTGAGTGAGGTCGGCACGGCAGCGTGACTCTGTTTGTTCAGCTCCGCTCTGCTCTGCTCTCGCCCCTCTGCTGCTTCCTCACGTCCTCAGGCTGTTGTTCCTGGACCGACACTGAAACTCTCTGAACTTAAGACACTAACCTCGATTTTGTTGGAGATTCAAGTTGGAAACTTTTGTCTGTTTTTCTAACTAATGGCCCATTGAATCAGAATCAACCTTTTATTGAAGGTTTTCTGCTGTACTATACTATGACCTAGATATAGAAACCCTGAAGTAAGAAGGACCACTGTTCAAATATTTGAGACTGAAGTTAGTGTAGCCGATTCTAAAGTTGTGTTAAGTCCTGTATCTGTCTTCCTACACATGCAGTCACGTTTTAAAGGGACCTTTAATTGTCGGTGCAAGCTATTTTTAGAACGGTGGAGCTCATGGGATTTCTTGGTTTCCTTCATCAAACTCATCAAACACACAATCCAACAACTCCACAACGCTCTGGTGGACAAGTTGTGACCTGCATGTTACCAGATGGAGTTGTTTTAGGTAAATTCAGAGACTGTTTGTTGAAAAACTGCCCCTGAAGGCAACGCGCATCAACGGTTTTGCATGAATTTCCCTCTAAAACAACTCTTTCTGGTAACGTTCTGTTATTATCTCATAGCGTGGTGAATGAAAGTTGCTGGATTGCGTATTTGATGAGTTTGATGAAGGAAACCAAGAAATCCCATTAGTCTCTGTAGCATAGCTCTGAGCAGCTCACGGCTCTGCTCCGCCGTTCTAAAAATAGCTTGCACCGACAATTAAAGGCAACAAACCTACTGCTATGACTATAGGGATTATTGCCAAAATGTTGAACTATCCCTTTATAAGTTGCAAGTCATAATTGTTTTCTTCTTCTCTCCAACAGTACATCCATTCTGCAGACATCATCCACAGAGTAAGTGATGACCACAGTTATTTTTCATCTCTCCAGAGCATACATATGTTCCAGCGCTTGAACATCTTGAAAGTGGATCAGCCGAGAAATGATTAGGAGAAAGTGATGTGCAAACAATAAGTCAATATCTGTCTTTCCTTCCTTCCTTCTCCTCAGGACCTGAAGCCCAGTAATCTGGCTGTGAATGAAGACTGTGAGCTCAAGGTCAGAGCAGTTTGTTTTTTTAAATGTTCACCATCTATAATTTAGCTGATCGTTGAGTGGCAGGTGTTCATCAGGCTGCACAAACATTTACACAAACATTTTCTGCAGATCCTGGACTTCGGTTTGGCGCGGCACACGGACGATGAGATGACAGGATACGTGGCCACCAGATGGTACCGAGCCCCAGAGATCATGCTCAACTGGATGCACTACAACATGACAGGTACGCACAAGACGTTCAGAATGAAACTGGGCAGAAATAACTTCCTATCATTTGAGCGTTTAGGGTTCGATTTGACAAAGGCACTTGGACTATAATGGAGGGAAGAAATAACACTTGAAGGTTATTTTGTTGTTTGCAATAGAGCATGAAAATCATAAATTTAGCAGATATGTTTGGCTTTTTCTTTTCTGGCGTCAGTAGGAAATGATGAGTGTGATTTGAGAGGAACTAGGGCAGCTTTTCAATTTTCTGCCTCATTCATCATGACGTCAGACGCAGAACTGGCCAGAATGTCCAAACCAAGACATTTTCCCCATTTGCTGGATGTTGCATTTTGCCTTGGCACAGGACTTCATCCCATCATTTTTTAAGAATATCACACAACACTCAGCAGATGTAGCTTTTATTTTTCTTTCTTTCATTTCTCTTGCCAGGATTTAAGAATAAAACAAAGTTCTGCTTTATCCATTAGTGGTTTCACCAGCAAATGTTAAACAGATTCTGCAAAGAAATGCATGCTGAGTCATTGAAGTATCAAAAAGTCTTGAGTTGAACATTGCAAACTGAAATCCATGTGTCCCCCGTGCAGCTTTATCAACCAGATTATGCAGTTAAATTGATAAATCCTGTGCTAAAAGAGATTTATTGATCATGCTGCATGTTTTTTTTTATTCTACCAGTGGATATCTGGTCGGTGGGCTGCATCATGGCCGAACTACTCACTGGACGGACGCTCTTCCCTGGCACAGACCGTATCCTTCCAACCTTGTGTCACTGCCATGCAAAAATAAAATGGCTTTCTGGACTCAACTTGTAGGTATTGTGATAATAGATGGATGCAGTCTGCTCTCTCCACATTGGACTAGATTCACAGAAGCTGCATAGAAAGAATCACTGTGTGCTGCCCTGCTGTCGGCCCTGACACAGAGTGTGGCTTTGTTTTTGAACACCGCAGGGTTTCAAACACAATTTTTCTGACTTCAAGCTGATTCAAAAGCTGTGCTGAGTATTGAATTTTGCGAGCTGCATGCCAAAATAGTCAAGGAAGTGTGTGTGTGCATGTGAATGTGCGTTGGTGTGTGTGATAGAAGCTGGAGCCCTGTGTGGGTTATGATTCACCGCTGCCCGCTGTTGTCTCCACTGTTTCTCCACGATGCCGTGCACCTTCCTGTTTCCCTCCCACATAGCTTCCCATGCACAGCAGCAGAGCATTCATATGTTCAACAGAAAATCACAGGAAGACACTGTGTAATTAGGGCACACACACACACACACAGTCACACAACCACACACATACACACACAATCAAAATGACAGAATTTAAGTAGTGGGCCATGGGCCATGGTCAAGTTGAAAAGCATGAGGTGGCTGTTGCATAATGTGTTTGTGATCCCTGCTCTAAGTGATCACTGCATGCTCTGACTCTGTGTGTTTGTGTGTGTGTGTGTGTGTGTGTGTGTGTGTGTGTGTGTGTGTGTGTCAGAGTGCATCTATTTAAATGTGTGGCCTCCTCTCACCACATTTAAATTTCCCAAAAAGAGGTGGTGGTGGAGCTGCCAGCACCTGCAGAGCTTAGATACACGACAGTCTCTCTGATCCGGGTGGTTTTCACCTGTCTCAATGAAAGGTGAGCTGTGGCCCGCGCAAACCGACCGAGGCCACAGGTGCGTGGGAGGAAATCTGAGAAGAAGAAGAAGAAAAACCAAAATGAGCTCTAGTGTCTTAGAAAAAAAACTCCCACACCAGTCAATTACAGGTGCAGTGTGCAGGAGTTCATTCACAGACGCAGAGGATGAACAACACACCTACTGACACTTTAGAAGCAGTCATTAGCACGGCCAGAGGCAAATTAATTAACCTATTGGCAGAAAATCAATTGGCAATAACTTAGATTCAGGTGTTTGGCAAGCAAAAATATTTAATATGTATTTCCCAGGTTTCAGTTTCTCTAATGTAAAAACCTGCTGTGCTGCCTTATAGTTATTAGTGCTGAAATCAGTAATAATAATCATGATGAAAGTAATAGGTAGTTGCACCGTTTGTTGCCATTTGCCATTTATTTTTTAATATTGCCTGCCCCATGCTGCTTGGATTTTCTAACAACACAATTTAACCCTGAATAATATATGATATTCTGCTGATGAACATGGAAATTCAAGATTTATTCATAATTCTGAATAATAATCAATTATAGATTTGATTTGTCAGTACCTTGGTTAACTTTTTGATTTATTTTATAATTTTTTAATGACTGAATTAAAAAGGTTTCACCCGGCCACAGATGACAGCTGTGACTGTTGTGACCTCTCACCCCTCTCTCTCCTTTTATCCACCTCCCTCCATCCCTCCTGTGTTTTCCTTCATGTGAGTCTGGTAGACATTGATCAGTTGAAGCTTATAATGATGCTCGTCGGGACCCCAGGGCCTGAACTCTTGATGAAAATCTCTTCGGAGTCAGTGAGTGTCAAGAAACCATCCCACCCCGTTTTTTATTTTATTTTATTTTTTTTAACCGCTCTGCCCCTCCTTTTGCCTTGTGTTTGTGTCGCCTCCGTGTTGCGCTGTAGAGATAACGAGATGTCCTGACGCTGCCACCTCTAAGCTGCACTCTGAAAGTGTGTGTTCTTTAAAACGGCTTCGTTTTTGCACTTTAGCACAAGTCTTTGATTCCCACTTGTCTCTGGCATGTACTGTGACTTCCTTGCAGTCTTACTAATACTTTATGTAAGAGGCCTGTGGTGCAGCACTGTGGTTTACAACGGTCCATGAATCTCTCATTATAATGATACAGTTAAAGGGGTACGCCAACATTTTTTTTTTCGTGTCTTGCCTCACTCCCGAGTCCATGACAAGCAGATAGACACCATCCTTTCGACTGTGCGTGCAGTAACAAGGGAGATGCGGGCAGAGCTGGTGCACCGCTAATTAGCTTAGCTCAAACACTGGAAGTGCATAGGTAGGCTAATGTTCATAGATATATATCTATGCTAATGTTAGCCTGCCTCCACCTAAAGTCATCAGAGAAACTCTTCAGCAACTATAAACGGAAACCGTCTCAGAGCTGACAAAACTCTCCGGTAAGGCATCTTGAGCTGTCAAATGCCGGTAACGGGACGAGATCGGTCAAAACGGAGGGTTCAAGCAAAGACGGTTTATTTTGGTTCAAGCTAGCTACATCGAGGGTAGGTTAGCTTCCTATTTCAAAGTAAAAGCACTTCATATCTAAAGGGCAACGGGTGTTTTATTTTGTGAAAGTAATGTTAATGGAAGTGCGTTGATCACAACGGCTAGCTTGAATAGCGCCAAATTAATCCCAACAAAATTGTAAACAGCTGGTATTTAGACAAATTAACGACACACTGCTGATCTAAACGGCTACTTTCTCGCCTAAAGATGTTTGAAATGTCGATAAAGTGATATATTTACAGAGTTTAGTAAAATAAAATCAGTTTCTGACTGCTGATTTCAGCTCGGGTAGGAGGCAGGCTAACACTACCCATACACTTCCAGTGTTTGAGCTAAGCTAATTAGCGGTGCGCCAGCTCTGCCCGTATCTCCCTTGTTACTGCACGCACAGTCGAAAGGATGGTGTCTATCTGCTGGTCATGGACTCGGGAGTGAGGCAAGACACGAAAAAAAAAATGTTGGCGTATCCCTTTAAATTAGTCAAGGGTTGCTGCTGTATAACGAAGCTCAGAAACTGTCTTCCTCCCTCTTCCATCCTCACCCCTTGTGTGCCCCTTCCCTCTCTCCTCCTCCTTTTACCCCTCCCCTCCCCCTCTTACCCCTCTTATACACAAACCACCCTAACTACCCATGCTTTTTGACATGCTGACCACCGTGTTATGATGCCCCTTGACTCAGAAGCTGTAGATATAAACCAGCTGCAGCAGATAATGCGCCTGACGGGGACACCCCCAGCCTCCCTCATAAGCAGGATGCCCAGCCATGAGGTGAGACACGTGCCCTTCTGCCTTCCCCTCCACGTGCCCCCTGGGTCCCCCTCCTCCTCCTCCTCCTTCCATCCCAACCTGCCTCCCAGCTGGAGTCATGGCAACCGTCCATCATCCTTCAGTATATTTATTGACAGCGTTAGATATGATGTATTGAAACGTTTTCCCATCATCAGGTCCTCTTCCTGCAAACCAGCCTCTGCTCTCACTCCACTTCTTCTGTGTTTCCTCTCTGACTCACCGTGCTTGTCACAGCGAGGCTTCCCAAATGTGCTTTGCCAGTGCAGCCAGTGTATTCTGATGATGATGATGGTGATGAGCTGTCTGTTGCATCGGTGACACATCTTAATTCTGGAAATGAGGACACACACACAATATTTGTTAATGCACTTGATTTGGGTGTTTTAAAAATGCTTGGAAGCATGCAAAGATGTTTAATGTGGTTTTTTTGTGCTTCTGCTAAATTTTAGTAAATGAAGAAGTGTGTGTGATCAGTCATCAGATTGTCAGATGTAGCGTTTCCTTGAACTACCTGCTGCCTTTTTTTTTTTGAAGAGCTCATTCACAGTGTTGTTGTTTACTTGTTTGTCACAGGCGAGGAACTACATTAACTCACTTCCCCACATGCCCAAGAGGAACTTTGCTGATGTGTTCATCGGTGCGAACCCTCTTGGTAAGTCAAGTTCCCCTCTCACCTACTCACACTGCCCCCAGCTCACTGAGGCCCTCTAGTGGTCACAGAGCGATACAGGAAGAGGATTGTGAGGGTTAGATATGATAAATCATGGTTTTATTTCAGAAGTTACGAGTTTTAATACTTTAACTTTAAGGTGTCCTCAAATCTGCAGCTTGATTTATTTATTTGGTCCACAATAGAGGGAAAAAAAAGTTTTCAAACTGACAGGTAACTCAATGGTATGACAGTTTTGCTGCTCATCGTCATCAAGTTTTGCAATAATTCAAAGCTTTTAGTGTTTATTTATGTGTTTAGTAGCATCACTATGCATAACAGGTTGTGAATTTGCTGCCTCATAACACTGGTTCTTAATGTTAGAAAACAACACTTCTGAAAATGTGTGCACCTATGAATTGCATAGTGTTGGCATACCCATTATAAATGAACACATAATTTATACAGGTTAGTTATACAGTAATTTCACAATCACCAGATGGATTTGTCAAAGGTTAAACTTTTCAAATCTTGTTAATAGTAATAAAAGGTTTGTTCAAAGTGGACTGAGATCATGTTTTTAGATAAACTGGTTCGACAGTTTTCACAACACCATCCCAAATGAACCGAACAGGGCAAACAGACCAGGGTTTGTTTTAACCAAACCAAACAGAGGAAGTTTTCCCAGGAACCAGGAACCTTTCAAGGAACTACCGTATGTGCGTTTTGACCATGGGAACCAGGAACCGACTTTAGTTCAGGGGAAAAATAGTTCCCCCAAAAAATCCAGCTTCAAGCCCACTGTTTTATTTTTCATGTGGATTCTTTGATTGTTCTCCAGCGTACATATAAATAAATCCTCTAGGATACCATATATATAAAGAGACAAGTGTATTTGCTCTTACTTGTGTGTTCTGTCTTGTATTTAGTATTTTCTCTCAGACTCACCATTGTCCCTCTCTTTGTTGCTGTGTTGAAGCTGTGGACTTGCTGGAGAAAATGCTGGTGTTGGACACGGACAAGCGGATCACAGCGACCGAGGCTCTCGCTCATGCGTACTTTGCCCAGTACCACGATCCAGACGACGAGCCTGAAGCGGAGCCTTACGACCAGAGCTTCGAAAGCCGCGATCTGGAGATTGAGGAGTGGAAGAGTAAGTTTTTGAGGTTGAAATTGAGTAGATTGAAGAAGTAATATTCTCAATATATACCGGAAAGTATCTGTACAAACCCTGCTTTATTTATTTTTTCCTCAGACTTAACCTACGAGGAGGTAGTCAGCTTTGTGCCGCCATCGTTTGACGGAGACGACATGGAGTCCTGATTAGGAGGCGCCTTTTTTCCTCCGTCTTTTGTTTTCCAATAGACACTCTTTAAGGACTATCAGTCTCATGTGACTATCCACCACCACTGTCCTCACACACATGCACAACCATGACATTCAAGTGCCTGCCGTCATTCATCTCTGGGGCGACGATGCAAAATCAGAGAAAAACTCTACATCCTACAAGAACTCTGATCCTGCCTCCCGCCCACTTTGCTGTTTCTTATTTTTCTTTTCTTTTACCTTGCATCCCAACGTGCTGAGGCCGACTTTAATTCTTCATATATTTTCTGTGAGTTTTTGCCCCAGACATTTGTATAATAAGTTTGTATTATGGCCCCCTCTTTGAGTCACAAAACTAGAAGTTACATGTCAGTATCTTGAAGCAAATTGGAAAAATTGAACTGCTGATATGTTTTATTATTATTATTATTATTATTATGAGGCTGTACTTCTTAGCAGTTATTAATACTGTAGGGGAATGATCTGTCTAAAAGTTCATCTTTTCTCCACATGTTAGATTAAATGTTATTATCTATCAGTACATAGAAACATGTAAATATGACAGCGAGCAGTATTTGTACAGAAATAAATTAGAAAAAAAAAACAGTTACCATATGTGTGTGTAATAGTCACGCCTCAGCTGACCCCTTTTGACAGTATGAATATAATTACTAGAGTTTAGCCTGAAATGGCAAAGATATGGAAAAGATACAGTATGTAATTTATTACACTTGTATAGAATAGGCTACAAAGGAAAATTCATGGCTTAATATTTCTTATTGTTGAATTTAAAGGCTTACATTGCCCCATATTTTAAGAAAAATAAGAGTTTGGAGAGTATGGCTCGTGTGTCACAGGTTAAACATTTTGTTTAATTTCCACTCCTTTTCCTCCATTTAGCACTTCTGTGTCGTTGTCGTTTCTGAAGAATGTTTTAGTAAATAGTCACCGACAGGACCACTGCAGCATGATGAAGCCGGATCAGGCTTAGTAGTAGTTTATCGAATTTTGATGTTTTCCATCACAACATCAACTGACAATGTAATTTAATCATATTGCATTTATAAAACACAGTACTATTAATGTTTATTGAATGTTTGGGGGGGCAGCAGTTTGCCCTGTATTTATGATCTTTTTGTTATGTTGTTTGTATATCGATGTAAAAGAGAATATTATTTGTCAGAATTTAAGGTTCTTTTTATTATTTATGGAGAGCTCACTGTACCACAAACCAAATATATCAATAACGTCAAAAATCTCATGCATTGAGAGCCATGGTGACTGCAGTTACAGCTTGTGTGTATCAGAGCCAACAATGTCATTGACTCGTCAATGGACGACCATATCAGTTATAATCCGTCTGACAGACTTCTTGCACATCTTGCAGTTGTTTCTCAGAAGTTGTGAGTTGCTGAAAATGTATTTATCTTCTTGTTGTATTCCCTGAGGTACTGCACCTTTCAAATTTTGCATATTCAAAAAAGATTATGCAACAAAAAACATATCTAGAAATTAAGTATTACAAGTTGCAACAGTAAAATACAACTGTTAAATTATTATTGAAAATGAAATCAAACGGCACTCAGATGTGACATACAAGCTATATCCACAGTTGCCCTGGTCAAATTCAACCAAACAATATCAGTGTCTTCACAATTTCATTTGCAACTGCTTTTCGTATAACTTTTGTTTTAATGTAGTCCTTTTTTCTAATGTATTATTTTATTCTTGTGTGTTAAATCAAGATTTGATGGTATTCTGTAATATTGATTGTTTTTATGAGCAATGCTAGAAACCATATTTTGTCATTCATTTGAATAATTTTGTAGGGCACGTTCGTGGAAAAGAGTGTACGTTTACTCACTGGATGCTGAAGGGCAATGCTGAAGCCTCACACTCAGTCATTTTTAAAAAAACAACCGCATCAATAGGACAGTTAGGATATTTATCTTGTTCATACCCCAGTGTTGCCAGTTAATTTGGTTATTGGTTATGCTTTCTTTGCCTGAGATGTGTTCATATCTTTTTACAATGTTCTTATCACATGTACCAAGACAGCAGGCCACGCCACCTGTAAATACCACCATTAGAAAATAAAGACTACTATTTTTCAAACCTGTAACAGTGTCTGGTCTATCGTTGTGTTTAGTTTTAGCTGTTAGCATCTCAACACTGGGTGGCAGCAGAGCACAAGTGGAGGAAAACATCGCTCCCAACAAAGGATGACCAAAACTGATATGAGGGAAGGGACAGGTTAGGGTTAATAAATAACGGATGAATTTATGTTATTCTAGTAGTTAAACTTGCAATGAAAACAAAAGAAGATGGAAACAAAAATAAGCAAATCTGATTCAGTAATAATGCTTGTAATAATGACAGCTGTTTTGTGATTCATTCATTTATTTATTTATTTTAATCTACCACTTCAAATGCACACTGTATGCTAGATGCACACAGACATACAGTATAGCACAGATGGCAGCGGGTTTCGAGGATTTGAACGCCCATGAAAATTCCTAGATCCTTTCTTGGTACGTGAATGCTTCAGGTGCCTTCAGTACCCAAGTACAGCAAAACATACACATGAGAAATTTGACCAAATTAATGTGGAAAATGTTTCTCCATAAAATACTTCACTTACGCTTCACATATTCCGTCAGCTACTTTTATTTCCCGTACACTCCGCCCCAATACAAAGTCGATACCACTCTGTCGGGGTTGTTCGACTTCGCGCATTTCAGATAGCAAACATTTCCGACGGTCCGCGAACGCAGCTCATCCCTTGACTGACTGGTAACCAGCATGGAAAGAAAAGGTAACGTCGCTAACTTAAATTAAAAAACGCTTTTCTCCCCTCTTTTAGCATCAGCAACACACAGCTTTTTACCGGGTGGTTTAAACGACTAGTTAATTGTCATGAAGACTGTAACAAATAATGCTGAAACAAACCAGGGAACAGTTGATGAAAAGTAAAAGTGGACCATGCGTTGAGTGAATGCGGCTGGTAACAGTAAGCTAGCTAGCTGTAGCCGTTAGACTAGCATCCGATCGAGGGGGGGAAATATGCGGCAAAATTAAGATTCAGGTTTGATTAAATAAAGTAAAAAACACAGGGACTCTTAACGAACTAACATATCAACCAATACTCTGTGTGATATATCACTAAAATGTGTCATACTCGCAATGAAAAGCATCAAGTTACTGTTAGCAGCTAATTTATAGAGATAGCAAATGTGACGTGAACATCGACGTAATCCCGCGATGAACGCGAAGCATCACGCCTCTTATTATTATTATTAAACGGGGCAACGTTACCGCCGAGGCCGGGTTTACTTCAATGTTAATGAGGTTAAGTTAATTAAGTTACCTGCTGCTAACGTTAGCCCATTTGAGCTGCTATTGAAACCTGTAGCTGTGTTTGTTTGTGCACCTGCAGCCCAGGCAACTTTGGGTTAAACATTGAGCGGGTTAAGATCTCTGTGTCCATACAAGACAGCAAAAACAAGTCAGTTTAATGTGTCCTAATGCAAGGGAAAGTGCAAAATCATTAAAGGGATAGTTAAACATTTCTTGGCAAATTCGCCTATTGCCATAATCCTTATAGTCATAGCAGGAGGTTCTTTCCCTTCAATTACCTGTGCATGGTGTTTTGAGATCGACAGGGCAGAGACGTGAGCTGCTCAGCGAACACAATGGAGGTGAATGGTACAGGTGCCCTGTCTATCATCAAACTCATCAAATACACAATCCAACAACTCCAAAACATTCTTGTGGAGAAGTTGTGACCATTCGCACATGCACATTCGACCATGCTATGAAATAATCATGTATAATTATGGAATATTAAAGGTTGGGTTGGAGATCTTATTCTGGAGCATTTTTTACTAATCTGCTAGAAATCCAGCTCTTAACACCTGATTGCAACTGAGTAAATGAAGACTTTTTCACAAAAATGAAAAAAAAAAAATCACTTGCCCGGGGAACGAACGAGCTTGGAAAAACACCATCCAATCACGTGCAATGTCACGTTGTAGTCAACTGGATCGTGATGTGTCAGTCAAGCTGCTGTCTCTGTCCCTCCTCTCTTTTGGAGTTGTTGGATTGTGTGTATTCAATGAGTTTGATGAGGGACAGGGGACCTACCGTTCACCATTGTAATTGCTGAGCAGCTCACGTCTCTGTCCCGCTGATCTCAAAACAACATGCACCAATAATTAAAGGTGAAACTACCCTTATGACTATAGCACTTACGGCAATAGGCGAATTTGCCAAAATGTTTATCTATCCCTTTAATATTAATGAAGAATCATAACACAACTTGCGACTCTGTAGGTATTTCTTACCAGGCGGATTAACTAATGACACAATTTTAGTCCCTCTCTGAACAATGCTTTTTCTCCTATGATGAACGAACTATTTAAAACTGTTTGTTGGCTTTGTGGCTTATTTCATCATGTTTCTGAACAGAGTATGGACTTGACCAGTGATGACCAGTTATATTTGCTGGATTTCATTTTTGGGGAGGCTATAACGCCCCTAACCCACCCATAAATTACGCCCTTGAGCCCAGGTTATCTGTCTCTGATAATCACGAACCAGGGGCAAATTAGATTTGTTTGAACACTGTGTTTTTTATTTTTAACACAGCTGCTGGGTTTAAATGTTTGATGTTTTCTCTGTGTTTTTATTTTACAGTTCTCGCAATGCAGGCAAGGAAGAAGAGGACAAAGCCCAGGAAACCCGGCAAAAAGTGAGTTTAAAAGCATCCATATTTGATGAAAAGTGAAACTTAATTTTAAGAGGCAGAAACCTCGAGCAAAACAACAGCTGTTTGTATTGGCAAGAATCTGGTGATATGATATACTGTCCTCTATATCCCAAAGGGGCTTATGCTATGTGTTTTACTTATGAGCAAGGCAATATATATATTGCCCATATCGTTTATTCTTGTGCGTTCAGAGTCAGAACAGTTGGAGTTGCCTCTGTATTTAACAATTCCTACATCTTACACCATAGTAATTACTTTTTGTGCAGTCTTAACAGAGGAACATCTGTCCCAGTTAGTGTTAGTCGCTGCAAAATACGACACTATTTTTCAAAATATTTGTCACAATCACTGTCGTAGCTCTGCAAATTCCATATACCTGAAGTTTGTTTGTGTTACTGGACAAAGGGAAACATGTCAAAAGGTTCTTTGTCGCTTTTGATTGGTTATTTTTGTTGTTGAATATGGATCCGGCCTGGCACCGGCCCGTCCTGATGTGTGTGTTTGTCTTATGACAACGTGGTGTATTGATACGCACTCAGTGTGAAATACCAGAAATACCCAAGTACCAGCGAATCAAAATTCCCCAGCGTGTCCCGAAGCGATCTCTATGTCCGACTTGAAAATATTTAACGTGCAGTTTATGATGTGATTTGTTTAGTTAGATTTTCTCTTCCATTTCTCCATCACTTTTCCTTCCCACAGTCAACAACAACAACAACAATATACCACTGTCATCAGGTTTACAGCTTTCCCTCTCACCTATCAACAGCTTCATATTTATTTTTACTTGACTTGTGATGTAATCAACTTTCATTGTCTCATAATTTGATTGAGGAGCAAATGGAAAACGTCAGTGAGGTGTGGTGGAGAGAGATACCTGAATGTTGATGAGTCACATAGACAGTGTTTTCCTGTCAGCTTTTCAAGTAACGTCTAGTATGTAACACAGTAGTGCCAGAGGCGAGTTCCTCCTTCTTGTTGTGATTGAAGTAGGACTGCCCCCAAGTAGACAACCAAGCACTGGTCGACCAAAAAGTCATTAGCCGACCAAAATTTCATTGGTCGACTGGTCACAGGAAAAAAACAAAAAAACATTTGGATTTGTCTTTTCAAAATTAAGTCAAAATCAATATGACTGAACTGTATATAAAAGGCTATGGGGCTTTTATTTTGAAGGGCCAGATACAGGAAGTCGTGACACTTTTTTGTTGTTGTTTTTCTACATGGCACGGCAGGTCTCTCTCTCTCTATTCTTTTTTTTTTTTGTCAAAAGCGACTTTTTCCAATGTTGTCACTTCAATGTTTACCCAGACGTGGAAGCACGTATCACCGCTGTTTTCAACGATTAGCGTTTGCTGCCGTCCCACAGCGCTCACCGGCGGTCAGTCTCACAGTGTCACGGAGCAGATCCACGATAGTCCCCGCTGCAGTCAGAGCGGGCGTTCGATTAGTTGACTAATCGCCATAAGTGACGACCACTGGTCAATCAACAAAATCTTTAGTCGGGGCCAGCCCTAGATTGAAGTTCAGGCAGATACACATGTAGTAAATACAGGTCACATCGTGCTGTCGGGGATGTTGCTTTTTGTCCACCTTAAAAAATCATCTCATGAAACATCATCACACTTCAACCCTAAATCTGAGTTTTCTTTTTTCTTTTATTCTCAGTATTGCCTCTTTTTTGGTCTTACTCCACAAACCTCCCTGTGCCACAGCCATTGTTTTGTAACACTGCAGATTTTTTACTCGTGGTCACTGATGCACTGCAACGTCTTTCAGCTGGAACTGCATCACTCCTGCCTCTAACTATCATCACGAGCATCCGAGCTCGACTCTCAACTCCTCAACTCTCTCTCTCTCTCTCTGTTCCCTCTCTCTCTTGCCCTTGCACCCATCGCGCTCCTTTCCCTCCCACTCTCATGTGTCAGTCGCTGTGTTGTGGCTGATATGCCGAGAGGACGCAGCAGCAGCAGCCACTGCTCAGTCAAAGAGCCGAGGAGAAGGAGAGCAGACCTGGTTCCAGGTCACAGCAGTTTTCTTCTTAAGTGTGTGGCTTTTAAAGCGCCGCCCGTCTCGCCTCACCTCACCGCCTTTTGCCAAGTTAACCTGAGTGAGTGCGCCACCGGTTGTGTTGTTATCGCTTAGCGGCGTCCCCCTTGGGTCATGTGGCTCCTGGACTGGATCTTCTCCATCAATACAGCTGTGGTGAAGCTGGCCAGCGGCCTCACGTGCAAGTGAGTAGCAGCAGCAGCACGGCAAAAAATCCCCCTGCTCTGTTTGTATTTGAATTGAGGGAGACGAACAAGAAAAAAAAAAGTCATGTGCTCACGTCTGTGCTGCTTGTTGAATGTGTGACGATGGGAGTCAGTGGTAGTAGTGTTTTGGTGTGTGTTGGTGCCAGTTTACGCGCTATTGCTCGCTCGTTGACTTATTGATGGGCTGATCCATTTTTCATTAAGAAGCAGATGCTGACTGACTGCCACATACCTGACTTCCTGACTATGTGCTTTGCTTTGCTTTGCTTTGCCAGTGTGCAGCAAAGCAAAGCATGGTGATGAGATCCCTGGTGGGTTCTCGCTGCCAGCCTCATCGCCCACTCCCTATTTTTTTTTTTTTTTGTCTCTGTCCTCAGGTTTCCACGCTGTTCTCCTTGCATCACTTCTGACACTCGACTACTTTCCTTTAACTTTCTGTGCAGCAGATATAGTTTTTCCCCACAGTGTGTGTGTTTGTGCACTCAGGAGACTGATGTTCACCAGTAACCGCTGCTCTGTATTGTGTTTTTTGTATTTAGCCTTCATCATCTGTGCCTCTTCTCTCAGAGCTATAGCTGCAGTTCATTACATAACCCATCAAATCTTTTATCATCTGCAGCGCACTCCAGCTCTGTGTCCCTCTCTGTCTCTCTCTCTTGCTCTTTGTCCTTACCCTGCGGGTTAAACCACCACTACGCCTTTCTCCCCCCCACACCCCTCTCCATCCCATCAGCGGCTGAATTATATAAAAACATCATGTGTGTGTTGATTGTGATGGGTAAGATGCATCGCTGCAGGCCATGAAAAATGTTTGTGGTTTTAGCTTTTTCTTTCTTTGCTTTCTTTTTTTTTTGTAAGACAGATGTGATGAAGGAAAAAACCTGCAGTGGCTTAACTGGTGCCATCGTGTACAAAGCTGTAGTGTCCTCCGTCTGAGTTTGCCTCTGTATAAGTCATGCGGTCTTTTGCTCTGGGGCCTATAGATTATATATCAAACTGCGGTCCTGTCATGGAAACATGCTTCTCCTCTTATTTAGCCCTGTATGTGATACTTAGACTTGCACAGGCTGCAGCAGCACGCTCGTTTACAGTGCGTGCATTGCGCCTTCAGTGTGGTTACCTAGTGCTGCTGCTGCTTCATTCTGCTGCCCAGGCACTTTGCATTGATTTTATCTGGAGGGAGAGGAGAGGAGGAGGAGGATGAGGAGGGAAGGGGGAGAAACTTTTTGGCCCCACTCCATCCTCAAGAACTCTTTCTTCCTCTGTGCTCTTGTTTGTTTTGCTCCGGAGACGTGATGGGCCTGGATGGGTGGAAACAACACAGCCAAGAGAAACCTGTCACGTCGGATGTGTGTGCACGGGAGCGATCGAGACGTCAAGCGATGGCGGCTCAGTGTGTGTTTTCCTTTCAGCCCTCACTGGCACGATCACCCCCCCACCTTTTAGCCCGGGGCCATTTATTAGGCCATTTGTGTGCAAGACACTTTAAGGATCAGCTAATGAAAAAGGTGTTTACGAGGTGTAAATGCTTTAAGCGGTTTTGTTGAATCAGATTTTGGCATTGGAGCTCTTTGACGACATGAAAATTAAACGAAAATCTGATTTTCTTTTATTGATTGTGTCTCAGTCTTCAGACGAAGACACCAAACAGTAGATGGCTGAATTAGCTTGTGAGGAAACAACGGCTACCGTTCACCGACAGACGGAAGGGAAACAACATCTTTGAGCTTTTACACAGAAGCAGACATATTGATTCATCTGAGCACAGGTGCAACTAATCACACAACCCCAGCACGAGGCTTGAATTTGATGGAGGGATGCAACTAACGATTATTTTCATTATCAATCAGTCTATCGATATTTAAACGATTAATTGATTAGTTGTTTGGTCAATAAAATGTTAAAAAATGTGTTTCCCAAACCACAAGATGATGCTTTCAAATGTCTTGTTTTGTCCACAAACCAAAGAGATTCTCAGTTTATTGTCATAAAGGAACAAAGAAACCAGAAATATTCACATTTAAGAAGCTGAAATCAGAGAATTTTGACTTTTTTTCCTTAAAAAACTACACATAGTTGATGATTAATTAAATAATTGATTATTGTTAGATTAATTGTTGCTGCTTTAATTTGGTACATTCAGATTTAATGCAGTTGTTATTAATGTTTTACTATTGTAATCTGTATGTTGTGCTGGATGTCTGTTGTCTAACACGTAGCACATCGACGTGTTGCATCGTTGTCAGCAGCAAACAGGCCACTAATATGTTTCAGCATCACCCAGACGGAGCCTAGTCATTAAATACCTGCTGCTAAATACACACACAGCATGTAAATAAGGCAGCTGTGGAGTTGTTAGTCACTGAATTAAATGTATTTTGGGTGCTCAAGTTCTTGCACCTGCACCTCAGGTCATTTTTAGTTGCACAGGTGTTGATCATCTGCTGAGCTGAGGAAAATTAAAGCTGTGTTGTGTATCACCAACACCAACGTTAATTAGATACCTTCACTGTGAACAATGTTCAAAAACCTGCACATGCGCACAAATAATCCTCATTAAACAGAATTATAATAAACAGAGGCTTGTAGAGCTGCACAATTCAAATATCATTGAAAATGTGATCTGGCAGGAGCCGCATTTGATAAATGGAGCATTTGGACGTCGCAGAGAAGCTGCAGCCTACAAATCATATTCTCCAGACATATATAAAGGGGAAAAAAAATACCCTGAATTTTTTATTACAAATACACGATCGGCCGATCAGGATTTATAACCACCTGTCACCTTGAAGCCGGTCACCTGTTGGTCAATGTTGTGCTATCTGCAGCTGAGAGAAGCGCTGGTGTGCCCCGCCTCCTAATGCTGTGCTGGCACATCGTCATGAGAGTGTGTAAGAGACTGATACCGCCACGAATAAAAGAAGCTGAACTGAAGTGTAGGCCAAATGTGATGGAGGCAGAAAATGAGATTGGAACATCCTTATGGAAAAGAAAAGAGAAAGAAAATGTGTGTGTGGTGTAAGTCCTGGCAAAGATCACATCATCATATTCATACATTTTTTAAATTAAAGATCCCATATTCTACTCTTTTTACTCAATTTCACTCAGCTGTCAGACGTCCAACTAAACTGTATTGTAAATGTTTTGCCACAAACTGATCCATGGTCCTGAATGTCGGCTGTCTAAAAGTCGCTCAAATGAGCTCTACTGAGAACGAGCTGTTTCTGTGCACTGCACCTTTAAGAAACATGGTCACTGCACACGGCAAAGATTATTACCACTCGATGACTTAAAATTGGTCGGTATTTCATCAATTAAGCTCAGGAGTTTCTTGCTGTGCACTGCAGCCATAGAAATAGACGTAGTAGGTGTTTTATGGCGCCGAGGGGCCGGCCTCACTCCTGTTGTGACATCACCACAGGAGCTGAGTCTGAACAGCCTGTATGAGCAGCGTTTTACCAGTCGCTGGGCTGCAGAGTCCATGCAGGACCGGTTTGCTTTCCTCATTCTAGGAGTTGGTCGGCTGAGGCTCAGGGAGATCAGTTTATGTATGTAGAGACCAGAAAAAAAAATGTTTTTCATAATATGGGACCTTTAACGGCGAAAAAACAAACAAACAATTCCCACTATGATTGTGAATCTCATCTCAATCACAATATCATTTGGCACTGAAAAATTAAGCTCTATGTAATCATCAGAGTAGAAGGAACATGATCAGTGAGAAGGATTTAGACTAAACTAAACCACTGATGGGGAAATTAAATGAAGGGTGAGTCCAGGTCAAAGCCTCATGAATTCACATTAGAAACACTTATGATGTATTCCAAGTAGGGTTGCAAAGGGGTGGAAAATTTCAAGAAACTTTCAATGGGAATTATTTGGAATTTATGGGAATTAACTGGAAATTGGGGGTAATTTAAACAAACATAAATGTACATTTTTTGTTTTGTCATAAGCAGACATCCATGCAATTAAAAAACATGACATTTCAACATATTTATTTGTGAGTAGAACTTAATCAAGTTTTAATTGTTGTATGAACAATCAATTCTTTTACTGAACAACATAAACATGAATGTTTAAAAATCAAAAAGTAAAATAAAGTAAATCTGGTTGTTTTAGCCAAGATTATATTTCCCTATTCTGTGAAGGGCCAACCTTCAATTTAGTAAATTTTTCGATTTATTCCCGTTTATTCCCCTATATTCCCGTTAATTCCCATGGAAAGTTTCCAGATTTGAAAATTCCCAGAATTTTGCAACGCAAATTCCAAGGCCCAAATGATGTATTTCCTTGTAATAAATCTGTATATATGAAGCCATGAGTGACGGCAGAGAGTACAGTTGAACATTTGGGTACATGCCTCTGGTGGTTGTGTTGGTGGTGGTGGTTTGTGTGTTTGTGTGTGTGTGTGTGGCCCCTGAAGCTTCTCGAATGTGCAGCTTAATTGGTCAGAGATTGAAAAACAAAACACATCTGGCTCACGCTTGTTAGATTATAACTGGAGCTTTGCTTGAGTAGTTGTTGTAAAAAATTTTTAGTTTGACCTCATTTTAATAGTTGTATGTATTTATTTTAAAGCAGAGAGAGACGTTGTCAAACACAGTAACATCAAGGAAGTATTTCTAGTTGCGAGTTGCCCTGCCGGTTTCTCACCTACATTCAAGGATTTGTGACGTGGGACGTCTCAGGAGCGGATGATGATGATGACGTTTCTGTGCAAAGAAATAAATAAAAAAAAGATGAGTGAATCATCCCTGGCATGGCAGGCAAACAACAAGACTGGGATTGTGATGATGATGGACAGATGAAGAGGGGAAAACGGACTGGTGTTGTTTTGGTCAGACGAAGAAGAGGAGAGGAGAGAGAGAGAGGGAGGAGGAGGAGGATGGGGACTGATGTCGTTTCTCACCTGCAATGCAGTGCTGGACTGCATCATCCAATCACGTCCCAGATGTCAGTGAAAGGGGGCGGGGCCAGAGGCTGACGACAGCCAAGGAGAGTTCTCGGTCAGTGAGAGAGAGAGAGGGAGGGAGAGATTTTGTGAGAGGGAAAAGTGAGCGATAGACGGCGAGTGTGCAGTGCTGCCCTGCGCTCCAGGACTCAGCACGCAGCAGAGACCCAACATCTTTCTTCTTCTTCTTCTTCCTTCTCATCCTCTCTTCACTTCATCCTCCTCTCTCCCACCCTCTCGTTCTGTTTCCCACCCTCCTTCCTCTCTGATCTCTGCTGCTTTTCAGTTATTAACACTGATCACTCTCTCCTCCTCCTCCTCCTCCACGCTTACTTTTCACTCTCCATCCCTCTTTTCTTTTTAATAATTGCTCCTGACGGATGGAGTGAGAGGATCTTTTCAACACCTACTCGCTCTCCTCTCCTCCTCCTCCACCTCTCCTCTTCCTCGTCCTCTTTCCTCCTCCCTGCATCACGTCCCATGGGCATCCGAGCATCTTGCAGGTAAGAGCAGAGCAGGATGTGTGTGTTTGTGCGTGGACAGGAGTGACAGGTGTGGACAGTCGGAGGTTTTTTCAGACGTCCTGAGTGTTGCAGAAAGTCCCTGTAGTGTCCGGGTTGTTGTTGTTGTGGTGTTGTTGTGTGTCAAACAGAGGGCACTGAACTGTCTGCAGCACAGAAGGGATAGGAAAAGAAACAACTTGCACGTTGCGAGATCCTCGGCTGTCTGTCAGCGCTGAACATATAAAAGCTTTTGTTAAATATAAGATAACTTCCTTATTTCTTTTTTTTTCCTTCATGCAGACACTTGTCCATTTAACCTCCTTGATTGTGTCTCTTCATCTCATTTCCTGCTCTTGACTTATTCAACACATTGTTAATTTTTGCAACTATATTTAGATCGAGAGTCAAAGGTGCACGACACGTATTAACTGGTGGAAACTGGAATGAATCATTAGGAAGCAGGAAATGTAGTTGGTAATCATTATATTTTTGTATTTCTGAGATCTGTCGTTTTATAAAGATAGCATAAAGATACTTTATTGATCCTTTGCAGGAAATCAGCAGCACACAACACAAACGCAGATTTATCGCTAATTATTTAAGTCCACACTAGGGATGTCACGATTACAGTTTTCCTTAGTACGATTATTGTGAGAGAATTTATCACGATATTACGATAATCACGATTATTACGCGTTGTTTGATTTCACAACTCTATTCATATGTAAAATCACACAAACATTCCTTGAAGGTCTTAAAGTTTTCTTTATTGCTATCTCTTGATGCCAACATAAAGTGGCAATTTAACAAAACTCATCACTGCTCTAAAAAAACAAACAATGAAACCAAAAATGCTACATATTTCAGATGTGAAGAGCTACAGGAGTCAGGACATTTATCTTTATGTAAAAATCACACAAACCACTTCTTTTGAAACTGAGTAGAAAATTATGACACACATGGGAAATAAACTTGCTTTTTTCTGATTTACAGCTTTCCTTTTTGATTTAATATTCTAATTATATGACCCAATATGTATTTGAATATTTAGTATCTCTTAATATAGGACCAGTCATTAATCCCCCAGGAGAATTGTTTAAATTATTGCAGTCATCAATTGTCATCTATACCAGATGTTTGATTTTTAATCATCATTTGTCTAATTTTATGCTGCCACATATAAAACTCCAGCCCACTACGTAGCTTGGTTTGTTACATCCGGCTCCCTGTGCGCGTTGAACGTCAGGCTTGGTGCAGCAGGCGATCAGAACACCAGAACTAATGTAGGCTATTCACGGCAGTAAGTGAAATTATTAACTTTACCAACTATCCATCTGATTATCTGTGCGGCTGCGAGCGGACAACTTCTTTCAGCGGTGACTAAAAGTGAAACGAGCTCCTGACGCGAGTCTGATCAACAGCTGTGCAGCGGATCCCCTCAGCAAGTAAAGCTGACACAGCGGTAAATGAGTTGAATAGTGAAACAGCCGCGCTTTTACAGCCGATTTTAGGATGAAACTCTGAACATAACCTAAGCATAAAGTAGACTCTACCTCGCTAAGCTCGCTTCGCAGTAGCTGCACACCTTGGTCTCCTTCTCTCTCTCTCTCTACGCTCTGCACGCGGGTGCGTTTACATTCAGCACCACGACGTGTGCCCGGAGCGAAGCTCCACTGAGCCCCGCCCCGGCGGGCACACAAACAGCATGGGACATGCCGCGCATCAACGTCAGAGTTAAAATCAAACACACTCCTCCTGCTGCTGTCGAGTTGCACAGGGTTGAAAACACTGAACACTGAACTTCCATGCCGTAAGATTCCAGCGCGGCGGCTGAGAATTTCAGCGAGGCGGCCGTCAGAGCAGCATAGTACTTTCTGACGATATTCAGGAGACGTTACGATCAATTAATCGTAGCGCTTATTATCGCAATTAATTGTGAATTCGGGTAATCGTGACATCCCTAGTCCACACCATGACAATGTGAAGTGCAACATAACAATCAAACATTCAATAAGAAGAGGACGTAGATGGTCTGTGTCGGTGGTTTCATCTGCGGTTATGTTATGTTATGTAAAGACATTTCTGCAGCTTCTGTGTTCAGCTTTCGAAAACTTTTGTGTCTCGTCTTTGACAACAACACAAAGGGATTCAGTCATTCTTTATTTGCTATGATTCACTTCATTTCGTCATCGTTTTATGAAAACAAAATCATAACTGTACTGAAAGCCGACTTTTTCCTCTCTGTTTCTCTAAACCTTGGGAGTTTTATTATTGAAGCTGTGGGGGAAAAAAAAGAGTTCAACCTTGGTGGTGTGTTCTGATTAATTTTTACAGTTTGTGTGCTTGACGAGAAAATAAACAAGCGTTGTGTTGTTTCGCCGTTTCCACACCGTGTGTGGGCTGACGAGAGTCGTTGCGAACAAGCGCTGAAATATCCCGAGCCACAATCACTGAGAGGTCGAGAGAGAAAGACTTGGAGGCTTTAAATACAATTGATGCCAACATGAAATAATGTGAAATAATGTTTTAAAAAAAAAAAAAGAAGAAGCAGCTCGTGTGTCCGTGCACTTTAATTCTGCTGCTGCAAAACACAAAGAGACACAAAAGAGCATTTTTAGGTTGAAATCATGATGAAGCAGAGTGAAAAATAAGAGACTGTCCACATCAGCGACACATATTGAAGAAGCAATAAAACAGAATGAATGAGAATCAAAGTGTTTGCGTCTCAGCTGTTTCTTCTAGGAGGATGCATCCTACACACATGAGCCAGTCAGATACATCAGCAGGCCGATATTTTAGGATAATGTTTGGATTTTCTTTTATTCATTCAGCTTCCTCTTTTTTTTTTTTGCATCACTCAGACTCTGAGCGAAAAAAGAAAATCTTCCAGTTTGATGGAAATGTAAAAAAGAAAAAACTCTCAGCTTGTTGTTGTCACAGAGTCAAAGGACTTCTGACTTGAGCTCAACGCCGTAATGGGCTCCCCCCCCCCTGCAGGAACACGACCAAACAGCCGAGTTCATCAGGCGGCTAAATATGACACAGCTTTGTACGCGTTGGTTGTTTTTTTTTTCTTCTTGCTAAGATGCAGCCAGAGTGTGGTCCTTCTGCTTAGTCTAAAGCCAATGAACCGATTAGCTCCACATGCTAATCCTAATGACTCCAGCACTGTTTGCATTCAGCAGATCAAAACAAAGCACCGTCATCAACCAGAGCAATCAAAACATCACATTATAATTACAGAAGCCATGATACCAGCTGCCTAATAGATATTTATCTGTGGAGGTTATGTCTGATAGCTTTAATTAGCTCCAAATCCCTCTGAACATCGTCACCAGTGTTTTCTGTTTGCCTCTGTCGCTAACGCTGGAAACGTCTAAATGTGCAGCACTCAGACACGACTGCTGTGACGGGGAATGGATTTGTATGCAAGACCACTGTTTGTTTATTGTTGAGGCATGAAGTGATCAAAGGGAAAATAATGTTGCTGGTGAAGGAAACATCTGCAAGAGGACAGGATTCAATACTGGGAGCTGTTACCAGATTTAATAATAAGGTGTTAAAGCTCCAAGGAGTGTATCACTTTGCTGATTTTTTGAATTATTTTATGTTGTTTTTCTGCAGATTTTTGTTCATACAACATTGCAAACAAAATAAATATGCAATATTACATCAGTATTAATAAAAAAAAAACAAGATTGCATTTCTTTTTCATGAATACTCCATGCAAAAAATATAGAAACATAAAGAACTCATTGTTATGATGTTTTTTTTTAAGCAGATGGTGCATTTTTCTCATTCACTGAGTGAGTGCAGGAACGATGTAATGCACCGACTGGCTGCTGAGTCTCTTCAGCTGTGATTGATGGATTGAAAGGTGTCAATGTTGTTTATTATAGTGCATAAGGTGAGAGACGGTCTCTCCTTTCAGCACCATGGACAGCTGCACTGCAGGGGCCACTTGTTTTACTGGTTTGAGATCCAGCTTTAAATCCTGTGTGTGTGTCTGTGTCTGTCTATGTGTGTGTGATGTTTCTCCTGTTACTCTCCAACAACGCCGCTGGTCCTCTACAAGCAACCGGAGGATTGTTTTTAAATAATTCACTCCGCCATGTTCAGATTCACACACTACACAACCTGCTCATTTAAAGCTCTGTGAAATGAGCATCAGCTATTCAACAATACAATTAATGTTTAATGATAAAAGGTTCCTGGTTTTTATCGCCGCTCACCGCTGTTCAGTTCAGTACACTGTTTAATTCTGTGGTGTTGCTCCAGCAGCAGCAGCAGTAGGTGGGTCTGAACATAAAATGACTCACTCATATTGCTTCCCTTCCTACCCGGTCGGCAATTGTTGCTTCTTATGCAGATAATTTGACCACACAGATTCACATGCTTCAACATTTCACTTTAAATTCTTTCATAGATATCATCATCATCCTACACGCTTGTGCAGATTTAACTCAATTTAATATCCACTCTAGAAATGTCCTGTAATGGAGACGTGTGCCTCTGAAGTGCTAAGATGGCACATAAATCAGATTTATGAGAATACTTCAAAGCGTAAGTAGAGGAGTTGAAGGAGACGTTTTAAAGGGGGAGACTTGTGCAGCATTTCTTTATTATAGGTTTATAAATGTGGTGTTTAAGTTTGGAGAGCAGAGCAGTTGTGAAGTGATTTATGAGTTGGAAACGTCCCGGTCTGCAGCAGCAGCGGCGGCAGCGGCAGCAGCGGCAGCTCCTCTAATCAGGCCACTTGGCTGCTCTGATCCACTTTTGTCCCGCTGTGTTTCTTCGTCCTTCACAGGCGACCGTGTCTCTGTGCGAGATGTTATCAGCCTCCAAACCTGCACTGCGTACTGTCCATGATAAAGAAAAAAAAGGGGGTCAAAGAGAAAATGTCTGGTTTTATAAATATATTCCCTAATTTTCGATTCCTGTGCCCCTGTTTGTTTGTTTTTAATGCACATCTAAACTAATAAGTAATTGTAATGGGTTTGTTATTACAAATGCTGATTGCTTTTTAAGCGTGACTGAGCAATGCTGTGAGGCCTCTTGGGGACGATGTAATCTCTTAATGGTTTTGATATTGACTGACTCATATTTACTCAGATTGTTTTCCCCATGAAATATCCACCAAGTCGTCCTCTTTGAGATTCACGTGTTTTGCTCCTTCTAGTTGCCTGACACATGAGAACACGAAACTGTTATGAAATCCATTATATTTTTTTCTTTCTAGACACAGTTGTTATGATTATTTCATGTGTCGATGTCCTGGTGCAACTTTCCTGATCTATAGTAAGAGCATATGTCACTCATATACAAGATGGTTATTTGTCTTTTACACTGATGTTAAAAACCCTGCAATGAAATTCTTACTTTCCTTCACATTACAAATAGATAAATGCAATAGGATGAGAAATAAATAAAAGAGACTAAGGAGACATAGAAGCATCTTTCCTCACTCTTTTAAAGAATAGTCAATTATTTCTCACAGCCTTCCTCTCTCTCTGTCCATTAGTGCTCGCACAACGGTTCTGTCATCACAGAAACCGGCTCCTGATCTTTGCTTACTTGTACTTTTGGTGAAATAGGAATTAATCCTTATCTACTCGCCCTCGCTCTTATGAGTTTCTCTGGATTAAAGCAGACTGTAAGCTCTTTGATAAAACGTCTTGCCTGTGGAATTGAGTCATTATGGAAACCACATTTTCCAGCGTTTTCAGTGTCACAACATTTTTCCCATCTGTCTTTAACGTTCCCGTGCTTCGTTTCATGCATTTTCTGTCTCTCTTGCTCACCATCCTTGTCTCTCTGTCTGTTTCTGTTCAGACCAGAGCCTCATGGTCGCGGAGGCGGCTCTCAGCCGGGTCAGGCGGACTCTCCCCTCCCAGAGCAAGACGAGGAGATCCTGGGCTCTGATGACGACGAGCAGGAGGACCCCAATGACTACTGCAGGGGTAGGATTTCACTCACACTTGTTAGATACTTGTGTATATATATCTAATACATGGTTTAATTAAATCAGTGTTTGCACATATTTTAGTGAAAATACACAAATGAAATGAGATGAACCCTGAACCTGACCCTACAAATTACGCTTTAGTAGCATAATGAATGCTTTTGCAGGGCTTCTATGTGTATTAATGTCTCTAAAATGGACCAAGTTCATCATCAACTCAAACAAACACTCAGTGCACACATGTGTTTCTCTTTGGACAGGTGGATATCATCATGTGAAGATCGGAGACCTGTTCAATGGGAGATACCATGTGATCCGTAAGCTTGGCTGGGGCCACTTTTCCACAGTGTGGCTGGCCTGGGACATCCAGTGAGTTGGCTCTTCATCACGACTATGTGAAACTGAGACGGTCACGCAGAGGTCGTGAAGTGAAGTGTGCTTTCACAACATCGTAATGCTCTAAAATAGCGTCTGCATCTCTAACGGCAGCCAAGAAGACACATAAAGGCCAGATAATGGGATTGCACATAAGTAGAAGTTTTATGGTTGTATGTGCTGATAGGTTGGTTGTTGTTACTGCTTTTAAAAATGACTGACATTATGTGTGTGTTTGTGTTTTTCAGAGACAAGCGCTTCGTAGCCATGAAGGTTGTAAAAAGTGCCGAGCATTACACGGAGACGGCTCTGGACGAGATCAAGCTGCTGAAATCTGTGAGGCACACAGTCATCAGGACATAAATATTTTTTACCTCAACTCATATGCTGCTTATTTCTGAGCCCATGACTCCTTTAACTTTGTGTGTGTGTATGTGTGTGTGTGTTTTCCAGGTGAGAAACACGGACCCCAGCGACCCCAATAGAGAGAAAGTGGTACAACTTCTAGACGACTTCAAGATTTCTGGCATGAACGGCACTCGTATCCTCTTTTGAAAACGTATTATTATTAAGAAATAAGAGTTCATATGTTATAAAAAGATAACAGACAGAAACAGATCCACAGTTTAAAGTCATGTATAAACTTTACATCGACATTTTAACTGCTAAGACACATAATAACGTAACGTTACGTTGTTTTCGAGGTAAATGCAGAGACTGCCTGCTGAAAAACTGCCCCTGAATTTGCCTCTAAAACAACTCTGTCTCATAACGTTGTGTTATTATCTCATAACGTGGTGAATGTGCAGGTCACAACTTGTCCACCAGAGCGTTTTGGAGTTGTTGGATTGTGTAAAAACGATTCATCTAGAAACAGATTACGATTCGATTCCTTTTATTACAGACCGATTTAGGAGTCGGTTAATATCTGTTGTATAAACTTGAAAGTCACCATTCTACAGTACAATATTTTCTTTTTAAAAGACCACATATCTTCAAGCATTGTTGCTTTAAAGCACTGGCAAAAAAGAAATAAAAAAAAAGGAACAAAGAATAACAAGATCACATGTCAATGTATTATATTTAGACATGGACCAGTATCTGTAAGAGTTTATGTAAATTAGCCATGCGACCCCTTCTCCACCCAGCTGGTTCAGGTGCTGGTCCGGAGCCAGTGCTGCTTAGCACCAGTTCTAGGTTCAGCACCAACTCCTTGCTGTGTCAGAGCGAGGTTACCGTAGCAACAAGACCAGCGCATACAGAGCATAGACTGTATAAAAGATTATATCCTCAATGAAGCCATGTCTCTGATGAAGCTAACAAGCTGAGCTACAGGCAGTGGCTAACAGCAGCTAACGCTCGTCTCACAACATTGCCGTCAAAACGTAGTTGTCGGTCATCGTCACGGCGATCACGGCTGCTTTTTTTCAGCCGGGTTTAGAGTTATCAAAAGTCTATGCTTCCACGTCGGGTCCGGTGTTCAACAGCCGCAGTTTGGAGCAGGTTTTCTAACTGTAGCAGCAGCAGACACAGGAGCGGCTGCTGGATGGGGAGTGTGCTAACCTAACTAACAGCAGCAGCAAAGCTAACATCAGGGCGTCATCTGTTAACCCCCCCTCCCTCCTGTCATCGGATACAACATGAAACTACTCCAGTTAGCGAATCGTGTTGTAACTAAGATATTCGCTGAAAAAAATAGTTTTTATTTGGCCTGCTGATTGATTTATGAGTTATTAAAGAGACCGCTAACGAAATAGCGATAACCGATTCATGACGCTACAACCGATGCATCTAAGAATCCATGGCTAATTTGTATCGATTCAGGAGGCTGCTACCGATGCAGCCGAATCTCTCACTTGTTAAACCGAATATCCGGTCGCATCGGTTTATCGTTTACAACCCTAGAAACCAAGAAATCCCATGAGCCTCCGTTGCGTAGCTGTCAGCAGCTCGCGGCTCTGCTCTGCCATTCCAAAAATAGCTTGCATCAACAATTAAAGGTAATGAACCAACTGCTATTACAATAGGGATAATGGCAATTTGCCAAAATGTCGAACTATCCCTTTAATAGAGAGAGAAAGAATATCAACAAAAAAATCCAGAAATAATATACACAGGTGATAAATTAGTTTAGTTAAGTTTTTTGAATTTACATTTGATCAAGTGAAATAAGGGCAATAATCAAATTGGGGATCAAACACATATTTTCACATTTATAAAATTAATTATATGCCAAATGTTGCACAGTGACCAGCTCTCACCCTGCCTGCTGTTTCCTGAGCTGTCACTCTGTCAGCGAAGGGAACAGTGCAGTGGCTGCAGTTTAATTTGCTTGGCGTCGCTCCAGTTTCTCTTCCCTCTCTGTTGCTCTCTCAGTTTGATGGCTTGGACTGCTTCCAGTCCAAATAGCTACTTTAGCGTTGAACATCAGAGGATAGTACTGCATCACCTCAGGCCCTACATTAATTTAGCTCTTCTTCGCGAGGCCACGTTTGTTTAAAGATGAACACGTCTCGGGCAAGAGTTTCCAACAGTTTTAATGCAAGATTAGCCGCAGGGAGACGATGTTGAGTGGCGGTTTTACATTCTCCGGTAGATTCACAGATGTTTGTCTGACGTTGGGTTTTTAGCTGTTTTGCTGTTTTGCTTTGGCCCCAATCTTTTTAAGTGTCACCGCCTCTGATGTAGTGACCCTCTCTCTCTCTCTCCCCCGCTGCCGTCCGCTCTGCAGCTGCGTGTTCAGGCAACATGCCCAGACGCCCTCTGCAAACCGAGGCCAACTGTTGTGTACTGTACGTTTTTTTAAAGCATTTTGACAGACACGAAAATCCTTCAGAGGTCAGGGAGCTCAGAGGTATGAGCAGTTATGTTTGCCTGTAGATGAATCTGGTTATTTTCCAAATTAGCTGCACCACAGAAAATGTAAATGACTATTATTTATCTTTTCTGTTGTGGGAGTTTTTGTGTGTGTGTGGTCAGTTTTGCTGTATTATGTCATTGTTGACTATGAGTAGGTTGAAGAGCGTTTTATCCTTGACCGTGCATCTCTTCAGACGTGTGCATGGTGTTTGAAGTGCTGGGGTATCACCTGCTGAAGTGGATCATCAAATCCAATTATCAAGGCCTGCCCCTGCCTTGTGTTAAAAGCATCATACGACAGGTACGGTACGGCTGCAACACTGAATGTTGTGGTCGGTTAGATTCTAGACGGCAGCTCTGAAAAAACTAACCAGAAATTGACACAGGAGACAAAATCACATGTTTTTGTTCTGTTTCTAAAGACGCCACGGGAGTATTTGTCTCATTCAGGCGTGTGTGTGCTGTGCTGCAGGTTCTGCAGGGTCTAGACTACCTCCACACCAAGTGTAAGATCATCCACACCGACATCAAGCCTGAGAACATCCTGCTGACCGTCAACGAGCCCTACATCAAGAAAATGGCTGCCGAAGCGACACAGTGGCAGAAGAGCGGCACGGCGCCTCCCTCGGGCTCCGCAGGTCACAACCTTTCCTCCTCCTCAGCTCGCCACCGCTAAGCAACTTTTGCGGTTTGATCGGCATCTTGCTGACGACCGAGAGCTTCGCTGTTTAGATTCCTCAGCAGCGGTTGATTGACGTGCTGCTTATTTGGTCGTTCAGTGCAAATGCATATATGTCATCCTTAAAGGACAGTTCCGGGCAAATTCAACTCGCGGGTGTATTTTCCTAACATTTTAGGTCTAAAAGAAGGAATCCGTTTAATTGCTCCTGTTTTGCGTTAGTTGTGTCTGTAAAGCTGCAATTTTTTTCCAAAGACAGCGTCAGATGGCTACTCAAACATGCACCCCGAAGTTTATTTACTTCAAGCAAGTCAAGAGTTGATATTCCTGTGTTTATGACACAAACGGTAGCTTTCCGACTGCACATAAACACACAGAGCACGGCAACTTGGGTCTCACGCAAGACTTTGAATTAGATCTAGTTTTACAAACATGTCGGCTTGCTTGAAGTAAATAAACTTCTCGGTGCATGTTTGAGTCGCCATCTGACGCTGTCTGTGGAAAAAAATCGCGGCTTTTAGGGATGTAAACAGCGTAACTAGCAGAACTTCAATCCACTCCCATTCATTGTTGCTGTGGCGATGCGGGGACAGACACAACAACCGCAAAACGGGAGCGATTAAACTGAAAATCTTCTGATTCCTTCTTTTAGACCTAAAATGTTAAGAAAATACAGCCCCGAGTTGAATTTGCCCGGAATTGTCCTTTAATAAGAAGCATTGATTTGATTAAATGTGACATTATATAAGCAGGAGATTTGATTATTTAGTTCTAATATATCGGGAGTTGATCTTGAGAGGCACGGTCTGGCCGTAAGGTTTTTTCTGTGTGATGCAAATGTTGAGCAATGTGAGGGTTTTTTTCACTTTCAAGCATGTGGAAGCTTCTAGTGAAATATTAGTGTTAAGTTGTGTGTGTCATGTATGAGTCACCACTGGATCGGTTATGAAAATTACCAGTTTGCTCAGAGCGCTGTGACTCCCGCTGAGCAGAGTGCTGCAGCGGAGACGGTCTATTAGTACGGCCTGGTGCGAATCAACTCATCTGGCTGAAAGAGATACTCATTAACAGAGAGGAATATGGTCTGAAGCATGCATCGTTCACCAGGGTGGTTCTCTAAATTTGTTTTGTTTTTACCCATTTCCTGCAGTGAGCACAGCCCCACCACCCAAACCAGTAAGTTTTATTTCTGGATTTTTATACGATGACGTTCATGTGGCTGATATGAGTCACGTCAAAATACAAACTCTCCTCTCTCTCTCTCTCTTTCTTTCTCTCTTGTCGTCTTTCCAGATGGCCAAAATGTCAAAGAACAAAAAGAAGAAGATGAAGAAGAAGCAGAAGAAGCAGGCGGAGCTGCTGGAGAAGAGGATCCAGGAGATGGAGGGAGGAGCGACACCTGAAGGAGGCGACGACGAGGACGATGAAGAGACTACGACGACGACGACAACGACAGAAACCACCGAGGACACGTCCTCCTCAACCACCCTGCCCATCTCCACCACGCTGCAGGACATCGCCAACCACACCATCTCAGGTGAACAAGCACGGTGGATAAAAAATTAAAGAGGAATTGCCGTTTTTTTTACAATCTGGACCTTATTTCTAGCATAAAATACGATCATTTACTCACCCAGGTAACTTACAAGATGTAAATGAGCTCCAGCTGAGAGCCGCCCTATATCCATATAATGGAGTCTCTAATGCGGAATGCAGCCTCTAAATAACACATTACCTGCAGAGAAACTTGTTCATTTCACCAATATTTTATTATGATAGGCTAGTGCTATTCCCCTTCGAGTCTAGGCTGACCTGTTATCAACATCCGGGGTCTGTAGGTTGACCTACTGACCTCTGACCTGGATGATGTCATCTCCGACGGCACAGCTTGTTGCTACCGCTAATGCTACGGTCCGTTTCTGCGTGTTTCCCACTTGTCAGAACAAAATGACCGGCTGGACGAAGTTCAGCTTCCACAGGCTTCCTCTCCTCAACTTGGACTCACTAAAGCTCCGGCTAGTTGCGCTAAAAATAGACCTGAATGGCGAAGCGAAATGATTATTATCAGAATGAGCCGTGCAGCGCTCAGAGATGATCACATTTCATGCTAGAAATAAGGTCCAGATTGTCAAAAATGGCAATTCCCCTTTAAATTGAAGTGTTGAGTTTTATGGTCTGAATTAATCAAAATCTAATAATCTAGACTCTTTTCTTTTTTTTTTCTACCACAGACACGACTCCAGACGAGCAGCCGCTGCAGATGCCAGAAGCAAACGAACGGAAACAGGACGCGGCCGAGGAGGAGAGCAGAATGGAGGTGAACTACAACGGCCACGCCGCCGCACCGGAGAGCAAGGCTAGTCCGGAGAGCCAGGCACACGGGACCAAGCAGTCGAAGGAGGAGCAGGAGGACCAAGAGAATGCAAACCAACCAGAAAACCACACAGACACCTGCGACGCGACATTAAGCAACAAAGAAGAGCATCAGACCTGTAACGGTTCGGCCGAGGACCCGGAGACCGACCCGCAGCAGCTCCCTGCCTCCGTCAGCCCGGACTCTGTCACCGTGGAGCTGAAGGAGGGCGAGAGGGAGGAGAAGAAGGAGGAGGAGATGGACACTCAAGGAGAGAACAAAAGAGGGGAGGAGGAAGACGATGGCCAGAATGGTTCGTTTAAAAATGATTGATTGTCTCAATCGTTTCAACGAAACATATATATTCTCAAATTTATAAAAGGATCTGATTTCACATGCAACAGCACGAGATGAGCAACAGCACGTGAGAACACAATAGTTTGCTATAATGGGCTCATTAATGCAACGTGCGATACAGCCAGGAGGGAAAAGTTTCAGAGTTTCTCAGTGAGTGTAGGCGGCACAGAAAACTAAGGCTGCGGTCCGTTGACTAATACATATGGAAACATCTCTGTTTAATCCCAGCACAGCAATAACAGCTGTGTTTTATTTCATAGGGCTCTGGGATTTTTATTTCCAGTCATCAGCCATCTTTTTAAAGGGATAGTTCAACATTTTGGCAAATTGGCCCATTGCCATAATCCCTATAGTTTTAGGAGTAGGTTCATTGCAAGCTACTTTTAGGACGGCGGAGCAGAGCCGTAAACTGCTCAGAGCTGATGAGGGAAACCAAGAAATCCCATGAGCCTCCGTAGCGTAGCTCTGAGCAGCTCACGGCTCTGCTCCGCTGTTCTAAAAACAGCCTGCACCAACAATTAAAGGTAATGAACCTACTGCTATGACTATAGGGATTATGGCAATGGGCCAGTTTGCCAAAATGTTGAACTATCCCTTTAATCTTTTGCCATGTGTCAATATTTATTTTTTCAAATTCATTTATTCCTCCTCCTCCTCCTCTTCAACAGGAGCATCAGGCAGTATGTTAGTAAACCCTCTGGAGCCCGTGAACGCTGACAAGGTGCAGGTGAAGATCGCTGACCTCGGCAACGCCTGCTGGGTGGTGAGTGAACATATGCATCAGCACTTCTTATTTTTCTTACTGGAAACTTATGGAAACATTTGTGACCTGTCAAGTTACAAAATCTGTTTTGTTTTGTCTTGTTTTTATTCTGAGCTGCACACACAGCATTTTTGTCTTGATATTTAATTTCTTCTTTTTCGCAGCACAAACATTTCACAGACGACATCCAGACAAGACAGTATCGTTCTCTGGAGGTGCTGATAGGATCCGGCTACAGCACCCCGGCTGACATCTGGAGCACAGCCTGCATGGTAAAACAGATACACATCTACACACACACACACATTCAAGACACTTGTATAAGAATCACTACCTCAAATACATTGGAAGAGCAAACTGCAAAGTTATTTAAAATCTATTTCTAAGGAACCTTGTGCAGCATTATCACAATAATAGTTCATTTTTGTGTATCCTGGTTTGTTCATATCAGCTTCCAGTCTCTTATTATTGGCTCATTATTACTGAGCCTGTTAGTGCGCTCTGCTCTGCAGTGGGTGGATGTGCATTTATGTTCATGCAACATGCATGTTCACCCTCGGCCTCTGCAAAGAATCTGTGAAACCTTTCATCAAGACATTGTCGGTGCTATTAGAGGTCAAAAACATTTACATTTAAATTACATTCTCACAAAACATGTCAAGTTTGGCCTTGAGGAAATCTTCAATTTATAAGAATCAAATAGTAGAGAATGTAAATGTAGAACCCAAATGCTCCTTGAAGAGAAAAACAGACTTTAAACAAAGAAAAAACTAAACATGCGAGGACTCACTGGTCTTTGTATTTAATTAAACCCATCCATCTGCTTGTATTGACTTATTGTGTGTGTGTATTTTTTTCTTCTTCTTTTCCTTTAGGCCTTTGAACTCGCTACTGGAGATTATCTGTTTGAGCCGCACTCCGGAGAAGATTACTCCCGAGATGAAGGTAAATGTCTGTTCCCCCCTTGAGACTTCCCCCAAAAAAAAAAAAAAAAAAAAAAAAAAAAAAACTACATCAGAGTTTAATTAGAAGTTAATTATTCCAGCGCATGTGACAGGCTGAAGTGAGTGGGAATGCCTGATTCATTTAAGGAAAATCTATAAAGAGAAGAGCAATTATTTGTGTCACTTGGGAACGATTGCAATTTCTCAGCCCATTAATATCTCGTTAGTCCAGTCTGGTTGTTGTGTTTACCTCTGTTTCATCATCTGTGTCTTTGTGTGTTTTTCTCTGCGTCCCTGTAGACCACATAGCCCTGATCATTGAGCTGCTAGGTAAAGTTCCACGAAAGCTCATCTTGGCTGGCAAATACTCCAAGGAGTTTTTCACCAAGAAAGGTAAACACACCCACACACACACACACACACATACACACACTGACGCTGCCACCAGCTGCCGGCTGCAGCTATATTAAGCACATCCTTAAAACTTGCACAGGTATTTGGTGCAAATGTTTCTTTTTGAACCAGAGCAGCCGACGGCTCGGGGGAGCGGCCATCTGCTCGGTTTGAGGACGGAGCGTGCAAATAAAATTCAGTGCAGCTATTTCAAGTTTAAAGGGATAGTTTAACATTTCGGCAAATTGGCCCATTTTCATAAACCCTATAGTCTTAGCAGTAGGTTCGTTACCTTTAATTGTGGTTGCAAGCTATTTTTAGAACGGCAGAGCAGAACCGTGAGCTGCTCAGAGCTACGCTACGGAGGCTCATGGGATTTCTTGGTTTCCCTCATCAAACTCATCAAATACACAATCCAACAACTCCAAAATGCTCTGGTGGACAAGTTGATGACCATTCCCATTCACCACTAAGAGATCTAATGAACGTTACCTCTAAAACAAGTTGTTTTAACGTTCTGTAAATTATCTATCAGCGTGGTGAATGTTAAGGTCACAACTTGTCCACCAGAGCATTTTGGAGTTGTTGGATTGTGTATTTAATGAGTTTGATGAGGAAACCAAAAAATCCCATGAGTCTCCGTAGCGTAGCTCTGAGCAGCTCACAGCTCTGCTTCACCGTTCTAGACATAGCTTGCACTGACAATGAAAGGTAATGAACCTACTGCTATGACTATAGGGGTTATGGCAATGGGAAATTTGCCGAAATGTTGAACTATCCCTTTAAATAGGTGGTGCAGTGGATTTATATCTATGTAATACTATGTCTATCTATAGCATGCAGCACTGTAATGACTGCGCTATGTATTCTCCCAGGTGACCTGCGCCACATCACCAAGCTGAAGCCGTGGGGTCTGTTCGACGTCCTGGTGGAAAAGTACGAGTGGTCCAAAGAGGAGGCTCACACCTTCAGCACCTTCCTCCTGCCCATGCTGGACCTGGTGCCTGAGAGGAGGGCCACAGCAGCGCAGTGCCTCTCCCATCCATGGCTCGCCTCCTAGAGGCCACACCGTGTGCACACTACCCCCCCCTCCCTCCATATTGTGAAAGGGATGCATTAGGTTTAACGTACAATAAACAAACACATTCATGTCTGCAAGAGCCTGTGACTGCATCGTGCCTGCATCCTCCCGTCGTCGTGGCTCCGAGGCTGCCCCCACACACACAAACACACACACTTGCAAACATCTACACAATAGAGAGAGACTGCTGCTGAGTCTTTGTTATGGATTACACTGGTTATAGAAGGAACTCGAGGTCCTCCCCCCCTTATTTCTGGCTCTTTTTTTAAACCTGCTGCAGAGGACTCACCAACTTTGTCCTTTTCTTCCCACTCCTGCTCTTCCTCTGCAGCACATTATTCTCTGTACCTTTAGCTAGATAAATACTGGACTCTGTTGGATTAAAAAAAAAAGGAAAATTGCACTTGTCTACACGTGTAGAAAGCAGAAGCAAACGATCGCCGTTTAAACCACATGCAGTTCTCATCGCGATCATTGATTAGCCAAACCCATCTGTTCGCCAGTGATCATGTTAGCTGTGCCAACTTTTTATGCCTTTGGCTGTCAACTGTGTGCAAAGTGCTCCGATTTAATAACTGCATAATGCTAACAGGCATGAAGAGTGACTAGTGAACCTCTTAGCACTGTAAACTTCGCTTTATCCTTAAACTTTGTACATTTGTATACAGACAGCACTTCAGGATTTACATCTCAGCATCCGGGGAGAGACTCGACTCGACTCGACTTGATCACTCAGATTTTTTTGTTATGCTATTTTGAATATCAACGTTGTTTCATTTTGTTTTGGGCGGGGGAAAAAAAAGAATAAAACAGTACCAGGTAGAATTTAATGTGAACAAAATTTTAGATTATTTTACATCATGCACGAGTTGACAGAAGACAACTTGCCAAATGCTGTTTTTGTTACATGAATCGTTTCCTTACTGTTAAGAACTGCTTCATACGACACTGCCCATGTTCTCAGTCAGACTTCAGCTGGATTCACATCCTTGTGTGTGCAGCACAGGGCACCAAAGAGCTCTCTCCCTCTCTCTGCAGCGTTAGCGTTGAGGCTGTCAGCAGTGAAGACTTCTGAAGGCAGGAGCTGTTATGGTCCGAGCTTTTGTTTGTTTTTTACACTTTTTAGAAACGTCATGAAGAATGTTCAGGTGATTTTCAGCTGTATGGAAGTTGTGTTTCGAGTATTTCCGCTGCACATGGAGGAGTGTGATTGAAAATAATAGATTGTATTAAATAATAAATGCTGTAATAATGCTTTGGATCCCTTCGGAAAAAAAACAAACATTTTGCTTATTTTTCTACAAAATCTCCTCTGTCCATGTCTCCCTTCTTCATTTGGTTGTCATTTTTTTTCTGTAGGTAAATAAGAATAAACATTTTTCAAAATCTATCTGCACTGTCTTTGCCTCGTGCTTCACCACTGCTGTTTGAAGGATCTTGTATTGTGTTGACACATCGCTCTAAGATGCTGTGATAGAAGCAACATGTGTAGCACAGCAATGCATTTTCTATTTCAGCACTTAGGATATCCGAGTGATGGTTACAGAATCATATTATTGCTTGGTAGAAAGGACAGTAACAACCGTCCAATATCACGATTAACGTGTTTAACAGTAATTTGGAGCATGTTTTGGAAGGACTATCTGACAATTATCACCAGTATAATGTCGCTTAATGATTCTCTGGAAAGATTTTTATTTTAGCATTTCAAATACTGTAGCTCATCAAGTCATTTTCCAAAGTTGCAAGCAGTCCACATATTTATTTCAGTGATTTTACCCCAAAACAACTACTAGTAGTAGTTGTAAATCTGAAGCCAGAAGTGAGCAGTGAATCCATGTCCATGATTTTAAATGTTTGTTGATGAGCTCCTCTTCATTTCCTGTCCATCTCTGGTCCCTGTTGTCCTCTGGGGTTATGCATTATCTATGGTCAGAGAAAAGCATAATTACTAAAAGGATGAGGCGAAATCCTCTGACAGAACATGTGGCTCAGCTTGGTTTTCAACACATATTATAAGACTAGTTATATAGTAGCATTGTGAATAAATAATAACGTCCTATAGGATCTAAGTATGTCCACATTATCCACCCAAGTGCTGAGATGGTTAAATAAATCAAATACCATCTTCATAACCAAGTAAAAGGATGAAGTCATTTGAAAGCATCAGCTAGACAAAATAGATGTCAGTCTAAACCGTGCCAACATATTTCAAAGAATAAGAAAAAACTTTAAAGCGCTTGTGTTGCAGGAAAGGTTCAAGGATCAGTAGAGTCATTTTTATTTGTCATAAAGGGACCTTGAAAGCAAGTACCCATACATCTAAAAGATGTCAAAGTATTTCACTCTGAATCACAAATATCAGCCGTGCTTTAAAATAACATAGGTGCAGCAATAAGTGCATATTTCTGAAGATTTTTCTGATTCTTATTATGGAAAATACAACTAAAAAAACATAAAGAATGGTAAAAGCTGTGAGTATGATTTCATACAGTTGTTTTTACCCACTAAGACCTTGACCAAGACTGAAAGAGTAGGAGGTTTTTTGATGTTACTTCCAGACCTCAGTCATTTTACACTTTGACTGAGGTCCTTGAAGCTTCAAAGACTTCCAGCCTCTGCTTCACCTCTTTCCATTTTCTCTCCAGACAAAGCCGTTGACCCCTGCACCAATTTAATCTTCCCACCTGATACTGTATCTCCCCGCAGTCCAATCTTTTACATTTCCATTTATTCATTTGGCGAGGCTTTTATCCAGAGCAACTTAGAATTGAGGATAAATCACTCAAATCTCATGTGCTCTGAAAAGTGCATAGTAAGTGCTGTTTAGGGATGTTACGGTGTGAGGAGAGGAGATGAGACATCCCTACTCTCATTGCATTCGGTAGCTTCTTCAGTCCACACTATGATTGCCTTGTGTGAAGAGACACAAGTACAATGGGTGAGAAGTAGCATAGGGTTGTATGAAGTCTGCAGATCAAGGCGTCACTCTAAAGGAAAGCATTGGTGACTTCAGTTTGATTCAGATAGCTATGTGTCCTTTTAGGCCAATCACAGACCGGATAAGTTGCTGCAGTTTGGATCATCTGCAAAGGGTCTGAAAAGTGCATGATGATGAAGACGTGTCACAAGACCACTGCAGCAATAAGGGTGAGAGGTAACTAACTAGCTACAGTCTGTTTTTTAAAGCAGCATGACAATGAGACAGATGCAACATGGAGAAGAAAAGCATGGCAAACAGATGAAGAACCCATTTTGTTTAATATTGCTGTGACAGAGAAAGTGATTGGCTGAAAAAACTAAAGGCCCTTTCACACCGGAGACGTATTTTTCGTGCACATAATTCACACATCGAGTCGTTTTCACACCGACCATGAATGTTATGTGGCAAAAAGTCAGAGTTTCGGAGTGAGGTTGATTTTTCTGAGCTTTTGCCCATTGCAAAGCAAAACTTGGGAATATAATTGACGTATCTGTCACATATTTGTGTCGCCGCCAGTATGAATGGTTTTAATGCGAAATATTCAGGCGGCGACACAAATTTCGTGCCGTTTATTTGTTACATCCGCGGTATGAAATGGCCTTTAAGGTTCAGTCTTTGGGAGGTTTGACTAAAGGTGGTGTTAATTGTGGTGGATAAGTCAGAGAAACAATCTGACGTCCCTGCAAAGACCATGAGGTTATGGTCAAGAACAACAGGTATATATTTGTGTGTCATTGGCATAGAAGTAACATAAAAGTAGATGATATTTGGACCCAAGGAGGTGGTGTACTATATTATAAAGAGAAAGGGTCCCAGTACCAATCCTTGGGGCACTCCTGGGATACGATAGAAGGATAGGCGTCCTTATCCCATCCCATCCAACCAATGTATTCAAACTAGTAAAGTGTTTGTCTGTCTCAACCTCTCTGAATCTCCGTCTTTCATCAATGAACCCAGTCCCATCTTCCTCCACCCCCTCCCCCCAAAATCCTCCCTCCCTTCACACCCCATTACCTTTCCCCTCCACCTGGAATTCATCTGGCAGCAGGTTGTCCTGCCGGCTGCCCAGACTGAAGGCCAGGAAGGAGAGGATGAGCGAGTCCATGATGCTGATGATGGCCAGGATGTAGGCCCAGCGCACCGTGCAGTTTCCCAGCGTGTATTTGTCAGTTCGTTGGCCACACATGCGCTTCACCTCCTCCGAGTCCCAGCCGTCGGGGTAGATCATGCAGCCAATCACCATGCACGTACCTGAGACAGAGAGAGGGAGGGAGGGAGGAGATGTTTGAGTCAAATACACAAATGTTCCTGCGTTTCAACATCAACATGAACTGTTTAAATGCAATGACGTGTCGGCTGTGAACAGAACATCACCGTCTCCATTTCAGGAGCTGTAATAACGAGACAGAGAAGCCACCAGAGAAATTAATTGTACACACTCCTCCCATTCAGGAACGCACTAAACACACACACACGTGCAGATGAGTTGCCTAGCAACTCTAAAGCATCTCGGCTCCAGAACGATGAAAGTGTTCATCCATTATTGACTCTGAAGACAGACTTGTGTTGTGTCGTCCCACCCCCACACGTGAACTATCAGGTGACGAGGTGAAACATTAGCGCACACGCACACACACGCGTCTCACTTTCACTTTCTGAGCCCCTTACACACTTTCACCTTCTCAGCTCTCAGCTCAACTTCTCATCAGCTTTACAGCACTGTTCAGAGTTAAATATGGAAACAACTATGACTCTGCTATTGGACGTTTATCATACTGTAGGTGTCATACATGTAGATTCAGTTTCACTGATAGATAGTGGATATCTACATCAGTAAAAATGGGATTAATGTCAGTCCCAAATGTATGTTGCTTTGACCGTATGTTTTTTCTTATGTGTTGCAACTCGTTCCCTATCTTCGATCCAAATTTCTCCCTGGTGGAGACCAATAAAGCAACCCTTCACCCCTTAACCCTTAGATGGATGATCAAATATGTTTGATGAAGACGTTCACCACTCCCAACGACCTTTGTAAATTCAATATCTAGTCTTAAAAGCCAACACAGAATCCTAATTACACATCATCCTAAAAACACTGAAAACGTTATCTGACCCTCAGTCAGTCAGATCGACATTCACAATCTTGTATGACCCTGATGTTAAAAATCTGAGTTTAAGATCTCCTTATTTTGTCCTCACAAAGACAGAACAGACACACACACTAACACACACTCTGGATGGCAGGTGTGTTGCCTACGAAGCGGCAGAGGAGAAAGTGTAACAGCACACCTCCAGGTTAATCTCATTATTTGTTTCATTACAGGCTTGTTCTCTCACTCTCAGCAGCTGCATCTGTTCACAAGCTGCTTTGTGTTTCACAAACACTCCCCTGCCTCTCATCTGTGTCTGTGTTGGAGAGGGAGAGAGACTGTAATGATGGTCTGTGTCGCACAGAAACTACCAGCGTCATTCAGTCTGCCCTCAGAGTGAAGACACAGCCTCCACTGTGCTTCCACATAATCTTATTATTACTGCTTACGTGTGTTTTCTTGTGTCCCAAATGTTCTCATCTTTTCATAGATATACACCCCCACATGTGGAGCCATAGGGAAATATTGTACTTTATAGTTCAGCCTCACTTTTAAGCAGCCAAGCTTTTAAAGTTTTTGAAGTGAAATGATCTAATTAGTTGAGTGTAAGACCTGAATATTTCTCCAACTATAGTTTCACTGCTGCACAGTGAGGTTTGTCCATCTATTTGAGTGATAAAGAGAATAAGAGATGAACGATTTTGAAGTTAGAAAGTTAGTTTGGTGTAAAATAAGTCTAAATGGCAACTAATGTGATAGAAGAGCCTCAGTATAGTATATATACGTTCTTCTTTGTACATAAAACATCTTTTATGGGCTATAATAGGCCACATGCTTTCCCTGTAGGCTATTTAATATCCATGTGTGACCATAATATGAGACAAAAGCATGTTTCTATGTGAAAGATATAAACTTTAAAGGGATATTTCAACATTTTGGCAATTTGGCCCATTGCCATAATAGTTTTAGGAGTAGGTTTGTTACCTTTCATTGTCGGTGCAAGCTATTTTAGAACGGCGGAGCAGAGCCGTGAGCTGCTCAGAGCTACGCTATAGGCTAATGGGATTTCTTGATTTACCTCATCAAACTCATCAAATACACAATCCAACAACTCCAAAACGCTCTGGTGGACAAGTTGTGACCTGCACATTCACCACGCTATGAGAAAATAACAACGTTATGAGACAGAGTCGTTTTAGAGGTAAATTCATGCAAAACCACTGATGCGCAGCGTTGCTGTCATGGGCAGTTTTTCAGCAAGCAGTCTCTACATTTACCTCTAAAACAACTCTGCCTTGTAACGTTCTGTTATTATCTCATAGCGTGGTGAATGTGCAGGTCACAACTTGTCCACAAGAGCGTTTTGAAGCTGTTGGATTGTGTATTTGATGAGTTTGATGAGGGAAACCAAGAAATCCCATGAGCCTCCGTAACGTAGCTCTGAGCAGCTTGTGGCTCGGCTCAGCCATTCTAAAATTAGCTTGCACCGACAATTAAAGGTAGCTAATGAACCTACTCCTAAGACAAGTGATATGGGTCAATTTTCTAAAATGTTGAACTATTCCTTTAATAGTGCTCCCAACTCCTCAATGAGGTCCCACCCCGGTCGCTCACTGGAGGCCAGCTGCATCCACGCGCAGATCTTGTACACGCTGCCCGCGTTGCAGAAGAAGAAGAGGCTGAAGCAGATGATGCTCGCCACCACCAGCAGCATGGAGATCCCCACGAAGAACATGGCCGTCTTGAAGGCGCCGGACGGGATGGAGCCGAAGTCCAGCGCGCTCCCTTTGCAGACGAGCTCGGAGGTGAGCGCGTTCCCGATGCAGTAGTGGAAGAGGCCGAAGTATCCGGCCTGCGGCGTGTTGACGCTGTCCCCAATCCAGTAGGGCTGGATGAACACCACCACGGTGATGACGGCGAAGGTGATGGTGAAGACCGTCCACAGCACGCCCACGGCACGCGCGTTACGCACGTAGTTGGTGTGGTAGATCTTGGCGGCCTCCTGAGCAGGCAGCATGGTGTTTCCTCCTGGTTGCTTCAAATCAAAACTCACTGTCTGGACCTTTATTCCTCAGTCGTTAAAGGTTAAAACGACACTTTTTTTAATCCTCTCCATCAAGTGTTGCATCGATGACTGAAGAAGTTTCTCCAACGTTTCTGTCGCTTCTTCCACTGATGAAAACACACCTGTGAGGAAGGAAGGTGCACACACCTGTCCCCGCCCCCACACGGGAGTGAAGTGAAGCGTCTCTACTCTGAACCACGGAGCAGCAGCAGCAGCAGCAGCAGCAGCTCTGTGGTTTCTCTCCACTGTGATTAGTGGATGGTGGTTTCTCCTCTGGAGGCTGCGGGCTCCACTTTATAAATGATTCATGGTCAAATGATCCGCAGAATAGAGTGACACAGAGCGCGAGGCCGTCCAGATGGCAGGCAGGTCTATCCTCACTCTCACTTTATAAAGCCGTAGGTCAGTCCATCACTTTCCCTTCACCTTAGATTTGTCTCATTTGTTGTTGTTTTTTGTGAGTGTGGAAAATTTGCAATTAGAATAAACAGAATGCTGCAAATCAAATGAAAACCAAATCATGGTTTCATCACAATTATATAAACTATTATCTTTGGCTTCAGTGGTCTGAGTTAGTCACATCAGGTTGGGTCTCACTATCTTATGCCATTTGCTAAGAAACTCCCTCTTCATTCAAAAAAATATAGGCCTGCATTTGCCCAATCCAGAGATTTAACTCTAAACTATCAAATATATTCTAAAATTTGCCTGAGTTCTGTTTTGTTGCTCAGTTGAAAAAGATTAATTGAGAACAATAACCAGGGATGTGGTTGTTGGACTCCTGTAGCTGTGAAGAACTTGTTCTACAGCTGAGACACTAGATGGCGCTACAGAGTCACAGTCTCACTTCAAAAAGACACATCACACACTTCACCTCATACTATCACTCAAACAAATCCTGTATTATCACAAATCTCTGTTAATTTATATGGTGTATACAGTATATCCAGAGAAAATGGCACAATTTAAACCCCTAGACATCAGAAACATTTATATTTTTTCGTTGCAAATCCAGATCATCAAAGTAATCAATCACAAACCAAAGTCCTGTAATGATATGATTAAATGGTTACTGTTAGGTTTTATATGCACAATTCATGTTCCTATGATAATCTCATCAACCATAGCTGTTCAATGTTAAATAAAGTACAGTGCAGTATCATCCTCTTTATTTCTCCTCAACTGTTGATTTGTGAAAAATGTGTTTATTTTCCAGTTGAACATCATTCATGATCATCATCATTAATCATAAAACAACACAATAACCCACACCTGCCTCCATCGATGTCAACTTAAACCCATAAAAACTCATGTTTATGTTGCTTAGTTACAGTGACGTGTTGTAATTTCTCTTGTGCATTTCTGGAAACAAAGTGAACTTGTGTTGTCTGTAACGTAACACACTCTCATTGTTTTGTTTTTGTGTGTCTCCAGTGTTTGTTGTCAGCACTGAACCCACATACTTGTGCGCTGTGACAACACATTAATGCACCGACTCAAAGACGCCCTTTCACATACTGTTTGACCTTTTGGTTTCTTTCAGAGAAACCAAATAAACCAAATAAAGCCAATAAATACCTGAACAAAGGCCGTGGCTTTATGAATAGAGAGGTATTAGAGGCTGATTCTTGACCTCTGCTGGTTGTTTGCCTCTCAGTTTGAGTTAATATTCCTTTATGCTGTTGATCTTTCAGCGAGACTAAAGAGGTTGATATACGGCACCGCAGTGGTTTGTGTTTATGTGTGTGTGTGTGTATGTGTGTAGTGTACATGTGTCCTTGTGTGCACAAGTGTGGGCACAAACATGTCAATGCACTTAGCTTTATTAAGTGATACAGCCCCAGTGTGAGAGGAAGGCTGTTCATAATCAAGTTAGTCGGGAGCTGCAATCCAATTTTCAGATACAGAATGGAGTGAGATTTCATGTGTGTGTGGGAAACAGTGTGTATTTGTGCTATAGTGTGATATTATTTACAGACAAGAGGGAGCACGGGGTTTTTCATGCTTTCATGCTGTGAATCTGTGAATATGATCTGTTGGTTGCTATTCTACATACAAAAAAAATGTGTTAAAGTGTTAAATTAAAGCCATATTATAGGCTAAAAGTTATATATAGGTGGAAAAGTGTGTGTGTTTGTGTTGGTGTGTGTGTTTGACACAGAGACTGATTAACCCCTTCTTGCCCTCTGTATAGGCCCATTAGCTCCGAGAGCCTCAGAGAGCACAAAGAGGCTTTTCTGCCGTTTCAGCATCTCTTCCTGTCCCTTTCTGTCTGCCTTCTTTTGAGGCTGTTTCCATAGCAACAAGGTGTTGGATGCCCTCAGAGAGAGAGAGAGAGAGAGAGAGGAGAAGGGTACTGGGAGGGAGGGGAGGACAAAGTAAATGAGGCAATTATACAGATTTAATGACAGACCACCTCTATAGTGAAGCAGAAGGAGAAAAAAAAAGTTGTTAGTGATCTTAATTTCATGAACCATTAAAATCACAGCTGGATTCAGACCCAGTTCTGTTTAGTTTTGTGAGTTTTTGTTCTGAAATCTCACACTTTTAACTTTTTTTTTTATTGCCTTTAATTGATAGCACAGTCGAGAGAGAGACAGGAAATGGGGAGGAAGAGGGGGGGAATGACATGCAACAGATGAAAATTAGCCACTGTGGCTAACTCTGGCACATTTACATTGATATATGTTGACTGATGTGCACTGTTCCTGCTCAATAAATAAATAAATGAATGAATGAATGAAATGCAGGAAAGGGCCACCCGATGCAGGATTCGAACCAGGGCTGCCTGCAGTGAGGACTGTAGCCTCAACATGGGGTGGGTGCTCTACCAAGTGAGCTAAACGCTGCCCCATACATTTTATTTCTAATGCACTTTTCATCAAAACGATCTCAGAGTGCTATAAAGTTAAAAGCAAATAAAAACACACAATAAAAACAAAATTGGTGTCATGTATATCAGGCCTTTCTGAATAAAAAGGTTTTCAGGCCTGTTTTAGAAGAGTCCAGGCTCTGGGTCGCCCTCAGCTGGACTGGGAGGCTCCTGGTGCTGGGGAGGAGCAGGATGTTTGTGGATCTGAGGGTCGGGCCGAGGATTGTGAAGCGATGAGTCACATCTCACATCACTGTGACAGTAGATATCACATTATCTCGGTGTTGCTACAGTCCTTGGAGGTGGATGATCCTATTTTCAAGGTGAAATATGTGGAAAAATCTGATAGCGGATCAAGTTTTTCTTTCTTATTAGCAGCATAAAAAACCTGCTTTCACTGGCAGATTTTATTTCAAGTGAAAAATTGTTTGAAACAAGTGAAAATGACCTAAAAACAAGTTCATTTTTAGACGATGAGTCTCATTTTAAGTGAAAAGAGTTTAGTTTTGACTAGAAATGAGACATTTTGACAAGAAATAAGACAAATATTCTTAGAAAGATTTTGAGTTTTTGCAGTGTGACCCCACAGGTAAACCGTCCCCTTTTTCTTCTTCTCTTCTCGACCTTCCCCTCTGACCCATCTGTGGGACATTACACACACACATCCACACACAGAGCGAGTGGCCTTATACCCTCTGAAGCAGCAGTAACTCAGTCAATGAGTGTCACTCCCTCTCTAAAACACCCCGAGGCCTCAGCAGCACCACCATCACCACCACCCTCCCCCCTGCTTCCACCCCATGCCGCTGCCTGGTCACAGCCCAGCAGGAAGCATCGAAGCCTGGGTAAAGACGGAGCAAAGTGTGGGTCAGTGTGTGCCCTATGGGGATGGGAGCAGGAATGTAGGTCTTTACTACAGTGGATCATGTTCATGACTCATTACTGACTGCTCACCACCGCGACCTCCCTCGGGGACTGGTGATCTGTGCATGAATACAAACAGTATCTGATCGATACTCCTCTGGGCTCCAGCACATCCATCCTTTAAAGTAGTTTATTGCTTTTTCCAATCACGTTAAGTACAAAAAGTCCCACACAAATCAAAATGTGATGGAAGATCACACTGGACTCCCCACTGGGACAGTTTACATGTTTGTTTCCTGTGAGCTATAAAGTTTTAAAAGGGGGGAAAGTGGAAAAAAAGTAGTTTGAATTTTTTCTTGGCTCGGAGTTAGAAAGGAAAAGAAGTGTTTACTCTGTTAACTGCTCCTCGTCTCTGCTTGAGGCTAAATAAGCCATTAGTAGCAAAACTAAAATCCCAGACTGTGGGTGTGTGCTGTGGGTAGGCTGATGTAGATGCCAAATCTCAATGAGAAATGGTAAAAAATAGAGAAAGAAATACACAACATCTCTGGGTGCTGCATCAATTTTGGCACTTTCATACTTTTTACAGACAGTGCAGGTCCATCAATGTCAATTAAGTGGTGGAGTGCAGCTCTAACGCATTTACTGGAGCTGTGAGAGAGAGGGCAGTCATTTTTCTTACCCATTGGCCAGTGGGTGTTGTGATGATGTCACGATTACCAACTTTGGATTAAAATTGATAAATTCTGTGTGACACCCTGGTTAACAAGCATCCCACAAAACCACAATACCCACCTTTTCTCTCTCTAAAAGAAAAGGAGTAAATTCACTTATTCACTTTTGTGCCAAGTGCTGATGAAAAGATCGATATCACTTTTCTATTGCTCGCTAAATAAAAGGCTCAGGGAACAGTGAGCCTTGTCTTTCGTTTAGGTGGAAACAGAACCGGCCTATCTGCAGGATAAATCCAATTAAACTAATGAGATATAAAATTTTAATTAGAGAAAGTTGGAGGTGCTGAGAAGTGCAATTCGTGACCGTCACAGCTACCTACGTTTTTTTTGTTTGTTTTTTTACCACCCACTTCCAAAAAGCTATTCCTCTAATATAGTAAACACAAACTGACATCATGTGGTCGATAACAGGAAGAGCCAAAGTGTGTTTTTGTGTGTGTGTTTTTACAAAAGCACCCAGTCAACAGTTACTTAAGACAAATCTTCAGTAAAGCAGAGAAAGCCGAGCTCTGCAGGATGATGGGATGGAGCGCGACGGGGGGTCCAACACTGGCAAGAACTGGTGAGAACCTGCTCTGATGTACAACAACACCACATCCACCACCACTGCAGCAGCTGACACACATGCAACTAAAATGCATATAAGACACAGATATGCAAAACATAAAACACAGACGCCATAAAAAATCTGTGCATATTTATCAGATTCAATCAGAGATGAGAGGAAATGTAAAGAAGCATGTAAAAAAAGTGCATAATTCAGGCTGACTGACTTCTTCATCTTGGCAGTTGCACTTCTTTCTCTGCCAGCCAGTGAGTCGTCAAATATGTGTTTGCGTAATCCTGGGCCAATTCACACAGTTTTGTTACGGTAAAGAATGGAGGATTAGTTTATGGAGCTTCAAAGCCAAATATAGAAAACGCGTGTGAGGGATTATAGACACATCAAAGAATAAGGATGGAGAATACATTAGAGCGCAGCTCCATCTTCCATCTCAACAGCTCCCGTCGTCTTGCGTCTATTCTGTTTTGACGGAGGCGATTTGATGCTTTAGGTTGGAACGGTTCAATAGACGTCACGGCCGTTTAAACCCATCTTTTAGTTTTTTTGCTTAATGACTGATATATAGCTTTTACACATCATGGTGTGGCTCACGTGTTTTTGAAAATTTGGGGCTTTTTTTGTGGCTTTTGAGTCATTTTACGTAATTTTCCATCAGTGCAGCATTGAAATATATAAATATGTCATGCCATTCAACGTCTGAAAACAGATTATGGTAAATGGATGAAATCACACGCTGCAGAAATGAGACGGAGAGCTATCATGGAGTAGATTTATGTGGGCGGTTGGTTTTTTTAGAGCTCATGAGGCCCAAAAACTGGGAGTCCACACACATTGTTTTTACTGGTTTTGGCCGCTTTGTGGGGACTGTGACAGTGAAGCAGACAGTACAACATTAAATGACTGTTTTAGGGCCGAGTCCTGGTTTAATGATTGAAGACAGAATCAGGTTTAGGTTGAGATATAAGGTAGAGAACTGGGGACGGCATCGTGTCAGTGTCGGCGGTCCCCACAAATATAGTAAAACAAGAATAAATGTGTGTCTGTAGCCTATGTGCGTGGAAGAAACTGTCAAATCCAAGCTGGAGAGTGAATTGCTGACTGACAGAACCCGAGGGCGGCCGGAGTGACTATGTGAATGCCTCGTGGGCAATTAGATTGCTGTTTGGCTATTTCGGATATATGTGGCTCTAAATACAGCAGATTATGCAGCAGTTTGGGAACTACTGCACCGTTAAAATATCTTCAGGGCTTGATGACTCCACCACAGTGAGGTTATTATGAAAGAGGCTTTTTTTCTTTCTTTTTTTACATTGTGAAGTGCAGGAGGGCAGGAGACAGCACACAGCGGTGCAAATCAGTAAGAGTGGATTTGAAAATTGTAAACACGCCCGAAGAGCTGAAACATACTTTACATATGTTTAGAAACAACAGTGCAGACGAATTATGTAACAGTCCATATGATAAAGCCTGAGAAGTCCACCACCAGACAAAATAAGGTGAGTCAGTGTGTGTTTTCTCTGTGTGTGTGTTTGTGTGTGTTGTCGTCCCAGTTGCAGTGGCCGGTTCCCAGCAGATCTAGGAGGATTTCAGCTTTATCCCCATAACTGGATGATAATCTTGTGTGGAATCCAGCACTGCACTGCAACGCTGCCTGTGCAACACTAACATCGCCACCTGGTCCCCGGGACACCAACACACACACAATCACACACACACACACACACATGGTGAGAGTCATAAGCTCCTCTGTGAACACACTGATTGGGTTTATAGGTCGTGCGACCGTTTGCGGACTGTGTTTCATAACATAAAATGATCTTTGTGATTGGTGTCTGTGACTTTGTTTGTTATAAACCATCACATAACATAAACAAAGTGCAGGTTTGCACACAGTACACGTCAAACATAATGATGCTGCAAAGCCACCTGGATAAAGCTGTGTGTCTGTGTGTGTCCATGTGGAGTTATGAAATAATGAACCGAACTATGTTTGTGTTATATTGGGAAAAAAACTATTGGGAAATAACACGACTGGCACTGCTGGCTCACTGTTTGTCAGCCTGTATCCGTTCATGAGTCATAATGACGAGGAGGAAGAGGGTTTGGGGAGGTCGCAGTTTTTACCGAAAATCAAGATCTGGATCCTGCCAATAAAGAAAACAACACTGCCCACTTCACTTGGCTGTGGGACTGTCACTTTGTAGGCTACAGATCATTTAAAGCAGTCTAATAAAAACCTGTATCTGCATGTTAGAGGAGATTGCATATAGATCCGAAAACAAGCAGGAAAAACATTCATGCTACTGCTTTAAAACTTTCTATAATCTGTTAGAGGAGGGATATGTTAGGCAACAGGATATCAGTTCCTGTTCCCAAAAAACAGCATTTCATCAACAATGAAATACAGTTTAACAGTATCATATTTCTATGTTTTTCCATGTTTTCAACAACAACAAAAATCAGTAGGCTACTACAACTACAGGACTGTTTAAAGTACTAAAAACAGAGACCTGGCTGTATCTGCAGCAGGAGAGAAAGTGAGGAGAAACATTGAAGAGAAAGGATTCTAGTTTCCCTCTTTCTGAAGTAGTGACTCAGCAGGAGAGGAAGTGAGCAGAGTGTGGCTTCCTGTCAAAAAAACCAGACCAAATCAACTACGTGTTGTGCTGAAACATAATAAACCTCTGCATAAGTGTCGACCTTTGACCTCAAGGTGTTTGAACCGTGTGGCCCCTCCCCCGCTGCCATGGGAAAGGCCTCCTGCCTGTGGTAACGGAGCTCAGATGTCGCCGCGGGGCTTCAGGCTGATGCAGCTTTGTGATCTTTACTCCTCGCGGTGGGTGTGTCGGTGGGCGGGGCCACAGTGGGGCTGTCGAGGCAGCTGATTGGTCGGTTGCGTTCCATGAAGGCGGTGCTACTTCGGTAATAGGTCGCAGTGCCTGTCAATCGAATGCGATTATGCTGCCTTCACGGGCGGCTCGTATTTTTGTGTTATCATTAAAAGAACCGTTAAAAAAGGGGAAACACCAATTTGTTCCTCATTCATTTGATCTTTAGTGGAGGAATTAAACTAAGAACAGTTACTAAAGTACTATATTTCGGTACAGCTGTGTGGTACATGTACGTATAGTGCTAACTTTTTACTTCTACTCCACCACTGTGCTTTTCCCACTACATTCCTACATTTGTCAGCTTCACTAGTCAAACACAATGGACAAAAGGTGTTAACTCTGTTTTTCATCTCCATATGAGGAAATGAGTGACCAGCCCATAAACTTTGACATATTTTTAATCATTAGGTCAATATGAAACTAGCCGTTGGCTAATACTGGCACTTTTACATTTTATGTTCATTAACGTGCATTGTCCTCATTAAATAAATAAATTAAAAAAATAAAATAAATTAGCTCTACCTTTATCAGTAACAACGACAACATTAAAATGCAGTCTACACAAAAATTCATAGGCTACCAATATCGATAATGATAATCTTGCAGCCATAAACTTAAGTGAGATTTAGAGGCCGTTTCTTACTTGTAATAGAGTTTTACACAGCCTACTGAATTTAGTCCTGTCTGTGAAACAAGAGTGACTGTGTGAAAACAGTTGAACTACAATAACTACAATTACTGGGATTGGGATTTAAATCTTAATGAACAGGTGCAAAGAAGCTGTTCAGTGACAGCTTGAAGTTTGGATGTAGGTATCTCATTAAACCATTGTCCTCAAAGTGAGATAATAAATTGGTGGAATAGGCTATAATAGTGAAGAGTAGCCTACTTAGCCTACTACTACTTTTTCCACCTTTCTGAGTCCATATGGACATATCCTTCAAAAAAAAGAAAAGAAAGAAAGATTGTGTGAAAAAGTAAGTGCAATTTTTTATTTTATTTTGTAAATTATGATATGACTTTTTGTCGTGAGGCATTAGCTGCTTAGTGTTGACGTGGGAGAGGCCGCAGCCTGCAGCTATAGAAAGCTTCAGTGGTGAATCCACAGTTTTACGACAGTCTTTGAAGGCATCACCACCCCCTCCGGTTTGCAGCCACAGCTCATTCAGCGTGATCGCGTCTCTCAGAGCAGCGCTGTGGTTTCGGAGCAGCAGCAGCAGCGCTCTGTTCGTCGGCACTTTAAAACAGGATGTAGCGGCTGAAACCGAGCACGGAAAGAGAAAAAAACGAGACAAACGGCTTCAACACTGCGATGTGACGAGCACGGCCGAGCCAGAGATGAGCACCACCACCACGGCGGAGGTGAAGAAGAAGAAGAAGAAGGAGGAGAAGGAGAAGAAGAAGGAGGAGAAGAAGCAGAAGCAGCAGCAGCAGCAGGAGTCTGAGTCCCGATGAGGCAGCTCACCGCCGGCAGGTCTTGACGGCTGCTCCCCGTGACCTGAGACACTCTCTCTCACACACACACCGACACACCGACACCCCCACAGAGCCGAGACACCGCACACCCAGCCAGCCAACCCCCCCCTGAAGAAAAGGCGACCATGGCGAGCATGGGCGACTGCTGTGTGAAGGTGGCGTTGAGGTAAGCCTCCCTCTGTCCGTCTCTCTGTCTGTCTGTCGCAGACCCACATTGTGTCTGAGGCTCGTGGTGGAGATGCACCTGAACGCATCCTTCTGCAAACACACACACACCTTCTGTCTGTCTGCTTTTTTACTATGCATGCACTCTGCTTCCTGTCTGAGCTGGTTGCAGGACCTGGTGGGTAGTGGAGCTGCAGAGACAGACAGAGTATAACACCTTGTTTTGTAAGACATGGGTGGTGCTCTGCTCTGTGTTGATAAGGCAAAGCATGTGCTTGGGCCACACACTATCTCCATAGGGCTTCTCATGTTATAGAGGAGTGGAGGGACAAGTTCTCCACAGCAGCAGCAGCATGAGTAGTGTGGTTAATGTGAAGCAGCGGTTTGCATTCATGATTTATCATTGGGTGAAGTGACAAGGACAGCTGCAGCCAGGTGCAGGGAGGAGAATGGGCGTTTCTCTCCAAAAAAAGGGGGGAAAAAAAGAAACCGTATGTGTGATTATTCTCATGAGCTGCCACCTGCAGTCTCACCTTATCCTGACCTGGCAGTCTGTGAACACCTCACAGGGGCTGGGGCTGGGTTAGATAACATAAGCAGGGTTTGTGTTGTGAGTATATGTGTGTGCATGTGTAGGGGTGTGTGCATGTGTGCGTGTGTGTGTTTTGCCTCTGCAAATGAATCGAGCACAAAGAGATGCTCTCCTTCAGAGCTGTGTCATTCACTGCCTTTGTTGAGATCCACCCTGCAGCCTGGCTGGGCAGCACACGGTGACGGCGGGCGGCTCTTTGGAGTCGCACACGTTGCCTATAGATTGTGTGAGCTGAGGCTAAATACACATTGAGAGTGAGTGTGTAAAGAAAAAAAGAAAAAAAAGGAAAATGTGCAGCATGTGCATGTGCTGGCACTTGCAGGGTGGCAGCCTCTCCTTATCGGAGCGTGGTGGTGGTGCTGCGTCTGTAATCATGCTCATTTTACAGTCTGTGGAGAGCTGTGAGTGAGGCGGTGGTCCGTCAGACAGACCCACCGGTCCTTTAACTCATCACCTCCCAGACTCTTAATGAACGGTCACAGTGACGGTGCTGAGGAGAGGAGGAGAGGAGGAGAGGAGAGGCTCGTGGTGCAAAGGATGAACCATTGCATCCCCCAAAAAACGACCTCATTTACAACCTCTGTGAAGCAGCCGCTGCAAAGTTAAAGTAAAATGGAGCTTTTCTCCAGACCCCCCCACTTTGGGAATCCATTGATTGGGCTTAATGTGGGCTGAGGATGCAGTGGAGGAGGGTCCCATTTCCCTAAGGGAGGGGGGGGGGGGTTCAGAGTGACTTGTCAATCAGCTGCTGAGTGAATCTCCTTTGTGTGTGCTCACGGTGACATTTGCAACAGGAAGTGGGGCAGGAGGAGGTGTTGACAAAAACCAAAGAGAGTGTGTGTGTATGTGTGTGGGAGAGAGAGAGACAGCTGGTGGCTGTTGCTCAACTGAAGTTATTGATCAGAGTCTGGAGAGCTGCAGCTCAGAGTCTGTGATGGACGCTGTGTAACTGAGTAAGTGAAGGTGACAAAAAATCACTACACAACACAACACGTGTGGTGTGTGTGTGTGTGTGTGTCGACTCGTCAGCCAGACTCACTGTAGCTTTAAATCATCTTTATTAGCATGAACCTCACATTGTAATTAAGCAGCGTGTGTGTAATTATATGTCAACGCTGCTGCCCCCCGAAGTCAGTGCCACCAAAAGTGCCTGTGTGCGTTCCACAGGAAATGGGAAGCACACAAATAAACACCCGGACAAGGATAACTTCCTGCTGTATAGCGACGGTTTTCCCGATGACCTTTTTTTCTTTTCTTTTCTTTTTTTTCCCCTCTTCTTCCCAGAGAGAGAGTGAGCGGCTGATAAGAGAGGACGGAGTTTAATTGCTCCCATGTTGTTCTGCCCCGGGGCAGATTGCTGCTGCTGCTGCTGCATAAAGAGAAGCTCACTCTGAGTCGTTTGTGTGTCTGCGTTTAGAGGGCAATGAGGTTATTGTAAGGGCCAACACACACATTCACACACACACATACATGCACACACACACATACATGAACAGTCTGAGTCGCCAGCTTCCATTTCCTGAATGTCTGCGCTGCCTTCCCTAAACAATGTCCATATAACCAGTGACATGACCTACAATCCTGCATCGGCTGCCTGAAGAATGGATTGGACACACTCACACACACATTTACACACATGCACACACATGCACGCACACACTTAAGCCAATGGACCTGCATTGCAGTCGAGTCTAACATGACGAGATGCATGTAATGTAACTCCCTGCTAAGTGGTGGTAGTGGAATTGCTTGTGGCTTTTTGCATCTTTATACAGCTGCATTCACTTAGGAGATAAACTCAGTCTAATGCAAAGAGGCCATAAGAACCAGTAGACTTTGAATCCCCCCCCCACACACACACACACAGACAGACATGTTGCAGTTTCACTTCACCCTTGGGGACTCCTCCTCCTCCTCCTCCTCCTGTTGATCCTACGTTGAGTGCTGCATTGGACACATATTGATAGCTTTATGTTCCCGCCGGCTCTCCGATACTATAAACGCCCATAATTTACCTTTTGTGTGTGTGCATGTATGTCGGGTGTAACTTGACATGAGAGTTACGGGCGGTGCGTAAATTTACACACTTGCATATTGATCTGGGAAGGCAGAGAAGGACTCGGCGCTGCACCAAAGTGCTAAGTCAGCCTCCGCCGCTGTGTATAAATAGGCACAAAGACAAATCTGTTTAGTGCTGCTGTGGTCTTTGACCTTGTGATTTGCCCAGGCTCTTGTCTGATTTCAGCTCTAACCTGCAGGAATCACCAATAAGGAGCCGTTTAAACCTTGAAGCCCTGTGCCTTTTGTGGTTCATTCATGGTTCAAGATGATGATGACACCAGAGAGCTTGAATGGAAATGGAAAGTTCTTTTTTTTTCCATCGGAGCAACAACATATTCAGTGTTCTTCGAATCCCTACAGGTGGATGACCCGGGCTGTTTCGTCACGGTTAATGATGCAGAGAGTTTTGGCTTCAGGGTGGCGGCTGAGGAAAATATAGTCTTTCATCTCTTTGGCCTTCAGCTGCTGTGGTTTTGCAGAAATACAGTGGGAAAAGTATTGAACAATCAATAGACTTGCATGGTGAGCAATGAGCATGCATAGCGCCTTTTTTTTTATAATTCCAGGTCTCTCTGCCCGTGGTCATCGACTCTTGGACGACTTTTCTCTAGACCAGAACGTGGTCGTGGTCAGTTTATGGTGAAATGTTGTTCTTTTTAGTTCCAGATTAACGGCATTAACGGATTAAACGGTGCGTTCAGACACGCCTGTAACCGATGCCATTAGTACTGTATGTTCTGTCTGGACAGAGCTCTTTGTTTTTCCTCTTGTGTGACACCTTGGAGATGAGAAACCTTTTTATAGGCGTCACTCTTTGCACTGATAGTGGACACTGGATTACTTTCTAAATACTGACAGACTCCAGCTGCTTCCTTGGCCTTCCAAACCTTCATGCACCTCCTCCTTTTCTTTATGTGTTCAATACTTATATTTATTATACATCACTTAAAGCAGATATCAGTGGAATGTTTTTGTTAATATAAGTCCTAAATAGTCCTATTTTCCGTCAGCAATCACTTACATGGAGTGTTTGTAACAGACTCCGTCACTCTGCTCTGCTGTAAACCAGGAGAAAACTTTCCTTGTGGGATACAAGTGTTATCCAATGAGGAGAGAGAATGGCATGAAGGGCTGTGTGTGCAGCCAAGGGGTGCGCGTGAATGTGGTGACGCAGTATGAGGACCAATAGATGCCTGATGAGGGCGGGGGCTGCTAACTCATGGTGCGTTCAAGGAAACTCGTACTTTGTGTTTTTCCTTCCTGTGAAGTCATACCAGTTCGATCTGGTACGAGTTCACGGGTCGGAAGTTACGAGAGGCCGTTATAGTGACTTTCACATGCAACAGGACTAAAAACATAGTTATTTATTCTTGTTTATATTTCGGTTTGCCTTGTGTGCATTGACCGGATCGCTGATATCTGCTTTAATTTATAGAGATAAATCTTTATATTTCTTTGTATGTGTGCATTACTTGGGTTGTTGCCTACATCTGGTGAAATTTTCATGTCAATAGCTCTATTAGAAATATATTATATTGAGACAAATGTTGACACGCTCCTGTCAACTGTATCCAAGTTTCTCCCAGATGTAGGAGTACACCGTAGACTGTCCCCGCCCCTCTGTGACCAAAACACAGACTTCAAAACAAAACAAGTGGAGTACAATAGCGGAAGTGGCCTCACAGCTGATACACAAAGGTTTTAAACGGGAGTTTAGAAAAAAAAAAGGTTGCGATTTGTTATGTTTTGTTGTTGGACGTATGTGTGCGTCCTGTGTCGGCTACCATGTCTCGCCTGCTTCCTGTGTGTGTTAATAGTTTGCCACACTGGCTCTGTCTGGGCTACACGCCTCCCCAGGGGGGGGGTCGCCCTTTAAAATGGCTGGACGTCGGTGGGAAAGTCTGTTTTATGTGTATGTGTGGCCGACTATATAGCGGGTTATTAGCCCTCGGTGTATGCGCCGGTCACAGGGTGGTGTTTTAATCTCCTGGTGGGTGAGGTCTCAACATTCATCCCCCTTCACCCAGTTTACAGGAGAAGTGAGAGCTCTTCAGCTTTTGTTGATGGGAGTTGTTTCTGCAGCTCTTTCTAATCACTGATTTGCCTCTGGCCGAGGGAAGAGGAGCAGGAAACATGACAGAGCACACACCCAGAGCCGGCCGTCCGCATCTGTGCATCGCTTCCTCCTCGTGCTGCTCTGCTCGTCACATGCTTTTTTTTTTGTGTGTGTGTTGTTGGTTGTTGTTGCCCTTCGAACCCACACGACCTCACGGCTCTGTGCGAATGAATGTCTTTTGTGGCGGCGGTGCCAACACGCCGGAGGCCCCGACACCTGAAAGTGATCGGAGACGCCGTGTGTGGATGAATGGTTAAACAGGATGACATAATGATCCACAGAAACCCAGCAAGAATCAGAACATGTCGTGTTTGCGAGAGGCTTTAAAGAGTTATTTTTTTTGTTCATCACTTGTTTTCCAACAGCCAGACCTGTTGCATAACTGAGCTCGGCGAGCTCATGAGACTTAGCAGCAGATTGTTGCTGCCTGAGGAGGTGAAAAAAAGATGTGGTTGTGTTGCCAAGCTGCAACTTCTTAATCCTGGTTTCCAAACAATGATACAACCCTTCTTAATAATGACACATCCTATGACAGCTGACAACAGTCAAGCTTGTTTCGTTGCGTTCCTGAGACGGCTGATTGTTCAGACGCTGACAAGGGTGAGTTTTATTTTTTGTACTAGAACGAATAAATCAATAAATATCTGGAGCGGGACACATGGCTGGTGTTAAAAAGCAGCGGTGTAACGTGTGTCTGTTGATGAACTTCTCCCTGCTGAGTGCATCAGCGCTCCCAAATGGTGTGCTGCCGTTGCAGAATGACTTCCTGTGAGGCTGCCGCTGGACTATCCACACTTCCTGTTCACTTCCTGCTTCGTGAGCTGCTGATGAGCCCGTTGACATGATCCGTCCAAGACTGAACACTCACAGGCGCAGGCGAGAAACTGAGAGGAAAACGCACTCAGAGTCAAACCGTTAGGGCTTTTATCGATCCACCTCCCACAAGTCAGTCTCCACCGATCTGGAGCCTGAGTGACGGCCTCCGCTTAAGCCTGTTGTATTAAAGGGATAGTTCACCCAAAATTCAAATTTCACTCATTATCTACTCACCCTCATGTCGACTAAGAGCTGTGAGAATTTTCAGAGTCCTCCGTTCCTTTTCTGAGTTATGGGGCGTCCACGCAGCAGTATTTGTCCATATAATGGTTGTCAATGGACACCAACTTTTCTTCGTCCAAAAAGACACACCAAAAAACATCCAAATACCTCCATACTGCTCGTCTGTAATGTCCCTCTTGTATTGAAGCCCTGACATGAGAAATTGTTCAGAAAAAAATTAAATAAGTCTATATTTTAAGCTTGTTTGTAGCGGAAGCTCCCAGTGTCTCAGTTCACTGCTCTTCCTGTGTCAAATCACGCGAGATTTGCACTGACACAAGAACAATTTCTCATGTCAGGGCTTCAATACAAGAGGGACATACAGACGAGCAGTGTGGAGGTATTTAGATGTTTTTTGGTGTGTCTTTTGGACAAAGAAAAGTGGTATCCATTCACAACCATTATATGGACAAATACTGCTGCGTGGACCCTCCCGTAACTCAGAGAAGGAACGGAGGACTCTGAAAATTCTCCCAGCTCTTAGTCGACATGAGGGTGAGTAGATAATGAGTGAAATTTGAATTTTTGCTGAACTATCCCTTTAACAAGACATACTGTATTTCTGCTCTTCTTCACAGGAAGTGATAACCGTATATTCTGATCACAACACATCATCTCAGACTTCCCTCTAACTGTTTGCTGTGCTCTTTTATGCAACATAATGCGTGAAACTGTGACCAAAACACTGCTCCCCCCCCACACCCTCTAGCTATGGACTTCCACCTCCTATTCACCCACTTTTTGATGCACAGACACACACACGCACACACAGATCTGTATTTATTTGAATTCATCAATTTGAATTCAGAAAGGAATGAAAGGCGCTTCAGTCTAAACATTTGCATTTTCCTGTTATCACTGTCTCATCATATGTCAGCTGGAGCGAGCCTTCGAAACAGCGCTAACTGTTACTGTTAGCGTTTCTGCTGCGTCCACACAAGAAAACCTTTGTTACAAACTGAATGAGCTGCAGGGAAAATAATTAATTTCCTCATTTCTTAAGCATTAAAATGCCATTTCTCTTCAAACCCCCTCGGGGTCTGCATGCTTTGATAAACCATATTGTGTGTGTTGACACTGTTGTGGTCACTTAGAGATCACAAGGGACCTCTGTGTATGTGTGTGTGTGTGTGTGTGTGTGAGTGCATGAAGGGGGATGAGGCAGAGCAGAGGCCCTTTAAACAGAGCACCTCTTGGGTGAGCGTAGACAGAGCACACAGTGTGAATGAGTCTGATGTCACTGCAGGTCTTTGTGCTCTGTGCTGAGCTTGCACACACACACACACACACACACACACACACACACACATGGCAAGAGCAAAGAATTGGAGGGTAAATGGGGATGAAGTCAAGTCTAGACTTTACAGTTAGAGAGTTGGGTTTGTCCGAGTCAGATGCTGTTTCCTTCTTTGTTTTATAAACTCAGTGTCTTGAAAGAGGCCGACGCTTCCTGCGATTCAACATAACAAACACAAAGGGAAATCAAATAATGAAGGAGGCAGGATGGTCGCGGGTAAAGGACAGTGGAAATGGGAGGAGGAGGAGGAGGAGGAGGAGGAGGAGGCGGCAGGGGGGTAGGTTTGGAAAAAGGAGCAAGTGTCTCGTCTGTTGTCAAAAGGGCTACTGTAGCGTGCAAATCAAATATGAGCTTTTAGCCAAACATGCAATCACTGTGTGTGTGTGTGTGTGTGTGCGCGCGTCTGCATGGCTGCATCCATGTGTGTGTCTGTGTGTGTGTGAATGAATGAATAATTTGGGCACAGCTGCACGTGCTCGTCATTCTCCCGCCGAGGGGGCGAGGAGGCAGAGGAGCTGCAGAGCCTCAGGTGTTGAGTCTAGACTGTAAAGAGTTTTATCACTTCTCTGTTTAAATGTTGTTTTAAATCTCTACCAACATTATATTTTCTTCTGCTTTTTAATCAGGAAACTAGAAATATACAACAACAACCTAGAGTAAAGTGAAGTTCAAGAGCGGTGCTTCCTCTTACATTAATTAATCAGATGATCACGCACTTACCTTAAACACATACACAGCGTTCCTCGGCCTCTGAAATGTTTCCTGCATTTCAGAGCCTGAGGAAAGATGTGTGATGTCACTGGAGGCTTTACTGCACATTTTCCCGTGCTATGTCCATCTGAAATGGATTTATTCAGATTCACGGTGATTTTTTTTTCCTTCTGAGTTCGTTTCAGTGAATTCTTATTTTCGCCTCGTGTCCCATGCACGAGCAGCAGAATTGGATTTGGCTTGTTGTGGAAATATGAACAGTGTGTAGACTTAACAAAAGATGTGTGGATGTACTGTAATGAATTTGTGCCACACACGCATGCACACACACATTATGTGCTGCGTGTTTGCTTCCATGTCTGCAGTCAGTCAGTGTCTGAAGGGATGGAGTGTGTCTGTGTGCGTGTGTGTGTGTGTGCGAGCGGCAGAGACCAGCTGGCTCATAATCACCTTCAGCGTTAAGTAGCTTAATTACTGCTGGAGTTGTGTCTCTGAGTTTGTTTTGTGTTGTTGTGTCAATGGAGAGAGAAGAGAGGCTTTAAAGCTGCTGACTTCAGCACAAATAACTAAACAACCATGAACTGAAATTGAATTCAATTCACTCGGGATTAGTTTGATTTCTATAAAACGTCGGCGTAAGCAAACAGACGAAGCATTTTAAGTTTCAAACATTCAATTGTTAACCAGCCGTTCTGTCACCAGGGTGAAGCTAGTAGCTTAACTGTATGTTCGACAACAAAACCAGGGATTCCCTGATTGGTCAGTCAGTCACTGATCATGATTGAGTGATCATCAATAAGTTTCCTTGAACGCACCATAACAGTCCGACCTGTAGATCACGGCGTTCCTTCGCACACACATGCCTCTAGTCACCCATTGGATAAAAACACCTTTCAGAGCAAGCCGATCACCTGTTTTGGTCCAAACACTCAATGAGAAATATCTATTTAAGACATGTTAGCATTTTGATTGTGAGACAACAAAACCAGGGATTCCCTGATTGGTCAGTCACTCACTGATCATGATTGAGTGATCATCAATAAAGCTACATGACCTGTAGATCAGCATTGATGCCTCTAGTCACCCTGCACCTTTAAAGCCGATCACCTGTGGTCAATAGAAATATCAGCATGTTAGCATTTTGATTGTGAGCATGTTATGCTATGATATTTCAAATAAAAGAAATAAGTAATGATATTTCAAACAAAGAAATAAGAATACGTTTCTTGTCTTTTATTTTTTATTTGAAGCACTTTGTGATTTTTATCTATGAAAGATGCTAAATTAAGTAGACTAGCTACAATATGATTAGTAGCCTAGACTCTAGGAAATGACAATTAGGCTAATTGCTGTCTCAATTCATTCATTCAATTCACCTGCAAAAACGAAATTGCGATCCAGCCATCACAGTCCAGCATGATGACAAATAAGTGGTGCAATCCATAGGGTACTTAAGTAATGTAATTGTTTTTGTGGCCTTTGAAATGTTTTAATACCTTGCGTGATGCACTTTGAATGCAAGGTTTGTCCCAGTTCGCCATGTTTTTGGTGCGTCTCGAAGTCGGAAATCAGAGTTTTTTCAACCGGGAGATTCCGAGTTCCGAGTTGTCTTGAACGCAGCATAACACTTGCTATTTTGAGTGTGTAAGTGCGTATGGCAAAATGCAGTGTAGGCTACCGTTAGTGCTCCGAAGGCTGCACTCATCATAATGGTAAAAAAGTTGAAGTTGGAACGCAGAGAACTTAATGATCGCCATCTTGGCTACATGGCGGAAGTGGAGGGACTACCACTTTCGGACTTCACCGTGGACTACTGTACAAATGTGTAGAAGCCATATTGGGTTGATAGGCCTAACCGTCATATCATACACCATAACAAGCTAAATGTGGCTGCTACAGCTCATCAGATGGTGATAGTTGGCAGTAGCCTTTAATCTCTATCTATCTAATCTAAGCAGGCTGTTACATGGAAGTGTAGGCTACTAATGTGTCTGAAATGAGACACAGGGAATGTCTGTCTGAAATCATTGCAGCAGGATAAACTGGCCTATACAGTGAGTGCACAAGCATCACTGTCTGGTTTTTTTATATCACTGTTTGCTTTATCACATACCAAGCGATCACACTCCAAGGTTATGGCCCCATTTCTGATGGCAAACACCTCTGCATGTTCATCTATGGAGAATACATGTTTGTGCATGCACCTGGCGGAAAGGATTGGTCTGCAGCCCCTGGCTCAGTTCACAAAGCAACACACACACGCACACACTCACACATGGAGGCAGGCTACTATTAGCACTCATGCTAAGATGCTGTCTGACAGACTGGGGGGCTGTGGGTTGGTGGTAATGCTAACCCGCCCTCTGGGGAGGCAGACAGACAAGCAGAGTCACGGCAGCCGTCTGCAGCTCAGCGCCGTTTACTCTACATTGTATGTGAAAGTAAAAGGTGAATCCAGTCATTTACTGTGACAGCTACGTGGATGTGTTTTGACTCGTGGCCTTAATATTCTTAAAATAATATCACCTCAGATACAAATAGAGCATGATTCCTACTAGTGTTTCTTGTGTGCGTGCTGCGTTCAGGGTCCTTTGTGAGTTTTCAAAGCCTCTTGATCCAAACCATCAGTGACAACAAAGATGTGAAAACGTCGGTTTCACATGTGTCAACAGAACTCATTACAGACACATGTGATTTACTCTGGTAAGGCTCCTGAACCCTGGATAATTAAAAGCAAAACACGAACACAACCAAATCTTTTTTTCTTTCTTTTTTTTGGCTCGCCATGCTTCTTTGACCTTGGTCCTTTTATGAACTCCCTCCAGGGTCTCCCCGTGTAATTAAGTGACACATCAAATCAGTTTGTGGCGGTAGTTGAATGTGTGAGCCTGACACGATCCAGATTATAGGTGCTCACATGCAAAAATTAAACACACACGGTGCCAAGAAGCACTTTGGCTAAAAGCTTCCAGTCTATCAAAAAAACAAATGTTATCTTAATGGGCAGTGCTTCCTCTCTCTCAGACCGTTGAACTTAATTGGAATCCAGCGAACACCTCCGTGACCTTGACGAGGCCGTCTGTCACGAAAACGTCGGAAAGGGAGGCTAATTTGATTCTTTGTGGAGCCTCCACCTCCCCCCGTGGAGCGGCAGCAGACACGGCAGACGAGTGGAGGGGGGGTGGGTGGTAGGAGGGAGGGGGAGGACGGTGAGGAGGAAGTGGGGTGGAGATTGACCCAGAATCAGCTCCGATGATGCGGACTGATGTGCCCCGGTAACAATGAGAGACTGAGCTCTGATCTGAAACTGAACAATGGTTTGTTTTCTTTGACGGTGGCCAGAAGTTTTCTTTACTTTGCCATCGCTAAAGAAACAGCACATTCATTTACATTAGTCAGTGTTATTACTGCCACCAATATGATAATAACCTTGTGCATCAAAGAGCCTTCAGCCTGAGGTCGGGGGGGTAATTCTTCATGTGCGACCTGCTCAGCGCTCAGTCTCTTCTTACCTCCCGTTCAGTATAAAAATGAGGCATTTGTTTCGCAAAGATCTCGTTCCAAACTCTTGGCCTCGCGCCTCATCTCGTCTTTGAAGTGCTGGCTTGTTGTCGTGGGACGTGGGGGTTGATTCATTCCTCTGAAGCAAAGGACAATAGACAAACAGAGAGCCATCGTGAGGCCACAGCGCTGTGTTTACTCAGGCCTCAAACTCAGGATGACTTTGTGTTTCTTCAGAAAATAAACTCCTCGTGGACAAGGTGAGAGATTACAGCTCACTCAGTTGACTTTTTTTTTTCTTTTCCTATTCTCCTGAACGCACAGTCGTTCGACCCCGGCTCTTTCCAGACAATGTAGGACAACCCCGTCCTTGAAGTCTGGCTCGGTTAAGAAAACGCTCATGTATAACATCGATGAACCAGTTCGCTCTAAATCCTGCTCCGGGCCGCGACGCTACATGCTAACACAACCAGTCAAACCAATGAGCACAGAGGATGTGAGCCCTGCTCTCCCTTATCGCCCGTTACCAATCGGCAGCAGCAGCAGCAGCAGCGGCGCCTCGGGCTACGGGGTCGATGCTCTGCGAGGCCAGTTCATGGTTAATACGAAGGCTCCCAGCAACGGCTCGCATGCACGAGCTGTGTGTCTGTCTGGGCGTGGTGCTGATTAAACAACAGTAGAGAGGTCGATAAGAAGAAGCCATCAATTTATTCTATAAATCAGATCACCTATATATTCTAAAATGTTTTTATTGTGGTTACAGGCTCAGATAGTTGGAGGAAATTGACATTAATGTGATGTTGGGTTGGATTTACTTGCATTAACAGTTAATCTCTCGTCTCTGTTGTTGACACTGAAAATCAACTTGAATCATTTTCTTCTGAGCCTGTGGTCACATTTTGAAAGTGTAGGGTGTATTTTTTTGTTTTCATGATAATAAATCCTCATGAAAACAATGAATATTTGGCATTTTTGCTCATTAAATAAGAAACACTGAGACAGGAAACAGCAGAAAATGATAATAGTTGTTGTATGCAGTTTATACTGGAGGTGTTTTCAGCTGTTATTTAACTATTTAAGACTTATATTAACACAAATATATCACTTACTTCTGCTTTAATCTATATTCTCTGTTTGTTGTTGACTCTGAAAATCAACTTGAATCATTTTCTTCTGAGCCTGTGGTCACATTTTGAAAGTGTAGGGTGTATTTTTTTGTTTTCATGATAATAAATCCTCATGAAAACAATGAATATTTGGCATTTTTGCTCATTAAATAAGAAACACTGAGACAGAAAACAGCAGAAAATGATAATTAGTTGTTTCTTAGTTTAACTGATTTTTAAAGGACTAATTCATTCACTAATAAGTTGAAATGTGCACATGATGATCTCCTTAAGCTCGTTTTTGTCTGTGAATTTAAAAATATTTTCTCGTGATGAAGAACATTTGATTTGATCAAAAGTGACTCAGCGGTTAATTCTCATAAAGCAGCCTGACAGATTGGTGAACGTTTGCAATTATTTTCTTATTAACTGATTTGTTAAAGGACTAATTCATTCATAATAAGAAATATACATGGTGTTAAATCCTGTATACAGTAGGTAGATGTGGTCACCACAGCGGCCTTGTGGGGGCTTTGACTCTCACCAGGCGTGATGCTCTGGGAGAGCTGATGTGTGTGTGTGTGTGTGACGAAGCAGACGGTAAATGGGAGCGGCAGAAGGTTTGTATGGAGAGTCTGCCTGTCGCCACCTGGGTGAGCCAGCTGTCCACGCCCAGCGCCAGCCATGCAGCCTCCTCTGACCACTGCCCCACTTCCGCCTCCTCGCATGCTTATGAATGTTTCCCCCATAATTCCACACTTAGTCCGACTCCACCCGCTTCCTTTTTACCTCGTGCGTCGCTTGCTCCAGCTTCTCCAAGTCGTCCATGTGCGAGCCTTCTCCCACCTGAACCTATACCTTAAATCGGAGGCCAAAGGTCAAGACGAGCTAATCGCCGCTCCTCACCTCTCATTCACTTTTATGTGATGCCAGATTATTTCATTCATAGCTAACATGACTCCACCTTGCCAGGGACAAGGCACAGCCAGGTGCCCGTCGTTAATCCCCTGCCTTCCCCTGAGAGACTGTTGGACCGGTCTGCGACCTTCTATGTGTGTGCGTGTGCGCGTGTTTGTGTGTGTTTGGCTGCCAGCCGGTTAGCCTGCTGTGATGTCGGGCCCATGTGGAGGATTGGAGGCTGGAGCGAGAGACAGATTTTTGCAGCGAATGGCCGGCTTCCATAACCCATTATGAGAGAGTGTGTTGCTGTAACACTCGTGCACAGACACTTAACTGATCGCCGTAAGAGCGCAGACATGACGGAGATCGGCGACCGTGATGGATCGCGATGGATGTGGGCAGCAGCAGCAGCAGACGGATGGATGAGGAGACGAGTAAGATCGATGGGAGGACGAGGGACAGTTGACGGTTTTATGTGCGGAATCGGTGCAGACAGCTGATCCAGGAAATCAATGGGAGCGCTGATTAAATGGGCAGCAGGACAGGAATGCCGACTGTAGCTCGATAATCAAAAACTGAACTGAGCCGGTGAGGAGGATGTTACAGTAACTCTCCGACGATGAAGATGACGGCTCTATGCCCGCTGCTGAGGACATAAAACATGACTTACTACAGTTATTCAAGATGTTTATGATCATATTTTATTATATTCTCAATACACCCCATGGAAAAAATGGAAAAAATTCAATATCTCAATAAGCTTTTGATGGATTCCTATTGAATTTGCACAAATTCACAGCACATATGATCATTCTTTAAGGAGACATATTATGCCCCCTTTCCACAAATTAAAAAAAAGTTCCCAGGTGTCTTAATGGGATAGTTCAACATTTTGGCAAATTGGCCAAATTGGTTTGTTACCTTTTAATTGTCGGTGCAAGCTATTTTTAGAACGGCAGAGCAGAGCCGCGAGCTGCGAGCTGCTCAAAGCTACGCTACGGAGGCTCATGGGATTTCTTGGTTTCCCTCATCAAACTCATCAAATACACAATCCAACAACTCTAAAACACGCTGGTGGACAAGTTGTGACCTGTACATTCAACACGCTATGAAATAATAACACAACGTTACCACACAGAGTTGTTTTAGAGGGAAATTCATGCAAAACAGCTAATGCGTGTTCCCGTCACAGGGGCAGTTTTTCAGCAAGTACTTTCTGCATTTGCCTCTAAAACAACTCTGTGTGGTAATGTTGTGTTATTATCTCATAGCGTGGTGAATGTGCAGGTCACAACTTGTCCACCCTGAGCATTTTGGGTGTTGTTGGATTGTGCATTTGATGAGTTTGATGAGGGAAATCCCATGAGCCTCCGTAGCTTAGCTCTGAGCAGCTCATGGCTCTGCTCCACCGTTCTAAAAATAGCCTGCACTGACAATTAAAGGTAACAAACCTACTGCTATGACTATAGGGGTTATGGCAATGGGCCAACTTGTCAAAATGTCGAACTATCCCTTTAAACAAACATCCTTCTGTCTGCTCAGTTCTGTTAGTCACTTGGTTAAATGGGGGTTTCGCTTCAGTTTTGACTCCGGCAGCCAGTGGTTTGCCACCCCTCCACCCACGCCGCCGATACACCTCGGGGGCCTCTCTCATTTCATCCCACAGTCACTGATACGGCCCCGAGAGCTCCTAACCCTGAAATAGGCCAAGCCAATTTCCTGACTTTCTCTGGGCTTTTTTTTTTCATGTCAAACATGCGGCAATCTTCGTGAATTGCCATTTAATCCAAACCCTTTTGTTCTCGTTCTCATTTTCTCTCGTCGTCCTCCCTCCTCCCTCCTCGTTTCCCTCGGCCTCTCCTCTGTTCCGTTTGTTTGAGATTTGAAGAAGACAAAAGCAGACTGAGAGATAAACGGCTTCAAAGAGCCGTTAATCAGCTCCACCTTGACAGCTTTTCAGAAGTTTTGTGTGTATCAGGTGTTCGGCGTGACAAAAGTCAGCGATCACGTGTCTCCAGGACATTTCCACAAACACTCACACTTTCCCCAAAGGTACGAGGAGGAAGGATTGAATGAGTACAATAAAACAAAGAGGAAACCTGAGAGCAAAATTACCTTTAAGTTACTTTCTTGTTTCACATTGAAAGTTGTGGTGACCACTGAAGTCTTCCTGTAGCTTTCCACTCAGAGGAGACAGAGAGGAAACTGTGTTTTTTTTTAAGGTGGTATTTTCCCATATGGCTGCAAACTTCTGTGTGAGTTGCTTGGAGTTATCTCATCCTGGTTGCTATGGGAACGTGACCTGGATGTGCTGACAGTACTGACAGTGATAAGAGTGCAGCTGAGTTGGTCACTGCAGAGAGAATCTCTGTGTGTGTGAGTTTGTGTGTGTTATCTCACTGAAGAAAAACAACACAAAACACACACTTGACATGTAATCGCAGAAATGACGCTGATCGGTTATGATTTATTTTTTCAACATTGCAGCTTCCCGTCTTCTTTCATGAATGCATTTCGGGCGTGACAGTTTACAGTGCGATACATAAAGAAGAAAACATTCTTGTACACCTGGAAATGCATGTCTGATCTGCACGCACGCACACAGCTGTGTCAGTTGGGTTAATCCTAATCTGAATTCAGACAATGACAAAGCACTAATCGGAGGTATGGCACAAGTGAACAGAACAGAACCAGATGGATACGCCGTGCTCCTGTTTGTTTATGTAATCGCTGCCGGGGCCGATTGCATGAAGTTAATCTCCTTCAGAAAGGGAAAGGCTGCTCTGCTCTGTAAATCACGCAACAAGACTGACACTGTAGTTGAGTTTATTAAGGGACAGTTGTGCAATTACATTAATCATTTGCAGTAAAATGAAGAGATGGTTGCACCAGATTGAACTCACAGCTGATTTCCATCTGCAGTCCCAACATAGAGACAACACATAGACAATACAGAAACACACTTTCCACATCTAAAAAGACAAGGTCAAGTGTAATATATTTGAGAAAGGATATGATACAAATGATAAAACATTTTAAAATTCCCAAATTCCTATTTCACAAGATTTTAAGGTAATTCCATAGATTTAGGGACGTACGGATATGAAAATTTTGGCTGATACCGATATCCGATATGAATTTTTCTGTTATGGCCAATAATCGATATTTACCGATATTGATATGTGTTGTTTTTTTTTTTTAAGTTTCTGAGATGATAAATTTTTGTACAGACTGAAAATCATGCAAACTGAATTTTTGAATGTCTTTATTTATTTTCAGAATGTATTTTACTTCCACATAACAAGGTTACAGGTTACACATGGCCAAATCCCCCTCCCCCTCCCCCTCCTTCTCCCTCTCCCGAAACAGCAAGACCAGACGTGGGCAATTTACGGCCCAATTTTACTCATCCGATACCGATATCGATATGTTAAAAAACCCGTGGACCAAATCAATTAATGCCGATATATCGTGCACAAAGGAAAAAAAAAAAAATTGAAAAGAAAGAAAATCCAAAAATACATTTTTAAGAGACTGAGTAACAAGTGCCCTGCAACTTTGGTTATCCAGTAGCCATTGTTTTAAATTATAAGATACATTTTTTAAAAAGTTTGTTCTGCTTTTCAGCAGGCACGTGCACACATAGGGCCCTATGGGTGCTCCTCCCCGGACCCCGGAGCTCCGTCGGAAAAGTGCCCTCTGCCTGTGTGTGTGTGTTTTTTCCACAGCTGAGTTTTTTTTCTGACCACAACATTGTAAAGACCTGTCAGGGATCGGAAAAAAAAAAAAAACAGCGGCCACAAAAACTCCCGTTTTCTTGTACAAACACTGAAATTTAGCAAACTGTGATTAAAAGAGCATTTTATGAGATCGAGTGAGTGGGACCTGAGCCACTGCGAGTCACCGGGTCGCTTTGAGGACTTTGAATGCTCATTCAGGTGCACTTCTTTTGAAAAAGCGACTAGCGTAACAAATCAGATGTCATTTTGGTCATCTACCGTTTGAGTCCAAATACATTATGTTTCTTTAGTGACCTATGATGGATATAAATTCAAAATGCAATTACATCAATTGTGTCTCCGCTGCATTCAAATATATAACGCAATATGTCCACCAAATATGTAGTTTAGGCTAATCTGGCAATAAATATTTGTTTCAATTTGATTTCTAGCGAATTTGGGCCCTTCACTCACTTTATCTGAGTCAGTTGGCCCTCTGGATAAAAATAGTGGAGCACCCCTGAACTGTGAGTTATGGTCTAGTTGTCCACTTATTCAGCATTTAATATGGGTAATATTTCAGATAAAAATTATTCTATTATTCAATGTGTCAGCTTCTGATTTTGATGCCGGACGTCGGAGCATCCCTATCATACTGCAGATTGAATGCGAGTTAAGAGTAGTGTAGAAAATACATTTTTAAAACTAACTGAGTTCATTTTCAAAATAATATGCACTTTGTTTATCCAGATCCATTGTTTTAAATTATAAAAAATGTCCTGCCCTTTTCTGACTTTGAGCCCCTGCCCCTCTATAATCATGTGCACGTCCCTGCTTTTCAGGGTTTCATGATGGCTTTCCATGAAAAGGCAGATTGTGCATCTGAAGTCTACTTATAGCTTCTGTTTGGTTGTTTATCAGGCTGTAAAACACGATACTCTCTGTGTGTGTGTTTTGGTAAAACAGAAGTGAAATAGGAGGAACTCACGATTTAGTTCTGTGTTGTTTGTTATTATGTTTGGTTGTTAGTGGTTGCACCTCGGACGTGTTGCAGCTGGTGGCTCTAGTACATCTGTCTATAACCTGATTATTTTCTTTGTACAGTAGAAGCCACATGGACCTGACACGTCTGACGTGCACCGACATGCCTCGCAAAAGGAATAATTATCCATTTTTAAACATGCACAACATATTTAGTCAACAGTTTGAGGGGATATGGGATCATTTTCACTCTCGATCAGCGGCACTGAATAATATAAATGCATGAAACTGACGTGACGAGCGTTAAGTTAATGATAGGAATACAAAGCCTGCCTGCTGATGGGATGGCAGAGAGAAACCCTGCAGGTCCAGAGCTAAATGTGTCGGTGGCCACTGTGTGAGTGTGTTGTCTACACCGTCATTGAACAAAGGAAATGAGGTGTGTGAGAACGACAGAGGGCGCGATGACAGGTCTAACACTCGTCCCTCTGTTGAGAGCTTATTAATGAGTTGGATGACAACAGGGGCATATTAGAGTCTCACCACCTCCTGTTTGCTTCACAGTCGGCCCATGTGCAGAGTGGAGCGGACAGCAGGACGCCAGCATGGGGTGTGGGTTTACAGGTTACAGATACATCGTAAAAAATAAAAAAAAAAGTTGGTTTTTCATCCTCACAGATTTGCACCAGAACTGTGTTATTTCTGGAAGCAGCAGCACGGAGATATATTTGTGTGCAGGCGGCCATTTTTCAAAAAGAAGAGGAAGAGTAGGCTGAACATGCACAGTGTTGCATTCACTGACTTGGCTCCAGTGCAATATAAAGATAACACTGACTTATTTTTGCCTACAGATGTTAGTATAGCTATCATATTAGCTTATTTCTGCTCTTTGCTGACTCCCGAGGGAAACACTTGACCTTCTGGCTGCTAAATGCTCCACTATGTAAACAAAAAGCAACATTTTTCTGTCTGCTGCCGGGCAGGAAGTGGACTATCTATATATAGGCTATCTATACGCTTGTCTGCACAACAGCTCCTCGACACAACATGTGGAATCAAAGCTGATGAAAGAGGAAAGACAGAACCAAAACAATGAGCTGAAAGATGTTAAATCATTTCATATAGACTGAAGGAAACCTGCAGAGGTGGCTGATGATGATGATGATGATGATTACACTCTTTGTTTAGCTGCTTTGATCAGAAATAACAAGCTCATCTTTAACGATTAAAAAAACAACAAAAAAACGCCTTGATGCTGTTATTTGATTTCCATTAATCACTGCTTTGTATGCAGACACACTTGCGTCAATGCAGATCGCTGCTCGATGGCTTTCATCCGCTTCACACCATCCATATGTATGTGACCTTGGGGACAAAGCGTGTCAGTCTGTGTGTGTGTGTTCAGATGAGTGACAGGAGGAAGGAAAGTAAAAAGATGAGTCGGTCACTTTGGCCCTTAGTGTCATATCATATCAATGTGAAAACACCGATCTGAGATCAGCTCTCTCTCCCTCTGTTTTGTAAAACCTGTTTCTATAAACACAAAATCAATCACCTGCCTCCATGAACGGGCTTTTTATTTACTCAGTATCCTCCCCTCAGTGTTACTCACCTGTAGAGCCTTTATCTTCTACCTGTCAGCGCAACAAGTGCAGACAGACTATTGTGTCGTCCGTCAACACCTATTTGTTATTTGAGCTGCTGTGTGATGGGAGGAGGAGGAGGAGGAGGAGGAGGAAGAGGAGGGGGAAGGGTGATGGTGTGTTTGCATTTAAAACAGCTGTTAAAGAACAGACACAATGCGTTGCCGTCCAACACCAAATGATGGACATGTGTTTGTTGTTTCCATTATTGAAGCGATATTTGATCGATGGAAGGAAAGAAAGAGAGTCGGAGGGGAGGAGGGGAAAAGTCCACACCAGCGATTAGTCTTGACTGTTATCAGGGGGGGGAAACGGAAATGGAACAGGCCACCTCTGTCATTCAAGCTTTTTGTCCTGATGCTGTGTTTTCACTGGCAGCGAACTGAGAGAGAGAGAGAGGCCGAGGTGTGAAGAGGAGGAGGAGGAGAGCACAGAAACAAAAGATGAGCCCGGCGGTGTTTTCCTGTTTTACACTGGTGATGATGAAGCTAAAAGGATAACTAACAGTGAGAGAAAGAGAGGAGGAGGAGGGAGGAGGGAGGAGGGAGGAGGGGGAGTCATGATGGAGAGAAGGTCTTGTTCAAATTGTCCACGATTGAGAAATCCGATGAGAGTGGATGTTGTCCTGCTGATGAATGGACAGAGTTAAAGGAAACATGGAGGCAGCGTCTGGCTTCCTCCGCTGGCTCGGAGCCAGAGCCCAGACAACGGAGCTCAGAAACACTCACAGCTCCAGAGAATACCATTAACTCTGTCCCTTTATGTGTGTCTCTGTGTGTGTGTGTGTGTGTGTGTGTGGGCCGCGTCTTTACTCAAGTGTTTACATTAGGGAAATGAGCTCTTTGGCTATCACCGGCCTTGTCTTTGAAGGTTGACTGAGCATGAACACACTTACGCACACACATAACACAATAATGCTCACACACACAAGAGGCATTACCGGCTCTTGGCTGTCTGTCACTGGCAGCCATCGCAGCGAGCCGCCTGGTTTTTATCGCCGCTCCGGGCTCGTTGGGAACAGATTTGGCGTTCGGTCCGGGCTATTTCCTGGACCCGCATGCGATTGGATAGCAGGTCAATGCTTTATAGTTTCAGGTGCAGATTACACGTATAATGATGGGGCGTTTAGCGTTGTAATCTGCCATTCATAACCACCGTGGAGAAGAATAGCATCGTAATGCACTGTTGTTGTTGTAAATGCAAACATATGCTCACACAAACACACACATGCAGCCAGTGCATGCTGGGATTTTCAGGGCAGTTTGTGCTGTGCCCAAGGAAACTGGACTCTGTTAAAGTGCTGCCAGCTGAGTTGGGAAACTGGGATCTGGACTAAGACCTCGATTTCTCTGAGCGCTCTGCTGTGTGTGTGTGCGTGTGTGTGTGTTTGAGAGGGAGAGAGAGTGCACTGTGAAAATACAGCCTAATGGCCAAAGACCTTTTTCACACTAACAAAGCTGCTACACTGTCTCTGTTTAGATTTACTTCCTTTAGTATTTTATGACTTCTTCCTGAAGAAAAAATCTGTCACAATAAGAATTTAAGGTAGAAATTTATATATTTTTTCCCCTTAGAATAAGAACTTTGGATAAAATGACACCAACTTTTACTACATTTCAGTTTTAAGTTACAACTTTTTTTTCTCTTAAATTAACAAAATAAAATGACAGTGAATGTACTTTTAATAGACACACTAACAAGAACATGGCAGTGTTCCTGATCAGAGTTAGATTAATTGAATATAAGATGTATTGGATCCTAATATGTAAAACTTAAAGGGATAGTTCAACATTTTGGCAAATTGGCCCATTGCCATAATCCCTATAGTCATAGCAGTAGGTTTGTAGTCGGTGCAAGCTATTTTTAGAACGGCGGAGCAGAGCCGTGAGCTGCTCAGAGCTACGCTACGGAGGCTCATGGGATTTCTTGGTTTCCCTCATCAAACTCATCAAACTCATCAAATACACAATCCAACAACTCCACAACACTCTGGTGGACAAGTTGTGACCTGCACATTCACCACGCTATGAGATAATAACAGAATGTAAAGGTAACGAACCTCCTCCTAAAACTATAGGGATTATGGCAATGGGCCAATTTGACAAAATGTTGAACTATCCTTTTAAATATAATGCAGCTTCAAGGGGGTTAAGAGCCAGTGTCCTCCTTATGCCGATGCCCGAGGGTTGTGGCAGGAAGGGCATCTGATGTCAAATTGAAGATGTGAGTCACAAGAAGCCGAGGAAGCCAAGGATGGGCTGAGGTGGAGTCAGATGATTGGCTGTGGTGCGACCGCTGAAGGGAACAGCTGAGAAGAACAGAAAACTAATAAACATCATTTCAGGGGCCTGAGGTTCCTGATCTCCTCACCTGTTGTTTTTCGGCAGCAGGAGGAGGAGGAGGAGGAGTGTGTTCAGTATCTGACCCGTCCTCCACCTCCAGATAACTCCGCTCTCGGGTCACACATCAATGACTTTCTGTTGTTATCGGCGTTTGATTTGCCGGCGGTTTGTTTCTGAGGCGGCGGCTAATTAGCACGACTGGGTTTGATAATCATTGTAAGAAGTGAATCCCCCTCAGAGCTCGTCGTGGATAATGAGTTTTTTGACTTTGTGCGTGTTGTTTGTTGGTTTGTTTGTTTGTTTATGTGTCTGACAGAACTGGGCTCGGGCTAATGAGTGAAGGCTTTATAGCGTTTGCACCTCATCTCCATCCGTGTACTGTACCGTCTGTTGTTTATGCATGAACTGAGTCAGTCCAGGTGTGTGCATGTGTTTGTGTATGTGTGTTGTTTCTACGAGGGGCTCTATTTATTCCCCAGGGTATTTAAACCACTTTCCTATTAGTGTGCAAAGATGAGACGAGATAGACGCCTTAATTTGCCGCATCAGGGATCCACAACCTGCTTGTGTTTCTCTCTTGACGCCTCTCTCTCATGCAGACACTTAATCGTGGTGTTATGGGCTATTTATAGCTGCTTAATGTTCTTTAGTGTCTGTGTGTGTGAGTCGTCTGTTCTTTGTGTGTGTGTGTGTGAGTAAGATCAATGTTATAGATCTGATCTTTTGTTGGCGCAGCTGGCTTAAATGTTCATCCAGCTGAGCCGCAGTGTGATTATTTGTGTGTGTGTGGGGATCGATTATTTATAGCCGTTCCATTTCTTCTCCCTGTGGATCGCTGATCACTGAGCCTGTCATTGTTGTTCTTGCTTCTTCTTCTTCTTTGTATGTATGTGTGTGTGTGTGTGCTTTGCTTGTTTGTGGCAGACGTGTTGTGTTCACACGATGCTGAGGTTTGTTGAGATTCTCCTGAATTCAGACTTCATCCTGGTCTTTTTTTTATAGTGAAGGGAAAGACACAGGACACCAAGAGGAAGAGAGCGGAGCGTTAAATCCGAACACAAACGTTTGGTTATGTAATATTTTAAGCTGCAGCCAACGAGTATGTTAAATAACACTCAATCTATTTTATACTGATTAAGGAATTTGGGAATAGCGTGTAATGTAATAGTTATGTAGCATATACGCAGCACAGTGAGCTCAAGGTGTTGAACACAGAGATCAAACTATTAATTGGAGATCAAACATTGATTCATTAGGTGTTGATAGGGTTGCAAAGGGGCGGAATATTTCCAGTAAATTTCTAAGTAAGTTACCAGAAACTTTCCATGGGAAATTAAGATGGGGAATTCTAGAAATATTCCAATTATAGGAATTTTTGGGAATGAACTGGAAATCGGGGATAATTTAAACAAACTGTATCATATCCAAACATAAATGTAAATATTTTGTAGACATCCATGCAAAATATTACAATTAAAAAACATGACACCCCTCCCCAAGTTCCCTGTTAAGGGCCAACCTTCAATTTTGTACATTTCGGATTTATTCCTGTTAATTCCCATATATTCCCGTTATTCCCATATATTCTTGTTTATTCCCATATACTATTCCCGTTAATTCCCATATTAAATCCCATATATTCCCGTTAATTCCCATATATTCCCATTAGTCCCATATATTCCTGTTTAAACCCATATACTATTCCTGTTAATTCCCATATTAAGTCCCATATATTCCCGTTAATTCCCATGGAAATTTTACAACTTTGAAAATTCCCAGAATTTTGCAACCCTAGGTGTTGATGAGCTGATAGTTTGTTTATATGAGTTGATAGGAGCTAAAATACAGCAAAGAAAACAACAGATTAGCAAAGAACGACACTAAATCCCTGTCGACTGGAGCCACGGCTTCCAAACAATCCCATAATAACATCTGAATCCAAGCTGCACTTCTCTACGTGGAATAATTAAGACATGAAGAAACCATGCTGCTGCTGCTGCTGCTGTTTCAGATTTAAAGTTCTGGCAACGACTGAGTCTGTGGTCTGTCAGTGATGGGACAGCGGAGACGTCAGTCAGTCAGTCAGTGGTTTATTGGAGACGACAGAGGTGGGAACAGAAATGCACTCACTCTTCTCTCTGCGGACACGGGGCCAGACGATTAGAGACGAGTATTTGGCTGAATTTTCTTTTTTTTTTTAATGGAAGTGATTATGAAAAGTTAATTATCATAATGGAGGAAGGACTGCTGATTGTGAAGAGTGGCGTCTTAAAGCCAGAGCTGCTGGATAAGAACAGAATGTGTGATAAATTCCCACGTCCTTCACTTTCTTTCTTTCTTTCTTTCTTTCTTTCTTTCTTTCTTTCTTTCTTTCTTTCTTTCTTTCTTTCTTTCTTTCTTTCTTTCTTTCTTTCTTTCTTTCTTTCTTTCTTTCTTTCTTTCTTTCTTTCTTTCTTTCTTTCTTTCTTTCTTTCTCTCTTTCTTTCTTTCTCTCTTTCTTTGTCTGCTGTCAAGTGTTCGACCTGACAATCCACTTCACATCTGACCTATAAAGATCACAATCCGAGGGTAAAAAGGGCGGATGAATGACCCTGAACCTTTCCCACAATCTATAGCTGCAGCACACACACACAGACACACACACACACACACACACACACAGACACACGATCCTCCTCTGCCACATTCAATTCCTTCTAATTGGCTCAAACAGGACGTGTGTTGGGTATCTGTGGTTTCAGACGTGTTACCCTCAGAGTCAAGGTCACGTCCAGTGATTAAAGGGTCTCATCTGTGTGAGAGCTGCTGCTTTTTGTGTCATCATGAGGTGTGTGTGTGTCTGTGTGTGTGCGCTGTTTAATTACTTCCTGGAAGACCCCTTCAATGCCCCAACGAGGTGTAGGAAAAATGCTCTCCTCAGCTCTGTGTGTGTGTGTTTGTGTGTTATTGTAGCGCTCTAACAACGTGTGGTGAAGGGATTACTGCCAGTGTTTGTGGTGGGTGTGGTTCCTAATGCACGCTGCAGCAAGGACCCATGTGTGGACTGAAGATAGTGGTGTAGGTTTGTTTTTTGAACTGTGTGTGTGTGTGTCTCTTTGTGGTATTTGTGTGTGTGTTTTATCACTACAGCTGCTGTATGTGGTAGTTGGGGATTTCTCTGGCTTTGTGTGGCTTTGTACAGTAATGTGTGTGTGTCTTTTGTTGGAGCATCCCGAAGGGAGTTTCTACTGTGGTTTCAGTGTGCGTGGGACTTGATTTGCATCCCCCCTGAAGATTGAGCAGTGTGAGGGGGGGGGTGGGTTTAACATGTGGAGAGGTAGAGCCGTGCTCCGATACTGCTGCCTCATGGCTTTTTCCACAGCTTAAAGTGATTACCTCCCCACTGTGTCCACATTGTGGCTCTGAAAGCCCAAGATTAACACAGCAGCCCATGCGACACATCTTCTGTTTTAGAGGGACGTTGTGTAACTTCTCCTGTTATCTATTCACGAAAATCGATTATTTTGTTCAAAAGTATGTTTTTCGTTAAAGGGGTAGTTCACCCAAAATTCAAATTTCACTCATTATCTACTCACCCTCATGTCGACTGGGACGGGCTGGGATATGTTTCAGAGTCCTCTCCATGCCTTCTTGGAGTCACAGTGGGGCTTCATGCAGCACTGCACGTCCATATGGCGGTTGCCCCCGTAACTCCGAGACGGCACGGAGGACTCACAGCCCTTAGAGTCGACATGAGGGTGAGTAGATACAGTAATGAGTGAAATTTTAATTTTGGGTGAACTATCCCTTTAATCAGTAATCACCTCCATCAACAAACTAAAGTGTTCCTTTCAGCTCTGAATTAGTCGTTCATATCATTCATATCTACATGGAGCGGGTAAACATGTTTTTACGTTCAGTGGCAGCGTGACAGTAGGAAACCACAGAAACTCAGCGGAGATCAGGTAAACGATACGACATCGCCTCGTGCTGACGGAACACTTGTTGACATACTGTAGAGGCTTGTTATGTGCAGCGGCTGTCGTCCGTCTGCCATCTGCACAATTTCACGTGAATGCAGCATGAAGAATACGATAGCCTACGAGTTATTGCGATCTACAACCGCAACGCTAGATTCCTACGCAATGTACCTTTTTTAATGTGCAGTGTGATCTGTGGAAGCAACACAAGAACCACCGTTTTCTCACAGCACTGCACCACAACTAAAGACAAGACGAGAAAAGAAAAGAAAAAGTGTCACTTCTTGAGCAGCTGCATCTCCATTAATCAGCCCTCCATGGGGCCTGCGGGGTCTTCTGCCTCCTCGCTCGCGCGCAAAAAAAAAAAAAAAGAAACAAGTCAGAGGAGCGATCCTAAATTTAAATACTCGGCCCTCATTCTGTCAGCGAGTTCAAAGATGTTTTGCGCAGCGGCTGCTTTCGTTTGGACTCATCTAATCGGGGGGGATTATTTTACAAGTGGGATGTCAGGTGAAAAGCAATTAACTTGCTGTGAACTACCTGACAGGGACGGAAAAGCCCAGGAGAACTGTGCGGCGTGCAGCCCCGTGCGGCAGGATTAACAGCAGCTGTAATGATGACTTAAGAGCCAAAGTCTGCCTTATCATGGTGGCTTGGCACTGGGCTTTTCTCAGAACTGCTCATTTTATGGCTCATCACTCAAGTTTCCGTTCACTCTCTGTCTCTGTAAATCAACTGCACGGACGCACAGATGTGCTGTTGTCGTCGTTGTTTGTCCTCGTGGCTCTTTTTTTTTTCCGGTGAATATCTTGTTTGACTTCTGTGTAGACGACAAATCTGAACCAGTGTGGCAGCCGCTTTCAGGGTTTTTGTAGAAATCTCTTTATGTGGATAAACCCCTTGAGATGTATGATCTTGTTTTCCAGAGGGTCCAAACATATGGACAACTCATCAAACAAACATGTTCTCAACAATAAAGAAGAAACAGAGAAACCACAGTTAATATAACTCCACTGGAACGATACAATACGTAAGAAGGCCACAGTGGCCAACGCTGAGACTGAAATAATGATTTATATCAATTCAACAAACCAAAAAGAGCATGCATTTACGTATCTAAGTAACAAATACAGATGTGAATTGTGTTTACGTTGCCATATTTTCTCTGTGAAAGTATGTGCAAATCCAAATGTTGCAGCCCAGCCAGCCAGCCAGGTGCTTTGGAAGGTTTCACTTCAGTCCTGCTGCAGAGGAAGAACATACAGTACAGCGCACTATTTGGGTTACTTTGAATTTAGTATGCAGTAGAGGCTCCAGCCCACTTAGCTATTCACACTCTGCTCAATAGAGAGAAATGATATGCATGTATTTACAGCCCTAAATCTGAGCTCAAAACACCTACACCAACTTAACTTAACCCAAACCCACAGCACTGGTGTTGCAGGGATGTTTAAAGCCTTTTGTGGCTCCACAGCAGGCGAAAAGTGGCGTTGCGGAGTTCGACATCCAAACATAATCTCTGTTGGAGCAACACAAGGCAATGCTACCATAACACTCCTGAATCTGTGCCATTAAGTCAGATAGTTTGCTTCTGTTGCAGTGGTTTTGATCCTTTTTTAAAAAGCCGCCCATCGTCTGGTTGCACAATCAAAGTGCAGCGCTAAACTGAGTCACAGCAATATGTTCGACCAGTTTCATTGTGGTGTGAAGACATTGTTGTAGAAACAGTGGAAAGCACAATTACAAAGGATTATCCCGCCAAAGCCATGTCTTGACAGCTGTACATGAATAATACCGTACTTTTTTCTTCTTTTTTTTTAAACCACATCTATTAAATTGATTTATTATTTCACAGGCTTGGTTTAGATGTGGAATGTCTTTTTTCCCATTGACTTCATAACAATGCTTTCACATCTGTCATGGTTTCTTGTTTATTCGTGTGAAATTATAACGAGGTCACAGCGAAGCACGTGCAGTCTGTGGATCAGATACATGTCATACATGATCTACACGGTGTGTTAAAATATTAAAACGCAGACAGTGGCCTCTCTGCTGAGCTGTGTGACTACACTCATTAGTCACTCATTTCTTCTTCTTCTGTGTCTTATTATTCATATTCGCTACAAGATTTTGATTTGTTACTTGTCCAGTTTTGAGAGTTTTACAACAAAATGTGCAGCTTGATATGGGATCGGTGTGCGATTTCCTCTGCAAAATACACATTTTTACTCTTGTTGCAAAGAATTGCAAAATATTTCTCATAGACAATGAATAGAAGGATAGAAAATATATATGTATGCTGTAACAGTTACGATATTTAAGTTGTAAGCCTGAGTTGGAGAGCTACAATCCAAGTGAATCTAAAGACGGCAGGCCAACACACAGGTGTTCGAACATTTCAGTTTTTCTTGTAAAAACTTTATAGCTTTGTTTTGAATGCTACTATAAACACAGTTATTATTATTTATTATAATGGAGCTCCAGCAGCAGGAAGGCGAGGTGTACAGGATGCACCGGGGTCAATAAAGTTTTATTTATACAATGTCCAGTTTCTAGTTTGACATATTGTGTCTCTTCTCTCGTCTCCTCCCAGGATTCGTCCTCAGATGGCCAAGGAGAAGATAGAGGGCTGCCACGTGTGCACCATGGTCACGCCCGGAGAACCCCAGGTTCTGCTGGGAAAGGACAAGGCCTTCACCTACGACTTTGTGTTCGACATCAACTCGGAGCAGCACCGCATCTACCAGGCCTGCGTGCACAAGCTGATCGAGGGCTGCTTCGAGGGCTACAACGCCACCGTGTTCGCCTACGGTCAGGTAATGACGGCCAAACTTCGATCCTGAGTTTTGTAGTTATTTTTTATATTGAGTATGAATTTGTTTTATTTACCAAGAAGAAGCCTGGATCCTCTGACAGATGGTAAACATAACTGTGTCACTGGCATCACAGTGAATTTAGTGCTAACGGGTATTTATTCAGACATTCAGGTCTAACTTGGATTTTTGATTACTGATGTAAAAATCCAGATAAGTATAACAAATAAAAACTCAATCTTATTTCCCAGACTAAGTAGGGGCGACGCTGGATTTATAAATCATATTTCAGCAGCTGTAATCATATAACACACTGATGCAGCTCCCTGATCTAAAACTGAATCTTGAATCTCGTATAATGAAATTTGTTTATAGCAATCAATCCTGTAGAGGCCGGCCATCTGTCTGTCTCTTGTTCTTATTGGAAAACTGGTAGTGACAGGGGCAGCACTGCAGCGCATACAGCACTGGCTCCATTACTTACTGTTTATTAGAAGTGACGTTAATTGGGCGTCAGCTGCTAATACATGCTCATATTGTAAAGATATATTATATCTAAGGTGCCATGTTCATTTAGAGCAAGACCATAAGAATCATCAGTAATAAACCTTTCCGTGAACCAACCAACCCACTATTAAAGCAAAAACTAAACTTCTTCCTCAAGATATCCAGAATCTGTTTAAAATGAAGGATTCCAGTTATAACTTTTAAACACCACTATTATTTGAGAAACCAAAGACTTGTAACTACTGTAAAAAACATCACTGTCTTTCCGTTAGAGGGGTCAACATCTGGAATAAATGTCCTGAAAATATTAAATGATGCTGTACTCTAGTCGGCTTTAAAAGACTTTATAAGAACAACATTATCGTTACAGTATGGAAAATTAAGCTCAATGATTTTCTACTGTTTTGGGTTATGCGTCGTGTACTATTCTTTATTTTGTTGTCATCAGAAATGTAAGTGTATTGATACATTTCAAATGGTTGTGATCTGATCCTTTTGTACACTGCCTATAAAAAGTACTCACCCCCCTTGGATTTTTTTTAAAGGTAGAGTCTGGAGTTTTGTGCCTAAAAATAAACATTAGACTTTTACAAATGAAATCTGTCTGAATCATCACCTATGGGCTTCTAGTGCTGTGTGGTGGGGGCTCTGTCTGCAGCCCCTCCTCCCCCTGCCTGTATTTTGGTTTTTTGCTTTGTTTTGTTCATGTTTTGCTGTGCACGGGGACGTTTCTAGGTGGAGCTAGAGAGTCGCAAATGATCATAGATGCCTATGGTGAGAGAGTCTGTGTTATCGCTCCAGCCAATGACGGAGCTCAGGTGAAGCTAACAGGAGGCTCAGGCCTGTTAGCTGTGTAATGTCTGAATTGATTAAAAGCAGTCAGGACAACAAAGAACAATAATTACAGTCTGAGTAAATAAATGGAAATCATCGACACTTAACAAGTATTAGGACCACATTAGTTTGATGCTAACGGCTAGTTGGTTAGCATTAACACCCGCTAGTTCACCACAACACAACGGCATAACAACACACACGGAGGCTCCCGGTGTTGTCGAGAGGTCGGCTTTTCGGTCCGCAGCTCCAGCACTTCTTTCAGACTGTAATTCTTTTCCTTTATGGTCATGACTGTTGCTGTCAGAAGCAGGAGGCTACACAGCTTAGCCTGAGGGGAGGGGCTGAGTTTCACTGTTTTGTTTACAAACTGGAAGGGACAAAACTCCAGACCCTACCTTTAAATAAATTAAATCATGACCAACACAGTTTGGCTTTTTAGACAAAAAATAAATAAGAAACAACTCCTTCATGTCAAACTGAGAACAGATTTTTACAAAGTAATGTCAATTGATTAAAAATCATAATATAAAATACATGATTTCATAAATAAATAAATCATCCCTTTCAAGTTAATATTTATGCACCTTTGGCTAATTGTGAGACTGCCAGCATTTGTGAGCTGGGCGTCAGCTGAATTAGGTCTATGACTTTAATGGGGGTGAATATTTAATGCAATCATGTATTTTTACATTATTATTTTAATTAATTGACATTACTTTGTAAAAATCTGTTCTCAGTTTGACATGAAGGAGTTGGTTCTTATTTATTTTTTCTCATGATTTAATTTATAAAAGCAATAAAAGGAGAAATCATCCAAGGGGGGGGTGAATACTTTTTATAGGCAGTGTATATACCGAAATAAATACTAATTCATTCATTCATTCATTCATAATATTACATCTGACTGTGGTTGGACGAACTGTGTTCCAGACGGGTTCGGGGAAGACCTACACCATGGGGACGGGCTTCGACGTGAACCTGACGCAGCAGGAGCAGGGCATCATCCCCCGCGCCGTCCACCAGCTGTTTGAGGGAATCCAGGACAGGAGGGTGCGCGCCCAGGAAACTGGCACGCAGCCGCCCGAGTTCAAAGTCAGCGCCCAGTTCCTCGAGGTGGGTGGGACATAGTACTGTACACACGGATTTACAACCGTTTTGAAATGTTTTTTACTCAACATTTCCACATTGTAGTTTTGATATTGTTGCTTTCCAAAGCCACATCTGCCGTCTGTGTGTGAGTGTTTGCGTGCTGGGACGGTCGCTGGTCCACATTAACTCTAACCAGATGGGGGCAAAAACAGCGAAGCGAAGGGGATCAGCCCCCCCCTATTCCACAAACAGGAAGCGACAGCCCGATGACAGATGGGCAGGAATGTCTGCTTGTGCTTTGTTGGACCTGATTAATGTCGGCCATTACCTCTGACATTATTCCTCATCACTGCGGGGTAGAGGACGGATAAGAGTGAGGGAGGGAGGAAAATGAGGGAAGAGGAGGAGGAGGGGGGGGCAATGAGATAATATGACAAGGAATGATTTCCTACAGAGGTTTCTGTCAGGTGAATGTTTGGCTTATGGAGACCGGAACCACGTTATTCCTTTAATGGTCGTTCTGCAGGAACAGCTCCGATAGAAAACACCATTTCTCTTCCTTTGCTTTTCTTCTGTCTTTCTTTTCTCTGTCTGCTCTCTGTTATTAGGTTATTACAGGTCAAAGGGTTATCTCTGTTGATGGTAAACAGATGGGTGTGTGTCTGTGCGTGTGTATGTGTTTGGCAGTAGGTGGGAACAGCTGAGCTTTCTGCCGACCTCTGTGACCTTTTGCCCTGGTTGGTTTCTTGAGAGGTCGTTGCCTGACCTCTGAGACGGAGGCAGAGCTGTGTGTAAATAAAACACGCTCCTGTGAGAACCGCACAACGTTAGACTTCACCCAAAACATGCACTTTAAAGGAGGAGGGTTAATACAAAAATCTTTTTAAGTTTCATGATTCATCGCTTCAGTATTGGGGATTTAAATCCATAAATTATCTAATTGTTAATGTCATAATGAATTTGTGTCATTGCAGTTGTATAATGAAGAGATCCTGGACTTATTTGACGGATCCAGAGATCCAGAGAGTCGGAGCAGGAAGTCCAACATCAAGATCCACGAAGACGCCAGTGGCAGCATCTACACCACCGGGGTCACATCCAGACTGGTCCATTCAGAGGAGGAGGTGGGTGTGCGATGTCATTAGGTTGGATTTGCCATTCCCTACACTGGTTTTCTTTGATGAACTCAAAATAATATGTGCAGAGGCTACAGTCCTTGCTGCAGCCGGCCCTTTGCTGCATGCCATTCCCGCTCTCTCTGCCTTCCCATTTCCTGTCTCTCTCAACTATCCTATCAGTTAAAGGCAAAAAGGTTTAGTATTTAACTTGTATATGCTTCTGTTTTAGCCTAAAATGGATGGTCATTTAAAGGTGTTCAGCAAAGTGATGCATAATTAGTGCGTTTGCATATCCAATGCGAAAAAAACTACCCCACTTTGATCCCGGATTTACTCGAAAATAGAATTTTGCACAAAGTTTGGGCTACATCGTCTGATAGATGAGTTATTAGACTAATGTGCACATAATAATAAGCACATTGAGTTGCCTTTGTGTGAAATGTGCTATATAAATAAAGATTGCCTAATGTTAAGACCCACAGTGGGCTCAAATTCAATTTTCTTTTCTGAACATCTTTAAGAGTGAGTGGTATTTGGTGAAGCATCGGAGCTGCTGGAGATCTCCAGCTGCTTTAGGAAAGTCAAGCAGAGACTCAGCTGTTTCGACCAAACAAGCTGAGGAAAGAAGAAGAGACTGGTTTACAGTCAGATCTGTTGAACCAATGAGGACAGTTTGATTTTGACATCAGATGTGTGAAATTTGGTTTCCTGGTTTCCTTGAAAGACATTTCAAGTCACGTATCACTGATGAGTAATGGTTGTCAAGAAGAGGAACTGTCATGGCGGAGGAGCGAGGACTGGACGTCACAGGGTGAAGAGCGCCGGAGGAGGAGGAGGAGCTGCTCATGGAGATGTGATGAGCCGTTGGACAGAAAATATCTGGTTTCTTCTCAGAGTGGGAGACAGAGTAGAAAACAAGACGATCAAATGAAAACAGAAAGGAGGAAGAAATGGGGAAGTGAGCTGCTGCAGCTGCAGCTTCGAGTCTGGGGCATCACAGTCGCAACACGCCAGACAGCTGAGTGGAGACAGATGGACGGAGATGACGACGACGACGCTGGAGAGACAGAATATTTTATTATTGGGAGCTTTTTGAACGAGCAGATCAAAAAGTAGAAAGCGTGAAATCATACGAGTGGTTTCCCATTCTTGTAAAATTCACTGACTTCTCAGAAATTAGACCATGCTGGGGTTTTTTTTCACTTCACTCTATGGAAGTACATTTGTGTCTTTATTATTCAATAAAAAAAGTTGATTTAAACAAAAAAGATATTTTCAATCGAAACAGACTTTTTTTTCTTTGATTGAAAAGGTTTTTTTTTATTGAGGCGAGTTATTATTTGATTGAAAATATTCTTTTGGGTTAAAGTCATCTTTTTTGTATTTGGGCCATATACAAAAAAATGGGTAAAAAAAAAAGTTGATTTAAATAGGAAAGATATTTTCAAATCAAATAATAACTCACTTCAATAAATTAAAAAAAAACCCTTTCAATCAAAGAAAAAAAGGGTTCAAATACAATTTTTTGGGTCTCAAATATTTTTTTGCATGCAAACATTTTTTTTAATTGAAAAGTTTTTATTATAGTATTATAGTAAGTAATTAATTATAGTGAGTTATTATTTGATTGAAAATATCTTTTTTGTATGTGTATAAATCAACTTTTTTTTATTTTATTGAATAATAAAGACACAAAAGTACCTCCATACACTTCTGAATAAAGTAAAGTTGTGACCAGATGTCCTCCACATTGTGTTCATGTGTGTGTATTTGTTTCTGTGTGTGTGTGTGTTGCAGCTGCTGCAGTGTCTGAAGCTCGGCGCTCTGTCCCGCACCACAGCCAGCACCCAGATGAACGCACAAAGCTCCCGCTCGCACGCCATCTTCACCATCCACCTCTGTCAGATGAGAGTCTGCCAGCAGCCGCAAATGGTGAGGTCTGGGGATTGAAGGGGGGCACGGGGGGTGAGGGTGTCGTGACAGTTTCATTAATGACACATTCAGGATGTGAAGAAGAAATGAGCAATTTTTAGGAAAGACATGGAAAAAAATGACAAAGTGATGGATCTGGTGTTAAAAAAAGAGTAATTTATCACCAGCTATTTTCAGGCTGATGAAATAATTACTATTCTCAAGTAATATATTATAATAGTAGTAGTTTATTCGATCTTTTACACAGAATTATTTACATTTGAGCATCAATCACAGTCAGTCAACCTTCTATGAAACCATCATTCGTTCAACTGGTTCATGAATAGATCGAAAACCTTAGCTACGTTTTAATTCAATTCCAGCTCTTCATGATTTCAAAGTCATAGAAAAAGAAGTAGAAGTATCCAATAATTAACAAATGTAGCCAAAAATATAATAAATAGATAATTAAACAGTTTTACAGTTGCAATCAGAGTCATAGAAAGAAATAATTATCCAATAATTAACATATATAGCCAAAAAATAATAATTTAAGAGCATTACAGTTGCAATCAACACCCAATTATTCAATCCTGTTTATAGCCTTCTATCATACTATGTTTTAATCTAGTAAAATATGTTCTAACAGAACGGAGGAGGGGAGAACGGGGAGGTGAACGGCGTGGACTCCAGCCCCATCGCTCAGCCCGAGTTCGAGACTCTGATGGCCAAGTTTCACTTCGTGGACCTGGCCGGCTCCGAGAGGCTGAAACGCACCGGAGCCACGGGGGAGAGAGCACGGGAGGGGATCTCCATCAACTGTGGACTGGTGAGTTCACGCCCGAGCACGACTTCCTCCACTGTTTGACTGTGGTCAGTTTCTAATTAAGTGTGTATTTGTCTTTCTGTGTGTGTGTGTGTGTGTGTGTGTGGTAGCTGGCCCTGGGGAATGTGATCAGTGCTTTAGGAGATCAGGCCAAGAAGGGAGGACACGTCCCCTACAGAGACTCTAAACTCACTCGTCTGCTGCAGGACTCACTAGGAGGCAACAGGTGTGTACTGTGCACACACACACAAACACACACATGTAGACACAACACACACACATCTATTCATGCAGAATGAAGAAAAAGAAATAGACATTTATGGTTCCAGCTCCTCTCAATGGAGCAGGAGTTTCTGCAGCCCAGGCCCAGTTAGTGGTCGCACTCCTGTGTGTCCTTAAGCCACAAGACATTTTTCACAGTTTTCTGTCATTTTAATGAAAAATTCTCCATCAGTAATGAAAATAATTTTTATTGCAAGTCTTAGTTCTCAGGTTTAGTCACTGACAGTTATATAATGATAGTTTTTTCCACACATAAAAGATGCAGAATAAGTAGGAGATCTCCTACCGTACAGCCAGACAACCAGACCTCACTGTTCTCCCTCCATCTTTCCTCTGTCTCCAGTCGCACGGTGATGATCGCCTGCGTCAGTCCATCGGACCGGGACTTCATGGAGACGCTGAACACCCTGAAATACGCCAACCGCGCCCGCAACATCAAGAACAAGGTGGTGGTGAACCAGGACAAGACGAGTCAGCAGATCAGCGCCCTGCGCGCCGAGATAGCCCGGCTTCAGATGGAGCTGATGGAGTACAAGGCGGTGAGAGATGGGAGTGGGATGGCAGGATGGGAGTCAGGAATGCAGAAAAAATAAAATAAATAAAGACGAGGAGGAACCCAGGCAAACAAAAAAAAGATAAGAGGGGATGAATGAGGAGGGGGAGGTGGGGGAGGGGGGGGGTGAAATGTGTCAGGTTGAAGAGGAGAGTTAACACATGGCTGTCAGTGTAACTGATGCAATGAGGCCGCAAGAGAGGCACGAATGGAGTGACAAGATGGATGAAAGTGAGAATAGAAACTGAGCAAAGGAAGAAAAAAGACAACACTAATTGCTAGAGAAGACGATATTAAAAGGAAAAGCAGGCGGCGTTCCGGCGGCGCTCCGGTGGCGCTCCGGCGGCGCTCCGGCGGCGGCTGCAGCGTCTTACTATATGACATTAAAGATCATTACTGCAACGCACATCCATCCATTTACGTCTTTACACCACGGTGCAGCCGGAGCCTGAGCACGAGGGGAGATTAACGGCTGCAACCTCAGCAATTTGCTAAGTAATGCAGAGGTAAATTGATCCTGCAGCGCAACGTATTGTACGTGCTCATCGAGTATTATGGTCTGTTGGAGAGTTGAACACAGGGAGGTAAATGATATGATGAAGATTTGGAGGAAAAAGTGCAAAGAAATTCTCCAAAGTCTCCACTTTTTCATCATTTTTGACTTCCACAGGCGAAATAAAGGATCATTTCGCCAAATTGTGACACTATTGTGCGATTACCAAGGTTGCCAAGGGGGACTATAGGGAAGTGAATGCACGACAGTGGCGAGCGGCACTGTGGGCTGACCCTGATGTGGTAATAAGGGATGTGATGTGACCGTAGTACGGGGAGGACTAGAGTGTGTGTGTGTGTTTGTGTGTGTGTGTGTGTGTTGGACTGGTGGAAGTAATGATGTCTGCGAGCTGTGACTGGATTAAATAGTGAGTGTGTCTGTTCGGAGGCTTACACAACAGGATTTTTTCAGTGTTCAGTCATCCAGCGTACAACAATAGCTACTTGAAGAGCCACACACTGAACAGCTCAATTCTTAGACAAAGGCATTGTGTTTCGGTCGGAGCGCCACGGCGAGTCTGTGTAAGAGAGCGGGAGTAGATTTAGCAGTTTTCAGCCGTCGGCTCGGAGGTTTTTTTTTGGCCTTTTTTATAAAACTCACGCTTTGTTTTTTTTCTTTTCTTCTCTTCTGGGTGCAGGGGAAGCGTGTGGCGGGCGAGGACGGGTCAGAGGGGTTCAGTGACCTGTATCAGGAGAACGCCATGCTGCAGAGAGAGAACGACACGCTGCGCCTCCGGGTGAAAGCCATGCAGGAGACCATCGACCACCTCAACACCCGCGTGACACACCTGCTGGCCAACGAGGTCAGCAACCTACTGACCAAATCAAGTACGTGAGAGACAGAGAGAGACGTGTCACCACTGTAAATGTCCAACACGTGAACCGTCTATCACACGTTCACTGTTAACCCAGCAGCTCCTTCTCCCCCCTCTGTTCTCCAGGTGAGGGCAACGAGGAGATCGGGGCTCTGATCCAGAACTACATCCGAGAGGTTGAGGAACTTCGGTAATTCAGTTTCTGTTTCAGTTTATTTGAAAAAGGACAATGTACATTAATAAAACATTGTAAAAAAAAAAAAAAACCATGTAAATGCGCCGGAGTTAGCTTAAAAAGCTAGTTTTCATTGTTCGTCCCTCTGCATGATTGTAAAGGGAAACAAGAACAACAAGAGCAACAATGAAATTTGGAAGACAATAACACACATTTGAATTCGAATAATAGCTTTATTTATATAGCACCTTTAAACACACAAGTTTACAAAGTGCTTCACAAAGCAATATAGAAGATACAAGTCACAAATGTCATAAAACCACAAGAGGTGGACCGTCAGCAACATACTGAAGGCAATACAAGAACCCAACAACAAACTGAGACCAGGAGGACTCAAATTAGAGTGCAGGATGGAGTTAAGAATAAATAAAATAAATAAAAGGGGGGTATGCATGATAAAAACTAATAAAATGAGATACAATAAGATATGAAAAGATGGGATAAAAGAGTTAAAGCAGAAGTAAGTGGTCCGGTCGTTTTCGCTAATGCTGCGTTCCAGGCAGGCTTTTGAAATCGTAAATTACACAAGAGTTGGCAACCAGTGTTTCTCCGACCTGTTTTACCGGTGAAAGTCAATAACAACTTCCGACCGGTGAACTCCAACAGATCAAACTGTCGGAAAAATACGAGTTTCCTTGAAGACATAACAGTTAAGAATAAGGATAAAATAAATAAGAATAATGAATAAAGTAAAGTAAAACAAAGAGCATCTGAGTAAAACTGAGATGATAGATCATAGGATGACATCACATTAAAGCAAGGTTTAGTTTAGTTTTGTGTGTTTATTTCGGTCTTATAAAAACAATTACAATGGGCAAATATAGTATAGATATATAAACACAACAAACCAATACAATGCACTTGAACCGAAAAGGTGTAAAAGTGGGTAAAAGTAGGATACGATAAATGTTTTCAAACTGACAGACCCGTGTTTTGGTCCAAACACTCTATGTAAGTGATTGCTGTCGGAAGATATAACTATTTAAGACTTATATTAACACAAATATATCACTTACTTCTGCTTTAAAAGAAAGTAAAGTAAAACAAAGAGCATCTGAGTAAAACTGAGATGATAGATCATAGGATGACATCACATAAAAGCAAGGTTTAGTTTAGTTTAGTGTGTTTATTTCAGTCATATAAAAACAAGTACAATGGACAAATATGAAAGTATAGATATATAAACACAACAAACCAATACAATGCACTTGAACCGAAAAGGTGTAAAAGTGGGTTTTAAGAAGTGATTTAAAGAACGAGACCTCGACGGTCTGCACCATCACCTGTGATGAGCCTAGTTTACTTTACAAACTGTTTTGGCAGGACTCAGGGATTTTTTACTTGTAAACGACATAGTTTGACATCTTTGGAAAATCCGTTTCTGCACATTCTTGCTGAGAGTTAGATGAGAGCGTTGATATATACCACCATCATGTCCGGGCGGCGGGCGGCATGTAGCTGCAGCAGCCAGATGGCGGAGAGTTAGTGGATCTCAGCAGAGAGAATGAAAGCATGGGAAAACAGCCAGTCTGGTCCTGTCCTGCCTGTATGTAGGTACAAAGTCCGCCTACATGTAAAGCTCAATAATTAACGTGTTGTATCTCGTTGGTTTAATCCATGCAAAGGATATTGTGTCAAAACGGCGACAGTTATTCAGTTCACTTTCATATTAAAAGCAAGAATATATTAATCTTCTCTAAAACTGCTGAGTCATGAACTGGACATTTTATGCTTTGTCATTTGACCTTTTTTTTTAACCTTTTCTCTCTCCTCCGTCAGAACCAAGCTTCTCGAGAGCGAGGCCATGAACGAGTCGCTGCGGCGGCAGGCCACTCGGCTTTCCGCCCGCTCGCCGTTCCCCTCCACGCTGAGCCCCGCCCCCGGTCACCCCCCCGGCTCCTCCCCCGCCCCGATGTCCATGGAGGCCGAGATGACGGACGTGCTGCGCCGAGCCAAGCTGGACATCGAGAGGCTGAAGAAGAAGGAGAGGAGGCAGAGGAGGATGAGGTGAGGAGCGAAGAGGAGGATGAGATGCTTCCATTTTCATATCCTGATTCCAGAAAGTTTTTTAATAAAAGAAAACAAATCACTGAGCTGCAAACATCTCAGATTTATTTAACGTTAACATCTCATTGCTTCCTTTAATCCTCCGTCGATGAGCCTTTGCATGTTTTAAAAAGCTTGAAAGACCACAACGAGGTCGTTATTGTTCTCGCCCACAAACCCTTCGCTCTTCATCAGCTTGTCTCCTTTAGCTTGAGAGGCACATCACAAGTCGATTAGGGCATTGGGACGGCCAGCTTCTGAACGGAGTTGGGATGCGGCCAGCGCTGAGTAGCAGCACTGGCTCGGACACAGAAAGGTCTAATTCAGTCGGCCAGTGGGTCATGAGAGAGACGAGTACACAGCCTGACAGGCTAATTGAGGTTTAATGGGATAGAGAATGGGAGTGGATGGGAATTTAGAGACGGGATGGGGGTGATAGGCAGATAGGACGGTTGTAAAAGAGGGAGGGAAGGGGAGAACGAGGCTGGTAATAAAACCTAAAGAGCTAAAGAGCAGAGATGAGCTGAAGAAGACTTTGCTAATGACTTTGGAGAGATGGTTTTACCAGCAGCGCATCGCTCGGCATCGCTCCCAAAGCCCTAATGCTGGCGGGTAGGAGCATGTGACAGAAACGAAGCAGAGTGTTTGTTCTAATATACAACAACATTTGTGGTTCTCCTGTGTACCCATACTTAAAGGAATAGATCACCAAAAAATGAAATTCAAAAAATCATTGTAGTTTTTTATTCCTCAAAGTGCATCTGGAGACCTGGGAGGGGCGTTCAAAACTTTATATGAGAGTCAATAGCGCCCGACACAAAAACGTCCGTAAAACTACACAAAAACCATTTAATATTCCTCCACACTGCTCATCCTCTGCAATCCAAGTGTCCTGAAGGGATATAGTCCAGAGTTTACCTGAAACAACGTCATTTAGGACATTTTTACAGCCTAAACAGTCCTGTATTGAATTTGCCTGGTGCATGCTCTCGCATTTAGGCGACCGGACTTGCCTAAATGACATTGTTTCAGGTAAACTCTGGATTATATCCCTCCAGGACACTTGGATTGCAGTGGACGAGCAGTATGGAGGAAGATTACAAGGTTTTTGTGTAGTTTTATGGACCTTTTTTGTGTCGGCCGCTGTTAATCTCATATAAAGTTTTCTCCAGATGCACTTTGAGGAATAAAAAACTACATCAGCATGAATTTCATTTTTCTGTGAACTTTTCCTTTAAAGGTAGGGTCTGGAGTTTTGTGCCTAAAAATAAAAATTAGACTTTTACAAATGAAATCCGTCTGAATCATCACCGCTTCTAGTCCTGTGTGGTGGGGGCTCTGTCTGCAGCCCCTCCTCCCCCTGCCTGTATTTTGGTTTTTTGGTTTGTTTTGTTCATGTTTTTGGATTGGAGCTAGAGAGCAAATGAGCACAGATACCTATGGTGAGAGAGTCTGTGTCATCCTCCAGCCAATGATGGAGGAAGCTACCTGCAGCAGGAGGCTCAGGCCTGTTTTTGTGCTAGCTGTCTGATGCTACTGAGTCTCTATCTCTCTCAGCATCAGCAGTCAGGACAACAATGAACAATAAATACAGTCTGAGTGAAGCGCTGGAGCCGCGGACCGATTCCCCACCGTCACCGACACTGGTAACAAGTATTAGGACCATATTAGTGAGCTAGCGCGATGCTAACTTCGGCTAGCGCTCAGATAGCACGGCTAACACCCGCTAGTTCACCACAATACAAATAACAACACACACGGAGGCTCCCGGTGTTGAATTTCCAGCATTTCTTTCAGACTGTAAATCCTATCCTTTATGGTCATGACAAGTGTTGCTGTCAGAAGCAGGAGGCTACACAGCTTAGCCTGAGGGGAGGGGCTGAGTTTCAATGTTTTGTTTACAAACTGATACGGACAAAACTCCAGACCCTACCTTTAACCTGCTGCTGTGACGGGTGTTGGCGGTTTTTAGTGCAGTTTTCTTTTCACCAGCACAGCAGCTCTAATCTGGCTTGACCAACGTGATTTTCTCCCCCTGCAGTCCGGAGTTGGAGAAAGGTCTGAAGAAACGAGTGAAGCTGCACACTCACGAGAACGGAGAGAACGGGCAGAACGGAGAAAATGGACAGAACGGACAGAACGGAGAGATCGATTCGGACGACAATTACACCGAGGTAGAGTGTAAAATTTGTCAACACGTTAAACACCAAAAAAAACAAACAAACAACGATCAGATTAAAGTCTAATGTGGGTGTTTGTGTTTGTGTAGGACATCATGTCTCCACTGCAGGAGGAGAGCGGCTGTGATGAAGATGAGGGGGAGGATGAGGAGGAGGGCAGAGAGGAGGAGGACGAGTTTGACAGCGACGAGAGCCTGGTGGATTCAGACTCGGACTCGGATGAGAAAGGTCGGTTCCTGACAGCCGAGAGGAGCGCACCTCTTTCCCTTTATGTGGTGTTTAGTGACAGACGGGTTGTTCTGCTTTACCTCCTCCTGTCACGGCACCTTTTAAACCTCAAGTCAGCAACCATTCAAAAACAGACTTTGCAGTGTGTGGTAGACAGTTTCTCAATGAAATAAAACACACAACTCATTAAAATGTCAACTGTGCTTTTGACCTTTGCCCCCCCGACCTGCAGCGAACTTCCAGGCGGACTTGGCCGACCTGACCTGCGAGATCGAGATCAAACAGAAGCTGATAGACGAGCTGGAGAACAGCCAGAGGAGGCTGCTGATGCTGAAGCTGCAGTATGAGGAGAAGCTCATCCTGCTGCAGAACAAGATCAGAGACACTCAGCTGGAGCGAGACCGCGTGCTGCAGAACCTCAGTGAGCACCGTGGGATCTGTAGTTTACAGACACGGATGGATCAGGTAGAGAAGTAAAAAAAAACATCATTAACATCACTATGTGTCTTCCCCCAGTGTCCATGGAGAACTACACGGAGGAGAAGGCGAACCGGATCAAGCAGGAGTACGAGAAGCGTCTTAAGGAGATGAACCGTGACCTGCTGAAGCTGCAGGCGGCGCAGAAGGAGCACGCACGCCTCCTCAAGAACCAGGGGAGGTACGAGCGGGAGCTGAAGAAGCTCCAGACCGAGGTCAACGAGATGAAGAAAGCCAAGGTAAAGGAAGGAGGAAGGAGGAAGAGTGTTGATATAACTGACTTTCTCAGCTAAACTAAAAACAGATACTTTTAAGAATTAATGGGAAATCTGAGTTGATTTTGTGTCTCCATTGAGAGCAGACGTTGTCCAGTAAGGACACTGTGTATTGTAGATTTTTCCCCCCCTTGGTTCAGGCTACAAACTTGTTCATTGTTCATCTGTTTATTTGTTATGTTTACCCTCCAACGGGAATAAAGGGACAACGCAAGAGAGGAGTGAAAATAAGGACAGGAGTGACTCTACTGTAACTTTACTTGAGAATTTATGTCCATCTATGTCCATACTCCCCAGTGGAGAAGTATAGGAACGTTTTATACTGTTGGAAAATTGTATATGTAAAATGTTGATGTTAATTACAAAAGAAAAAACAGACTTTCTCTGCCATACGAGTGTTTTCGGCGGCCTGACCTCCACGCTGTTTCCAGGTGACGCTGATGAAGCAGATGAAGGAGGAGCAGCAGAGGAGGAGGATGGTGGAGGCCAAGAGGAACCGGGAGATCGCCCAGCTGAAGAAGGAGCAGCGACGACAGGAGGTTGGTCTCAGTCTGAGTGTGTGTGTCTGTGTGTGTGTACTGCCTCATATTAGGCTACGCTTACACGGAAACGATCTGAACAGAAAATGCAAAAGTGGCTTTTTATCTCGCTTTGAGACAAACGTTTTTGGGGTGGAAATCTGCGTGCATACGGTCGCGCAAAAGTCTGTGGAATTCAATGTTGTATGGTCGTAGCAGTCAGAGCAGACTTTTGCGTTTTCACCCTTTACACGGAGACAAAACATCTGAGCGTTTTTAAGATTTCCACTCTGGAGGGTGGTTTCACTTTTTTTGCGTTTTCAAGCGCCCAAAATGCTGTCGCCGTCTAAACGAAAGGCACAGCCGATTAAATATTTTCATCTGCGAGAGTTGTCGTGTAAACAGAGCCTAAGTTATATTTTTTTACTCCACACTTCCACTGCAAACAAGATTGTATCACTTTTATGTTTTGGAAGTTCAGTACTTTAATCAGTTTCCATCTCTACTTGTTTTCCCAGGAGTCGAGAGTCTATTAATGAGCGTAGAAATACTTACACCGTCACACTGTGTGCTTCACTCCTAATCCTTTTATTTAGGGCCTCATCTTAAGTCTGAAAATCCTTTTAACGATCAACACCTTGTAAGCCTGTTGTGCAAAACCGCTGCTATATTCACCTCAGGAATCTTAATGTGCAGAACAGATAAACAGAAATAAACAAAAAGGGATTAAGTAGACTTTGTTTGAGAAAGTCTTCCCCCCTCCTGTCCTTCAGTACCAGATCCGATCGCTGGAGTCTCAGAAGCGGCAGCAGGAGCTGGTCCTGCGCAGGAAGACCCAGGAGGTCACGGCCCTGCGGCGTCTGACCAAACCCATGTCGGACCGCGTGGCGGGACGAGTGGCCCGCTGGAACCACGGGACCACGGTCACGGACTCCGGTGCAGAGTTGTCGGCCAGCACTACGGCGAGCAGCTCTGAACCCGAGACCGCCAGGACCGTGAGCGGACTGGTGCGACAGTGGAACAACAAGAACAATGTGATGGGATACATGGGAGAGAACGAGGGGAACATGGACGGAACCAGGGTCATCGGGTAAGACGGGCTGGGACGGGCTGCGTTTGTGTTCATGTGCTTTTATTGCTGTAATAAAAGTAATGGAGAAAGGGCCATTCAATGGATGGATGGATGGATGGATGGATGGATGGATGGATGGATGGATGGATGGATGGATAGATAGATAGATAGATAGATAGATAGATAGATAGATAGATAGATAGATAGATAGATAGATAGATAGATAGATAGATAGATAGATAGATAGATAGATGGAACGATAGAAAGAAAGGTAGAATGACTGATAGAAAGAAAGGTAGAACGATTGATAGATAGAACAATAGAAAGAAAGGTAGAACAATAGATAAAACGATAGAAAGAAAGGTAGAACGATTGATGGATAGAACGATAGAAAGAAAGGTAGAACGATTGATGGATAGAACGATAGAAAGAAAGGTAGAACGATTGATGGATAGAACGATAGAAAGAAAGGTAGAACGATCGATCGATAGAAAGAAAGGTAGAACGATTGATAGATAGAACGATAGAAAGAAAGGTAGAATGATAGATCGATAGAAAGAAAGGTAGAACGATTGATAGATAGAACGATAGAAAGAAAGGTAGAACAATCGATAGATAGAACGATAGAAAGAAAGGTAGAACAATCGATAGAACGATAGAAAGAAAGGTAGAATGATAGATAGATAGAACAATAGAAAGAAAGGTAGAATGATAGATACATAGATCGATAGAAAGAAAGGTAGAACAATCGATAGATGGAACGATAGAAAGAAAGGTAGAATGATAGATCGATAGAAAGATAGAAAGAAAGGTAGAACGATCAATCAATAGAAAGAAAGGTAGATAGATAGATAGATAGATAGATAGAAGTTAAGAAAAACTTTTCAAAACACTTCCATGTCTCATCACTCTCTCTTTCTCTTTCTTTCTGCCTCTTTCTCATCTCTGTCTTTCGCAGCAGCAGGAAGAAACTGCAGCGTAAGCCGGCTGGCCTGGGCATCAGTGGAGCTGCGGGCAGAGCCAGCAGCTTCTCCAAGTCTGCCCGGCAGAAGTGGCAGGCCCTCGAGCACCGCATCATGGACATCGTCATGCAGAGGATGACCATCTCTAACGTGGAAGCCGATATGGATCGACTCATCAAGGTATTCTGACAGGTTTTGCACAGTGTAGGAATTATTTATAAGCTTTTTTGGCTCGTGCCATCTCACTGGAACCAAAGTAAATCATATAATATATGAATAAACATCAGATCTTGACTCTTTTTGCTCTTCTCTGCGTTTGTGTTTTTGTCGAGTCAGAAGCGAGAGGAGCTGACGGTGCAGCAGGAAGCGCTCTCACATAAAAGAGAGGTATTGATGGCGGACGGGGAGGGGCCGGAAGCAGAGGACCGCCTCCTTCAGGAAATTAACGAGGAGATCGAGGTGCTGAACGCCAACATCGACTACATCAACGACAGCCTGTCTGACTGCCAGGCCACCATCGTACAGATAGAGGAGACCAAGGTACAAAAACATACACTCATGTGTTGTTGCAGCAATATCATGAGGCCTCGAATGACGCCTGGGTTTGTATCCTCCTGCAGGATGAGCTGGACTCAGTTGACACCTCGGTGGTGATCAGCTCCTGCTCCCTGGCAGAAGCGCGCCACCTGCTGGATCACTTCCTGAAGGCCTCCATAGAGAAGGTGGGACACATACAGTGAATGATATTGTAATTCTTTCATGCTTTGTTCAAATTCTGTCAAATTAAAAATATATTTTACTGTTAACATTTAATGCTACTGGCAAAAAAAAAGGTTATTTATGTCCATTGATGTTGCAATGTCCTGCAATAAGTATTAGAAGTGAGTGAGTGCAGTGAGTAATGACTGTGGTGCCATCTAGTGGTGTCTACTTGTGCTGCACGTTTTTTTTTATCAGGGTGTGTTCATGGATCATTAAAGGTTCTGTAAGTGATGCTGTTGCTGCCTCTAGATGCTGTGCTACATCGCCAGCATCGATAACCGAAAATTATACCTAGTACTGCAATGTTCCCTTGGTGAAGGACAGTGTGATATGTCTCCTTTACTGAAGCTAAGATGCACTTGAAGCTGTCCTGGAAACCAAAACAAAGAGCAAGATTACATTCAATTTCAAGTTGTGGGGGGTTGGGGGGGGGGGCACAGAGGACGCAGGAGTCAACTTCAACTTGACTTTTATCAGGGATTGTTGAAGAATAAGCAGGTCGATAACCTCAAAGGAAGAATAGACAAAATCAATTAAATGTAAATCATCATCATACATGCAACCATATTCAGGTATCAGTCTTAACCTTAGTCTTAAAGGGATAGTTCAACATTTTGGCAAACTGGCCCATTGCCATAATCCCTATAGTATTAGGAGTAGGTTTGTTACCTTTAATTGTCGGTGCAAGCTGTTTTTAAAACGGTGGAGCAGAGCCGCGAGCTTGCCCTTGCTCATAACTTATATACTCATAACCTTTTGGAGTTGTTGGGTTGTGCATTTGATGAGTTTGATGAGGGAAACCAAGAAATCCCATGAGCCTCCGTAGCGTACAGTAGCTCTGAGCAGCTCACGGCTCTGCTCTGCCGTTCAAAAAATAGCTTGCACCAACAATTAAGGGTAACGAACCTACTGGTGCAATAGGCCAATTTGCCATAAATGTTGAACTTTCCCTTTAAATTCATATCCATATTGATTAGGACACAATGGAACAATAAACAGTATACAATGCATCACCCGACACCTATAGAAAATAGTTGTTTTCTGCCTTATCAGTATACAATTTCATTATTCACAGACCCTTTAAATATCTTTTAGACAATAAGAATATTTACCAGGTCGTCTGATTTGCTGCCTAAAAGTTTAGTTTGTGCGTTGCTGCAACTCTGTGTCATCACTTCTAATATTTTGTGTGTGTGTGTGTGTGTGTTTGTGTGCACAGAGCTTACAGGTGGCTCAGAAGGAGGCTCAGATCAGACTGCTGGAAGGCCAACTGAGACAGACAGACGTGATTGGCTCATCCCACAATCACATCATCCTCGATGCCCTGAGAGAAAAGGCTGAGTACATCCCTGAGCTCCAGGCGCTGATCCACAACGTACAGCAGGGTGAGGACAGAGTGGTCTCTGTGTCTCTGTTTCTCTCTCCTCCACCTCCAGTTTCTGTTGATTCACTTGTTTCCATAGTTTTACATGCAAGACATCATGGCTGCATATAAGCACGATCTTGGACTGAGATTTTGTAGATACATTTTGAAAGATTTTGATCCTTATAAATTATTATTTGACCTCTCTTCCTGATCTATTCAGCGCTGTTTTGATGCATGAAAATGAAGAAGCTTAGTCTGCCTTAGAGGATACATTAAAACAGAAGGGTTTACAAGTTTTATGTTTTGCATGTCTCCAGAAAATGGTTACACCAGCACAGACGAGGAGCCCTCTGAGTTCAGCCAAGCCTCCGACAGCAGGTGAGACAGCAGTCTGCAATAAAAAGCATCCAACTCAGATTTAAAAGAATTGTTGTAGTTGTCTTTCCTACTTGGTGTTCATTCAATACAAATAATAATAAAAAATCCTACGCACTTCTACTCACATCTACTTGGCTCTCCTTCTCTCCATCTCTGCAGTGTAACACAGATGAAAGAATCCAACAGCCAAGATGATTTCAAGATAAAGGTACAGCGGCTCATGCAGGCTTTGAGAGACACTGACTTTGAATCCAGATTCAATAAAACCCAGATTTTATTTTTCACTTGTGTGGATCTTCCTGGAAATAGTTTTTTTTTTAAATCCTCTTGGTGTCTGTGATTAAAACTTTAGATACATTAATATCCAACACCTGTCAGATCTTCATGAATCATGATGACACTCTATGTTTGGATGCTTGCCCTAATTTTTTTTGCACAAACACATGCGCAGTCTGTCGGAGTAACTGCTGCTGTATTCCCATTTGAAGCCATAAGGTGGCAGTCTAGGCAAACGCTTAAAAAATGATGGAAGCCGCCCTGATGTGACACCAACCCCTCTTAAACTCATGTTACTGCTATGTTCTTGGGTTTTTATTGTATATTTCAGGGTTTTTTTTCCTCTATCCATCCTTTGTTTGACCCCACAGTGACGCCTTTCTTGTCTCTCGCTCATTTGTTTTACTGTTTTTCATATTCTTTTTGCCCCTCTCTCCCAGCTGAATGGTGTTTTCAGGCTGTGTCTTAATTTCCTCTTGTGCCTTAATTAAATTCGACCTTTATCTTTATTTTATGCCCCGTTTTCTCCTACCCCACTGTCCTCCTTATTTCTTAATTCACCCTCCTCCCCCTCTCTATGGTGCTGTGTATAACAAGTAATTCATATTTTTTTTACCCCAGATGGAGCCTCGTTTGTCGGCTCAGATGAAGGCGGTGTCGGCGGAGTATTTGGGCCCCATCCTGGATCCTTCATCGGGCAGCAAACAGCAGCACATCACCAAATCTCTGGCCTCGCTGACCGACATCCAGGAGGACGGCCTGAGTCTGGTTCCAGGGAGTCTGAGTCTCAGCCTGGCCCTCAGGGACTCCTACCACAGGGAGCGAGCCTCCCGCACCATCAGCCTCCCTGTCAGGGGACACACCTTGTAAGTCCCAAAAGATTTGAACAGTAGGGGTGAAATGTATTTGCTTTAATGAGATGTCCACTCTCTAGCTAAGTGTTACCAGGAGGAGCGGATTATCTATCTGGAGGCTCTTGGCTCTTGTGTTTTAAGCAATGCTGAATTATGACAACACCTCACAAGTGGATTACTGCAGTAATGATTACTGCAGTGTTGTGGAGGGTGGAGCGCTCTCTGCAGAGCCTTTTTTTTTTTTTTTTTACCTGTGTCCACATCCTAATAAGATGAGCTCAAACCCCTTTATTGGCAATACAACCATTATCACATTTGACAATTCATTCATTGCATTTACGAACCATTATCTGTTAACTTTTTAGCAAGTTATCGTCCTTTATTTCTAACTCAATGCCATCCGTTATCCATAACATTTCACAAGATAACCAAATAGCCAATTATCAACCATGACTCATAGCAAAATAAAAATTGATCATTGCTTTTAGCTAATTATTATTAGCTAAGCTTAATCAGCTGTCACCTATTCAGTTATACAAAAGCTAATTGAGCTAATTATCAAAAATGAACCCATCACTTTTAGCTGACTGTCAACCATGTTACCCTTTTTATTTAGCTAAATAAAGATTATGATATTACTCTTACCTGATGACAGACTGTTATCCATTAGCTAATTATTAACTCTAGCCCATGATGTTAAAGGGATACTTCAACATTTTGGCAAATTGGCCCATTGCCATAATCCCTATAGTCATAGCAAAAGGTTGGCTACCTTTAATTGTCGGTGCAAGCTATTTTTAGAACGGTGGAGCAGAGCTGCGAGCTGCTCAGAGCTACGCTACGGAGGCTCATGGGATTTTGTTTTGGAGTTGTGTATATGATGAGTTTGATGAGGGAAACAAAGAAATCCCATTAGCCTCCATAGTGTAGCTCTGAACAGCTAGCGGCTCTGCTCCGCCGTTCTAAAAATAGCTTGCACCGACAATTAAAGGTAACAAACCTACGCCTAAAACTATAGGGATTATGGCAATGGACAAATTTGCCAAAAGGTTGAACTATCCCTTGGCTTTAAGTTAAGCATAATTTAGCTAACCATTACAGTACCTTCAGCAATCTCAACCATTCATAAAGCTAAATATACTGAAGCTAACCATTTCTTTCATCTAATTATTTACACATTATGTTCAATTGACAAAATTATTACTTAACTGTTACCTGTTGTGTGTAAAGCCATTTTTTAAAGCACTTTGGCAACATGTACTGTAGCATCCAGATGTTACAGATCTTATGAATCAAGTCATAACCTATACTTCCCACTGACAATACTACCAGATAACAGATAAGTAAACATCCTGTGGCATGATGTGACAGCATGGATCAACTGTGTAGAGAAGAACATTTTCTATTTCCCAATGATGGAGACAAAGTTCTTTAACAGTTTTATTTTCAGTTGAACATTTCCAAGCTAACAACCACTGGAGACCTGCCAGAGGCCTGGCACTTTTTAGGTTATAAAACAGCCAGCTTTGGGGAGAAGTCAGTAAAATTTGCATCAGTCTTTATGGATGGAAAAGCCTGCATGTGTGCGATTTGATTATTTGAAGAACTGAATCTGTCAGCTGCCTCAGTCTGCTAGAGATGCCTTCAAATGGCAGAAAATCCTTGTTTCTTATAGATTTCCCAACAGTTTACATAGCTGTGCATCACCCCTCTGTGTTTGCTTATCACCTGTGTGCTCCCTTGAAAAACCTGCTTAGTTTGCTTGTGTGTGTGTGTGTGTGTGTGTCAGTCCCAGGCAGTCTCGGGGTTATGACACCTCCCCTATAACAAGGAGGAAATCTTACGACCGTGCATACAGGTACATGAAATGCTCAAATTCGGGCTTTTTTCTAGACAAATTGATGAATTGTCTTGACTATGTAATGTAATTTCCCTTCAGTTTGTCCTTGACTCCTCTTGTCCTCTCTCATCTCTAACCTCCCTCCTTTTATCAGGCCCACCGACGGCTACACTCCTCCTTCTTCTCCTCCTCTGAGGACTAGGAACGACCGCAACGTCTTTTCAAGGCTCACCAGCAATCAAACCCAGGGCTCTGCTCTGGACAAGTGAGTACATTCTTGCAGAGACATACATTCACACACACACATACACTGCTTTTTTTCTCCTTTTGTTCACACATACTCATCTGATCAATTCAGTTACACTTTGAACCATTCCTTTCTTTTCCTTTTTTTTTGTCCTCCGCCATTGTTTAAGATCTTTACCGGTCCTGTCGATATAGGGCTGACGGTCAGGCCTTCGGAGAGAAAAGTGCTTTTGTTGGTGGTGTAGATGAGCCTGCCTCTCAGGAAGGTGCTACTCCAGCTGTTTATCTTTAGATGAATCCCACACTTACACAAAAATGCTTTTCTTCTGGCTGCAGTAGTGTATAGGCTACTTCCTGGAGGGGGGGATAATGGGGCTGCGCATTCACAGAATCCAGGTGTTAAATGCTCTCAAGAGGCATTGAAGATCTGATAATCCAAACCACAGGCTACTCAGAACGGCATTTACATTTAACAACACTATCAACGAGGCGTAATTGCACTGTGTCTTTCCAATCCATACATAGGAGCTTCCAGGAAACAAATGCGAATCAGCAGGGAGGCAGCTCAGTGAGTCCTAGTCAAACACAATTTAATGTAATGCAATAAAAAGAACAGGCCTGCAACAAATCTCATAATGTTCGTGTTTTGCTGACGGTGTGTCTGAGAGAACTGCTTTCAAACTTATGGTAATTTTTGAGTCAGTTGTGATTGGACAGTTTCTTCCCTATATATGTATAAATGTGTATATATATTGTCCTTTCATCCTGTTCTCATATATAAAGGTAAAAGTATGCTATAAATACCTCCTCAGGTGTAGGTGTTTGGACCTGCCACATCAGCTTGAAACGCACCGTGGAGACATGAGATGCATGTTAATGAAACCTGCAAAGGTGCTGAGTCTGGAACGAGAAACCGACCCCTTTTTTCTCTTTCCTGCTCACAATCAATTTCAGCTTTCCGCTCTGACAAATGTCAGCGATTATAATTTCAGTCGGCTCCTGGTCCTGCCGTACAGTTGTTTGTTTGATAATCTTTATTAATTGATTAATTAATCTGCAGCATTTCCTAGCTTTTATTGACCCCTAATTGTGGACGAGGACTTTTTGTGAAATGAGTTTGCATGTTGTGTTGGTGTGTGTGTGTGTGTTGTGTATGTTGGACTACGTGGGTCCTCATTATCTGGAGTAGGAGGAAGGTCAGTGATGCAGCTGTTGCCGTCGGTAGCCATTTTGAATTGACTCATTGTGACATATTTATCGTATTTAGTCTGAGGGTGTTTAATGAGGGGAACTTTTGCAAACTGTTTTGACATTTGCACTTATGTTTTTTTAAGTGAGATGTGTGTTGTTTATGTTTTGGGATCACTGGATTCATCATTTCTTTTCTTTTTTTTTTACCCAAGATTCCTCATTTAAGCCATCATCTTTAATTTATTTAGTTTCATTGTCTGAACAGCACTGAATCTGAACAAACTCTGCCGCTTGTTCTGTCATCACAAGCATAAAGCTGCTGCCATATGAAGCTAATTTAGTAAAAAAAGAAATTAAATAACCAGCATGAATCATGCGTATGAATGCCGTCTAATTGAGTGTCAAATTAGAAACTGTCTGCTATGCAAAGAAACAAGATAGCGATGTTCACAAGTACATCTATGCAAGTCCACAAAACCTATTAAAAATGCAATAAGACATTTTTATTGTGATTGTGAATGTGGACGCATTCTGTTTCTGCTTTTTTTTTGTTTTTTTTGACTGATCCATATTTGAGCCGACTGGTTTTTTGCCTGTGCGTGTCTGGGACGGAGCATTTGACACGGGTTTCAAAAGACACATGAGAAGGAGGAATATGAATTTTAAACAAAGATTCCTTGTCTTCTGTCAGATGAAGAGGCTTTGAATCCCAGATCCCCCTTCTTCTTCTTCTTTTTTTTTTTTAATCTTCCCATTACTTTGCATCTTCCAAAACCAATGAATTTTAAAAGGATTTTGTCTCGAGAGTGGGGATATGAGTATGCTAATAGCCGCCATGGCCACGGCTGTAAATACCAAGAAATGAAGGAATTTCTATCACCTCTTAACTTCGCCCTTCCAGACATATCCAGAACCATTTTTTTTTTATTATTCCATGCTCAGAGCGTGAAGCACAGGCTCTCATGGTGACAAACCTGAGGCTATAAAATATTTACAATATAATAACACTTTTATTACACTGTTACACACATGCTAGCTTTTTCCCCCCTCCAGCTACAGTAGTGTGGAGGTAACAGCACAGCCAGCCTGGATTTGTCCCTGCAACAGCTTTTGAGTGAACTCACCCAGGGGATCGATTGATATCTCTTATCTTCCAGTCGACTGGGTTTTCCTTTTCTGTTAACCCTGTTTTCTGTCCCTTTTTGTCTTTTTCTTTACTAATTCCCCTGATTATCGCTGGAAAACAGTAGATAGCCTACAGGAGGGGGCTCTGACACCATGGGAGTCATACATGGAGGATAGACGACGTTAGCCTACAATGTGCAGCTCTTCGACCTCTGTGTATCACTGTCCTGTCTTCAGTGCTTTCCTCCTCAACCCGCCCCCTCCTTTTTTTCCCCCTCTGCTTAAAATGAATTGTTTGACATTTTGGGAAATTCACTCATTTGTTTTCTTGCTGAGAGTTCGCTGGATGAGAAGAAAGACATCATTGTCATGTCTGTATGCTAAATATAACGCTAACAGCTAGCTTAGCTTTGTCCAAAGCTAACACCTCTACAGCTTACTAATTAACACCTTTTAATTAGTGTCTTTTTAATTTCTACTGAGAATTTTTTTTTAAAAAAGTGTTGTTTTAATGCACATTTTATACAAGAGTTGCTTTATTCTCTGTTTCTAGTTATGCTAAAATACGCCAGGCTTAGCTAGCTAGCTGTAAACAAACAGACATGAGCGTGGTATCAATTCTCTTAACGACGTTCATCTTACTCTTGGCAAGAAAGCGAATAAGCACGTCTCAAAATGTCTCTTTCCGTTTCTTTACACACGTATGTAACCTTTAACGTTAGCCCTGACACCACTAAACCAGCCTTTATCGACAGTAAACATATGCTTTACCAGGCAAAACGTCTGCAGACCAACCGGTCAAAGAATACAGCGTGTTCAGTGATGATTACCTTTGAGAAGAAGCTCTTTTCATGGCAAACCGGCGAATAATCACTGAACAAGCTTTATTGTTGACTGAGCTTTCCTGCCAGTTTGCTCACTGCTTTGTATCTAAACCCTTCCTCTAGTCACTCCTTCCTTTTTAACCCTTTGCTGCCAGTAACCCTTCTGTCTTCCCTTATCGTGTTTAACCCCCTTTCCTCTTCCCGCCCCCTTCCCTTCCCTCTCCTTGCTCCTCTTCTGCCTCCAGGTCGGATGACAGCGACTCCTCGCTCTCCGAGGTGCTCAGGTAGAGGAACCGTGTCTGTCACTCTCTGTTTTTCCCATTTGCCTGTAAAAAACTCACCTGGTGTCATCTTCGTCTCCACTCAGTGTTCTGTGCCTCGCCTGGCCACCTCCCTCCCCCACTTTTTATTTATTTATTTATTTTTATCTCTCCCTCTGTGGGTGGGGGTCGCTGCCTGTGGTGCATGTTTTAACCACATGCGACTCTCTGGACCACGTTGGCCTTTTCCACCTGTGTGGTGTTGTACGTGTCACTCTGTGGTGCCTTTGCTCGCATGGAAGAAAGACATGAATGAACCTCATCACTTTGTTACAGGCTGTGGAAAAAATACTAAACATGAAATGATGCTGGTGTTTTTTTCTTTTTTCTTTTTCTTAATATCCTAATTCAGTGTTTTTCAACCTTGGGGTCGAGACCCCACATGGGGTCGCCTGGAATTTAAATTGGGTCGCCTAAAATGTCTAGTTTTTTTATTAGAACTAATTATTATTCTTTTTAAAATTATGATTAAAAACACCACACGCAATCTTAAACAACTGTATTCTATACTTTCACTTTCTCAAATATAAATCAAGTTCAAATAAAATGCACAATATGAAAATATCTCATCATCTTGATTGACGGCGGGGTGTCGCCAGAAATTTGTTATGTCAAAATGGGGTCACGAGCCAAAAAAGGTAAAATGCTTATTTCCTATATGAAAAAATAGACTTTCCATATCATATCTCATATCTAGAAGGTGACAGTTAGCTTAGCTTAACATCAATCTTAAAATTAGTAGGAAACAGCTGGTTTGATATCTTCTTCTGGCTGTAACTTCATATCTAAGACATCATTTTTCAAAATGTTCAACTGTACTGTACCGTCAAGACGTCAGGGAAAAAAAAAAGATATATAAATGATGATAAAAACCGAATGTTCTCCTCTTCATCTCATCAGTCCTGTCTGTTGTTGTGTCTTCAACACAAACACGCACAAATAGATGCAGCTCTCAACAGAGGCCCTTCCGTCTGTTTTTCTGTGTACTGCCGAGGACACACACTGATCTCCCTCCATGTTTTCATTAATCCACCGGTCTCCTGGTGCTCGGCCCTGCAACATCCATTAGCAGCTCTTACATAGTGCATAACACAGCACACGCCATAATATCTTCCGTAGACGCTGATAGAAAAAAGGAACAGTTTCTACCATCTGGAGCAGCGCACTGCTTAAAGAAATAAAGAGCGGTGCATTAAGGAATAGAAAGAAACTGCGGTAAAAGTCGCCTGCAGGTGAGGAAAAGGAGCAGCTATAGAGAGGTTCTGATGATAATATATAAATGTAAAGATATAATGTTCCCAATCTTATGAATAAATCTAAATTAGGGCAAAAATAAGATTTTATAACCAGTGAGCTCAATACCTCCTCAACAGGATTACATGAACAGCCTTATAAGAGTAATAAGGTTCATTCAGATGAATCAGCACCTCAAATTCACCTTCTCCTATTTTCTCAAATCTCCCGTCGCCTCCGTCTTTTCCCATTTATTAGTTTTCAAAGTGGAACTGGACAAAACAGAGAGTGAGGGACAGACTGTATGTGCTGCCGTGGCGCGTTCACTCCCCACACCTTCCCTCGGTCACAGTCGGGATTCACAGCTCTGCACAAGCCGATAATCTGACTATGCTGTCGACTTGTTATATCTTTCCACCACTATAACTCACATGCAACCACCACAACCCCCCCTCCCCCCTCCCTTCCCCCCTCCCTTCCCCCCGCCCGCCCCCGGGTCCCAAAAGGCAATTGGCTGTGGAGGTGCTGAACTGAGAGTCAGCAGCAGCAGCACACACCTGACTGGCGGAGAATGGATGCTGCATGTTGTGATGATGATGATGATGATGATGATGATGACGCCTCCTCCGCCCGGACGCTGTGCTGTGCTGTGGTTTATTTTTGAGTTGCTGAGGCTCGTTTCGGGGAGTTGGTCTAACAGGCTGTGGCTATTGTCAATAATTGTTTTGAGCTTATTCTGTGCAAGTTGGTTCATTTTTTTGTTTTTTGTGAGTTGTGAGTTGGCAGACGTGCATGAATTGTTTTTTTGTTTTGTTTTTTTACTGGCTGGTGAATGATGGTTTTTTGATTTTGGCTGGCATTTTATGCACTAAAGACACACAGAAACTATGGTTTGGTGTTTAGTTTGTTTTATGTTTTGACATGTGTGTATGTGGTTGTGTATATGTGTGTGTCTGTGTTCATACTGGAGCAGCATCAGTGCAGGCTCAGAGGAAGAGGAGCCTGTCGCCACCACACCCTGCTCCCAGTCCTCACTCTGTGCAGAAACAAATCTGTCCTGAAGTTTTTTTGTGTGTGTGTATAATCGCACATTCTCTTTTCGCTCCTCCTCACGTCCCTCTGACTCTTCCTCACTGTTTAGCGCTCCGCCGCCTCACACACATGCACTTTAACCACCAGTCATGTTATTAGAAAACCCACCAGGGACCAATTTTCCCACATTCCTTCCTATTCTTCTCACCCTCTCGCTGCTCTGTCTCACTCTGCTGACTGCACTCCGGGCACTCTGGGACTCTGGCCTGTCAGTGGGACATAGATTGGGAGCGTTGGTCGAGGGGGGGGGCAGCAGAGGTTTAGCCAGAGAGATTGAGTGCACATAATATGGGAGAAGGTGTGTGTATGTGTGTGTGTGAGAGAGAGGGTGTGAGAAAAGAAAGAAACAGCAACTTGAATTGGAAAGCAGCTCTTACTGCTGCTGTGCCTTAATTGGGCTTTTCCACAACAATGCAGAGAAAAAGCAGAGAAATGGGTTTTAATCATCAACAAGAACGTGTCTGTGTGTCTGTGTGTGTGTGATAGGGATGTCACGATTGTAGATTTTCTCGGTACGATTACTGTCAGAGAAATAATCACGGTATTACGATTATCATGATTATTATGCATTTATCAATTTCCCAACACTATCAATGTGTAAAATCAAATATAGTCAAAATAAAATTACACAAAATATTTTAAGAATCTGTTAAATTATGAGCAATTATTGATCTCCCAGGGGAAGTGTTTGAAATATTCAAGTTATTAAAGCTATAGTGTGTAACTTCTGTCGCCCCCTAAAGGATTTCTGCGTTATTACAACAATATGGCGTATGGCCCGGTCTAACCGTCCGCTCCCCAACGCTACCGTTTCTTCGCCAACAGACCTTCTGCGGAATGGGCAGGTTTTTTCTTTTTAGTAGGATCCACTTGTTGCTTCTCCGGGTTCTCCAACATGTTGCTTCTAGCAGCGCTCTCTTCCCCCCTCCCTTCTCACTGTCAGGTAAAACCGATGCTGCGTTCCAAGCAGGCTTTTGAAACCGTGATTTACAGCTTCAAGTCACGACTTACGACTTTGTAGCGTTCCAGGCAACCCATTTTTCTGACCTGTTACCCGTGAAAATGCACCATAACTTCCGACCCGTGAAGTCGTACCAGATCGAACTGGTACGACTGCACTCGTCGGGAAAACAGTCAAGAGTTACGGGTTGCCTGGAACGCACCATTATTTCCTGTGCGCCAGCGTGGGAATGTCGCCAATGTCACCAAATACATGAAGAACAAATACTGCGAGGTGTTAGAGGAACTGAGCGGCTTAATCAGCGTTGTATCATCTCCTCTTGTAGTGGCTTGGGTGAAGCGGATATTTACAGACACATACTGTAGAAGTTAATGCACTATAGCTTTAATTGTCATACATAGCAAATATTTAAGTTAAGTTTAATCTTTTTTTAAAATTATTATTACAAATGACACTCTAGCATTTAAATTCCTACCAATTCAATGTCACATGAATGGACCAGTATCTGTGCATTTACCTTTACTTTGGTGCACATCTGCCGATTACGGTTCCAACATAATCGTTTTTGGAAAGTGACGGTATTTAGGAAACTTTGCGATTAATTAATTGTGGCGTCTAATACTGCGATCAGTTGTGAAAACAAGTAATTGTGACATCCCTAGTGTGTGTGTGTGTGTGTGTGTGTAGCACATTATCCGTAAGTATCCAGCGAGGTTTGTATAGGTTTGCGTTGCCTATGAATATTGTAAAGCAGTGACTTGTGTTTCTGTGTGCATGTCTGTGACCGGTCAGTTACGTCTGTTGCAGAAAGAAATCATGCTCACTGATTTATGATGAGAAGGGTGTGACTCTGCATGTGTGTGTTATCTCTAGGGGTGTGATCAATCCCATCGGGGGTGTGAAGGGGGGTCGGACGGCGCCGCTGCAGTGCATCTCTGTAGCTGAGGGCCACTCGAAGCCGGTCCTGTGTGTGGACGCCACAGACGAGCTGCTATTCACCGGATCTAAAGGTACGGATCATTTCATGTGTCAGAATGTCAGTGTGCAGCTGCGTTTCAAATGTATAAGTATAAATGAGATATGACATGCTAATTTGTGAACTTGAGTTCTGCTGGAGGGTTTATTTATAGCTACAAACTGAGAACACACCTTCCCCCGCTGCTGCCACCTCTCGCTGTTTGTGCCAAGCTAAATATCTCCTGTCTTCAGCTCCATATTTATACCACATGTTGATACAAACACAGGTGTTTGATTGATGGCTCATGATGTTGCATTGAGAGGATAAATGTTCAAATTTGTCAAAACAGTATAATACAATACATATTTATAGCACAGTTAAAAATACAACCCAAGTTGTCCAAAGTGATGTGCAATAAAACACACAAGAAAAAGTAGTAACAATAAAACTGAATGGGATATACAGGTAATGTAGCCACAGTAAAACATGCAATAAAGCAATAAAACAAAAGTGAAGACATATAAAACCTAAACTAAAATGCCAAGGAAAAGAGATGAGTTTTTTATAGAGACTTAAAGTGCTAGAGTGTTTGTGTCAGAGGAAGGCGTCGGGGCCGCCACAGAGAGACGGCGCTGTCTCCTCTGGTTTTTAGTTTTACTCTTGGCGCAGTCTGGAGCAGTAGAGTAGTAAAAATGTAAAATTAATTCTAAAAACAACCCATCAAATACACTACCCGTCCAAAAAATAAAGTCACCACTTGGATTTAACTAAGCTAATAGGTAAGAGCCTCCCGTTGGATGATTATGTTTCAGCTGGAAGCAACTTCTATAACCCTAACTGATGCAGTCTCATTTCCTAAACAACCATGTTGGAAGATGCAAATTATTGGCATGAAGCAAATGAATCATCTAAAGACATTGCTGAGACCCTAAAATTGGGTTAAGAACTGTCCAATGCATTATTTAAAACTGGAAGGGTAGTGGGGAACCATCATCTTCAAAGAAGTCCAGACCTAAACCCCAATGAGAATTTTTGAAAAATGAATGCAACTCTGTACGGAAATAAATGTGACATTGCAGAAGCTTATTGAAACGATGCCACAGCAAATGTATGCAGTAATCAAAGCTAAAGGCGGTCCAACAAAATACTGGAATGTGTCTGGAACAGACATCACCACAGTTGCAAAGATAAAACAACAAGATTCAGTTCAAACCTTGTGTCTGTGGTGCAGAGTAGCTTTATTATTAAAATGTTCCCGCCTCCTCTTCCTCTTCCTCCTCCTCCTCCTCTTCCTCCTCCTCCTCCAGATCGAACCTGTAAGATGTGGAACCTGGTCACAGGTCAGGAGATCGCCACCCTGAAAGGCCACCCCAACAACGTGGTGGCGGTCAAATACTGCCCGTCGTCCTGTCTGGTCTTCTCCGTCTCCACCTCCTACATCAAGGTGTGGGACATCCGTGACTCGGCCAAGTGTGTCCGCACGCTCACGTGAGTTTCCTCCGCTGCAACCGGCCTGATGGAAGAGATCGAGGCTGTTAAAATAATACATCTTAGCAAATATTAAATATAAGTGATTAAAGGGATAGTTCACCCAAAATTCTAATTACATTATCTACTCACCCTCATGTCGACTAAAGGCTGGGAGAAGTTTCAGAGTGCCTTCTCTGAGTTACGGGGGAGGTCCGTGCAGCAGTATTTGTCCATATAATGGTTGTGAATGGATACCACTTTTCTTCGTTGAAAAAGCTAACCAAAAAACATCCAAATACCTCCACACTGCTTGTCTGTAATGGCGATTTGCAAAGATTTGGACGGACCAGGAAGAGCAGTGCTGGGAGCTTCCACTACAAACAAGCTTACAATATGGACTTATTAGATAATGAGTGTAATTTGAATTTTGGGTGAACTATCCCTTTAAGGGATCAGTGATGTGTTTCTAATGGCAGAGAGGTGATAAATTAAACTTTGATGTGGAATTCATCGAGAAGGAATGAAAACTGTGAAATGCTGCTCATTAGATTTTTGCCTCTTCTTGTTCCTGCTCTATAATAACATTGTTGGGTTTGTCCTTTACCGTCCGTCCACAGGTCGTCGGGTCAGGTGGTCTCAGGTGACGCGTGTGCCGGCACCACCACTCGCACAATAACGTTTGCGCAGGGCGAGTGTCAGATCAACCAGATCGCCCTCAACCCGTCTGGGTCGGTGCTTTACGCTGCCGCCGGCAACACCGTTCGCATGTGGGACCTCAACAGGTACACTTCATTCATTACTTTATTCACTGAGCTGCTCAGCCAAATACTGATTAAAGTATGTAGTTAGTCATTCATGCGTTCATTCGCTGATTCACCTATGTGTCATCCTTGATTTCAGAGGTTCATTCATGCATTTAGTTTCTTTACAGCTCCGTCTAAATTAAAGTTCAACTCGGATGTGGGTGTATATGCTCGTTTGTCAGATATTAATCAAACAGAAAGCTGATTAACATCTGACAGAGGAGATTAAAAACGCTGTCGAGAGAAAGTGCAGTTAACCCAGCGCTGGAGATATGAAGCGTGTACGCCAGGATGTTTTTCCACGAGGAACCCATTTCTGACATCCCGTGGCGATGCCGTCGTCTCCTCAGTTTTTTTTTTTTCCCCGCTTCTGCTGGGAAATGATTAACAGATTGGACCAGACAGTTTACGCTGAGGGGCTCAGACCCATTTAATGATGCATAAGAACCCTCCAGAAATGAAAAATGAATGTATTAAACATTTCTTCAGTATCATCTCTGCCTATGGCGTCGCTGTGCGTCCCAGCAGTTTTTGCTTCACTCGCGAGGCAGGAAGTGATTGCATTTCATTCGGTGAAACAGGCACCTTGGAAATCTTATAAGGAATGAATTTCACAGACCTTTGCCTCTCTTCCTCTCGTGTGTGTGCGTGTTAATGTGTGTGTAGGATGCAAGCGATGGGGAAGCTGACAGGCCACATTGGCTCCGTCATGTGTCTGACAGTGGGACAGTCTCTGCTGGGCAAAGACCAAGTAATCACCGGCTCCAAAGATCACTACGTCAAGGTACTACTCCATTCATGGTCTACATTCTACACATGGTTGCACATATTTACATAATGAACACATTGTCACCATGAATGAAAAGGAGCAGGATGAAGAAAACTCATAGTACCTGCCCCTCTCTGTTGTTATAATTACATTGGCTTACTATCAACACCAATATTATACTCTATTTCAAAATAATAAAGATGATGAAACATAATAGTGACAAGAAAACAAACAAAATAACAGTAGACCACTTGTCTATCTATCTTTTACCCCCCTTCTTTTTCTCTTTTTCCTTCTTCTTTTTTGTAGACGCTTATTTTTTCTTTTTTAAAGGGATAGTTCAACATTTTGGCAAATTGGCCCATTGCCATAATCCCTTTATTCATGTAGGCTATTTTCAGTACGGCGGAGCGCAGCAACAGGCTGCTCAGGGCTATGCTATGGAGGCTAATGGAATTTCTTGGTTTCCCTCATCAAACTCATCAAATACTCAACCCAACAACTCAAAAGCGCTGTCGTGGACACGTTGTGAGCTGCACAACCACCACGCTATGAGATAATAACGGAACGTTACGAGACGAAGCTGTTTTAGAGGTAAATTCATGCAAAACCGCTGATGCGCGTTGCGTTCAGGGACAGTTTTTCAGCAAGCAGTCTCCGCATTTACCCTGTATTTACCTCTAAAATGGCTCCGTTTTATCTCATAGCGTGGTGGTTGTGCAGGTCACAACTTGTCCACAAAAGCGTTTTGGAGTTTTGGGATTTTGTATTTGATGAGTTTGATGAGGGAAACCAAGAAATTCCCTTAGCCTCCGTAGCATAGCCCTGAGCAGCTCACAGCTCTGCTCCGCCGTTCTAAAAATAGCTTACACCGACAATTAAAGGTAAAGAACCTACTGCTATGACTATAGCGATTATGGCAATGGGCCAATTTGCCAAAATGTTGAACTATCCCTTTGAACATTTTCTTAAACTGAGATATACTTGTACTTTTCAGTTTCTTGCTTTGTGAATTTTGAGTTTTGAGCTGTTCTTTGCTTTTCATACAGTAATCCTCTTTTTTTTTTCATTCTTTCTCCTCAGGTGTTCGACGTGGCAGAGGGAACTCTGGGTAATGTAGGCCCGGCTCATAACTTCGAGCCTCCGCATTACGACGGCATCGAGTGTTTGGCTGTGCAGGGAGACGTGCTCTTCAGCGGGTCGCGAGACAACGGCATCAAGAAGTGGGATCTGGAGCAGCAAGAACTCACTCAGGTGTGTGTGTGTGTGTGTGTGTGTGTGTGTATAGGTGAAGGGTGAGAAGATGCAGAAAACATACTGAACTGTGCTGTTAAAAACCAAGGCATCGTGCACTTTGTCTGCTGTGTGAGGTCAGCAGGGTTGAATTAAGCAGCAAGGAAACAAGAAAGATGTTATATTCATGTGCATGAGGAGCTCGTATATCAGAGTTAAAGCGTCGCCTCCCCGACTGTGATTCAGAGCTGCTCCTGACATTATGTGGCATCAGCCTGCAGGTAGAAACATGCACAGACCGTCGTTCTCTCAGGCTATTAATTTATGATCTCTTGACCTCTTATGATCTGCTGAGAGGAAATCTCGTCTTTGCATTCATGTGTGTGTGCGGCTCAGATGGAGCACAGGCAAAAAATAAAATACAAGTGAGCTCTGGTGGATAATTGCAGTGAGATCGCTCCTGGTCGGTGATGATGCTGAATTCAGGTCTGCGTCATTGCTCCTACATCGGACTGTGGTGGTTTGATTAATAGATCGACAGAAAAAAATTAATTAACATCAATATTTCTAATTGCCCTTAATGAAGTCATTTATCAGGGCCACAATGGATTTACTGCCTTTTCTCAGCTGCATATATTGTTGTAAAAGGAACATCTGTGAGGGCCTTTGTGGAGAAAACATGAGCAATCTGGCGATGTCACCTTGGGCGGCGACACCGTGTGATATGCATTTTACAGCAATAAATTCACAAACACAGAGTCATTGTGATGAAAATCAGATGTTAGCCTGGTTCATCACCTCTGAATTGCTTTATGTTGTTATTGTAGCATCAAAGGCTGTTTCATCCAACCATTATCTTCCCCCAGTCTGAATAGATCCATAAATAAAGGGGCAGAAATATACAGAATTTTACAGAAATTATACATCTTAAACTCTTACATATTGTTATTTATTATCCCACCAGAATGACCCTGGTTAAAGGGATAGTTCAACATTTTGGCAAATTAGCCCATTGCCATTATCCCTATAGTCATAGCAGTAGGTTTGTTACCTTTAATTGTCGGTGCAAGCTGTTTTTAGAACGGCAGAGCAGAGCCGTGAGCTGCTCAGAGCTACGCTACAGAGGCTCATGGGATTTCTTGGTTTCCCTCATAAAACTCATCAAATACACAATCCAACAACTCCAAAACACTCTGGTGGACAAGTTGTGACCTGCACATTCACCACGCAATGAGAACGTTTTGATTTTTTATTATGACAATGAATCGGCCAATTTGCCTAAAATGTTGAACTATCCCTTTAACACGAGCATTCACCTCAAGCCTTTTTTTTCCCAGTTGAATTTTCAGGTTAATTAACTGCAGCCTCCAAAGAAGCAAAATTAAGACAAGATGACATATCGCAACCTTTAATTTGTTTGTTTTTCTTTCACACCGACTCTGTTCCTACTGCTGCAGACTGTATTTTACTGATTTTCCGACACCGGCTGAGCTGTAACAGCACAAAAAAAAAAAGAGAGAGAGAGAGAGCGAGGCTGTGCTGCCAGTTGACAGTTGTGTTGCTGGACAGCTTCTTGCCACCGGAGCGCTGCCTTCATGTCTTCCCTTTACCCAGAGTGTTCTCTCTCTGTGGAGGGATTCAACAGAGTCCTCATGTGTAATGTGGCAGGAAAGCACTGTGTCAACATCAGAGCGTTGGAGCCCACACGCATCATAGCCACAGGTACCGGGGAGGAGAGACAGTCTGTGTATGTGTATGTGTATGTGTGTGTGTTAGTGCTGAAGTCTCCAGTGTATCATCTGCCTGCATATGTTAATAATGCATAATAATGCACCTTGTGGGTGGACGAGGCTTTGACTCATTTGCATGCGCAGTAATCTGCATATTAAACAGCACTTTCTCACGTTGTTTTGTATCGATACTGTTTAGTCTTTGTTTATATCCAAACAGACAAAACAAGAACAGAAGACTTTTTCTTTTTTTTTACTCAAAAGGCAGAATTAAATCAACATACTGTAGTGTGTATGTGTGTGCTGTGGTCTGTGGCGTATGACCTTAACCTCATTTGTGAAGCAGCCAACACAATCCATTTTACAGCCCCTCTAACTCAGAAGTCTCTGTCTAATTATGTAATAGGATCAAATTGTGGCTCGGGGTATAATAGAATATATTACTGTAGAGTCTGAAACTGCCTCCTGCAGGATCGCTGCTGCGAGCTGTTCCGCTCTGACCCCTCTGTTAAAATGCAAACGCCATAGTGTGTTTTCTTGGGGGAATATGTGAAGCAATTTTGTTTATAATTACAAGACACTGTAGTTTGTAGTGACTCCCGGTTGCTTGATGAATATCCTGATGCTGCTTTCAGAAGTTTACAGTATGTGTTGTTGTGTTGACGTGCTTGCTTATGCAACTGTTGCGGCAGCGCGTTGCGTGGCGTGTGGCATGCATCCACACATTAATACCCACCGGTGTTAAGTTGTTGCGGATCGTGAGGTTGATGTAACGCATGTGAGAACTTTCTCCTTTCTCATCTGCGGCTCATATTCCAGCAGCAGATGGGTATCTCTGCCTCTCTCCCTCTCGCCACAGCCCTTCCCTTGTTTCTACCGAGCAGCGACAGCGTGTGGCTGCTATTGTTTTCACCTTGTGAGTCTTGTGTGTGTGTGTGAGTCATTATGACAAAGCGTCCTCCAGGAGACACCTACAGTACTACTGCAGGAAACTACCACAGAGGCAGTTTTGACGACTTTGGCAGGTGTTTGTTTGTCTGCAGATGGATTTCTGTGAGCAGGTGTACAGGCGTACGGTTGAGATCAATATGAAAAATGCAAAAATTTGTAGATGGATGTGGTCCAAACCCACGAGTGCTGGGTTGGAAACGTGTCATGTTGACGGGCGTCGTGCCTGCTGTGATCTCTAGTTATTTTCTTGGCACATTGCATTTCGCAATCTCCTCTGGACAATAGAGTCCACCTTTTTATAAAAAGAATGACACAGGTCTTGGTAATCAGGCTGCGATTACATACATAATGTAGGTACATAAATATATATAATGCACAATAAATATTGAACAACTTGGATTCTCCACTTCATAACGCATTGATGGACCAAAAACAATGGCTCCCCTACTCTTTGGTGCAGAATGAATATAGAAGATCCTCTGTACCTACAGCCATCAGGCTTTTTAATTCCTTTACCAAATGAATTTTCCTTTCGGGATTAACGTAATTTGTATCGTATCGTATTGCATCGTATCGCGTCGTATTGCGTCGTATTGCATCGCATCATATTGTATCGTATCGCATCGTATCGTATCGCATCGTACAGTATCATATTGCATCGTTAGTCTTCACTGAAAAGGGCGTGGTCACATAGATCACTGTGCTTCAATCTGTGCTTCAATCAGTGTAGATGATGGGTCTATCCATTTTATGTTATCATGTCATGTGTTAAAAGCTTTTTGAGACGATGTAAATGCAGGTAGTGTGTTATTGTTATATAAAAGTAAAGTAATCCATCTAACTCATCTAACTAATCTAATCCTAAACACAAATTAATATCTGAGCCAGTTCCACCATTTAAATCACTCGACCTGTTGAGATCAGACGTCCAGACTGACAAAAGGGACAAAACTGATAAAACCTTGTGTCATGAACAAGATGAATCCACAGGTTCCCTCTGTCTGCTGTCTATATTATTGTCTGAGAGACAGCAAAGTAATTAATCTTCATCTGTGTCCATGTGTGCAAACACTTTACCTTCACTGTCTCTAAATGGATGAAGCAGCAGCAGCAGCGGCAGGAGGAGGACGTGTCACTTTAAATAGTTGTTTTTTATGTTGAATTGTGAATATCTGAGTCATGCTGTGTTTTAAACACACACCTTTGTTTATACAAAGCGACGTGATATCTGCACTAGATTATACGGCACAGAGTAAATTATAGACTTTTTGATAATGTCACTGACAATATTGAAATTGCACTTTGTCTTAGACTTTTCTACAGTAAGAAGCGCTGAACAGAAAAGGACTTACAGACTTGTTTCAAGATGCAATTACCTTCAATTACATATATTTAGAAAGCTGAAGAGATACATATTCTGTAACCCATACATTTTGAATAATTAAACAGCACAACCAGAGTAAATCAACACAGGATTAAAAATATATCCAGCAAACATAGAAATAATGAAATTAAAAGTGTTTGGTTGATTAAAAGCTAATCTCAAATTGCAATTAATGACAGAAGCAAATAAGCAGGAAGAGGAAAAATGAAGGTAATACAAGTCCACTTCCTGTGTGTCCGCTGAATTAACAAGCAACGACAGCCAAACCCAAAGTGAAGGCTCAATAGCAGTTTGATGAAACCTCCTCATTTAACATCCAAACAGATCTTTGGATGTTTTCTGTGTATTTTTAGACTCTGATATGAGTATCTGGGCTGATTATGTTTACCACCTTACCGCTGCAGCGGTGCTTCATCACAAGCATTCACTCTGTTCTTCGTTCTCTCGTTCATTCTGTGCAGAAAAATGAAAAAAATTAAAAGCGCGACATCTATTTGAGAAGCAGAGGTGTGTTTGATTCAACTGAGCAACATGTACAATCCAAGCCGTGGAAAAATAACATAAAAACAACAACATTTAGAGCTTTTTTTTGATGATGCTGAAATAAAATATGCTGGTACATAACATTTGTGTGCATGCAGACGTCACATGGAGATTAAATTTTCAGCGTATACTTCAAAGTGCGTGCGCTGTAGTTGCTCTGTTGCTTGGAACGAAGACAACTGTATCACTTCTGGCGTTTGCAGCTTTAATTTGTTATTTCTCCCTGTTGCTGGTGTTAGTGTGATTATCTCAGTAAACATTAGACAGATAACTCATGAATCATGTTTGAAGCTTCTGTAAAACATGATCTTAGTGAAAGAGTCTAAATACAGCTTAATGAGTCTCCAGACGCTCTTTTACAGTACGTACATACAGTATATATGTATTCAATATACCTTAAATAAATAAATATGCTGTTTTAATGTTGATAATTTATACTCATTAAAAAATGAAGCAGTGAGCATTTGTGTTTTCCCGTTGCTATTTTAAGAAAGCAATAACCAAGGAGCGCTCTGAAACCACAGGGTTATTATTAAATGTTAAAACGCAGAATATTTAGTATCTTCCTCGCGTTCTCTCTCTTTCTCTGACTCTTAATGTCGCTCCACCTTCACTCCACAGCAAATCCCCAACGCCCACAAGGACTGGGTGTGTGCTTTGGCCTACGTCCCGGGCCGGCCCATGCTGCTGAGCGCCTGCCGCGGCGGCATGCTGAAGGTGTGGAACGTAGACAACTTCACCCCCATCGGAGAGGTCAGAGGTCACGACAGCCCCATCAACGCCATCTGCACCAACTCCAGACAGATCTTCACCGCGTCCAGGTGAGAAAAACAAACAGTTTAAAGTTTTAATTACCACCTTTGATATTAATGTGGAAAAGACTGAACTCTTTTGAAGACTATCAAAGTTTCAAACACACCTTTGAAAGTCTGAATAAAGTTTTTTTTTTTATTCTTAATGATCACTTTCAACAAATAATTGATGTGATAATATGAAGATAATTATCACATTTTAAGATCAGAAACACACATAAGCATTTAAAAATAAGAACAAAAGGAAGGAGCACCGTGTGGCGCAGTGGGTTGAGCAGGCGCCCCATATGCAGAGGCTATAGTCCTCGTTGCAGTTGGCCCCAGTTCGAATCCTGCATCGGGCGGCCCTTTACTGCATGTCATTCCCCCTCTTTCTCATCCTTGAATAAAATCCCCTTCAAGGTCCAGTGTGTAATAATCGGCGAGGTTTACTATCAAAATCTGAAGTACTGTAGTTTACTCATGAATATACAGTATTTGTATATATTCATGGGTATACTACTTCAGATTTTATAACTGTATAATCGCTATAAAATAAAATTTGCTTGGTTTTCGTAGCCTTATAATTCTTCTTGTAGCCTATATACATATATAAAGCAATGGTCTCGCTTTAGAGAGTGTCGCCATCTTGCGCCGCCATGTTTGTACGGCAGCCCGAATGGAAAATCCAGCCAGCCAAAGAGCACGAGTTTCATGTTCATAAATAAACCAACGAAGAAGATCCAGCTCCACTGGTGTCCAAACACATCAATTAAGACAGAGACTCTTTCTACAACGGGCATGTGCACCACAGTTTATTAAAACGTGTGTTAAAGGTAACTTTCGTTTTTTACGACCTGGACCTTATTTCTAGCATCAAATACGATCATTTAATCACCCTGACAAGTTTGGTGTCATTTGGAGTCGTTTTGACGAAATTAGCCCCAATCGAGCGGCGCGCGTATATCCGTATAATGTGAGAACACGGGGCACCCAATGCAGCCTCTAAATAACACATTATCCGCCGCAAAACTCGTTCATTTCGCCAATATTTTGTGATGATACACTAGTGTTATTCCCCTTTTAGCAACATCCTGCTCCTCTAGGTTACCTACTAACAGCTGACCTGGATGAATCTCCCACCGGCGCGGCTAACTTGCTATTGCTAATGCTACGGTCCGTTTCTGCATGTTTCTGACTCGTCAGAACAAAATGAGCAGCTGGATGAAGTTCAGCTTCGGTCAGCTTCCACAGGCTTCCTCTCCTCAGCCTGGATCCTCACTACAGCTCTGACTAGTTGAGCTAAAAAGGACCCAAATGCCGAAGCATAATGATTATTATCAGAACGAGCCGGGCACCGGCCGGAGATGACATCATCCAGATCAGAGGTTAGTAGGTCAGCCTGGAGGAGCCGGATGTTGATAACATGCCACCACGGGCTCGGAGGGGAATAACACTAGTGTATCATCACAAAATATTGGCGAAATGAACAAATTTTGCGGCGGATAATGTGTTATTTAGAGGCTGCATTGGGTGCCCCGTGTTTTCGCATTATACGGATACGCGCCGCTCGATTGGGGCTAATTTCGTCAAAACGACTCCAAATGACACCAAACTTGTCAGGGTGATTAAATGATCGTATTTGATGCTAGAAATAAGGTCCAGGTTGTAAAAAATGAAAGTTATCCTTTAATTAATCCACCGCTGAAAATAGTTCCCCAAGACTCACATCTTTAGGATTAAATTGGCTTGGGTCTGAGCAGGTGTTTGGAAAAGCACCGAGAGAGACGGACGATCCGAGTGGGTTTTTGTTGCGATTTGCTGACAATAACACAAATATGTCAACCTCATCAGAAGAGGAGGAGGAGAGTGAGCTGAGCTGGGAGGATCTGGAGGTTGAGAACCCAGGAAAAAAAAAACTGGTACAGAGCGTCGTCTGCCTTGTACCCGATGTGAAATTCTTACATTATGATTCATGCTTGGTTCATTTCATGCATTAATCTGCTGCCTGTGTGTGTGTGTGTGTGAGTGAGTGTGTGTGTGTGTGCGCGCTCAGGGAGGGTCATTGTGTTTTCCTCTCCAGTTCTGCTCCTAGTTTCATCAGACTGAGTTAATGCTTGTTTGTGCCTGAGTGAGACGTACGGCAGAGTCTCTTTAGTCTGTCTGTGTCCATTTCTCTCTCTTCTCAATTAACTCGTGGGCTTTTCACTGAAGTTGATTATCTCTCCTCCGCGCCCTCTCCTCCCCCCTCTCCTTCTTCCCACTCTTTCTTTTCTCTCTTTTTTCGTCACCTCCTTTCATCTTAATGATCTCTCGCTGGGTTCCTGTCCTTCCTGTCACCTTCTCCTATGGACAAGTATTTCCTCATGTTCTGCCTCCTCTCCCTCTCCCTCTCCCTCCCTCCTCCTCTTCCTCCTCCTCCTCTTCCTCTTGTCGACCCCAGTGACTGCAGGGTGAAGCTGTGGAGCTATGTACCAGGCTTGACCCCGTGTCTCCCTCGACGGGTCCTGGCCATCAAGGGCCGGGCCACCAGCCTCCCGTGATTTGCCTCCTCTCCGCCCACCAACCCTCCCCTCCTCTGGTACTCTCTTCAACTAATTTCCACCTTCTTTTCTTTTCTTTTCCCCTCCTTTTTCTTCGGTTTCTGCCCTGTTTTTTCATTATTTTCAGTTGTTTCGTTCGTGTATAATTTCTATTATTCTACTTTTCATCATGATTATGGATTTTATAAAGAATTGCAGATCACTAGACAAAACAGCCTCTCATCGACTGAACAAATGACTCCTAGTTCTGCTCAGAATAACCTGTTTGTGTGCAGATCTAATTTGTCTGCTGCAGCCATTGCTCTACTTAAAGTAACATGGTTTATTTTCTTTCTTGCTCAGAGTTAGATGAGAAAATCCATACCACTTCTTCTTTTCTCTTCAATATGAAATCCCAGCTGCAGCCAATAGTCAGTGAGCTCGGCCCGAAGCGCGCCGGCCGCCTGCAACTCATTGTTTTTATTTGTAGGTATTAATTAAAGGAGATGCGAACTTAATTAATGAGGTCAGTCCTGTGTCTTCTCCCTTCGTGCTAAGCTAACGGCCTGCTGGCTGTAGCTTCACGTTGCCAATTAGCCTAATTGTCAAAATGTCAAGTTCTTTATTTACTTTTTTCACAACCTGCAGCGTTTCCTTTCAGCAGAAACCACTCATTTGACATTTAACATCACCTAACATCCACCAAAGTGCAAAGTTAACTTCTTAAGCTCATGTTACTGAAGAATAAAAGGTGATGTAGTAGTCGTAGCGGTGCCTAAAGGATCAGGCCGAGGTGTCGGGAGCGACCGTCGCCGTGGGAATCTGCAAGAAAGTGAAAATGAAATTGCTCGGTCAGTCGGGGAAAAGAGTCGTGTGCAGGTTGATTAGATTTACTTGTTGCAGGGTTACGAATCATACTGCAATTTTCTAAGAGGTTTTTTTTTTCTTTTTTTACCTGACACTGTGGAGAAGGCTCTTTTTTGAAGTGTGTGTGGGCATGCGTGTGTGTGCGTGCGTGTGTGTGAAGTGTACTTTGATGTCATTGTCTTTCTGTTGTGTCTGATGCATAATGGCTTGTGTTGAAAGGTACGACTGCCTGATTGATGTTCTCTTATTTTCTCTTTGTTGTGTTGTTGTGTTCTCCTCGCCCCCCTCCCCCTCCATCACCCCTCGCCTCTCTCTCTCTCCCTCTTTCTCTCGTTCTCTCTCTCCCTCTCCAGTGACAAGACGGTGAAGATCTGGCTGTCAAAGGTGTGGAGGAAGAGGTGACGACTGAAAATGGCCGCGGTTCCTCCGTGAACCACTTTTGCTTTTGCAACTTCAGTCGCTGATCTGTGACCTGCTACACTCTCGGTAATGGGATGCAACACTGAAAATCACCATTTCCGAGGCAATCAAGGTTTTTTTTTTCATCTTTCTCTTTTTGTCACAATGCAAAGTGATAAAGCTGAAGTGGAATATAATTTCAATTGCAAAACGACTTTTTTTTTTTTTTTTACTGCCAATTTGAAAGTGCCATTCGGGTGCGATGCGACTTGGACAAGAAAAAAAAAACAAAACGCATCTTCCCGAGCATGGAAACACCAGGCAGAACAATACTTCTTCTGACAGGAAAATGTACCGCAGTCTGGTATAAAAAGGAAAAGAAAAGTGTCCTTCTGTTCTTTTAGGAAGGTTTTAGAAACCTTGTGGAACAGCGAGAGATGAATTAGCTCAGAGATGCATCGATGTATTCATGAATCTACGGTGTAGTGTGGAAGTGGAGAATCCCAGAGCGACGCTACCTACCTAACAAGAGGAACTTCTTCTTCTTCTTCTTCTCTCCTTCTTCGTTTGTGCTCATCATCGGTGTCGTAGCTGCTCTGATACTGGACGCACTGGACATTCAGACTCTGTGTTCATGGCAGTGGATGATCACTGGAAAATAACACACAACTCCATCACTTTATACAGTTTCTCACTGAGACTGAACTGTATTCAACAAGTCGTGTTTTTGTTTTTTTGTTTTTATGATTTATATTAATTTATTATTTTCCCTACCTCAGTTGTTTTGGACTTTGTTGTGAGGTTGGAGGGAACATCTTTACGGGTCTCTGTGCACAAACACCTGGTGCTTGACTTTTTTTTGTTTTTTTTGTAGGAAGTCTTCATTTAATGCCTGGCTCTTCTTTCTTCTTCATCTCCGTGTGGATGTGTCCTCTGTGGCCCTTTGGCTATCAGACTGTCTCTCGTTTTGCTCGCTGCTGCTGACCTTGCAAACAGCAAAGCACACGTCCAGTAGCACAACTTTAAAGGTAGCACCTCCCTGGAGGATCTGACCAGAGGATGTGTATTATCTCTGCTCTGTTGCAAAGTTGCAAACTCCAGTGAAAACAAGGAAAAGAAAAACAGCACTGCAGATGCACAGGACTAAAAAAAAAGAAAGAAGCGGTCGCTGCCTGCAGTGCCCGCACCTCAGACATTCGTGAGTTAGGTACTTCTGTGAGGCCAAAGTGCCAGATCATTATCTTAAACATCCTGCACTGCACGGCCCACACCTGCCATTTTATTCTCCCTCCTAATGGGGAAGAGGAGCTTCACCAGTTTCCTCTCTGATCTGCAGGATCAGTGACAGTGTCAGACTGACCAGCCTTACTGAAGAGTCCACTTCCCTTCCCTGCTAACTGAACTTCTCGCGAAAAAAAAGCCAATTTAATTAGAGGTCTCGCAGCTTCTACCGGCTGCTTTTCAGGCAAGATTTACTTTGGGTTGAAAGTAGGTCATAACTGAGAGGGATTTTATTTTTCTTATTAAAATCCCAGTTTTTTCTTCCACCCACTATTTGCTGCTACATTTAAAGACAGGGAGAAACTTCCTGTACCCGTGCACTGATGTACAAATCTGTTTACGTGGCAGATTATGTGTGTGGGCATATGCACAAACTGTGGACACACACAAACACAACATTTCAGGGGATGTTTCGGTGATCCGTCTTGCCTGAAAGGTCTTGGCATCCCTTACAGTGTTGATTTTGTGTCTTTTTCATGAAGTAAATTCACCACATATGCACATATATATATACACATACAGACTTTTGGATTCAGCTGTTAAATACACTCACCTACAGGCAACAGTGAGAACTGAGGTTTTTCAAAGTGAGTTAGTTTATCTTTTTGATCTGACGCTTTTGAATTCACAGATTCACATCAATGTCTGTGCGTGAACTTCTTCCTGCATCACTCTAACATGACAAACAGAATTTTTTAAGCCTCTTGTCGTACAGATGTCTCTTACCACTTTGTACAAACCCACCTACGATCTGTATCTGTTAGTATCACAATATCACAGTTTCAGTTTTGTTCAGCTGTGAAGTCTCACTCCCCTGACTGTGCAGACGGAAAAAAAAAAAAAAGAAAAACACTTTGGTGCACCTTTCCTTTTTAAAAAAAAGACCCAGAAACATGTGTAGTGTTGTTTAATTAAAACAGAGCTTGGATCATCAAACATCAGTCACACTGCAGATACTGAATTTGCCAATGTACAGCAACAAGTGAAGTGATTATGCACTGCTGGCGTTTAATGAATCTAATGTGAGTTTTTAAAGCTGCTTACACTTTCCAAAAAGCAATGATGCGGGGTTTTTGGTTTTTATATTAGGAGGGGCTGCGGGAGATGGATGCAAACGTGTGAATTGTTCAAGCGTTTCTTGGTTTTAATATTTTGCTACGCTTAGAAACTCAGGTAAAGGTTGAAGGATAATATTAGTCATACAGTACAGTACATGTATGTTAGTCATTACTTGACCCTGTGAGGAATAAGTAGCTCTTTGACATCGACCAAATGCCTTGTTTAAGACATTTTTTTTTTTACTTTAAGAAAAAAAGGTACTATGGAGGGATGTGTCACCCCTTTTTTTGTATAAAAACAATAATTACTCATTTTCATTTTCATGTTTTCCTGTTGCATTTGATTCCCTTTACTTATAACATAATGTGCTGTGCTTTTCTGTACAAAACGTACACATCTTAAATGACTCTTTTTTTTCCAATCTGGCCAAAGCTGAAGGTCTAGCAACTCTTAGAAAACGTGCACTGATTTTTAGACCATGATTACTTGTTTATAAAATATGTATAAAGTGTGTTATCTGTACAGTAGTTTGCCTGAAGTGAGTGGTACACAATGTGGTCAGTAGGGAAATTAACCTGCATAACATAATGGGTTGTAAAATGTTGACGTCAAGTCGGACTCCGCTGGGCCCCTTCGCTGTACACTCTATATTTATCTGTGCCAATTAGCCTAGCTGACCCTGCACCAGCTTCGGTGGTGGTGTTTCACGTGCTAACAATGCTAACGCAGCCTTTATCTCTCTTTTCTTCCATTCACACACACTCGTACTTATTGCTTAAGAAGCTCTCGTATAGTGCTATAGCTTTAGGCGCTCTCTCATGTGCCCACCTCCCCTCCACCCCCCCGACCCCCCACTCCCATGCTTGTACATTTTGCTGAAGGATGCATGATGGTCGTGGTGCTCATCGGTTGATTGGACGCCTCAAAACGTAGCAGTTCAGCAGGGCAGCACATCCCTGCATGTGTTGGCAGTGTTTAATGTTTAAAGGGATAGTTCAACATTTTCCCATAATCCCTATAGTCATAGCAGTAGGTTTGTTACCTTTAATTGTCGGTGCAAGCTGTTTTTAGAACGGCGGAGCAGAGCCGTGAGCTGCTCAGAGCTACGCTACGGAGGCTAATGGGATTTCTCATCTCATCAAATGCACAATCCAACAACTCCAAAACGCTCTTGTGGACAAGTTGTGACCTGCACATTCACCACGCTATGAAATAGTAACAGAACGTAACAAGACAGAGTTGTTTTAGAGGTAAATTCATGCAAAACGCTGATGCGCGTTCCCATCAGGGGCCGTTTTTCATCAAGCAGTCTCTGAATTTACCTCTAAAACAACTCTGTCTGGTAACATTCTGTTATTATCTCATAGCGTGGTGAATGTGCAGGTCACAACTTGTCCACCAGAGTGTTTTAGAGTTGTTGAATTGTGTATTTGATGAGTTTGGTGAGGGAAAAGAAGAAATCCCATTAGCCTCCGTAGCGTAGCTCTGAGAAGCTACAAACAGCTTGCACCGACAATTAAAGTTAACAAACCTACTATAGAGATTATGACAATTGCCTTGCCTTGCCTGCCTTGCAATGGGTCAATTTGCCAAAATGTTGCACTATCCCTTTAACACCTGAGTGGATTTACTGTCAGAGCCTCAGGAGGATCAGACTGTTTGTTGGTTGAGCGCTGACACTCCATGTTTTATGCATAAAATGTGTCACAAGAATGTAAAGTGTTTCCACAAAAGCTGCTTCCTTGGATTATGTCTAAAAGCCAAAGGGAAGTCCTGAAACCCCAAAGGTACCTGTGAGGTTTTTAATCTCAGCCGATGTCAGCACCACGCCACGACTCACGTGTAAATAGTTGTTTTATTTTTAATATTACAGAGAAGATGGAAGTTGAGGTTTATCTGACTTCTCCTTCTCATCAGCTGAGCCTCAGTTCGATCTCTTCAAGTTAGGATTTTACAAGCACTTTGAATAATGAATATAGCTGTGAATTTCCAGATGTAGTCTAGCTTAGTTTTAGTTAGACTTAGTTTACAAAGACTGAACTCACGAGTCCCAAAAATGGCCGACAAACCACAGAAAACATCTGGTTAGATCTACTGTACAGTAGGTTTAGAAATCAGCGATATTAATGTTTGTGCTGATATAATATGTAAGATAGAGACGTCCCTGCCTTTAAAACCCACTGCCCCCTTTTTTTTCTAGTAAATATTACATGACAATGAGAAATTCCACTTTGACTGAGCAGCATGCGAAAAAAAAACCTCCCTCGAAGCTCAGGAGAGAAGTCCATCTTTATTTCCCCGGCCGTCCGCTGGCATTCAGGCATTTTTCTTGATATTACTGACAACAAACACACTGTATTACTCCTTGAGTGATGTAATCAGAGACACAAGATGAGGGGATCTAACCTCATTTATTCCTCCTCCATCAGGCAACTGAGGAAAGATCATACCTGATTAAATATCATTTCAGAAAAAGATTGAGCATGTACTATTGTTTGATCAATACGCTTCTCTGATCCCAGATGGATGCAGCCAGCTGCTCGCAATTTTCTGTAGCCAAGTGTAAGGGGGGGAAAAAAAGAAAAATCTATTGTAAGTTTCTGTAGCTCCTATAACCGACTTGACCAAAGCTAAAAAAAAAATCACTTTTAACAGCTGATTGCTCTCAGTCTTGAAGCTACTATGATTGTAATTGAAAATGTATAGCTTTGGTGCCCCCTAAATGTTAGTATTGAAAAAAAAGAAGAAAGACCCAGTGGGAAGCGGTGCATTCACCCAGGGACACAAAACGCACTCTTTACTAAAGCCTGCCGCCCTTTAGTAGCTGTCGCTTTTTGTCATATTTTCTCTCCTTTAGGGACAGCAGTCGAAGCTTTACCTTGAAATTCACAATATTTATTGTGTGTCTTCATCTGCAGCTGGGAAAAATCCAGCATTTTATCCCTTCTTGACACCTGAATGTCTTTGGTTTTGCCAAGGATAAATAAAAATCCATCATTTTCCAAACCCTTTATATATATATATTGATCATATTAGAGCTCAGTTATGATTGGACAATCTGTTTTTTTTTGTGGGAGGGGGGGCAGGCTTTAGTGAACAGTCAAAACTGTGCCATTTTTCACAGGCAAACAAGCAGCTTACCTTGCAGCAGCGGTTTTAATGAGTCGATGCTCGTCAATATTGAACCACTGAACATACTGGAGAGTCAGTCAGAGTAGAGAGCGATGTGTTGTTGTGATTACCACCTTTCCTCAGCCCAGCCCAGAAGTCAGCGTCTCAGCTTCAGCTTCAGCCTCGTGCCTCAGCCAACAGGCTTCACTGCCTTAAAGAAACAGAATGTGAACATGTAGAAACATCAATAATCACCCACTTTAAAAATCCTGAATCTGTAACAGATCGATCCAGAGGGGATTGTTGAGATCGTCCTGCAGATTGTGTGTGTGATTCTGTTCCCCAGTCAGGCAACGTCTCTCTGCTCCGCTCACTTTATCATTGTGGCTGAAAAGACTTTCAACTTTGCCTCAGGCTGCTGAGTGGATGAGATCGCATTTAGACCCAATCATGAGGGCTGCTGATCAAGAGCGCACTTAACTGCTCTGCTGCTTGGCGGCAAAAACTCGCTATCACACACACACACACTGACACACACTGGCACACATCTCTGCAGCTGCTTGTGTAGTTTTTGGCCCTCCAGGTGTGTGTGTATGTGTGTGTGTGTGTTACAGTATCATATTGAGCTCACGTGTGGTAATACACTATGTGACGCTGTCTGTGAAGTATGTACTCATGGGACATGCAGGGTCAAAGGTCATTTGTGCCTTTTATTGCACAGACTACTCCCTCTTAAGAGTGTAAATGTGTGTACAGTCCTTTTTTTATATATATATGACAATGTGCATGCAACCAATCCATGTAAAATATGTTTTAACTGTAAATAATGTAAATACATATTTAATGAAGGAAACAACATTCCCTCGAGGAAATAAATAAGTTGAAAACAGTTGTTTTGTTTCTTCTGTTGTGATGAATATATTGATTTCTAGATTAGATTTTAGTGCATAAAGTCACTTTTTCTATAAAGGTTCTTTACATGGTTTTCTGTAATATATCTGTTTTTAACACTAGAACCGCCGTGAGGTCATTTTGACCTCTCTCGCTTCTTAAAATGCGCGTAACTCTGTTTGCGTAAAAACCCTAGGTCTCCCAGTCGGTGACTTTTCCTAAAAGTGTGTTCTACATCATCTTATGCGTTTTCGTGATTCTGATATAAAAGAGAGCGAAGAAAAGAGAGATTTTACCTAGAACCGCCAAGAGGTCATTTTGACCTCCATTCACTCTAATGCAAAAATGCTAAATGGACTGCAATTTTGAAGCCTTTCAAAAGACTTTATGGTAATACTTGACATTCATTTTTCAAAAATAATAATAGTGGTTGCTAATCAATATAGATGACTCTTTATTTTTCTACTGTTCGAATAGTGTGTGTATATAAACATGTATAAAATTGATTTTCCAATCATTGCAATTCTAAATAATGTCCATTTAGTCACTCAGTTTGCCAGTTAGTTAGTTATAGTTAGTTATTTAGTTAGTTAGTCATTTTGACCTCATCCCACAACACAACAAGTTCAGATACTAGAAAGTTGTCAAACAGTTAAAACAGGTCAAACAGATAAAAAACTAATATTACTCATAAACATTGAACATAACAATGACAATCCCTTGCTCTCATGAGAAATGGACATGAATTCAAAAATTTGAAACAATTTTGAAAATTTTTACATACACACACTGTTCGAAAATAGAAAAATAAAGAGCCGTCTATATTGGTTGCCTAGCAACCACTTTTGTTATTTTTTGTAAAATATGTGTATGTATATGAATGTGAAGCATTACTATAAAGTGTTTTGAACTGTGTGTCTGGCTGGGTTTATAATATATATGGCTACATAAATGCAGTCCATTTACCATTTTTGCATTAGAGTGAATGGAGGTCAAAATGACCTCTTGGCGGTTCTAGGTATACATGGAATGTTGGCTGTTCTAGTGTTAAACATAAGCAATTTGGAAGTCTTTGATTTTATCACGAATAATATGCATGTTAATCAATAATAAGTCTAAGCAGAAAGTTCAGTCCTTGTCTAATGAACAAAAATCAAAGATCCTTTTTGACGCTTGATGACACTTCATTATCTAACAGGTTATTTTTGAACAGATTGATTGGACTTTTTAAAAGTACTTACTGAGCTGTCTGCAGATTATAGCACTTAGCTCATGATTTCCTCCGTCTGACATTGAGACGAGAGGACCTGAGAATGAAAATAATCTTCTACCTTCGCAGACGGACGAGGAGTTTATTGATCATTCAGGATAAACAGACAAACAGGTTCGGATGTAGACATAGAAGGGGGGATGTTTTTCAGCCAGATGCATTTCTCCTTTCTTTCCTTCTGGGTTGGAGATATACCCGCTCAGAGCTCGTACATCTTCATTTCCTTTTGCAAACTCTGATCATTAACTGTGTGTCGGGCTGCACTTGTCCCAGCCACGATGGGAGACACAAGCACTGTGATGTATGACGACCATTAATGCCTCGGAGGGGGGGAAAAACCACTTGAAGATGCCAGTCACAAACCAATAAACATCCATAAACAATCCCTGCCAGGTCCCAGCTGCATGTGCCGCATCTGCTCTGCTCCTATGATAAACTTCTGAAATCATTTGAGTGTTTTAGTCTGTTTCATTTCACCACAGTGCTGCAGTTAAGTGTCTTCTTACTCACTCATCCATCAGTGCTTGTCCCAATTTATCATTGTCAATCACCTTGTAAGTATAAAATCAATTTCAAAATCAGCTTCATCTGTTGCTGGTGGTGTCAGGTCAATCTAAGAATGAAAGAAGAGTTTTATTTATTGAATACATGAAAAATAACACAATAAAAGAAGAAGCAAAAACAAATCAAACAGTTAAGACAAAGGTTAAAAAACAAAACAAATGCTAAAATGTCCAAAAAGGAGCAGGAAGAAGCACAACCTTATCTGATCCGTATCCTAACCTTTCTCCACTATAGTCAATAATTAGCTTCCTAGCAATTAATCATTAGTTGACTATTGGTATATATACCTGTTTGTGCCGGGCGCATGACGTCTGTCCGACTACCTATTTCTCCAACAATACATTTCTTTATTTTTGTGTCCATCAGTCCGACCTCCCATTTCTCTGACTTAAGTAACCCTAACCCTAAACCTAACCGTAACACTGTAGAATAACTCAGATTAATGGGTAGTCGTCGGAGAAATGAGCAGTCAGACTTTTGGGCAGACTGACCTGTGCTTCCTGTTTGTGCCCACACACCCATTACAAACATATTTAACCTACCGACTAATTTATGGGACATTAGAAAATAAATCATGTAATGAACAGATAGCATAGGCTACATGTGAAGCTAATTAGCCTATGGTGAACATGGCAAATAATGCAGTGTTTAGTGTTGTCATGGATAATAAAATGAAACTTCTTGCTGCCACATCTGGGCAAGAAGATGACTGCATTCACTTTTCTATCTACTGTAGCGGCATGCTGACATTAGCGGTTTTACAGCCTGCTGTTAGAGTAGATTGTTATGAATCTAGATCAGGTCAGTGTATTTAAACCTATACTTTAACCAATATTTTTTGTATAAATAAAGCTAAATGTGAATGTATGACACTAGTGATAAAACCAGGGTTCTTCAACATTTTTCAGGCCAAGGACCCCCAATTGATGGAGCGATGGAGCAGGGACCCATTAGGATTATTATATACCCACTATATTGTATAAAATTGTATAGTATATTAAACTTGGCCCTGTGCCATGTATAAACATACCTTGTTAAATGTGCGTTCACTACTAAGCTTTTCAAGTAGGCTAATACACAGGTTCATATTCATGTTTTACAGATACAGTGAGTAGGTGACCGTCGTGCCACTGCCATAGTTAACTGATACCAATGCCAGTATCAACAATGTCTGTTCATTGCATGATAATCGTGCAGACAAGCTATTCAAAATGTACGTTTTTATTTGAAACATAAATGTGGAAACTAAAGGAAACACTGCTTAATCAACCAAAAATTCCACGACCCCCCTGCAGCACCTCCGTGGACCCCCTAGGGGTCACGAACCCCCTGTTGAAGACCTCTCGATTAAACCATTTCTCTCTGCACAGAGCGTTTTATTGTCTTTCACCTCATTGTTTTGTTTCCTCTATCACAACTTTACTATTATTTGGTCATTCTCAATGGTAGAATGACCCAAAACAAGAGCAACAAAAGCTCTGCCTGCTAATATCTGCCCTGCATCAAAATGGACAGGCGAAATTAGCAGCTTACCTGGTGAACATGTGTAGCCTAGCCTGCTGTAGTTTAATTTAGTGGCTAAAGAGCCAGAGATTTCCCCCAGGAGTTCATGGAGAGTGAACACAGAGCAAATATTGGACTTACATTCATCAGGCTGACACAAACATGAACTCCAAATGAATGCTAATGTTGTCCTCGCTTCGTGTGTAAATAAGCAACTGTTTGCTGACAAGTTCGCTGTCAAATTAAAGATGATAATTTGGAAGGTAACATTTTTTTCCCCAAACCAAAGCAGCAAGGACGTTCAGTCACGTACTGTATCTTCCCTTCAGTCTAACATCAAACTCTTGACAGCTCGCTTTTTAAATCTTGTATGACCACAGTGAAGTCATGGTCAAGACCTAATGATTAAGTATTTGAGACTGTAACATTTATAGATGCAAATGTTTTTTTGTTTTTGTTTTTTTAACCTGTTGCTCCTATCTCTGAGAACAGATGGTGGGAGGAAGCTGAAGCAGGTAGCCTAAATAAATCCAGGAGATTGATAATCGGCATCGTCACGGAAAAAAAAACGTGTATGCAGAGATGGATTTAAATGGATCTACAGTAGGCTATACGGTCCATGAGGTGAGTGGATGAAGAAAAATTAGCATTCAGTCATTCAGATAATAAGAGAGGAAGAATCTCACAGAAAAAGGTAATAAATGAACACCTCTGATGTAACATGCTGCACATATACACATCTTATATAACAGATGAAAGAGGGGGTGGGGGGGGCATGAAAAGCCAAACATTTTTCTCACAGAATGGTGTTACCTTGAAAGCAGACGGAGGCTAACAAAAGACGAAATATAACAGTGACAGAAAAATGTTTGATAGGAGAGGTTGTAACTTTATTTAACCCTACATAAAGGAAGGAGGAGGACAACAAACACATTCAGAGGCTGTAAAAAAAAAAGACAACATACAGCATGAGCTCAAAGAGGATTTTAATGGTGAGGAATGAAATAAACATCCTCAAAAAAAAGAAAAAAAAAAAGAAGCTCCCACTGTTTCTCAGATGCATGCACACACAGCGAGCTTCTGCACGACTGCTGAACAAAGCCTCAGACTATCAACCACACAGCACAGTCTAATCCTATCATGCAACTCGCTCTTTTTAAAAAAAAATCCAGTATTACACGCTTCACAGTCATTCATGAACACAGGTAGATAATTAATTAAATAAGAACACAATAGAGCTGTGTTGATTCAAAGACCATTTGTGTTCAGTGAGGTTCCCATTGAGTTAGAATTGACTCTACATTGAAACTCCTACAGTCATTCAGTTTAATGTCAAGGATGAGAGTGAGTCGCTTCTTTCTCATCGCTCACTGAATAACTTCACAGCCGTTTGCTTTTTACATCAGAGTCCAGGCTTTTGATCAGCCATTAGTTTCCTCACTTAAATTAATTTAATATCCTCACATTTTGAGAATCACAACAACTATTTGCTTTTTTTTTTTATCTCGAAAACACAGTATTGCATCCCACTGTTGGCCATCATGGGCATTTTTTTTTGTCTGTATTTAGCACTATTCTGTTTGTTAGGTCGGTTGTGTCAGGTCAGTGTTGCTTCTAATGGAGACTTCAGAGTGATGTGTTCCTTTTTCTGCATCAGGATTTATAAAATGAGTCACTACCTCTGCAGAATAGGACTGAATGTGCCTTAGACAAAGCAGCAAAAATGTTTACAACTGAAAGTGATACATGTGAACAAGGTAGGTAATGTTTTGGGGTCAACAAAGTATAGCAACATATATAAAATACAACTTTCAACAACCCTTTTTTTTGTTCCCACTTCTCACTTTGTCTTCTTCTTTGACTGTTTTTCCTTCACAGGTGGTTTCGCCTCCTTCCAAGGCAGGAAGTTGTAGGACACCAGAGCTGTGACCAGGTACGTGGCCATGCCGGTGTACTGTCCCAGCACCAGACACAGCGGCTGCACCAACACGAACAGGCAAAACACGTTCATCGACGCCCGGTCGTTCAGCTCCACCCGGTCTTCCTTGGATGCATTCATGACCCCGAAGAAATATATCAGAGCCACGGCTGGGTAGAAGGCGAGCTCCACCATGGCGTCGTCCACAAAGCCTTTAGATTTACTGTAACGTGCATGCACAAGTTGGAGATTATAGTTTCGTAGGTTGTATTGACTGAGGTTATTTTTTAGAGACACACTCACCTGGATCGGATTTACTCGAAGATATCGCTCCGAAGTGTGAAGGTGGATCTGACGGGAAAGCAACAGACTTGGACCTTTGATCCTCTATCCTGTCAAACATTACCCACCGACTTTTCCTTATCAGGACTCTTGACAGCTGTTTCCTTCAAAACACAATCTGGTGTCATTTTGTTTAAGCCTTTAAAAAACATTTTACTTTTCGTTCATGTGCAAATTTATTTGAGCAACCTTCGTTTTGCAGAATATTTATGAGTTAATGTGTCAATTGAATGGTTTGTCACATAATAATTATCTTGCACAGCATCCGCGCTCTCATTGTGTATGGATTCTTCATTTTGTGCTTTTATTCTGGAAAAAAGCACCAAACATCAAACACACGACAGTGAAAAATATTCTCGATTGTCGTGTCGCATCACGTGTAGGAGAGAGATCAGCAGCAGTGGGTGGATAAAAGGATGCAGGCTTTCATTGAGCAGTGGGGTATCCAGCGAGATTTACAGCTGATACATTCATGAATACTTGTACTGTGAGCCACAAACACAAATAAAACTTTAATAAAATCAAGCTGTAGTGTGTGTGTGTGTGTGTGTGTGCAGCCCTCTTTACACAAGAATAATAGAGAAGCGTCTTTATTTATTCATTTTTTACTGGTGGGTAGAGCACCATCGTGCATCCTGTCAATAAAACCATTTAGGTGTCTGATGTGTGTCTCTTTTGTGCATACTTATGGATAATATTTCATGAATATAGACAAAGCCTTGGAGTAGTTCTTCATTAACTGAGGCACAATTATTTGATATCTTGCCTTAGATGTGTGTGCACCAAATGCATTAGCAATAAAGTATGAGGAAGCAGCAAAACCATGCAACATACAGTACTCTCACAAGCCATACAGTATAGGAATATGCATGATAGAAGTATTTCTTGGCTGCATGGGGTCAGTGAAAAATTTAAATGTTAAAGGAGAATTCCGGTATTTTTTTTTTTACCCCTAAATCGTTGTCCTATGGTCACCCAGTGTTGGGGGGAGCAAAAGACGTGACTAAAATTGATGCAGGCAAACCGGAGTTACACCATGGCTAGATGGCGCTAGCGAACTCTGAAACATCCTGGAAAGACATTACTATCCAATCGCAGAGCGCCTGCTCTCCCTGCCACAGAAACAAACACTTAATGATTTCTTTACACAAATAAACGGTCGGAAATATTCTGGACTTTACCATTGCTCTGCTCGACTGTTTATTTTTGTAAAAAAAATCATCACAACAAGGAAAAAGTATTTGTTTCTGTGGCGGGGAGAGCAGGTGCTCTGCGATCGGATAGTAATGTCTTAGTTTATACTGTTTATACTGTACAGTTTATGAGTTCAGTGGTGTGTCATAAGGATTAGAGTCAGATATATGGGTGATGGGTGACCAACAGGACAATGATTTAAGGGTCAAAAATTACCGGAACTCTCCTTTAAGAAAAAGTGTTGTGTTTTCATGGCTGGATTTGTAGGTTTTTCTTGCTTGAAGCATTAAATGACAGATGTGGCTTGAAAGACGCTGCAGGGACAGAGGCGGGTTAGTTCTCTCCTCCCTGCATCCAGTGTTTATGCTAAGCTAAACTAAGCCAAGGTGAGATAAGATAAGATGAACTAAGCTAGATAACTGGGTTTTAATCTTTATAATAAAGACAATGATGCATGAAGCTCAAATCCTTTAAAAAACAATCTTGTTTTTTCAGTATCTGTCCATCTATCTGTCCAGTTTCGAAGCTGTTTATTTCTGGTCAAGGTTACAGAAAGACAGGACATTATCCCAGCATGCATTTGGTAAAAGGAGCAGCACCACAGACCGTAGAGCAGTGCACTCTCTTGACATGCTGCCAGCACATCACATCTGTTTCTGCAGCATATTAACAAATGCGACAGTATTTGTTGGTGGGTTTTTTTTCTCGAGACATACACGCAGGGTAATTAATTAAACTGTAATTCAGACATATTAGCCATACTAACTTTGTTCCATTTAATTAAGGTTATAACCACCTCTCAGAGGCAAGAAATAATTTAATAAACACAATGTGTAATTATGCCACCATCCAGAGTGTTGACACGGAGCAGCCAGAGAGCAGAGAGTGCTTCCTCTGAACGATTTTGTAAAAAAGTCCCAGGAGGAACGTTTGCCTGTAGGGAGTTTCTGTGCTGCCCAATCTCAGTATCGCCATGACATACACCCATTCACGAAGGGCTAAACCTACTCAACATATGCTTCATTAGTGAAAAGATTGAAAAGCAGAGCGTATCCGGCAGCCTCCCATCCCTGGAGGACTGGAGAACGTTTATCTCAGCAGAAAAACTACGATACCGTCGAAACTTTTTGGATACTATACTAGATCTGATTATAGAGGCAGCTGCAAGCATCGACTTAAGAAGTTCAGAAATCAGTTTGACTGTGTATCTGCTGTCGGCCTGCTCCGAGGAAATGTGGTTATTTTTATTATTCCATCGCTGGGAGCTCTAATGCAGAATGCACTTCTTTTGACTCCCCACTGCTGCAGCCTGAGGGAGCGCCGGGCCGTTAGCCAGTCAATCAGCCACCCAGGCAGCAGTGGCCCCTTCCATAAATACTGCATTTATATATGTGTGTGCGTGTGTGTGTCTGTCAGTGGCTCCTTCTCTTTTGTTTGTCAATGTCAGAGCAATCACTCATTGAGGGGGTATTTCTCTCATGCACGTTTTGCCGCCTCAGGAGGGGTTTGATTCTGGATTAAAACCACTGGGCCACAGAGCAGGATTACACCCCGGGAGGGAACATGTGGCCCTTTTGAACTGGAGGGGGGGAGTTTATCAAACCCCCGACTTCCCTGCAGGACACAAGTGAAGCACCCAGAGAGAAGCACAAAGTCCCGGCGGTCAGATTTAATCCAGCTCAGTCATGAATCAGAGCTCATTGCTGTTATCTTAAGCTGCAACCAAATAATCATAATAAATTCTGTTCTTGGTGCTGGTGCTGTTCTTGGCACTCTGCTCAGAGTTGTTTATGGTGAGAAACATTTTTTTTTTCATCATCTACTTTTTCTGGATTCCCAAAGTCTCCATCCTATAATTGAAACTGTGGATTTACTGTATTAGCTGAAGCGATGTGCTCATGTTGGACTCGACACGGTGACTGGTGAAGGTCGTGTATACTGTACGTGCAGATTAAGAAAAACACACTTCTTAAGATTTTTAGCTTCAGTGCTTCATAATGTTAAAACAAATCTTTCAAAATTTCATTTCTGAGGTATTCTCTTTGCTTCAGTGTGCTTTGTTCAGGATGAAATTACATTTCATCACAAAACCTCTGAAAACCCAGACTTATTATTGAGCTTGAAGCTTCAGTGGAAAAGTGATTTAACTCTAAATTCAAGATGCAACATTATAAAATACTTCCAGGCTGCAGAGTATTGTGGGGTTTTTAGCTTTATTTTGCAGGAATTAATATTAAGAAGCAACATTAGCTGAAAACACCAACAGTTTCTCTAATTACAAAGTATTTCCGGACCATTTCCTGCATTTAGGCGTCGGCCAAAGGTTGGATGTCCAAATAGTGTTAATGAATGGACATTATTTTTTAGAATAACGTTGACAAAATCGTAGCATGAAATAAAAAAGAGTAAACAAATGTTTCATTTTCAAGGTTGGAGAAAAAAAAATCACACATTTCACTGTAACGAGCTGCTCTTACTTGACAGAGCGTTTGTCTGTTTTTGTATAATTACTTCCAGAAAAGGCGATATTTTTGGACAGCATGACGCAAGCGAGCATAAACACAGTAATTAGTGCTTAGGAAACTGCAGGAAGCCGAGAGAATAGGACAGAGACGGAGGAAAAGGGACATTTGAATCCCCCTACGGTGTTATTAATGTCAGCGGCAGCACAAAGCATTGACCACCTCCTGGTCCGGTGCAATTGGATTGCAATAGTTGTGTTTAAAGGAGATATCCAGCGTTTCGTAGGCTTTTGTTATTGATCGTTCAGCACGGCACGTTAAAACATTCAGAAACAGGCGTTATGCTTTTGGTTTCTTAGTAAGTGACACCAGCTTTGTGTAATTTATCACAATAAAAATCTTCTCCAAAACAGTTTAATTGTTCTTTGTTTATCACAGAATAATTTATACAGTTAAGACAAATGTCAAGTGTTTGTGCTTTGTGGGAAATGTTGGGTTTCTCTTTGTAATTAAGTAAGGTGCTGTCCTTAACCAGTGAAGTACCTTGAGATAATGTGAATTATGATTTGGTGCAATACAAATAAAATTGAACTGAACTGAATTTAATTGGCAACGGTGGCAGACGAAAATGTGCATATATTCTAATTGATCTTTGTTGTTGTCTGTGGACTGGATAGAAACTTTTACCAGCCTTAATAAATGTGCATTTTTCTGTGCTAATTATTTTTGAATTGCCAGCAGTTGATTGAAGTGCTGCTTGTTACAGAGCTGAGATCATTGTGAGAGTGCTCAGAAAATAACATTACATTGACCTTGGGCAATAAAAGTGTTCATTTAACAACTGAAAATAATGGAAACAAACTTACTCGAAGGGAATAGAATGCGGGAAATGTTTGGATGTCACCTGCCTCTGGAAAGTAAAACCCTAGTTTTTGGACTCATGCCTGAAGGATGGTCAAAAAGAGACTAATATTTGTGAAGTATTTTGTGGGTGGTGAGCAGAAAGTAGCCTTGCTCCGCCCACCTATACGTACTTCTGCTGTTATTTTCCTTCGGTACTCTGTTTGGGATTGAAATGCTCAGAAAATAACATTACATCGACTTTCTCTTTTAAAAAACAAAGAAAAAAGTCTGGGATGGTAGGTGTAGCCTACTGTACTATTATTCACTAAAATATGCCTTTTCCTCGTGCATCATTGAGAAAACAGTCTAAACTTGCTAACCAGCGTTTACAAGCTACCACGTTTCAGACGTTTTGCCTCCAGCCAAGCAGGGACCGGGCTAAAATGCATACCTGACGTGGTGCGGCACAGTTGTCACTCAGCAGCATACCTGAGGCTCTTATTTTGTTAACCGGGATAGTTCCTCAGCCAGCGTAGTGCTACATTCAGCCGAGCCTGAGCCCAACATACAACACGTAAAGTGTGGCGTCGTTGCCTTCTCTTTTCACCAAAAGCATGTTATGTTTGTTTTCTTTATTTCTGCCATTTTTTTTTCCTATAGAAAAAAAAGACATTCAGGTTTTACTGAAGTGGATGTTTTTGTTTGTCAAATAACAGGAATGGGGTGTCACATAGCTCATTAGGTTGAGCAGGCGCCCCATAAACAATATACTGTAGGCTATAGTCCTCGCTGCAGCAGCCCCAGGTTCAATCCCACCGAATGGCCCTTTGCTGCGTGTCATTGCCCCTCTCTGTCTCTCTCCAGCTCTCCTGACATATAAAGGCATAAAAGCTCCAAAGGATACTTAAAAAAGAGAGAAAATGCCCGATCCCCTGCTGTTTGAGGAGATGACACAGGTCTGCAATATTACATCATTTAAGAAACTGTGGTTGATCAATATTCAGGAGACAAAATGCATTACTGAGTGAGCCTGAACACTGGTTTCCCCTGCAGCACCCTGGAGATGGTGAATCTCGGATTAAGTGGAGATGTGAAAAGCGCTCTCTCTGTTGCCTTCATTCCTGATACTGCGGGTTACTTCTCAAGGCAAAATAACTGTTGTAGGTCATCCTCCTCCCCTTCCTCTCTATTTTTTTCTCCTTCTTCTTCCGTCCTCTGGCCCTGCTCCTGCCAACCCACTTCTTGGAACATCTGCAATAACGTGCTCACCCACACTAAACAGCAAGCCCTTAAAATACATGAATCATCCTGGAGTGAAAAGGGTGGGTGTGTAGATGTAGATGTGTGTGCCCCTTTATCTCTGTTTATGGGTGGTTATGTGACATATGAGAAAATAATTTGTATTTATATGTACCCATTGGTGCGTATGTCTCAAAGAAAGATTTATGTGTGTGGATGTGTTTGTGTGTGTGTGTGTGTGTTCCTGATCCTCAGCTGGAGGGTTGTGTGGGCAGAAGCATCCTGTGCCGGCGTAAATTGATTTCCAGAATCCAGACGCTAGGTGCTCTATGCTGGAAAGAGCTGTGTGCTTCTGCACCCATTTATGAAAGGAGGTAAAATGGTTTATGGCAGTGTGTGTGTGTGTGTGTCCCTGTGTGTGTGTGTGTGTGATGTGCATGTAGGAGCGAGTAAGAGGCAAAGAGAAGGACAGACAAACAGACACAAAATGTATAATGAGACAGGAAAACAGATGTCTGCACATCCATAATGACCAAAAACTGACAGACAACTGCGGTTTCGAAAAGTTTACTAAAAGTTGTTTCTATCCAGATGTGAACAGTGGTGAACATCTGCTTTTTTGTTTATTCATGACTATTGTTATTATTATTATTTACATGCATTTAACAACATTTAGGAGACAACGTATTATCCAAAAAATGACAAGCCCGTCACTTCCTTGGCAGATGGCTGCACCAGTTTAGCATATTCATTATAATGTGGTTTATAGGGGTGGTTGGATGGGGGGGGGGCAGGTCATAACTGCATACAACAGGCTAATGATGGATGGTGGCCATTAAATCTCTATGTAATTCCCTTTCTGTAATTAATATTGATTTTAAATCAGCCAGCATGAACACATTTTAATTGGTATAACTGCATTTCTCCAAAAAAAAAAAGTCCCATGCATGCATCGCACTTCCTCCACAGAAAAACTCCAGACAATGAGGTGGTGGGTTAGGAGGGGGAGGGGTCGTTTTGACCTATTTACAACTTAAACTCCAAATCCATTTGGATTTAACATCTTTGGTGGAATGTACAATTACTGCTCAGTGAGAATAAAGGCTGAAGGGAGTTTATTAAAAACGTAGCTGTGTTTCTAGGAGCTGTCCAGAGCTGTGGTGCTGAAATCTTTTTTCTCTCTCTCTTTTTGCTCCACAGCAGCAGTTTCCAAACTTTTTTTTTTTTTGGCTCAGTCCCATTGTCACACAAAGCTGTGAGAGCTCTCCTTACCACGGGCTGAGAGCAGTTCAAGCAGCTAATTCATCTCATGGACCTTTAGAAATAGATGCTACTGATGTAAAACCAACTGAGGAGCGTGTTTTTTTCTTCTTTTTCTACTCCAGTCTCCATGGTTTTAATCTACATCAACACATTGATTGTAAACCGACCACCAGGTTTAGAAGAAGATCTGCTCCACAACATGGAGGTTTCCACACAAAGTCTTCTATATTAAAGAGCACCAGTGCGTAACTCCATTACCATGACACTCACTCGAACGCACACTCCCTCTTTCTCTTTCTCCCTCCCTCTCCATCTCTCTCTCTCGCGCGCGGTGAGTCGTACACAGAGGATGTTGCAGGGTGACAGCAGCAGCAGCAGCAGCAGCAGCAGCGTTGGGGCATGGGCAGGGTTGCCAGCACTTGAGTGTGATTCAGTGTGGGAGGAGGATGGGTGGGTTTGAGTGTCTCTAGTCTTTTCTCCTCACACGCTCCGCTGTGCGCACAGACTGAAGACAGAGCGCAGAGAGCGAGCGGTCGGTCCACCTCTCCATGTGATGTGCAGCCGCTCGGTGAGGGCGCAGCAGTAATTTCATTTACTGTCCCTGCATTTTTCGTTTTCCTTTTTTCCCCTATTTTTTCCCCCCATTCACTCACTCTCTATCTCACGCGCGCTGCATGGACAGTTAACCAAGTGCGCCTCTGCCGTGTGCGGGTGTCCACTCACTCCTCCTCCTCCTCCCCTCCTCCTCCTCACTCTTATCCAGCTTCAACATTTGTGAAGTGGCTGCCTCACCCGGTCGGACCGGAGGCCGTCTGGTCTCCGATCTGGTCTGTGGAGACTCCTCCACGCGCTCCGTCGTCGGGGCCAGGCTGTGCGCTTCCTCGCGGATCAGACCCGAGCCACCGCAACCGCGAGCTCTGGCGATGGAGATGATGGAGGGGGGTCCGGGGGGAGACGTTATGGACAAGCTGGAGGACATGTCATCGGTGTACGACTTCGACCCGATCACCGGCAACATCCCCGCCACCAAAGTAGAGATCACGGTCTCGTGCAGGTGAGTTGAATGGAGAGAGAGCGCGCGCAGTGGTCAGGAAAGTTCGGCGCGAGGACTGCATGCTAGAAAAGTTGTGCCGGCGCCCCACCCTTTCTGAGGTTTTTAGTTCGGCTTTAGTTCAGTGAGAGTGAGGCAAGGCAATTTTATTTGTAGAGCCCGTTTTTATTAACAGTTTGCCTCAAAGGGCTTCACATCCCATCATAACAACCTCCTCTGCCCTTAGACCCTCACATCCACTGAGGAAAAACTCCATTGAAAACCCTTTTAACAGGGAAAAATAGGAGAAACCTCAGGGTGAGCAACAGAGGAGGGATCACTCACCCAGGATGTGATGCAGACTAACTACAATTTATCAAATTAATGTGAAAAACTGGGTGGGGTTTTGTTTTCCTGATCAAGAAACTTAATCAAATCTTTCCACTAAAAGCTTTGTGTTTTTTCATCTGTGGTCGATGTAGAAACTGTATGTGTGGTGATGATGATGATGATGATGATGATGATGATGATGTGCAAAATCTGGCATTGATTCATGCATGCAGACTGTGTCAGATGTGAAAGACAAAAAAAAAGGTGTGAGCTCTTATCAATGGAACCTGTTATGCAACTACAGTATAATGCACATTATGGTCTAACACAGCAAGCTCTGTCTTCCTCATAGGTTCAAATGATGGAAAGAAATGTGACAAATAGACAAAGAATATAACAAATGGCTATTTTAAAAACCAGATTTAGGTTAGTTGGTGGTGATTTTTGCCTGAATATTCATGAGGTGCAGATTTATCAGGCACATCTCCTGTTCTAACAGGATTTCAGTGCTCGGCTGTTTTCTGCCTCCTCCTTTATCCCTCCTCACAAAGTACTGGATGTTAAAGATTCAAAGGTTTACATCATATTCATATGTGTGTGTGTATGTGTGTGTGTGTGTCCCTGGCCTCGATCTCTCTGTCGTTCTTTGTTATTTTTCAGTACAAAGGTGTTTCTTATTCAAAAAAAGGAAAAGAAAAGAAAAATCTGCCTCTGCCAAATGAATCTCCCCACAGTGCAAGTTCGCTGAGAATAAACAGTCACACCTCTTCCCATTAGGAAAGGTTTTTGAAGTCAAGGCTTTCAATGCCTTTCAGACACATGCACACACACACACTGTAAAAAAAAAAAGGCACATACATATACCCACACACACACTCGGAGACACACATCTCTCTGGTCTTTGATGCTGGGTTTTAGGCTGGTGAGCCATCGAAGCAGAGTGAGTTTGAGCTATAACAAGCTGTGTGTGCATTATTGATGGGCTCTCTGGCGTTCAGAGAAGCTCGCTGCCACGTCTCTCAGCTCCGAGTTAAGAAAAAAAAATAGAAAAAGAAAAGAAAAACCCGGGCAAGTGTGTTTCAATTTACTGCACTAACAATAGTTTGCTTGCTTGTGCAGGAAATGGTGGGCGATCGGGGAGAATCAGTTTTTAGATGGAGAGAAAAGGGGGACGACGATGAGTGAAGTGTTGCTGTTGTTGTTGCTGTAGTTGCATGATTTTGGATTTTGGGGGATTTTTTTTTCAGTTTGTGACGATGAGGGAGTTTGGATTAAATGCCTCAGTGACATGCAATTAAGCAGCATTCAGGTAAATGATGAGTCCTATTATGACGACCCCATGCAGTATGAATATGCAAATGATTTTCTATGACAACATGTGTATGTGTGTGTACAGGGTCTGTGTGCGTGTGTGTGTTTTTTGGAGAAAAGAGGTGTAGTGGTGCAGAGGCCTCATACCAGAGAAAAAGAGGAGTTTGGGAAGAAGAAATGATTTATCGAAAGGGGAGAGTGGATGATTTGCCCTTCTGCTTCACTGCCACTGTGTGTATGTGTGTGAGAGAGAGGGAGGGAAGGAGGGAGGGGGGTATAAGAGCATAGAAGAGAGGCAGAGACTTTACCTTAAAAATGAGATTCACACTTTCAGCTATATGTAAGTAATCATGGTGCAGATGTCTATGGAGAATATTCAGATATATATACCAGTATGTGACATGGTCTGAACAAGCTTCCTGATTAGAGAGGGTGGGCTCACTGTGATCATGCTTGACATATGGACTAATGAGCTATACAGACTCCTGCTGAAGTGTGCAGAAGGTTGCTCTCACACCCCTCATACCTCCAGTCTTCCTACATATATATATAGATATACACTACAGTTCCATGTGGTGTTATAATAAATATGTAATAATAGGGCTACTACCGAAGCAGAATAAACCGGCAGTTACTGTAAATCTTTCTGTCACATTCAAACACTTGTAATAGCAGTTCAAAGCCTCCCCAAATCCTTTAAATCCTTTTGTACAGATGTTGTGTGAGTCAGATTCCCATTCAAGATAAGAGGCTCCCTGTCGGGTCGTCTTCGTCCCTCTCCCCCCATTGTCACAGACGGTACAGTACATGTGCTCTCTAAAACCTCCAAATCATGATGATAGCTGTTCCCTCTGGGTTAATACCCCTTATTACAGGCTGCCCCCCCAACTCCCCCACCACAACCCCCTGCTTTTGACAACGTATTATTATCAGGAGCAATGACACACAGTGGGGGTGGATGGGGTGGGAGGTGTGGGGGCGCTGGATCGGGAATGGGGTGGGAAATGATAGGAATTGCTTTGGGTATCAGTCAGGGAGGGAGGAGGACTTAAAGGGATAGTTCAACATCTTGGCAAATTGGCCCATTGCTATAATCCCTATAGTCATAGCAGTAGGTTTGTTACCTTTAATTGCTGGTGCAAGCTATTTTTAGAACGGCGGAGCAGAGCTGTGAGCTGCTCAGAGCTACACTACGGAGGCTCATGGGATTTCTTGGTTTCCCTCATCAAACTCATCAAATACACAATCCAACAACTCCACAACGCTCTGGTGGACAAGTTGTGATCTGCACATTCACCACGCTATGAGATAATAACATTATGAGACTTGTTTTAGAGGTAAATTCGTTGGGGGCAGTTTTTTGGCCAGCAATCTCTGCATTTTCCCCGGAAAGGTTATTATCTCATAGCGTGGTGAATGTGCAGGTCACAACTTGTCCACCAGAGCGTTTTGGAGTTGTTGGATTGTGTATTTGGTGAGTTTGATGAGGGAAACCAAGAAATCCCATTAACCTCCGTAGCGTAGCTCTGAGCAGCTCACTGCTCTGCTCCGCCGTTCTAAAAACAGCTTGCACCGACAATTAAAGGTTACGAACCTACTGATAAGACTATAGGGATTTGCCAAAATGTTGAACTATCCCTTTAAATATTTTGTGGCAGGTTCACAATTGTGAAGTGGTTAATCAAAATTTAATGACAATTATTTTACTGGAGTCATTCTGCATTTAGTGATTTATATCATCTTCACCACCATTGCAGGATGTCGTGACTTTTAGCTGCATAACCTCAACAATAGTTTCTATATGAACACACACACACACACACACAGACAGACCTTGGGAAAACGTCTGCCTCCGTGTTCGTGTCTCTCGCTGCGCGTCACTTCCAGCGCTTTTGTCTTGTATAGGGAAGCTGCAGCCTTGAGGAGCTGTGGCAGAAATAGAAAGACAGGTGAAACAGTTTGAAACAACAGGAAGAGAAAAAATATATAATCCAACTGTGCGTGTGTTACTTTTTCTTTCTTAAACTGGTGTTTACACTCCCGCAGGCTTGTCAGTCAATGGTGTAGTTCCTGTTAGGGAGGGGGTTGGGGGGGGGGAGGGGCAAAGGCAGCTGGCATGAGGACAGGAAAGCGGAGGTGTAAATCTCACAGTCATGGTCGTTGTGTGTCCGGACCTTCTCGCTCCGTGTCTCCTCATCCGCTCCGGTCAATTCAAACAATATAAAGAAGTACTTATGTGTCTAATGAGGTCCACAGCCCTTTATCGGCCTCTCCAGTCAGCTGAGGAGAGGAGAGACTGCCCGGCTGCGTATCGAAGAGAAGGTCAGTCAATGGAGGAGCACCGACTGCTTCAGAGTCGTATTGATAAGCAATGGCCTCACATGGTATTTCCACAGTGAGGTGGAGTCTGAACAGAAACCCAGAGACCTGCTGAGTAAACTGAGCTTCTTACCACCACTTTTGACTGGATCTAGTCCCAGTTTTGTGCTTCTAAGGAATTATCAGAATCAAGCATCTGTTTTTCTTGAAAAAAAAAGAAAGAAATTGAGGAAGCCAGAAGGACATTTAACAACAGTTGCTATTGTTTTTGAAAGTATTCACACACACAGTCCCCTAAACACTGTTCAAACCATCTGGATGAGAGAGTATCCTGTCCTCTGCAATGAGGAGAAAGGTTTTTCCATCTGTTTCCCAATTTATCGCTCTTGACATACGTCACTGACTTGCTTGCACAGGACAAACCAAAAAGTTAGGCTACTTTTAAAAAGTAACAGGGATGGATTTTCACCTGTTTGTGTTGATTCATCACTGAAATTCAATAAAATGATAGATACTCTTTGAATTTGGCTTTAGTTCTGATTCATGCTGTTAGATTTCAGTGGAAGAAACTATAGAAAAACAAGAGCAATATCAAGACTGATAATAAAACGTTACAACTTTGGCTCCATCATCCAAATTGACCAGTGCAATTTGCAGAATGACTATCTCCAGAGTTGCAACTGTCTTGTGCAGTTTCTTCATTCATTAATTGAGAATCAGCCTTCATATTAAATGTTTCTTTTGTTAAATGACCCTGTGACTCATTCGGAGATTGCCAGGTATTTATTCTTTTAAAGGAAAACTAATTAGCTGCTCTGTGACTTCATTGTTATATTAATACTTATGAGTCTGAGTCTGGCCCGACCATTAAGATCCAAATCAATGGTTAACTCAAGCTTTTGCCCCTAATGACTCAAAGAGATATGGCTCAATCTGGAGATGCATTTCCAATCAGGGCAGATTTGGTGTTTTGTTTAAAGTTTGAAGATGATTATTGTTGGATGCATGTGCAGTGTGGTCGATGTTTGGTGCCAACAAACAACAGGTCAAAGTTCACTGTGGGTGACCAATCACACTTTCAAAGCTAATTGTCCTTTTCTTCCGAGTGACACCTAATCTAAGAAGTTCAATAAGGAGAAGATGGATCTTACAGCTTCAGAGTTAGTGATAATTAGTGGCTGTTTGTGTGGATATCTCAGCTCCTATCCTGCAAACACTGCTCATGCTGCTGTAATTAAATCCCTCTGCTCAATACGTGCATGTTCTCTCGGTGTTATGGCAGATTTGTGCATGAGAGAACCCTGGTTCCTGTCTGGATCTGGGACAGATATGAAAGCATCTGACCCAGGTTTGGCAGGAAAAAGCCCAGGAGAGATGTGAAGCTTATCATCCCTCGCTCCCTCGCTCGTTTGCATCCCATCTCTCTAGGTTTGAGCCGGTTTTTTTTTGTTTTTTTTTTGGTGTGTGAGTGTGAGCTGCACCAAAAGCATCATCAAAGCTAATTAACCATAACCAGACCAACGGTGGATGAAGCATGAACTCAGCTTTGCGAATCACAACATAATTATCTTGCAGATGACCCACCCTCCAAACCCAAATGATAAAACCTCTTTGTGTGTGTGTGTGTTTCTCTCGCTTTCTCACACACAACCGACTGGGCACACGGCCCGTTATCACACAGCCTAACTGACTTTAGCTGCTTAGGGGAGGAAAATTAGGTGTGGAGGGAAAAGATAGAGGCGGAGAGGGAGTTAAAAAGCCAGTGTGCATGTGAGAGAGCAGATAAACAAAGACAGAGCGAGATGAGAAAACAGCGAGGTGGGCACGCTCATCAGTGCACAGTAACTAAAAGGACAGGGAAGTGAACTCATTAAGAAATGCAAATAAGAAACCGTCGTGTTTAGAGAGAAAATAAGAACCTACAGAGAAAGACATTTGTTTCCATTATTACCAGCCGCAGCAGCAGCAACAGGAGAGTGTTTGCAGCAGAGTGTCAGTCATTTATGTGATGTAACATTTCTGTGAAATGTGCGCAGGCAGCAAATAAGAATAATGACACTTTTAAAATAAATTAACCAGGTGTTAAAAGAAGAAAAGTCTGTGAGGAGGAGAAAATGGTGTGTTTGTGTCGGAGCATTTCGGGGAGCAGTGAACGCAGCACAGACACATCATCACTTCAGCTCAGACTGTGACCTTGTTGGTAAACAGTTGTTTACACATCCAGACGGTTCGGAGCAGCAGTGTCATTTATTCCTTGTTTCTGGCCAATATAAGTCCAACATTAACATTTACTCTCTCTCAGCTCTGTTAAAGGCTTTTCAGCCGCCAAACGCTCCTTCATGGTCACCCGTCAGTTTCTAATTAAAGCACTGCACAACAGAAAGCAAGAGAAATATTGCTGTTTGTGTATCCACTTGTAAGACATTTGAGAGGAAAAGATGTTTTCAATGAGTTTAATTACTTTTTATTTATTGATAAGCTAAAAATGTCTCTACTGTAGATCAACATGTGATGTAAACCTTTGATCTTCCAGAAGTGCAGATCTCAAACCGTTTATACACTTGCTACATGTCAAAATTCATGCTCTTGCACATCACGTAGCCTGTGCAGATTGTTGCTGGTGTCATTTGTAGTCATTTCTGAGCTTCATGAGACAAATACAGAGTTTAAACATTGTGCAAGAGAGGTTGGAAATACAAAAAGGCGTTATAAAGATACCTAAACCTAAACAACAACAGTCATCTTCAGGATCAGGATTAAGTGATAATACAGAAAGTAAATAAGCATTTACAACATAAAAGACACTGATCCATAAAAGTGCTGCAACTCTTTGCTAGTTATTGACTCTTAATGACTCAAAACAGTCTGAAAACAGTGACTGTTAGATTTTAGACTTGTTGGATACTTCTCCGGCGCTCCGGCGCTGTGAGGGTTTTAAATTAGCATTTCATGATGATTCAAAATCAAACATCTGATTAAAAAACAGTGTTAATGTTTTCCTAACAGATTTGGTTTTATATTTCTGTTTGTGGAAAAAGGGGGGGGAGAAAGTCTTATTTCCAAATTTACAGATACAGATCAATGCTAAGGCGTGTTTGATCGCTCAAAAGCTGCTGGTGTACATCCCAAATGTGGCTAATCCACGGTTTGATCATCGTTATTAGCAGCTGAAAGGATGGCGCCCAGAAAACTAAGAGATAAAGTCATGTATAACTTTTCATATAAACAAGAAAAACAACTTACTGAGACAAAACAGAGCATCAAGTCTTTGGTTGCATGTACAAACTAACGAGGACAAATACTTCCAATTAAAACATGGCGGCCATACTTTCTTCTTGCTGATGTCACTTTGTAAAGCGTTATTAAGACGGAGTAACTCCTGTTTCTCCAACGTCCTTCTACATCGACCGCGGCCTCTCGGGGACCATTACACCAAATCTGGTGACGGCAGCTCACAGCCTTTCTCTTCCACATCTTCGCCCGCTTTGCTGGCAACTCTTTTTTTTTTCTTTTTTCTGAGGATGAACCAACCATTAGACAGCAGCAGAGACGGGTGTTAAGGCTGTTTTGGAAAAGAAGCTTGCAACAGCAATGTGGTCCATTTGGGAGACAAATTAAAGGAGTTTATGAAGCTCAGAAGCAGCGCCTATTAAATATACATCAGTTGTTGTTTCTGCTTACAAAACACTTTTTTTTTCTGTTTCTGTTTCTGCCGACAAGACGGCATTGATCTACGGGAGGCACACCGTATGTTGGCGATGTGTCTTTGTGCTGCACTGTTTGCATACAAAAGGACAATTCGGATGCCATTACGGCATGAAGCGCTCTTTTCTCCTGACCCGGCAGAACCAGGCAATTATTTTCTGCCCTCTTACTCACTATAGCACCTTGGATGAGTGCTCTGCAGACAGCAAACATCATTTCTGAGCACCTTTTACCTCCTTTCACAGTCCAGTGATGCTTTCTGCCTTTGTAAATTCACCTTTTTCCTCATTCACCGTGTCGTCACATGCGGCTGCTCGGTCTGGACCCTGTTGGAAATGCATTTCTTTAATGAATGAAAAGAATTAGCAGCAAAAACCCTTTGGTTCGGTGCAGGGGAGGACTCTAGTGTGAGGTTTAATACAATAAAAGTTCATAATAACTGCGTTTGTGGTCTGCGTGACCTGTGTGTCAACTTTCAATGCAGCAGAGAAGTCTGGGAGTCTATTAGATTTACCCTACACACACACACACACACACACACACACACACACGGGGTCCTGACCGAAACGTCTGTATGCGACGACTTGGGAGTTACACACTGCTCTGTTTCCCTCGGTGCATTCAGCACTCTGATGGACAGACTGTGACTAATGCTTTCACTAAATCAATAACGGGGACCGTGGGCATGCTGAAAAGATTAAAAGCAACACATGACAAGAGCTCATGTCTGCAGTTCAGAAAGACTTCCCTTCCTTTTTCTTCCTTTTACGTTCATTTAAATAAGACAAAAATGAACTATCATTGGTTTTAGGGGTTTTTTGGTTGGTTTTTTTTGGTTGCTTTCATCGCAATAACACTAAAAGATGCTGATTTTTATCCGTCACTCTTCACCCGACACCCAATAATCCCCTCCAGCCCCTTGACAGCAGCACTGTTCAGTTGTCAGTGCCTTCACACTTGCAATGGCTATAATCAGCTGTGTCAACTCTGCAGCTGAGAATCAACTGTCTCATTCCTGCAGCCGTCAAATTCTTCCATTCTGCACTTTTCGCACCGAGCTCGTCGTATCTCAAGCTTTTAGTACGGCGGTGGCGGCGGCAGAGAGAGAGAGAGAGAGTATCATCTCCATGAATACAAACAAGGTCTGGTGAGGCTTGTTGTCGACAGCCACTGAACATAAGTGATGTTAAGTCCAGAGGAAGAAGGGTAAGACTCTCCACCAGTGTTAATGATGGCTCACTGTCATTCTGGCTTTAGTGGCTGAGAGGCTGAAGCGGGGGCTTTGATCTGTGCTCTCTGGCTGACAGGCGCGCTGGCTGCCTGGCAAGAGCAGAGGAGTCATGGGAAGACAAAGTCAGATTTATCAGTGAAGGACTGGGGAAGCAGAGGGTGACCCAAACACACACACACACACACACACACTCTCTTTTGCTCTCTGTGTCCTAAATAGTTAAAGAAGACTGTGACCAGTAAACATATTAGAGGGCTGTGGCCTCTGCTACCATGAAATATAATGTCTGCTGCTTGTGGAGTAGAAATCCCAGAAGGCCCGGTCGAGTCCGGTTGTATCCTTGGAACATGGATCTGACCACATATGGCCACTATAATCTAACAGACATACGGCCGCTGCAGTGTTTTGTTTTAGACAGACCGGCCTTCAAAATGCACATTGTGCTTGTTTGTGAAACTCAGCCAAGTGATTTCTGTTTCATCTTCCATCGCTCCGGTTTGGCATCAAACTTTTATCATCGCTCTTTTCAAGCCCTGTGCTTCCATCAGAGACGTTTTTCAGCCAGCTTTATTCTGATGGATGACGGCTGCAGTGTGAGAGAAAACAAAGCGCCACCTGATGAGTCCTCCTTCCTGACGACAGGTGTTGGAAAAGACTAAATGTCATCATCTAATATTGTCACGGGTCCAGACGTTGTTGCGCAGGAGTAACATGTCTCAGCTTCATTATTAACACCAGACTTCAGGAGTTTACACTTGTCTCAGCTGCCTGATAACAAGCCTTTTATCAAAGTTACACTGGACTGAAAGATCGCTATCAAGACTCTCTCTAGAGTCTTATTATGGGATTGCATAATTTGATTCATTTGGCTTTTCAGAGGAAGCTGAACTGACAAATCAAACCAAGACAAGGCGCCACGCCCCTGCAGACACTAAATAACACGGAGCTCACAAATAAATTCAGCTCGTGGGGAAAAACAGAAGCCGTTATTTGCAGAGGATGCCTCGAGTTACGCTGAGGGGATATGAGTGATAACCAACCGCTGAAGGATAAATCGCTTGTAGGGGATGAGAATGAACTGGCAGACAAAGTTTTTCATTCTGAATGAACGGAAACTGACACTTCTATTGTTGTGTTTTCGTTTTTCGGTTTCAATGCACTATAGATATTCAGATAATAAGCCATAAATGTGGGGGGAAAAAAGACATGCACACATCATTAAATCTGCTAAATCTCACATTGGCTCTGCTCTCTGTGTGGAAATAAATCACTGCTATTACTTTGAGCATGTATGATATGTGTGAAATTGCATATAAAACCCCCCTTCCTCTCTCAGGCTGAGGTATTATAGTGTCACTTTTTCTTTTCTTTTTTTTCAAATGATGACTCCAAAGTCACCTCAAAGACGTCTCTGCATGAGATTTCCTTTTGTTTTGTTTTTCCACCAGATAAAGCACAGAAACACACAATAGACCCAAATCTCTGGGCATCAAAAATCTTTTGACAAACACGACAGGTGCGCGATCAGTCATTTATTTTCTCCTTGCGAATTGCACCGACTGTGCAGCATGAAGCATCTGTCCTCGGCATATGTGATGGAGTAATGGGAGCTTAATAGTTCTCAGTCAGGGCTATTGAGGACGGTGAGTCACAGCTGCGGACAGCCACCATCACCTGGCAATTAGAAAGATGGAGCTTTTTCATTGTCGGTATAGGAGCAGGTCCATGACAAGTGATGCATCCTAATTGAATACAATGAACTAATTTGATTTGAATGGCATGCCGGCGACGGTGGCGGCGGACACTTGTGATTGGATCCTTTCAGTCGCTGGTGGAGGAGTTTGTAGGAGCTGAGACTTTCTTTCTCTACAATACAAACTACAAACTTGTTCTGATGACACATTATGGCTTTGTGCACAGTGAATTTCCGGTGACAACTAATTCTCAAATCCTTCACATACAGTATTGCACCTGTGGAGCCTTTAGCAGTGATTTCTCGACACTCGCACTGAAAAACCACACAGTAAATCCAGACAACATAATTAATCAGACGCTTTTTTATTACACAGCCGAGAGTGAGGAATGAATGAAATCGGGTCCAACGCTGCTATTGTTTATACGGCTGTCTGTCTTTTTTTTTTTTTTTTTTTCTTTTTACACCGACTGTGGGGCCAGTCAGCGTCTTGTAGTGAGTGATGCATGACTTAGTTCACTCCTCAGAGTGGATGTGAGATTGTGTTTGCCTATTCTGAGCGCACAGTGCTATTTCAGCTCTGGCAGCCAGCCCCCAGCGCAGGATGGGATGATTGGGCAAAGATGGTCCTATGTGGTACAGCAAAGCTGGAGATGTGTGAAAAGTGTGTGGGTGAGATGACTGGATTTGATTATGGAGCTACCAACGCCCGGAGGGAAAATAGATAATGGATGAGTGAAAAAATGTGTGTGTGTGAGCCTGAGTGTGTGTGTGTGTGTGTGTCAGTGGATAACTTGTTCTCCTGGCTGCATTCATAAGGATGTGATTGCATTCGTGATGGTTTAGGGCAATTATTGTTGTGGACTTGAATTCAAACAAATGACTGTGAGCATAGCTGCATATACATTTCCCTGTCAGCTCTCAAAACAACTTAGTTCCCTAGTCAAGGTATTACTGCAGTGATGGCACTTTTTTATTTATTTTTTATCCTCATAATATTGGCTGAGATCCCTTTAAATGTATTTTTCTTTTCTCTAACGCTGAATAAGTTATTAGGAACTTCTGAAGTGTCGTTTGTCTTATTTTGGAGCTTCTGCAATTTACGTTGGGATTCTTCTGCAGATTTTTTTTTTTTTTTTAGTCACGCTGCGCCACAATATTGCAAAAATAATTGGAGAGATTGCCGTGAACTTTTATACATAACACTTATAGTAAATTACAAACTGGGCAAAACAAGCAGTAGCCTCCGGGCCCTGGATCCCACAGGGAGGAAGATTTACTTACATAATTGGATTAATCGTAGACTTTGTTGGCTGGATGTCAAATATAACAGGTCCCAGTTGGTCCCGACCTGGAAACAGTGAAAAACATGTTACAGTTTGACCAACAATCCCAAAATAATGAGTTCATTAATACAGAAACAAACAAATGTTCACAGCTGAAAAGTCCATGTCTACTTTGAAACACATTAAAGCTTCTAAATACTTTTCTTAAACTACAAGTAGATGGCGATGAGACAGGGAGAGAACGTTTTTTGGACTGAGACCATGCAGATCACTGCTTGAGTCTAGAGCTGAAGTTAACATAAACACAGTGTCAGCAGGACCAGCTCGTTACAGCTCGGATGCTGTCACGGTGACAGGATTTATATTTCAGTGGAGGGACGTAAAAAAATACAAGAAACAATTTTAATTGGATGCAAAACTAGGACCGCCCTCGAGTGCAGGATGAGTCATCAAACGTCAGAAATCATTTTCCAGGAAGAGAAAACACATTGATTTTAAACTTTCTGACATGAATTTGGCAAATATCAACAGATAAATGGACAATTAAGATGTGGATATAGAATAAAAGCTGGAAAATACATATTCTCATGTTATTGGGTCTTTAAAAGTATGCATTTAATAATATTTAATAATATGCGTCCTGACAGATTCTGGTACCTGACATCCCATCTTTACATTCCACCAAATCGGAGTTCTCTAACGACGGCGCTGGTGGCCAGCTGTGTGCCTGCAGGCTGAGATTTGACATTATTCCAGCCTCCTCGCATATTGTGCATGCCACAGTCTTTTTTTTTTTTCTTCCTTGTGATAGCTGGAGAAGCTCATTAGCCAAAGGAACATGTCTTAGGGGCAGGCAGAGGAGGAACATCCGACTGTGAGATCCTCACTCTGTGACCCACTTCACTGAAACAATCACACATTTCACACTGACCTACTTTGAAGCAGTTTTTCAAAAGTTTTTTTTTTTTTTCCCCTCCCAGGATATTATTTTTTACAGTATAGGCTTGCTTTCATTTCCATTTTGCTTTTAATCTTCAGATCTTTGCAGCATTCACTCCCCTCCTGTGCAGATAGAAAAGGCCTGTTCTCACTTTCCCTGCTTCACCTGACAGTTTTAAAACTAAACAATGCATCACAGTTTGCAGGCAACAAGAATAAAAAACGACTACACATATAAACAATCGATCACCCACAGGTTAGCGGGGTCTTAAACCCGTACACTACGCACTGCTGCCCGTGACCTGACCTCTGTTGACTTGGGGCTACGGTGGTCATGGTCCATGCATGCTGTTAAGGGAATTTTTTTTTCCGCCCCTGAACCTGCAGCTTCTGTGCCAGGGCTGCAAACTCGCTGTATCTGTCTGACAGGCTGAGCAGGAATCTCCCCAGAGGAAATCCTGGCCTGAATAATTCAACAGCTGGTGGGAAAAACGATCCTGCTCGGTTCTGCCATTGATCCGACGCTGCAGCTCCTGCCAGCACCCCGGGTTTGGAACGAGGTGATTGAGGCGATGAAGTCGAGCTTTTATTTGTGAATTGCCATAGCTTGCGGTTTTTGTTATTATGGGTGTAACATGGATGCGAGAACATAATTTGTAAACAAGTTATTATGAATTTTCAAAGGTAGATGTTTATATCAAAGAACTCTTATTAGTGAAGTAATAAGAAAACAAGAGCGTGATAAGATGAGAGACAGTGATGAAGCTCTAATGAAACATCATCCAGCTTTAATAAAACTCTCCGTGTGCGTTATGAAATCCTCCCCTCCCTCTCTCCTTCCTTTTCCTCCACATTTCCCTCTTTCTTCCTGTTTCAGCTCCTCTGCTTCTCTCCTTGTTCTTCCCTCATTAACCACTACTCTTCCTCCGTCATCCACCTCTCCTTTCCTTTCCTTTTCATTTCATTTCATCTCATCTCACCGCCGGTGTCTTTTCATTCAGGAGGTGTGAGCAGAGCCTCCACGCTGCATCCCATCCATCCCTCCTTAAATGTCCTTGAGGAAAACATTCAGCCTGTTTCTACAGTGTATTCTCAAAATATCAGGCTTTTAGGAGATAAAAAATAATGGATTTTCTTTCTTAAAACTTATTTATTTATTTATTTTTAGCCAAATGCATCTGTAATGCGTTTGTTAGACCGAGGATATAACCAATACTGGAGCATCAAGGTGTTTGGTTGTGCTTTGCATTGACATTTCAGGTGTTTTTTTTCCTAATATTGAAGCTGTTGTACATTTTGTACTTCTGTTTTTTACCTCAACGCCCCAGAAGTAATAACACAAAATGAACCCATTAGGTTTTGTTCTGAGGCTTTTGAGGAATGGGAGCTGTCATCTCCTTCACCTCGGTCACACACACATCACGTCTCCTCCTGTGACTGCTTCACAATAACAACAGCCACGCAAACCTGTGTTTTGCCTTTGAGACTGCAGCAGGAAATGAGTGGGTTGTATTAGCAGTGGAGATATGATGGGAGGAAAATGAGCAGTAAACAGGGAAACCTGAGAAAACCATGCAGGCATCATTTAGCTTTAGCTTTATCACATCAGCGCTCAGTGATCACAGTTTGGACCACATCTAAAGTTTATGTGATCATCACGTCCATCATGGAGATAAAATCTGTCCATAAGGAAACACATAAAACCACAGAGAGTAAGTGTCTCCATGGCCACAAGGTGAAACAATACCAGGCTGTCATGGCTGGTAACCATAGTGTTGTCACATCTTCATTTGTACAGAAACATGCCTATTTGCGTTTTTCACTTTGCAACATGAAATGATGATTTTACATAATGAGAATCTTTTAACAAACTTATTTTCTTTTGCAACATTTTGCTCTCATGGATGTTGTGCATTCAGTTGCCACACCTTATACAGTCTAATGCAATTAATTACATGTGCTATACATTTCATCAAGGTTATTGTGTTTATTCAACAATGTGTCTATTACTGAAGGCAAACTTAGTGGAGCTCTGACACTGTAGGCTATTTATACTGTTTCAGCTGTAAGGTGTTTGTGTTTAGGTCTCTGTTGTCACATGCAGGAGTGGGATACAGCATTAGAAACACCTGAGCAGCACAATGTAATCTTGTATAACACTATTAGCAACGACTTTAATAATAAACACAGGCGATCAAACAAGAAAATGCACAGATTTATAACAGGTTTATGCTCTGGACTGCACAAAAAAACAACAACAACCTAAACTTTACTTCAGTACAAACCTGCAGAACACTCTGCAAAAAGCTGTTTTCCTCCATTTCAATTGTATCTATTATTGACTCGGTGATTATGCAGGTGATAAAAACCCACTTCTGTTTTCTTATTTTCTCCAGGCACACACACACACACACACACACACACAGATTCATACACACCTTCGCCGGATTCTGCTGTGCTGCATTGTGTGCAAGTAAGAGAGGTCACAGAGCCTGCTCTCCATGAATACAGTAATATGGACTTGTTCTCCACCCACAATCTGTCCTCCTTGCACCAGAATAATACACCCACCCTCGATGTCGACCTCTCACCCTGGATGCACACATAAATTTCACAGTCTTTTCTTGGATGTAAATTTCCCAGAGACTCAAGAAAACACAGTGCTGTACTGTAGTGCTGCAAACAATGTTCGAATGTGCGCTGGCTGTAATGTAGTGGTGATAGTGTTGTTGCGTCGGCCGGAGGCGTCTGTCAGCTTCTTCAGCAGCCTGTGGCGGGATATGATGTCTAAACAGGCAGGATTTAATATAAATACAGCATATGAAACGCATCCTCTGGATTTATTATTTCACAGGTGTGCAGCAGTATTATAGACGAGCCTTCAGTCAAGTTAGAAACCTATCAGCTGCTTGAGTTTCTGCACTTATTAGCCCGTGGCAGCCCTATTTATGCTGACTTGTTCTCTTTCTTCCCCCAAGTCGAGAATCCCATCAGCTCAATTTGCATGTCTTGAAACGGCTGCTCAAAAAGAAAAAAGGGAAGAGACACTCATCCCTAGACATTTATCATCCTTTTCTCAGCCCTGCAACTCATGGCAATAGAGAGTTGGAGAGCTGAGGAACCTCCAGCAGGTTAGCGGGAAAGAAGCTGTCTAATTATTGTGCTGCGTGTCAGATCTCTGTAAATAAAGTCGGCAGCCATGTATGTGAGTCTGTCTGAGAACAGGCGCTTGTTTCTTCTCCCTGTGCAGGAGGAAACTCCGTTATACTCGGTCTATTTCTGATCTAATCTCGGAGGACTTCATTTTTGCTCCTTCTCGCTCTCTCTCCTTCCAACACCACACACACACGCAGACACACACGCACGCACACACTTTTTCTTCCTCGTCTTCTTTTCTTGTTCTTACATTTGATTTTCTCTTACATTCCCGCTCTCTTGATTTCGCAAATTCCCCCGTGCACACCGACACCCCCTCTCCTACCCCACCCTTCCCAAAAAAAACCTGCCCCCGCTGCCTCTGCATGTCTTAGATCTTTTCATAACCTCATTTACATAAGGGAAGTTGTGTTTCAGGAAGTTAGTTTGAAACCCCCTTTAGTATTGCCAATCCCTTTGAAATGTATTATGTAACACCTAATGCAAATCTGGTGACACATTTTAAATATTTCATGTCATCGCTGTAGTTTTATGATAACCCTGGTGAGGAGAAGCTGAGTTTTGTTCTTAACGGCGTATTTAGAACTAACTCACATCTAATTGAAAAAAAAGAAGCTGATTCTTTTTTCATCATCCTGCTGAAATGTTGGAACAATTTTTTCGATTCATCAAATATTTTCAAAGTGTCTTTTTTTCATCTTCTGGATTTGCTCTACAAAATGCATTGACCTCATATTATTAGAGGTTTCTTTCAAGCTCAACTCCTGTTCACAGAGATGTACGACTTTGTGCGGAGAAGCACCAGGAGATTTCATTGTTAGCATAAGAGAGCTGTATTTTACACTAACTACAAGAGTCCCACACATATTCTCTTTTAAAAACCGAGCATGAGCGTCTTCGTTTGGTGAAATCTTGAGTGAACTTTACTTCCACATTCAGGGCAGAGCCGTTGCTGTCTGGGGGCTGAGTGAGTAGGAGGGCATTACACCAGACTCGGGGTAATAAAGCACTCGCTTTGATGAGGTTTTGTTTCAGCAGACCTAGTTGTTGGTGCAGACAGGTTGAGCTCCTGCTGCTGCTGCCGGCTCAGTGTTGGCGTTTGAAGCTTCAGTTAATGCAGCCTTTGTGCCATGGCTTTGCTCTACTCCCTGGGTGAGTGTCCTTAAATGCATCTCTGTTATATGTCTATACAGGTGTGGCAAAATAACACACTGAGTCAGGTCACATTAGCTGTAGGTGCGAAATGGGCACTACTTTCAATTCTATTTCACAGAAATTATTACAAACTCTATTCAATTCCAGTAGTTTCTTTCTCCTGACAACACTTCCTGGTGTTAATTTCACATTAACAGCCTGTGTGAATTACTGATTAGCATGTGCAAGACTTGAAACCCAGAAGAAATGTTGATTTTTTTGCAATTTGAGAAATAGTCATTATACCGAATTTATCAAGGCAACAGGTGAACATTGAGGAAGTTTTGAATTTGATGTAAGTGGGCAAAATGTGGGGGGAACTCAGGACTAAAGAGCTGTAAACGTGTGCATATTAAAGAGGAACTATGCAAGTTTTTTTTTAACCGTAATTAAAGCAGAAGTAAGCGATCCGGTCGTTTTCGCTAATGCTGCGTTCCAGGCAGGCTTTTGAAATCGTAAATTACAGCTTCAGGTCACAACTTACGACTTTGTAGCGTTCCAGGTAACCCACTCGTGTTTCTCCGACCTGTTTTACCGGTGAAAGTCACTATAACAGCCACTCGTAATTTGAACTCGTACCAGATCGAACTGGTACCACTTCACGGTCGGAAAAATACGAGTTTCCTTGAACGCACCATAACAGTCCTCGTCCCTACGTCGCCACATTCACGGCGTTCCTTGGCTGCACACACAGCCCTGCATGCCGTTCTCTCTCCTCATTGGATAAAAACTGTAGGATACGATAAATGTTTTCTCCTCGGCTCAGAGCAGAGCAGAGTGACTGACAGACCCGTGTTTTGGTCCAAACACTCTATGTAAGTGATTGCTGTCGGAAGATATAACTATTTAAGACTTATATTAACACAAATATATCACTTACTTCTGCTTTAAACATCTTTGGAGTAATTGTGATGGTTTAATGACTTGTTACAGGGAGAATAGAGGCTCTCTGCCGTCCACGTAGTGTCTCTTTGGCCGAAAACCAACCGACCCGCTGTCCCAGCTCTTGTACCGCTAGCACCACTACACAAAGACACTGCATAATCCATATATACTCTTGTTTATGACAGATAAGACTACACACATTGTAAAACATAAATGATATAAGAACGAGGGAGGAGGATTAGCAAAACAGAAAAAAAAGTGACTGTATTTGCATGGTTCCCCTTTAAAATGTCAGATTTTCTCTGAATACTTTGCATGTGTGGAAAACAACAGCAGAAGACAACAGCACCTTAACTGAATAAAACAGATAAAAGCAAAACCAGCACAAACTTCAGAGAGAATAAAACATCATTCGGAAATGGCTCCAACAGAAGTGCTACATTTATAAAGGGAGTGTTTGTGGCGAGGCAGATATTCACAGCATCTTTAATCAGACACGCTCTGTGTGTGTCTGAAGGTTTCCCCCCTCTTTTATTTTATTTTTTATTTCTACACAGCATTTAAACGTTACAAACGGCTGCTCCTCCATTATAACTGCAGGTTATCTATGAAAGGAGGAGGTCTCAGATCTAACAGATGGGATCTAAATCAACATTTATAAATTAACACCTCTCTGCTATCTGCAGGCAGAGAGAGAGAGGGAAGTTGGCTGGTTCCCTTCAAATCAGCTTCAGCTTATAATGACAATTATTCAGCTGTGCTTTTTATTCACAAAGTCATGTCATTCATTGTTGTGCTTCCTGACTATAAATACCAAACTCTACAGATAAAATGAACTGCCATGAAATTGGTTCAGAGACTGCAAGGGAAGATCTGCATCCTCTAAAATGTCAAAAAAGGTCAAATACTGTATGTTCTTGTGTTTACATTTCATTCGTGTTTGCATTCTACTTGACAAGTTCGTGATTTCCTTCCTATATGTTCCTGTAATGCTCAGTGCATTCAACCTGTTGAAGCTCAGTGTCCATGGTCTTCAATAGGGCGGCAGAGAATAGTTATCTTCACTGCAGCAAAACTATAAGGTCCTTGGATAAATGCTGCAATTTGGTCAGTGTCTCTGGGAGTGAATGGAGCAGTGGTTGCAGCCTGGACGCTGGGTTTCTGCATGATGATTGGATGATCTGTCTAAAGGCTGAATTCGTTGTTGATTGACAGCTATTTTTCAGCAGTGCATTTAGTCCCATTGTGGATTTTGCATGTGAAGTTGAGAGACAAACTGCAGCCTAGTATCTGCAATTTCTATTATACATATCATACACTGTAAATAAAACATAGTTATAGAATATCCTTGTTTCAGTTTAACATAATTCTCACTTCCTTGTTTGAGTTTAATAGTCTCGTTAGTCCGTTAATTTATTCATTCATACTGCAGGCTACAGGTCATGGATATAATGGCAGACAATGCTAATATTGTCAACCTGCTTTTGGTGAGGCCATTTGATCATCTTTCTTATGAGGACAAACAGCAGTAAATTGGTTTACTAAATGTACTTTTGTAATTTATGCCACTAGAGGCATCAAACAGTTTGGTGAGAAGAAGTTTTGTAGTGTTGGACGTGAGGAGAAAAAGCATGCAGTCAAATTTAGTGAAGCAGCAGGTCACTTACAACTTCCTCCTGCAAATGCAGGACGGAGTGGACGGCTCCTCAGTCCATGAGTTTCATGTCTCAGATGTCTCATGTTTAATGCCGTTAAAATCATCGAGAGGACAACTGCTTGTTTGATTAGCACTGGTTACTATTTACTATTGCATTTTTCCGATTCGGAGGTCGGTTTTCCTGTTCCAAGTGCAATTTAACGCAGCAAGCGCAACTTGGATCAAAACAATAACAGATCATGCATTTGCCCCACGGAAACTTGGCTAATTTTTTGGTAAATTTAATTGCTTTAATGGCATCAAATGCTTGTTTATTCACTGGAAGGAGAAAATGGCCCCTTCACAGCCAATAATCTTTATCTTGATGCAGTTGTAATCACAGTTTTGTGCATTTGTTGTTTGATTTTATGAAAGTCTCAAAGGACTTTAATTATAGAGCTTCCTTTGTAAACACTATAATTCATTCGATCTTTACAACGCGTCCATCTTGTGTTAGTGAGACCATGAAATGCACCCATCGAACTTTCCTACATCATATTTTGTAAGAGCCTGAGCAGCTGCAGCAGGAGGAAGAAGAAGAAGAAGATGGGATCAGGGGGTGTTTGTCTCACCAAATTACTGTGGTAGCTTGTTGTGGGTATAATCTTACTGCATCACCATAGTAACATGGGTTGCTCATCTATCATGTTCTGGAATAAATTGTGTTTATGTCATTGTAAAAGTATGAAAAAAACAAACCCAAAACCCCTCATCTTCCTCACCAATTATGTCTCTGAAAAGACGGCAGCACCATTGCACCACCGAGGCTCAGAAAAAAGGAGGATGGAGTCGTATTTTTGTGTTTAATTCAGACACTGAGACAAATGTTACACATAAAACAGCTTTGTTTACGCATTGTGGCAGAGCCAGTTGGAGATATACTATCAGATATAAACTGTATGTGCTGCATGTGGCATTTACTGCTCATCTACACACTCTGAGCTGCAGCATTAGGGTCACAAACAAACACTGAGTTAATCAAAAGTGTAAACATGTGCTTTAATAAAGCTCAACGGTGCAGAGATTAAACCGTTTTTCTGTCACAGTCAAACCCTCTGCAGGTTTTTGTTTGTTTGCTGTGGATTTGAACCTGTGACCGCTGCCATGTAACTGCGTGACTGGGATGGAGCGATTTTAAACAGGGCGGCTGCAGGTCACGTCTAAAAATATATGTGTTGACTGAGTGAATGTTGGAAAATAAAAGAGCAGTGTCACAGGGATGAAAGCAATTTGAGGCTACGTTTAACATGAGAGATAATGGAAAGACCATTAGAGGGATAATACACAGCCAACAGATAAACAGGAGGTGGAAACAACAGAGACAGAGGAGGAGGAGGAGAAGGAGGAGGAGGAGAAGGCGACATACTGTACACAACATGGACCGGTTCATTTTAGACCAGTGTGCAGGAAACAACCAAAAAAAACAGGAACTACATTAGGAAAAGAGAGAAAGACTGAGACAGAAATGAAACTGCTGGATGTTTGCGTAGGTGAGTGATCATGTGTGCACACAGCAAACACACACACAGAGCTGATAAATGTAAACGTTAAATGTCAAATTTGAAGAGGCTGCTTCTGCTGTTCAGGACACAAAGCTCAGCGTCATGACTCAGGGGAACTAAATGCAAGTTTGGTCGTTTTTTATTCTCTATGGAGCTCCCCCTACAGTTTGGGAGTGCATTATGTAACAATACTGTCGTAAAAACGCGGACTTAAAGTGGATGTCCATGCAAAGCTAAATTTTACTGCGTGGACTCCACATATGCACACAGTGGCCACACAACAGTCTGCACCATGACAGAAAGTGTAAACAGTGCGCAAAGATTGTGGGAAATGTTGGAAATTCACATGAGATAAAAAGGAAAGTGGTACACGGTTCGACTATGATAGACTTTACAACTGCAGTGAACGTGAATTTTTGCATGTTAATTGTTCATTAAATATATCGACACGGTGAATATCGAATATCGATACGGTATCGTCAAATAAAATATCGCGATATTTAAGTGTATCGATTTTTTTTACACCCCTAGTGTCTACCAAGGTGGGTAACGTTAATGAGAGATTGCGGATTACCGGGTGTGTTTGTGTTGTTGTGCCGTAAAGCAGACCATGTTTGTTGTGATGCGAGGGGTCGGAGGTCAGACCCTAGATGAGAGGCAGAGAGCCTCCATTCTCCCTATAACAAGTCATTTTAATGTAATTTTTAATGAAGGTAAAAGTCTTGCATAGTGCCCCTGTAAGAGGGATCAGGAATGGTGATGCACAGTTTTAATTTGCAGCTTTTGGTACTTAACTTGCACTAGAGGAACATTTTAAAACTATTTTAACTTTAATATATTGCTGATTTAAATCCTGCAGCTCCTACTTTGATTTTGTGCATGAAGAGGAGGTGACTGTTTAATAATTACTGCCAGGACTCATTTTGAGAGACAAATCCCAAAATAAATTTAGATATTTGCATTATTGCTGTGTGTCATCTGCTCCGACACAGACTCATACAGGTGGGTGGGTGGTTTTCAAAAACCCTTTGACATTTACTTGTTTGCACAAATGTGATTTTGTTTCATAAGAGAAAAAAAAGAAAGAAGTAAAGACGTGTGAGGCCAAACCTCCACACTCTGATTTCTACTAATTGGTAATGACAGGCTACAGAGATGTAAATACAATGGGAGGCACAGTCAACCAACAACGAAAACTGAAAACCAAAAATAGAACAGATTAAAGGTCAGGCCCAACACTGTCTTTATTAGGATTCATGTAACCAATCATTTTTAGACAATGTGAGAAAAATAGCAGCCACCTCTGCAGGAAACAGGAAACGGAGGCAGCGTCCATGTTGTCGGAGAGAAAGTTTCTGGCAGCGACTCACGCTCCAAACCAGTATTAATTACTTTGATAATGAAAAACTGGAAAGAAAGAATAATTACGAGATAACAACCTTTTCTTTTTCTGAGTTACAATTACATAAGCAGAGCTGAAGTTAGTCAACTCGTCTCTGAAACTCTTTCTTCAGTGGGTCTTTATGAAAAGCTGAAGTGTCGTTTTTCAGCACCTGCACTGAGAATCTGAAACCTAAAGTGATTTTAACAAACAATAATTTGTGGGCTTTGAGAGAAAACGACACGACATGGCAGCTGGATACTGATGCTGCATTTATGTGAAACACATGGGAAGTCGTGTTCATGGTATGTTTGGAGCTCAAGTGATTAAGTTGTGAGGAAACCGCCTGCAGCTTTTTGTGCAGGGAGAAGCCTCTTGTGGGTTCCGTACAAAATAGGATTCATTATGTGTTTTCAGCCTGATGCTCAGGAGCTCAGGTACCACAGAGCTGCCATCTGAAATTTGACCAAACTCAACTTTTATTTTGAAAAATCTGGATCAAATCTTGGCATTTTACCAGCGACTCTTCACACCTCCAGTACAGTACAGTGCTGCTGATCAATGACCTACTGTATTAGTCGCATGGTTTCAGAGACGGTGATACAGCACTTCCCAGCAGCATTCATCATGAAACGCTGCCAAGACAAATTTACTTGAGGATTCGTATTGAAACAAAAACAATGGAGGAGAAATGAACAGGGATTTCTGCATCACATTGTTTTCCGGATGGACGGGATCCAAACGTAACTGAACATATATTTGGATAAGGGCTGAATAAATTAAACTGAACAAAACATCCAATTATTAGAAACAATACTTTCCTGGAACATTTGTTTTTTTTTGCGTACAAGCACGATGAACTGAAAACAGCGAGTTTCTTTCTGCTGGAGTCGTTGCAGCTTTGTAAAAATTTCTGATTAGGATGAAAATGACTTTTAAAGTCAGTGTGAAAGTCTGCGTACTAATTTGTTCATTTAATTATCTTGCTTGTGTAGTAGTCCTATACCAATTCCATTATTATTCTTTTTTAATTTAGATCAAACTGGAATGAAAAGTTGTATTTGACTTTGCTGGAGCTGTTTCGACCGTGACACAACATGAGCTGATGTTGTTTTTGTGACTTTGAACATACGAGGAAAAAACGCAAGGTCTCGGTGTGACATGTTATTTCCTCTTTTTTTAATCAACGTCTTCTCACCTTGCTCTTGAAAACTGTGAAAGAAGGAGAACAGAAAAGATCAAAACAGATTGAAGGACAGGTGAAGATTCATGACAATAACAACAACTGCAGAAGAAAATGAAAGAAAAAAATGAAACAGAAAGCAGAAGCATGAGGGGCCTGCAGGCTTTTGGCATTTTGAGTGAGGGCTCTCATGTCGCTGTAGTGACCAAGCGAGTAAAAGAAGAAAACAAGCAGGGTAATAGTGTTGGGCACACACCGGGCCCCTGGCAGGCGTTATGAAAAGGTCAAGCAAGCATGATGGAGGTGTAACATGAGCACTCAAAGTCACAGCCAGGGGTCGAGAGATTAAGGAAAAACAGATTCATAAGAATTGTGTTATAGTACAACAGACAGCGAAAGACAGAGCAGAGGAGACGAGAGAGCCAAGAAAAAAAAAAACATGAAAGAGAGAGAAAGAGTTTGCTGTCAATCTCTGTTTTCATGTGTGATGGCAGGAGGCCAGACACAGAGAGTGTGAAACACATGTCAGGTGAAAGACGAGTGGAAATCCTCTCAGAGGAAGAAGTGGAACAACAATGTGATCTGAAGGAAGGTGGTTGTGTCTCATAAAGCAGCTTTGGTTTGACACAGCTTTTGCTTTGTTGACTGGATCAGACGAGATTCATTCTGTATCGACTGGTTTTCACTCATGGAGAGTTGTTGGGTTTGGGTTGAGTTACACAGTTATACAGTATGTTACCATATGTACAGTCAGTGTGTGACATATAAGTTAAACTGTATTTGGGTCTACTTTATTAGAATTGTGCTTATTCATGTAAAATAAAGGAAGGACGAAAGGGAGGGAAGGAAGGAAATTAGGAAGGATAAAGGGATAGATGAAAGAAAGGAAGGAAGGACAAAGGGAAAGATGGAAGGAAGGATAAAGGGATAGAAGGAAGGAAGGTAGGAAGGAAGGACAAAGGGAAGGACGGAAGTTAGGAAGGATAAGGGGATAGATGAAAGAAAGGAAGGAAGGACAAAGGGAAAGAAGGAAGGAAGGAAGTTAGGAGGGATAAAGGGATAGATGAAAGAAAGGAAGGAAGGACAAGGGGAAAGAAGGAAGGAAGGATAAAGGGATAGAAGGAAGGAAGGACAAAGGGATAGAAGGAAGGAAGGAAGGACAAAGGGAAAAAGGAAGGAAAGACAGATGGAGGGATGGAACAGATTGGGTCAAAAAATTAGGAAGAAGTAAGGATGAACGGAAGGAAGGGAGGGAGGGAGGCAAAAAGAACTGTGGAAAGAAGGAAGGGAAAAAGGAAGGAAAGAAAGATGGAGAGAGCGAACCGATTCGTTCAAGGAAGGAAGAAGAAAGAAGGAAGAAGAAAGGGAAAAGGAAGGAAAGAAAGATGGAGGGATGCAGGGAACAGACCAGGTTAACTGGATCAAAAGAGGAAAGAAGAAGAGGTAAGGGAAGGAAGGAAGGAAGGAAGGAAGGAAGGAAGGAAGGAAGGAAGGAAGGAAGGAAGGAAGGAAGGAAGGAAGGAAGGAAGGAAGGAAGGAAGGAAGGAAGGAAGGAAGGAAGGAAGGAAGGAAGGATGAACAGATCGGAAGGACAACAGGAGGGTTAAATAAATAAATAAAACATCATGCAGAGGAGAACTGATGTTCTGAGGGCAAAACACAGTCCTACCAAATATTGATTAAAACTTCAAACTATGCATCTCCTTGTTTGTTTCAATGCCCCAAACCTTTGATGCACTGCATTAGCGTTTATGGCATTAAATGAGCAGCTTATTCTAGGATTCATCCGTCTAAAAGAAACACATAAAGTGCCTGTAGTGAAAACAAAAAGGCACTACCTGCCGCCATTTGTCGATTAAACAGCAGTCAACCTTAATTTCCTGCTTCTCACTGCACAGTGTCACTTTAGTGGACTGTCTCTTCTCAGGATTTTTGTCAATATATATGGTTGTGGATTGTCTAGTGGCATGTTATGTGTTTGTAATACAGACTGGAAATCATTTTATCTTCTGGGACAATACAGATTAAGATACCCTCTAAAAAACTGTATATGGGCTTATATCTCATATGGGTCACCGTTGTAACCTCTTTGTAACTCGTTGAAATACGGATAATGTTGAAGGAATATTTCAGGAGATGTTCCGCCACTGGACATCAGAAAGACGTTGGACTCTGACCTTTAAACTCTAAACTTTAAATATTCATTAGATTCTAGTTGGAAATGTAAATCAGTTTCCTCCAAGATTTTAAATTTAGTGTTGAAGAGTAAAATCTTCCACTTCATGCTCCAAAGACAGAAAATCTATTAACAGCCACGTCATCGCTCTTAGAAAGTCAAACTCAACACAACATCTAAAATAAAAAACCTGTAAATCCTCTTAATGATGGCTGCATTAAGAAAACCGACTGGTTGATCCAACACAGAAATGTTGAAGTAAAAAAAAAGAAAAAAAGAAGCAGTTAAGAGAACATCACAGAGTGACCCCTCTCTGCAGCATGTTTCATCCTTAACACAGACACACTTCAAAGGAAATGAACACTTGACTGTCAAAAGTCAAAAAGTGATTAACTTCTCTGTGGCGTTTCAGATAAAAGACTCTTGTACATCTGAGTCTGACGGGGAATTTCAATGACTATCCAAAGAAGGGGAAGAGAGACACAATGAGAGGTTGACTATGTTTTGACACTAATGGCTTCCACATGTAAATTAAACATCAAAAACATGTCGGTTTCACAAAGAAATATCTAATTTCTCAACTGTGTTTTAACTAATGTGTTGTAAACAGCAATGAAGACTGTAAAAAAAAATCATGTGTAAAATACATGAATAGAAATGGATCCAGAAAAACAATGTATGCAGATGATATCCTTCTATGATTGCATGGTTGAGGTTATTACTGTATCTTTTCCTGCGTGAAGCACATTTTAACATGGAGGAAATCATCTCAGAAAAGACTGACAGAGACTGGAGGGTGGAGCGGGACAAGAGAGAGACCCTTGACAATGACCTTTCTGGGTTTTTCTTTGTCCTCGCAGTGCACAAGCTTATAATTTCCTGCTTCCAGCCTTTCATGAAAATCAATGCTGCAGGCGCTAATCATCTGAGTTCAGAGGATTCTTTTAAAAAATGTGATCTGTAATAAGAGACCAGCTGAAATTATGACATAACAGACAATACCTGTTGTAAATGGGAAGCTTATTGGCAGAATCAGTGGTAGAACTTAAACTTTAAGCAAACTGACAGATGAAATCTTGTACAAAAAATTTTTATCTTTCTGGATGCTGTTGCAAACCGGGGGTGACAGGAAGTAGTTTGGAGAGCAGAGAATGAGATAAGCATTCAGTCTGCCGTTGTATGAAATACCAAACCCAACTATTTCTGTGCTGTGAATGTATGAATGAATGAATGGATGCCTATGCAGAAAATACAGTGTATTGATGCATCATCCAGACACTCATGTGGTTTCACGTGTGAGTGCTCTGCAGAACGTGATGTTTGCTATAATTTATCTCCAACCACACACTAAAACTACCTTTAAGTAGCACATGGAGTCATTGATTAAAACCACAAACACATGAGTGTATTGATTTGAACTTCCCATGCATGTGTATCGACAACATGTTGTAGTCATCAATGTCTTTTGTAAAGTGTTTGACTGTTTTAACATGGAAGTCCAGTGTAAACACAGTAGTCTGAACCATAAAGATGGACACAGCTTCTGTGATGTCACCTAAATGTTTATAAGGGGTGGTTTTGAGACTGGACTGCTCTGGAGTTGTGTTTGTGGAGTTAAAGGAATAGTTCACCCTAAAATGAAATTCAGTCATTATTGACTCACCCTCATGCTGATGAATACTCATATTTTTTTTATTCCTCAAAGTGCATCTGGAGACCCGGGATGCTGGTTCGTAGTCCAACGAAATCCTTATATGAGACTCAATAGCGCCAAAAACAAAAAGGTCCATAAAACTACATGAAAACCTTGTAATCTTCCTCCATGCGCCTTGTCCGTGCAATCCAAGTGTCCTGAAGGGATAAAATCCAGAGTTTACTGGAAACAACTTTGTTTAGACTTAGAATTTACACTTGGACTGCTGTGGACGAGCAGTATGGAGGAAGATTAGAGGGTACAAACCGGCCTCCTGGGTCTCCAGATGCACTTTGAGGAATGAAAAACTACTCTGGAGTATTCATCAACATGAGGGTGAATTTCGTTTTTTGGTGAACTATTCCATTAAGACTGAATTTGTGGCACCCATGCACACACCCATCTGTCAATCAAAGCAAAATCATGCCAAAGAGAGACCAGAACAGTCTTTTGCACCAGGCTGCAAACGCGTACATTTGGACATTTTAACATGGGTGTCAATGGGGATTGATTCGCTTTTAGAGCCACTTGTGCTCTGGCTTCATTTTTTGCTGCTTGGTCTTGACTCTTCAACAACAACAACAACTAACAACACAATGTTTACTGGAAAGTTTCCAAACTTTTTTTTTCTTGTTTCTCTGCAGTGGGATAGAGCTCAGCTTGTGTGTGGCTGTGTATTTCTGTCCAAACCCCCACCATCGTTTTAACTGGCAGCCGCTGTCAATCAAACATAGACACGTTCCTCCAGCTGGGGGGCAAATTAAAACGAGGAGGAGAGAGCAATTCGTCCTTTCAATAATGAAAACCTGAAATGTTGACATTACTTTGCACCACAAAGAGACTGATGACTACATGAGCTGTCCAATTTCCAACCGACAATGTTGTTTTTTTCTGACGCGATCACGATCGTTCCCTAAACTTGCTGTGCATTTATCACTGCAGCCGTGATGACGACAAAGCTGCTCCAACAAAACCGTGATGTTTCCCTGAAATTAAATGGTTTTTGTTGCGAAGCCGACTGCAGAGCAAAAACCAACATTAAAAATTTATGCTGCATGTGTGGATGGCCGGCGTTTTTCTTCCTGCTTTGCTGAATGTTGGATTCCTTTTCATTTTAAAGTCACATCCCCTGTACTGTAATGTGTTTTTTTTTTTTACTCATGTTGTCCTTGTGAAAGGGGGAGACTTATGCATGTTTCATGTGACTCTACAATCATGAAACACAACAAAACATTGTCAGAGCCACCAGAAAGTACAAAAAATATATAAATATGACGATAATAACAACAAACTGGGTAATTATATTGATGATTATGGAGCACATGGCTTGAGATGTGGCGTACAGTGTGTTTGTATGTCTGCACTAAAGTCAAGATACATTTGCATAAAAGTGAAACGTCTCTGATTCTGTTTTGCAGAAACCTGCTGGATAAAGACACGTTCTCCAAGTCAGATCCATGTGAGTATGTTGTAAACACTCACACCTTCCTCTTTCCTCCTCCTTCCTCCCTGTCACTGAGGTGTTTGTGTGTTTTTTGTCGATATGTTGCCCTGTGATTTGGGAAATCCTTGTTGTGCTCCGACTATAGTGCAGTGGCTGTTTGTTCACTTCAAAACCCTCACATCGATTTCCCATTTTGAATCATCCGCCTGCATTTCTCTGATTGTCCTTTTCCTTTCCTCTCTTCCTGTTCCTCATTTTCTGCCTCTAGTATTTATTTTCTTTAGAGAAAATTAAATTTCTTCTGCAATATTTCATCTCTTTTTATCTTTGTCTGGTACCCTTTCACAGTGTGCGTTCTCTACACACAAGGTGTGGAAACCAAACAATGGAGAGAGGTGAGCAAATGCACACACACACATGCACGCACATGCACACCCCATGCACACACACAATACAAAGTTCAAAGAGAAGAAACGACTTCTGTCCAATTAGCCTCTTGCTGTGGTCACCATGTGTTTGTGTGTGTGTGTATTTGAGGAGTGGCTCCAGTAAAGACATATTTTGACTGGGAACATGCAGCAGCAGCAGTTACAGTCCCCGGCTTTAACAACACTTCATTAAAGCTGTTCTGATATCAGTTTTCTGAAAATGCCAGGAAAGATTCTCTAATTGGAGACTTCAACCAACAAAGAAAAAAAAAAAAACCTGACAGTGTAATGATCAATATGTTGACATTTTGGATACTAAACAGCACACAGGGGAGGCGTTAAGCTGTGCCTGTTTGGTTTAGGCTGTGCAGCGTTTCCATCCATTTTCTCTGTGAATCATCTCACTCTTCTGTCTGTTTGCCCATTAATTCTTTTCTTCTGTCCGCACAATAAACATTAAATGACGTCTGGTGAATAATCGAAGTCGGGAACCAATAAATATTCTATTTAAAATGAAACCTGAGAAAAGCTAATAAAGTCTAATATCCAAGCTTCATCTAATGTAAGTGCTGTTGAGGGTTATGTAGACCATTTACTGTATGGACATTTATTTGAATGAGTCAATGCAAAAATGTATGTTATGATTGGAAACGATTAACGTCCCATGAACAAACTGTGAATCCCCACTATAGCAGCTGATGTGTATTAGTCTATAGGTAGAAAGAAATGCCCTCAACAGTTGCATTTCCTCCTGTTTGAGCAATGTTTGCTTTTGACTTCAGAAAAGTATTAAAAAAGTAATTAGTCTATATATTTTTCAGCTTTTACATCATTAGTGGGAAGTGGCTGGGTCGGGGCTAACGGCCATGGAGAGGTTACAAAAGTCAGAACATGTGGAGACGTGAACCGACACAGTATTAGTTTTGGTTTTTTAATGAGATTTGTTGATGATAAACACAAAATATATACGACTTTTAAGCGCCGAGCTGCAGATATGAGGTAAAACTACTGATATGAAAACATAAATCAAAATATTATTGTAATAACTGAGGGAACAGGAGCTCAGGATGCAAGAAATGACAAGACATGTTAGTGTAACCGCCCCCCCAGCGCTATATGCAACACTCCTCCACCTGTGTGATAAAGTGCCTGTGAATAAGACACTAAAAGATGATCAACATTTCTCAGCAGCAGAGAACAGGAGAGGCAGCATGATGAATATCCAGAGCGCGATGTTGACTGGTTTGTGTTTGTATGATTTATAATGTCGTCTGTTTTCTGTTTCTGTGGAACTTTTGGTTTTATTTTATGTCTGTTATAAATGTGTGTTTGTTATAGAGTTAGGAGGATGTGTGCATACGTCCATTACTGGCGCCCGCCCCCATGTTTGACATCATTATTCATCCCATGGTGCAAGTTGTCAATGCAGAGCAAGTTGACCAACTTGATCCAGAGTAGATGTATAATGGATAATGATTTAATGGAAATCATATGTATTCATGGAGTCAGATGACCCATTTCATCTGCTGCTCGTGTCTTTACCCACTCAGAACAGATGGCTGTGTGGGCTTTCATTCAAATGTAGCTGAGAAATTGCGGGGGACTCTGTTATGAGAGAGAGTATGTGTGTGTTTGAGAGAGAAAATGTGTGTGCATATGTGTGTATGCTTAATGCATAAGCCGTATGCATGCATATGCAAAGACCTCACTATAATAAAAACCTCCTCTTTGTGCCTCTACTCTGACAGCCACCAGTTGTAAGACAGGCTGTTAGTCCAATCAAGCACACAAAACATAATTAATATAACGAGCGTTTCACTTTTACTTTCCAGCCAAATGATGCTTCATTCTGTCATCTTCGCTGACACGGGTCTATAAATAGAAACATTTGAGCCTCGCGGAGATTTAACCATCACATCCACAATCGTATTGTTGAGGAGGAGAGGGTGTTGACGCGGCTCCAGGTGAAGCTGTGTGAGTGAAACCCAACAGGTGACTCGGTGTGACCTGTACGTAACGTTTCCTGACAGCAGCCTCCAGCTCAGGGCTCGGGTTAGAGCGAGGCTTTATCATGGAGCAGATCACGTCTGTCACATTAAAGGGATAGTTCACCTAAAATTCAAATTTCACTCATTATCTACTCACCCTCATGTCGACTAAGAGCTGTCAGAATTTTCAGAGTCCTCCGTCCATTCTTGGAGTTACGAGACACTGGGAGCTTCCGCCACAAACAAGCTTAAAATATAGACTTTTAAAAAAAAATTTCGGAACAATTTCTCATATCGGGGCTTCAATACAAGAGGGACATTACAGACGAGCAGTATGGAGGTATTTGGATGTTTTTGGTGTGTCTTTTTGGACGAAGAAAAGTGAGCCCTATTCACAACCATTGGACAAGTACTGCTGCCCTTAGTTGACATGAGGGTGAGTAGTATAGTAGTAGTATAATGAGTGAAATTTGAATTTTGGGTGAACTGTCCCTTTAATGCAGTTGTATTATTGGCTTCATGAGATGAAGAAAGTCTCTGCTGTTTTTGACTTTGACTGTGTGAGATCATAAACCTGAGTGATTGAGCTCCTTCCTTCCTCAGCCTGCTCCTCCAGACTGAAGTGCTCTTACTGTGATTTTACGGTCGGGATGATTGGAGGGTTTTTCCCGGTCTAGAGGCCGTTTTCCTGCAGAGTTGATCGGTGAAGTGTGAAAGCTCTTATGTAACTTGGCTGCAACACAGAAATCTCTGAAACTGGAGGCAGAGCAATTTGACTCGTTATCAGTTCGTATAATACTTTATTTAATAGATCGATTTCGTCATGAAATAAGACACGTCGCTAATGTGAATTGGAAACCAATTCTGTGTTTTAAAACTTAGAAAACTTTATAGACTGTCTCCGAACATGTAAACGCACCTGTATGTTACTGATCTAAACAACACTATACATTTTTATTGTTGCTTCTTTTTTTGTTTCTGTTTTTTGCTGCTGAATCATAGCAGTTACAGTACGGACAATGCTATTTTTGTTTTCATATTGCATATTTGTTTTTAACATTTTAATGTTTTAATCTGTAAAATCCATGTATATTTCTTGGTGATAACTGTTAATCAAGAGATTTGTGCCTTGAAAATCTGTGATAATAGCAATGGAAGAAAAAATAAGTAGAAAATGTTTCTGAGAGGTGAGGCTGCGTGACTCAACTGTTGAAGGTGTTGTTTCGAGTGCAGGAAACATAAATTGGGTGAAAAATAGAAAAAAAAAGTTAGAGAGGAAGAAATACTGAAGTCTCAGGTAAAGCGAAACTTTCCAAGGCTTTCCAAAGTTTTAAAAAGCTACATGCTGTTTCAAGTTCAAATCAAAAAGATAATGAAACCAGGAGAGGAATCGAACAGAGCCTCAGACAAATTATTATTAGCACGAGTTAAACTACAGACAGACTTTGTAACTGTGTTGTAGTTATTGTAGTTACAAGCAGTGTTGAGTGGTTATGCATCACTTCTGGAGTGAGGTACAGGTGAAGTGACCAAAAGAGAGGAATAGTGATGACAGGTTACATCTGGCCGACTGATGTCCATTCAGTTCAATTCAATTCAACTTCCTTTTATTGTCACCAAGCAATGAAGCACAACAAAATTTAGGTGCATCTATCCCTAATAATACAAAAAAAAGATCAAATAAATGTACAAAGTCACCACCTCTTTAGTCTTGGAGGGCTAACTGCTGGATGCTTTGTTCCTACATACAAAAGGTTTATTATGGTTGTGAAGGATGCAGACTTGTTTAAATGCACATTTGATGACAGCTGAGTGACAAAATCTATTGTTGTAGAGTTTGAGTCAGTTGCACAACACTGCAAATCCTGTTCTTATCGTAGTAAAAGGACATTTATAGCATATTTATATCGGGCTTTTCTCTTTACATCCACTCAAAGCGATTTACATTACAGTCACATTCACACACCTCAGACACACTTCAACAATGTGTGATTGACTGGAGGAGCACTGATCGAACTCTGGTTGCAGACGAGCAGCTCTACCTCCTGAGCTGTTGTCAGATCCTGATGGACGTCTTTTGTCTTCCTAAGACGATGCTTTGCTGTTTTCTGATTCACAAACCACAACAGACAAAAAGGAAATTTGATGCGGTTTCGGTGCCATGTTCATTCACAGAGAGGTTACTCACTGGCTGCATCTGCCAAATGGTTTTTTTTTTGTGTTGTTGTTGTTTTTTTAATGCTTCCTCAGGCTTCGGCACTTTTGGGTCCATAAATTAGGTTCCCTGGCATCTTTCTGTGGCAGCGCTGGTTGAGTTCCTGTTGGCTTCCAGTGCGAATGTGAATGGCGCGGAAACAATTTACTGATAGTGGGGTCCAAAAGTACAAGAGCACTTTGCACCGAGAGGAGGAAGAATCTCTAAATTCACACGAAGTGCTGGATCTGGACCAGGAGGCATGGATCAAATCTCAATCAATTGTTATAAGGCATAGGATGCCATAAGTATATATAAATGACTCATCTTTTGGAGTTCATATAGATGCATTTTGTTGTAATCATGATGTTTCTTTCAAGTAAAGTGTAACTCATTTTCATGCATTATAGAATCTCAGTCATCATTGATCATCTATATATACTTATGGCATCCTATGAGTCCTTATAACAATTGATTTTTTTCTGCTATGTGAGTTGTAATGTATTATAAGCCTCATCAGTCAGCCTGTAGTTTATAACCGGTCAAGAGCACTCATAAGACACTTGGATTTATAAGTCATTATAAGCTATATTTATAACTGTTGATATAGTGCATCATGAAGCTTTATATGTGTTTATGAATGCAGTCATAATGCATTATGATTGATTATAATGAGCATTATAATTCACTATGAATGCACTCATAATGCACTATAGATGTAGTCTTCATAGAAAGTGTTACCAGAATCTCTAAATTCACACGAAGTGCTGGATCTGGACCAGGAGGCATGGATCAAATCTCTAATGCACTGACTCATCTTGGAGTGTTTTGTTGCTTTCATAAAAATGCAGTCATCGCCTCGCAGACATTTTTTCTGCTTGTGTTTCGACTCATCAATTTGTTTTTTGTTTTTTTTTGTGCCACCGGGGACCATGTGCAGCTCCGACTCCGGCGTCCACTCCCACAGAAACAGACCTCATCAATTCTCCCTCCCATATTAAACTGCAGCACAAACAGCAGTTTACAGCCACACAACAACAAATAACAACTTTTACTGTGCAGCAGCAGCAGCAGAGGCAGCTGGAGGATCCAACAGCAGACATCAGGCTGTTACAAAGGAAGAAAACTCACATCTGAAACCCAAAAAATGGTTAAGAGCAAAAGTCGTTTTTCTTTTGATGAAGTTTAAAGATGTTCAAAAGAAAATTGATTTTGGGTCTTAACATTAGTGTAATCATCATCTATCAGACGATGCAGCCCAAACTTTGTGCAAAATTCTAATTTCGAGTAAAAGTAAGGTTGTTTTTTTCCCGCATTGAATAATGCAGGCGCACAAATTATGCATCACGTTACTCACGATTCATCAGCCGATGATATTGGATCCATCAAACGTCTGAGCAAAACAAGAGGTGCCACCACCGACACAAACTCTCCTCCGTCCCTACTCCACTCTCCTCCTCCGGATCCCTGCGCTCCATCACTTAGCCTCGCTAGCTAAGTTAGCAAGCTATAACGTAGCAAGGCTACGAGCTAACAGTTAGCTACATTACTGTAGCTAAACACACTCACACACACCGAGCTTGGTCTCGCCCCAAACATTGAATATCCCGCCCGCTCGATAACGACCAATCAAATTAGTTTTCCTTTCGGGTAAACTCGTGCTGCAACTGGTGGAAACTCGTGGAAGGAGGCGACAAACAGGACAAACTGCCATTTCTGAACACCTTTAACGCTTGATTTACATTAGCCTATGCTTCTAAGTCCAGTTGATGGCGTTCCCACTGCAGAGCCCTCTGCTGCACCACAAACCTTTGACGTGCACCGCCAAAAAAATTCTAGCATTTACTGTAGCTTTCCCAGTTTCTCCATCATGCTAATTTATACCGCCATTTTCAAAGTTTTTATAGTGGAGGTGTTTACCGAATGAAAACCATGGATCTACTGTAGTTGGTCAACAAACATCTTCTACAATCAACAATTGCAAGAAAAGCATTTGTTGTTCCACATCAATCATCTCCAACTCCGAAAACACTCTTTCCACTTCGCTGTGCCCGGAAGAAAAAAGCAAACAAAGCTTTGCAAATCGCTCTTCCCTCGAGTCTCGATGCAGAACCTCAAAAGGTGCACGATGGCGTCGAGGCACCGACGTGGAGTCGATGCTGAAGCATGAAGCAGGCTGCAGATTGTATAAAAACAATAACAAGAGAGAGAGAGAGAGGAGGTGGATGGTGCTAATTTACAGTGGCAGCATGAAGATGTGACATGTTCGACCTTTTTCCTCTTTCTTCCAATTTGCGTGTGACATCAGATATATCACATATGTTAGAGCTCTGTCTATGTGACAGCATGTCGCTGCACCAATCAGTGTGTGTGTGAGTGTGTCCTTTGTAAATGATGTGTCCATCCATTCACAATCACAGCTCCGGCTCAAAGCACTAACAAACTTTGGGATTTCGTATTTTCCCATGAGGCCATGCAACACTCGGAGAGGAAATTTGGTTTTCAGATGCTTGTTTTGCTCGTCCTCCTCCCTCAGCAGCTTAAGTAGTGTAACTTGCTTCTTACTCCTGAGGGGAGGAGGGGGGGTTCAGTCTCTTGTTTTTAAACACTTGTGCTTTTCACTGTAGGCAAAACAAGAAAGAAAAAAAGAAGAAGAAAAGAACAAGCAGCTCACACCAATTCACACGAGCATCATTTACCTCGAGAACACAAGACTCCACCAAACTCATTACAACAGCAAACTGGAACCGGCTGCTGAACAAGGCCGAGGAGAATAAAAATCCATATTCACCAGAGGAATACAGGACATTCAGATTCACACAAATCCTCCCGCTGGTGCTTCATGTGTGCTTCTGCTCCGGGGGAAGAAGATAATGAAATCTTTGGAAGAAGAAAAACCACAAAGATAATGAAGGATTGGACTCTTTTGTTGTTCCCGCTCTTCTGCACCAGGGCTTTTATTTTATTTAACTCCACGCTGTCAACACTGTGTCTGTGTGTATCAGGGATTTTTCCTGTTGCCTGCATGAGTTTTAGGGACATATTCGCACTTCGGTATGCGACGCCGCAGGACTCTCATTGTATCTGTTGCTAGCCTGAAGAGAGCAGTTTTCCATATGAAGTGTGTGTGTAAGTGTGCATGTGTGTGTGTGTGTGTGTGTGTGCACATGTTGAGGGCGCAGGTCAGAGACTTCATACCAGATTCTCATTAGCCAGCTCCAGAAGCCCCAGCAGTATCTAATGAACTCTGCAGCGCTCTATTGTCTCTTCCACTCAGCGGGGAAATCACATTATGGAGCTCATCTTCGCCATCACCCGTCTCTCTCTGCTAACATGTGCTCGCAGCCTCATCAACACCTCGGGGTCTGTTCAAAAGTCCGGGAGGCTCGCCGATGATCCTGCATCAGTGTCCTTTTTCTCTCTATACTTCCTCTCCCTCGCCGGCATTAAATTTAGATCTTCGCATGGAGAAAAATATAACCTTAAAAAAAAAAACCCACCACAGGAGTTCAAAGAGGTGCTCAGCTCCGCGTTAACAGCACAGAAGGTGTTCGCTTTTATATCGGTCGGCTCGTCCTAATTGCCCACAGTGCTGCTGTATTTGTTGTTTTTACTGTATTGATTGAGAAGGCGAGGTCTGCTCACACATCCACCTACAGCACCTGTCATCCATCCGCGCTATGGAAGAACGGCTGCAGATCGACTCCTACTTGCAGAATGGTTTCTTTAACATTGACTCGAGTTGTAGAATTTGGCAGTTTTCCAATATCACAGGGCTCGAGCACAGTTGCATTATTTCAGTCTTTTTTTTTCTTTTTTTCCTTCACTTTATCGTAGACTGGAGGCAGTTTCAACACAATACAATAAAACTGTTGCTAATCAGTGTGTGAATTCAATCATCGCCCCAGCAGCTGCTCCAAACTTAATGAGGGATTGAGATAAATATGATTTCATTAATTCAAGTTCAGTCACTTGCGTCAATTAGTTGAACGTACAGTACAGTCAGTCAGGCAGGCAGCCCCGGTGACAAAATCTCATTTAAGCTGTCATTATTCCAGCGCGTATTATGCTCAGATGGCCAATAAGTCTATTGATTAATTTAGAAGAAAAACAAATTAAGTTGTTTTTAATAAAGATTATCTCAAACTGTGACACATTCCAGTGATTTTACGTAGTTAAATAATGGCTAAGATGCTTAGACATGAAATTAACAACTGAACTGCAGCAGGAGATATGTTTTTGCAGGAAATGTAATTGATGTCTGACAGTGTTGAAGAGACCATATCCAGAGTTCAATTAGTGGTTTAAGTCACAAAAACATGTGCACCATGATAATATTAAACAAATATGATGGTAATAACCCCTTGCTATGTTAAACCAGACCAAAACATGGTCATTAAAATGCTTAATTAGGCATTATTACAAGAGGATATTGTATGGAGAGTACATTCATAGAAAACATGACCCGGTCACTGGTACAGAATTTATTCCCTGTTAAGTTAAGTTGTATATAACTGTAATTAGGAAGGTCATGTGAAAGAGTCTATACTGAGTAGCACGATGGTAAATGTAGAGGATCAACAAAATACAAAATAGTTGGAATACACATAGTACTCCGGTGTTGGTGTTGGTCTGTGCATTGTGCAAGAAGCACAAGAATAAACAAGGAACAAATGGAAACAAAGGTGGGCGTAAACAGGCCAACGACCTCTTGTCCACCAACAACAACAACATTTTGATTTCATATCTAGAGGGGCACAGAGAGAGCACCGACTGCTGCCAAGGCCGGCGTCCAACAACCTCCACCAGACTTCAAATTCACAATAAAGGATCCACATCTGCCCTGAATTTTAACAGACGTCCCCCCCCCCCCCGCCTTCCTCTGCCCCCCATGGCCCCTCATCCGGTGCAGTAAAGACACCGCTTTGGTACTTTTTGCGTAATCCTGCTGTCAAACACACCGACACACACACGGTGAATACATAAGCCGCTTGGCAGAGGTAACAAGGCTCACAAAGTCCTGAGAATTCAGCAAAGAGCAAATAAGAAAAGAGCTATGGGGTATGGTTTAAATTCACTGGTTTGTTGGAGGAGGAAAAGAGTTGAAGGTGGTGTGAAAAAAAACATATTTGTGCTTTTTGTGTTTAATATAAATCACTGCATAACCAACAAATGCTTAGGAATAAAAGTCTTCACACATTAAAGAAGAGTCATTCCATGTGTCTGTGAATAATTTATGCACATGTGTGTGAACTGTATCTGGTATTTTTTTTAAAGGAATCAGCTGTTTGCACTTTGCACAGTGAACCGTGTGCATGTGTTGTTGCTGGGTCTTTTTCAGCCTCTTCTCTGGCACATTTCCCCGCGTTTGGCACTTTGGGAGTGAGAATCCCACTAATTAGGAAGCTTTAATCACTGCCTTTCTCTTCCTCTGCCTTCCCACTCTTTTCCCACTCCCACCCCTACCCCTGCTTTTCTGTCTAAACCCCCAACACCCCCCCTCTTTTTTTCCCTCTCCGAGCCTGCCCGTGTTGTTTCTCTTGGTCTGTCTTCCCTCTGTGGGGCTGATCACTGACTCATCCTGCTGTAATTAACGTGACTGAGGAGTGGGGATCAAGGAACCAGGAAACACACCCATGGCTTCCTCTGCACAGCGGCAGCTCGCGAAACAGTGCCTCAATTAATCAGACTTCTGTCAATTCATGTGTTAATAAGAGAGAAAAGAAGAAAAAAAGGGAGAAAATGTGCAAGCAGACAACTTTTACTGTATTTGTTGTTCAAAGCGTTTTGTTGTCTTGCTTTCCTCCCCGTTAATCATCCCTCTCTCACGACCTCTGTCTCTTTCTCCTTCCGCAGTTCGGCAGGACGGAGGTAATAGACAACACCTTAAACCCTGACTTTGTGAGAAAGTACATCTTGGACTACTTTTTTGAGGAGAAGCAGAACCTTCGCTTCGACTTGTGAGTGATTCCCTTTGAAGTCGTATCATCCCCCCGTATCTCGTCTCCTGCCCTCTGTCCTCCTTCACTGTAATGTGTTTTCCTCTCCCTCTGCTCTGTGCTGATTGAGTCCTGCCATTAGTTAGCTCAGTCTGAAGAAACTGACCCTTCACTAAACCCTGCCCATGTGCAGCAATTACCCAAAGAGCAGAGGAGCTCCGCAATTATTTCTCTCCCTGCAAAAAAAATACAAAAACACTCTAAAAAACAACATAAAAGCTCACATCTAATCTGCCCTGCCTGTCTTAGTGTCTTCGTAACATTTCAACAACTACTTCATGCATAATATTACAGTATAACATAGATATGTATAATTCATTAGTAGCTCTGTGGCTTCTACATAGCAAGTTCTCCTGGGACATGCAGATTTTAGCCTCAACCATCACGTATACAACCACCAAGTGCATGCTTATGAGCCATTTACAGGGTTATTTAATGTCAGTTGCAAACATTAAAACGTCAACTGCAGACAAAAAATTCACAAGTTTTAGCTCTAACGTTAATGTTAGGTTATGCTAGCCAGCTACCTGCACCTAAAGAAATGCGCTTTAAGTCGACAAGATCCCCACTTATTGGCTAGAGATGGAGAGTCTGCCTTTGTTCGCTTCTAACACTGTACATCAAAGTGCTGTTTGAAAACAAAAATCTTCGCAAACCTATCAAAAGTATCTGAGGATGAAGCCGAGCGGGAATAAGAATCTGGACTTTTTTTTATCTGAGCTGATCCAAGAAAAAAACCCATCGGTATCATCAAACTTAACATGTAGCAAACAGAGGACAAGTCAAGTGTTTACATAATGATAAAAGCACAAAGACAAGCAGCGAGGATGTAAATGGAGCCGTGGGACCGGACTGAATGTAGTTTGTTGGGAGTTGGCAGTGTGTGATCACTACCACACAGAGCTACTGATCAATCCCTCCCTGTCTCTCTTAATCATTACTTTTCACATTGAGCCAACAGTCCACTGCTTTAAAGATCCCATATTCTACTCTTTTCACTCAGCTGTCAGACGTCCAACTAAACTGTATTGTAAATGTATTGCCATAAACTGATCCGTGGTCCTATCGGCTGTCTAGAAGTCGCTCAAATGAGCTCTACTGAGAACGAGCTGTTTCTGTGCACTGCACCTTTAAGTACTAAGTCACTGTCCACGGCAAAGATTATTACCACTTTATGACTTAAAATTGGTCGGTATTTCGTCAATTAAGCTCAGGAGTTTCTTGCTGTGCACTGCAGCCATAGACACAGAGGTGGTAGGTGTTTTATGGCACTGAGGGGCCAGCCTCACTCCTGTTGTGACATCACCACAGGAGCTGAGTCTAAACAGCCTGTATGAGCAGCGTTTTACCAGACGCTGGGCTGCAGAGTCCATGCAGGACCCATTTGCTTAAATCATTCAATCAGTTGGTCGGCTCAGGGAGGATCAGTTTATGTATGTAGAGACCAGAAAAAAAACTGTTTTTCATAATATGGGACCTTTAAAGCTGCAATGTGAAAATTATGTTAGATTAAAGTCATAAACGTATTTGCATTGGTTGCCAAGAGTTTTTCCACAGAACCTCATGCCATTAGTCACATGATGTGTCAGTTGGTTCTGTGATTTTTTAATGTCCATTCACACCATTTAATCAGTTAATTTTCTGAAGATTTCTCAGTCCATCTGAATCACTTTTGTTCACATTATCATTCGTCCATATGGGCTGATTTATATTGGCCGACTTTAAGGGTGAACTGCCAGAATCGTACAAGCTGGACATGCAAACAATCGAGCCTTAGCAGCTCTGTATTTTTGGATGCAGCTCATTTCCATGCAGTAATTATCCGCTAAAAACAACACCATGGAATAAAACATAAGTATTTTCTAGTCATGTGATCCGCCTATAGAAACACAAACACCATGGTTTTGTGCAGCCAGCCTGCATGAACTCCATTTCTGGCTAATTTGTACCCGATTGATCTCTAAGTGAACAGGATGTGGTTTCATCAGATGTTTAATCTTCGTACATCACGTTGCTCCATTTCACTTTCATTTCTTGATATTCACATGCAAATCAGACCAGGTCCGGGCGCTCATTATTATGGAAGAGGAGAAAAGGTTGATGAACTCCACCCCCTCTACTCTGCCTCAAAGATCGTACAACATCTGAAAAAGACCAAGATCCATGTCCTCTTGGCTCAATTTGAATTTTTATCTCTTCTCTTTTGCAGCAACCCAGTCTTTATATACACTTGGTTTAAATTCAGCTCATGCAAATATCATCCTAAATATTCTGGTTATTATATATTTATATCATCTCTCTGTTCTGTTTCTTTTCAATTCATGCACGTCTCCTTCTCCATACCCAAGATATTTGTTTCACAGCTTGTCTTTACACCTACAAACAAACAAAAACAGCTGAAAAGACAACAGGAGAAAGCGCATTGTGTACTGAGAGAATATCTTTTCTTCTCTCGCCCATGACAAATCACTGGGGTTTGGTTTTAAATTTCTCCCTTTAAGAGTGTATCAATCAAAATGTCCTCACTCAGATAAGAGTCTCCTCTACTGTTTCTGAAGTTAAAATGGCTTTGCTGCTTTTTCTTTTCACTTTATTTCCTTTCAGGTACGATGTGGACTCCAAAAGCCCAGACCTGTCCAAACATGTGAGTGCACGACCTTCTTTCAACCCTGAACCACAGATAAATGGAGGCCAGTCTTGAGCAAAACCAAATTATTGGCTTGAATGGCTCCAAAAATGAAAAAAAAAACGAAACAAAAACATACTTGATGGCGTATTGTCTTTGACATGACATGATATGATTTGAGACTGGCCAATCCATTTTTATCAGTGGTCTAATGGTGGCCATGTTTTTTTATGTTGTTGTTTTTTTTGTTTCTGTATGTTTTGTTTGGTTGTTGCAAGCTGCATGTTGTTGCCTTGATGAAATAAAGCAAACCCTTTTCATTGCCTGATTATTAGAAATGTCCAAATACTATTTATTTATTTTTTTTTCCGGTTCTCATAGGCTCTAACAAGGGTTTTGTTGTAATTGTGCTTTAAATCAGTTTATATTTCCTTTATCATGGATTGAGTCTTTTATAATCTTATTTCTTTTCATTTGTTGCAGTAGTGGCTCTGCAGTTGTAGGGACTGTGCAAGAATATAATCATGTAGAAAACACACAATGCTTTTAACCATTAGTTTCCATTCTAAGCAATGTATTCAACTACATTGTACATTTTGTTTTTACTAATAAGATAATTTGTGCTTTTTATTCCATTAACTGGAAACTATGGTGATGGAAAGCATTGGCAAACGATCGACTCTCATCAAAATGATCAGTTTTGATGATTATTGGAGGTATTTGGACAAAACCTGGGTTTGCATTTTTTCATCACCTGCTTTATTTCCAACTGTGAGCTCAGGTTGCACTCTCTGGCACAGCATGAGTCGTCTTCCCACTCGCACTCTGTCCTCTCTGTCGAGCAGTGCTAGAAGTGCTATAGGTTTTTTTTTTTGGTGTATTGTTGTTCTTTCTTGGTATATGATGTGCTCTGTCGTTACTGTTGTTGTTGTTGCTGCTGCTGTTCAACCTTTCTGGAAGCCTGCAGAACTCAACGTAGGTCCCAGCATCTCTCTCTCTCACGTCTGACACTGCATGGCTGCTGTCTCTCACATTAACGATCCTTCTCCCAGGAGGAGGAAGGATGGTGTCACTGATCAGAACCAAACCACCGAGATCCGGGCCAAGCTAGCGTATCTGTGCATATGCAGCCGTTAAACCATCGCTGCAGTCTCACAGGGCTCCACAATATAAAACCCCCCCAGAAAATTTGTTTTTTTGTTTGGTTTGTTGCATGTACAGTAATGTAACATGATGAAGATGGTGAGATTTTGCAGGCTTGCTCTTGAAACGACGAGGGAGATTAATGGAGATAACAAGAGACTAAGAGACTCGCTGAAATGCAACACACTACCGTATAACCTAATGTTGAATTATTTAGTGCACGCTGTCTGCTGAGGCTAAAGTTAAGGACTTTGCTTTGGCATCCAGACTGCGTTCAAAGAGAACTCATTTGAAACCAAAATCACTGAAAAAAGCTTTTTCCTGTCTTGTCGGAAACGTCTATTAAACCAGTTGGATGATTGTAAATGAAACCATGTCTCTGTCTCTGGAAACGTCCACTGGAATGACTCACATAGTTGTGAATCACGTTTTCTGCCATTGTTCTTGGTGCTTTGAATCCCTCCATCTTCTCACATGTGTCTTATCATCAACCCCACTTCAAACCAGTGGTTCCCAATTGGTGGGTTTCAGTCCAAAAGTGGCCCATGGCTTCATCCCTTAGTTACTCTATAGTCAAGCTTTGCAAAGAAAGACGTTTTTTTTTTTTTAAACTAAGCAAACTCCTGGGACAGTACAGAAAGTCGCCAAATAGGTCACAATTTGTCTCATTTCCACAGCGTTTGATGTGTTTTTTGTAAACGCCCTTCCAAACACCACCAGACATTTAATAAGGCGTCCATACCCAGATTAATTTAATCAACACCGCCCCCACCTCCCACAACTCACCCTTCACAAAAGCTCAGGAGATCAGTGCTTGATTAGAGATGCCTGGCCTTGATTGGGAGCTTACGGTTCATATTCATTGGCTCTGAAAACAACAAGGCAACGACAAACTCCTGCTGGTGTTTAGAAATAAACAGACCATGATGTTTGGAACGACATTTACAGCATTAAATATGACGAATTATGACCCATTTGGCTTTCCGTACAACAGTGCTTGAATTTGGGAAATCATGTCCTGCTTCCAAGTGAATAAAGGGACTGTTCCTCCATCCAAATATAAACATGGCAAAAAAATAGGTTAGTAGCCTAAATAAGCCTCATGGTGAGTAGTGACTGTTCTGGGGTAATTCTGTTCATTTTTATTTTTTTCATTTTGGCTTTCTATGTCAAGTTGTAGTGGGTAGTTATTTATGGTTTAAATTTTGTAAAAAAAAAACATAAAATGATGGAGGAAAACAGACTGAATGGGTGTTAAGTAGGGCTGACCCTGAATCAGGATGTCCAGAGTCAGCTCTGGGGTCATTTAGAGACGCTGGTTGGTTGGTAATGTTTATAGCTTTGCTCCCGTGAGGTTTTGTATACAGTACAATGAAAAATTCAACGTTCTAACCGACAGCATGAAGGTCGACTCTGGGTCTTCATGACCGATGAAAACATGGACCTTTAAGGGGGCGTACTGCACGTGACCTCATTGCAAAGGGAACATGTGGATCATGAGGCCCGCACCAGTTGGGAAGCACTGTTTTAACCCATGCATCCCATAATAGTACAATAACCTTCATGTTTATGGAAACATTTGGGTTCAGTTCATATTTCACACCAAACCTGGACATGATGTCACAATTTCTGTCCGACTGCTGCTGACAGTAAGACCATCGAGTCTTCTTTGTACTGCAGATTAGATCGCCTGCAGGCATCGTACAAAACGGTGACATCACTACAAATAATCAATTATCATTATAAAAGATGATGCACCATTAAAAAAAAAAGACATCCTCCATTAATTTCTTTTGGCTAAAACATATCGATGCACAAGTCAAATCTGAGGAGCATGAGTGAGTGAGCGTCTTTGTGGGAAGCTAATTATTGGATTTGTCATCTGCATGGGTTCCAGCGGTCGAAGAATAAGAGTTTATATTTTTCAATCTCGATCATAACCTAACATTGATTTGTTGTCTTTCCTCCTTTCTTCCTTCATTCCTTCCTTCCTTAAATCCCTCCAGGACTTTTTGGGTCAGACGTTCTGCACCCTCGGGGAGATCGTTGGATCACCGGCGAGTCGACTGGAGAAACCTCTGGGGTGAGTACAGTACTGTACGAGCTTCCGCCTAAATACCCCCTCCTCGCTCTAAATGTGACTGCGGGGCAACATGTTGTGCTAAAAGAGGGGTTAGGAAAGAGGAAAAACAACCTTTGAATCAAATACAAAGGCCGTTCTCAGGTGTACTTCATTCACACTGTGCAGTTGTAGGTGTTAATTCATTTGGAGGAGTGTGAAGGAGAAGACGACAACACAAAGAAACTAATTCAGGGGGCAAACAGCAAGAGGGGGCACTCAGAAGTAAAATGGCAGGAGGAGGAGGAGGAAGAAGAGGCACGGGGGTGATTTAGAAAGAGACGAGCTGAGAACACATTGATCGGACAAAGGAGGAGAGGAAGGGAGGTGGTGGAGGGGGAGGAGGGACGACAACACATCCTACAGATGTTTTCCACAGATAATTATTGTCATTAAAGAAGGGGGTGAAGCGCGGAGCAAAATTACCCAAATTACCGTTCGTCTCCGCGGCTCGCGCTCTCGCACCGGCTGAGAAAAATGTGGTGTTAATGGGGTTTCCTGTAATCTGTCCTTAAACATCTATCATCCATCATCGCCATCAGTCGCTGGCTCACGTCATTTAAAATGTCACAATCAGAGAGACCGGCTTGTTCTCAGATACCGAACATGTTACTGAGGAGGAGAAATGATTGAGTTGTGATATTCAACTTCGTAGGCTACATGAGACAAACAGAACGACAGCTCTGTATCGGTGATTAACTCACTGGTGTCCTGATTGTGGATTCTTAATATAATTACTTCAAGTGTTTTATACACATCACTGTCAGTTACATAATGAAAAATAAAACATTTCTGTTCACTTTATCCAACTGTGCACAGCTTTGAAGCTTCACATCTCTCTGTACAATGAGCATAATACACATATACGCCTTATGAAGAAGAAGAAGAAGAGACATTTATTGGCTTTGCAACTAAATCAATGATGATAATGCCGATAGACGTTCATCGACATGTGGTCGTCCAATATTAGAAATAAAGTGCCTCGAGATAAAACGGTTTGTGGCGCTCCACTCATTTGTCATTAAACCCTGAAAGAAAGAGAGGGCGCAATGTGATGATGTCATTGAAAGAAGACTATTCAACCCTCAAAGGATGGAAAACGCTGAGGAATTAGTGATGAGATTACTGCACAACATTTCTGTTTTTTATGAATGGAAACCATTTTTAAAATTATATACAATAACAGCACTCAGCTCAAATGACTGTGATCAGGCGATTATGTAATACTTGTGACAGTCTAGTTGTTGGTAAAACAAAGTCATTTGTCACAAAGTGTTTGGGTTGCAGCAGCAGTTTCCTTTCCTCTGTCTGTACTGGTTTATAACGATAAAGGATCCTTATTAACACTGCAGCTGCACATGCTGCATGTATTCACACATACATAGCATGTGTCAGGCTTCACATCTGATGTTTTGACTTAATTGTCAACAGGTTATTTTCAGATATACTGCCCATTATCACCATAAAATGTGAGTGTATGTAGATGATGAAGACCTCACCACTACAAACATAAGTGCGCCTTGAGCGTCTATTACGAGAGCATGGACGTTAATAATGTTTTACAAGTTTAATATCAAACTATTTCTCCGTGAGCTGAGGTTTTATGTTCTGTAGCATGGTTAGAACCAGAAATAGACCTCTTGCCAATTTACTCGTTTTTTAATTTGAGACACGCTGCAGCCGAGAGATAACGCAACCGCTTGCCAAATTTTTATTCTTATACGACGGCCTTTCATCTTTCTTTAAAAATAAAGCTGCCCGTGTGGTGAAAACCTCGGCGAGAAGAAGGATTTAAAGAAAAGTTCTGCTTTTTTTTATTTTTTATTTTTTTTACAATTTTCACAATAAAACAGCCGCTCTGGGTGTCGCACTCTGACATTATGTGATTAGTTTGTTTCACATGGTTTTCATGTAATGGCTGTGAATGAATCATTCAGGGATGTAATTTGCATTTGGTTTGGTTTCATGAATCAGACATGGACGGTGCGTGAGGATTTGTCCAGTTTTTTAACCCCTAAACACCCACTTGCTTGGTAATGTGTGTGTAAATTTGGTGGCTATACGTTAGGCTAACCAGGTAATTACAACATCCAGGAATTGGTCTGAAACTGATGTTAAAACTTATAGTGGAGAAACTGTGCAGACGCTTTGTTTCCTCCTCTCTGGTGGGGGCGGGTCTCTGAGGCAGCTGAGGAAACACACACACAGAGAGTGATGAATTACCCAGGAAGATAAACTACCCAGTGGAGTTTCCATGTTTCTGTGGTAATAAAGAGTGATTCATATTCAATGGGAATGTGAATCAAGACATTTGGAAATGTCAAGGCATTTGTCTAAGCTGTGCTCAGCCAATGGGAGAAGTGTTTTGGATGCTTTGTTTGTTTTTCACGCCGCTGCCTCCGACTTCACCTGCTCACACAAGACACTTAGTGGAGTAACTCTGATTAGTGAGCGAGGAGGCCTCTGTCTCTCTATAAACACCATTATAAACACACAACTAATTCTCTCTTCTCTTTAGTTGTAGATATTCAGTAAAAACTAGAACTCGGCACACAATCAGTACAAATTGACATATTTCATTAACTGACCATGTAACTTGATTACATTGCATGAATACAAGTGTGTGTGTTACAGTCTGGTTCTCTCGTTTGTCAGAATTAATTCAAGTGGCTTTAATCTTCCTGAAATTAGTGGTAGTTTAATTAAGCAGAAGTCATATTTTCCATTCTGGATTTTTTTTTGTCTATAATGAAAAATCAGAGCAGGCGTGTCTTTTAACCTTTTATTGGGCAAGAAACCGAATCCAGTAACTTGTTGTTGAAGTTTAAGCCGATAAGTATTTGTAATGTTAAATGTTCCTTTAACTTTATCTGAGTGCCCCCCACTATACTAATGCTGAACTAGCAAATATTTATCAAGACAGATATGACTCCTGCAATAGATGTAAACAATCGCCAGCAGATCACATGCATATGTTCTGGTTATGCCTAAAATGGTCTATTTAACACTCTTGGGGAAGTCCTGGGTGGGAAGATTGACCCCGATCCCCTCACTGCCCTTTTCGGGGTCCCTCGGAAAACTGGCACGCTTATCGCTGCCTAACGAGTTATAGCTTATCCTTCTTAACTCACTCACAACAGATGGATACATGAGATCCCGAACTGTGTTAAACTAGAGAAGATTCAATTCTCCCGTTGTGGTTCCTTACTAGCCCTTAACACAACTTGGCATAGTCCACATTGAATCACTCCACATTAATGAAGAATCTGAAGAATTTGATTGATTAATTGAGCAGATGCACATGTTAAAAAGTGGACAGGTGCATGGAAGAAGCCCAAAGGCCGACGAAGGTGAATCATAATGAAGTATTCAAAATGCCATTGGCCGCGTGTGTTGGTCTGATTATACAAGTCTCTCAAGGAAACAGCAAGAAGAATGTAGAAGCAGTAGAAGCGAAGCTGCAGAAAACAACAAACAAGATTCAGTGAAAATGTGTGGCATGAATGCATCAGTGCATTCAAACATGAGATCTATTCATTCTGCTGAAAAACCAGTCAGCACATACACACACACCAAACACACACATTAGTATTCCTCTGGCTGAGCAGAGCAACTTGCAAAGAAAACATGAATGACGCAGAAATAATGACATGAATTAGTGACTTTCATTGAACTCTGGCAGTAGAAGGCTTCAAGTTGATTGATTTTCCTGCTACCTGTTCATCTTGGTATTCTGCCGTTACGATCTGATATAGTACCGAATTAACACCGACGCACAACGAATGCATGAGACTGTGTGGCCTCTTGTTGGCATGCTGTTTAGTGCGCTGTATTATTGACAGATTGTTTTTGAGGCCACTTAAGCACAGCCACACAAACTCAGGCGGCAGAGAGTCATTTGGCGTACACGTGTATGTGCACGTATTCATGCATAACTATAAAAGGGAATTACTTTTTGAAAAGGAGCGCCGCGTGCGTAATCTCGCTCCTGTCATAAAGTTATGAATAACAAATTATGTTGCCTTTGATGAAGTTTTCAGTGAAATTACAGAAATAACAGAAGTGAACACAGAGGACGGGTGAAACACAGAGAGAGACAGCTGCAGAACAGATTTATATATCAAACAAACATTATGTAAATGTGTGGAATATAAAGCCACTGATTTTACCATAAAAGCCTCATTTAACATTAACTGACTGGTCACAAATAAATAAGAAGTTGTGACTTATTCAATTTTTCCATCAAAAAGAAGCTGGTGTTGGTTCAACTCACGTAGGCTACGGCCAAAGACCCAGTTTGCTTTTCAACTGGCCACGAGAGCCAAGGCAGAGCCATGCTCCCCATACAGCTTCTGCTCCTGTCTTTGTAAGCCAACCTGGTCCGACCAGCGGGCGTTGAAGCCCAGACCCAACGCAGCGTCTCATTAGCATTAATTCTTGGCCCAAACCCGGCAAAAAAGGAAGGATGACCCAGACCATTTTCCCCCTGAACCAGTACACCCAGGTCAGATTGGTTGGCCGACCCAGCCCGGTGATAACTTGAAAGCTTACATTGTGATCCAGAGTTGGAAAAAAGAAAAAAAGAAGAGATTACTGGCTACCTACTGTATCTAACTATCTTCATCGTTATCACAGCGCACGGTGACTACGCTTGGGCGGTGCAACATTTTGCTTCTTAGTTGAACAGCAGCCACAGCCTGTAACTGCAACCTGTAACTCAGCTACTTCCATTATGCTTGCACAGAGAATTTCTAATATTTAGTAGACTGGCTCTGGCTTGCATCAGTTACATAAAGTTTAACAAACGGAATAAGATATTAATAACCTACGTACAGTATGATATGTGTATCTTTGTGGTGGTCCTGTTGGTTGGCTAACCCCGCCCTCAGCCCCTGATGCAATTGGCTCTTGGCTCTAGACCAGTGAGGAGTTGGTGCTGGTCTGGAACCAGTTTTGAGGCACAGAAACATCAAAAAACAAAGAAGCGGTGCTAAATCAGGTTATGGCATGGTATTGGTGGAAAAAAGGGCGGTAACAGTGGTGCAAGACCCATGTTGATTTTAAACTACAATCCTGTCAAAAATGGAGAATGCTGTCTGAACTTGCAGTAAGAGATAACGTTTCAGTCATGGAGCTTCTTCATTTTTTTTGGACAAACTACAATCCTGAAAATTTGAGGTTCTACTTGCTTTTCTTTGTAAGTGCATAAAAGTCCAGCCAGCTGGTTGGCATGTGGCCTGTAAACAACGTCTGAGTGGCATCGTTTCCCCGGTAATATCACCTCACTTCTCATTAACTCAGTAGGTGTTGTGTCGAGGCGAGCAGTCATTAACTCCACACAGAGAGCTTGTTGGCTGATATATATTTATATATACTGAGCTGCCCTTAATTTGACTCTGCAGACGCTGCCCAATTATATATTCCAAATGCTTTATAGTCATAGTTTTCTAGTTTTGTGTTACACCTTCAGAGTGTAAATCTTCCTTTTGGCTAGAACTGAGCCTCAGGCCAAAGTTTGACTCAGACCGTTAATTACATTGTCCCAGCTTCAGAGCCCTGCATGGTGCACGCTGCTGCTGCAGCGGAGCAACATGAAGGGAAGTGAGTCTCGCTATTCATGTCATTAGTTGCACCTGTGTTTGTCCTGCTGTGACAAGTCAAACGTCCACAGTGACATTTTTATCAAACCTCTAATCCTGTCCCAGGCAGCATTGTCTAATTATAAAAGAGTGTAGCCTTTTCAATTTAGTGGGGATTTGTGTTCATTATGTGATGCAGCACGTGACTTTTCCATTTCCTCTCATGTTAATGAAACTAATTCAAAGTGTGCATGTGCGTGTGTTTGTGTGTGTGTGTGTCTGACAGAAAGAAAGAAACAGAGGAAAATAGAGCGCTTCCGCCAAACAAGACATTTGTTTCATCGTAACATCAAAGGCGCCAGCTCTTTTATGATTGCTTCAAATTTTACAGTGCTCTCTTGCCACAGGCCTCAAATGCATATTTTATTAAAGAGATTAAAATTCTCTTGTCATTTATATTTACACAGAAAAGTGATTTATACAGACGTTGCGGTGTGTAAGTGGATCTGCACACGTGTCATTTATTTGCTTTGCTTTTTGAATTTTTGGGAAAATCTTGGGGGGGGAAAGTGAATTTACATTATATTACATCATTCAGAATCAATGTATAATGTAGATTAGTGTCTAGCATTAATAAAGAATATGTATTAATATGCAGCAGATCCATGGCTGGGTATAATATATAAACAACTATATGTAATATAATATTTTAGCCATTTAATTATGCATTGTCCATTCTCTTGTTTCTACAGTAAAACAGCAGTTTTAGTTGCACTTCATCTCATTTTCTTGTTGCTGTTTTATGTTTTGTTGTGAAGCCTCAGATGGTGATTATGAAAACACTGCTCCACATGATTTACAGACGAATGTGTTATGAATTAATGACACTACAGCAGTGGAGCCAGGCTTTCAGGGATAAGATGCAATGAATCCATTTTACTAGTCTGCACAACAGAGCTACATGCATAACCATTATACACAAGTAAAATCCATGCATTGTAAATAAGCAGCACTGAAAGAGAGTCTCATCTTTGAAATGTTCATGAAGGTCAATGTCCTCACTTATCCATATTCCTTTAGTCTGTATCCCTGAGCCACCGATCAAAAGTATCAACAGGACTTTTCCTGGAAGAGTTATGGAGTTATGGATAAGTCCAACTTCTTCTTCCTCTTTCAATTCTTTCAAAGCGTTTTTTTTTTTTTACTTTTTATTTTACTGACTTAATTCAAACCTCCTGGACAGAAAAAGGTAAATCTGAGATAACTCCGGCTTTGAGCCTTGGGGGACGCCTACAGCAAAGACTTCTGGTCCCACACACTGTGAATCTCAATTTGATTTATCAATGAAGTCCTAACCAACTTTGTCTTGTGTTACGTGTTGGCTCCACTATTGTGAGAGAGTTTAAACTAAACTCTGACAAGTGCTTGGAAACTTACACGCACTTGTGCAAAATTAAACAACTTTTCAGACAGAAGCATACACACACACAATGGCTTTGTAATATTCTACAACTACACAGCAGCATGTACACACACAATAGGTACACACACAGATTTATGCATCTAGCCCCTGGCCGTTCTGATTGTAATGATGAGGTAAGCTCTTGTTTGAATCTTCTTGGGAGGAGCTTTTTCTACCAACGTGAACCATAATTACAGCACTTTCAAAGGTTGTTGAAGGGCCAGTCAGTAAGCTTAGTGCGTATATGTGTGTGTGTGTGTGTCTCTTACACACAGACAGAGCCAGATAAAACCATTTCCCTGCATCTAGAATAAACAGCACTTCAGTGTGAGACAGAAACTCAGGCTATTACCATAAGACGTACGACTTAGAGTTATCCAAACATCCTACCAGATGGGTTTTTTTCACCCATTCTCCTGCTGTTCTGCTTTAATACGACAGGAAACTACATGTTTACACAAGTGAAGAATCAATTTAGCCAAGGAGGCTTAAGTTTAGCTGAGCTTGCAGTTAAAAAAAAGGTTGTTGTTACAGAGAATATCAATGACAGGCTAAAAAACAGCAATGAAAGGTGTGGCTAATCCACCATCTGAGTTCACCTTTAATACGAAATTTTTTTATTTAAATGAACTTATTAACTATTAAAATCGGTTCAATATTGCGCAACCGGACAAATAAATGAGATTCCCATCAGGCATGTCTGTTTGTTAGCATTTAGCTCATCAGCCTAGCTTCAACTTTGGTTTGGTTATTTAGCTCCATCTTCTCTAGGAAAACTCCCAAACCCACTTTGAACTATATTTCATATCCCTTGTTTATCAAGAGCTCTTCATCACAAACATGCTTTAAACAACCTGGCACAGCAATAAATAACCTGTTAGAACACGCTGCAGTATCAAAACAACAAACAACGTAAGATAAAAGAAAGATAAAAGGCTCAGAGCACAATCATATCACATGTTGGAAACACATAACAAGCCCATCTGACGTATTTAACAACCCTAAATCCTCCAATAAAAACATATAACCTCATAAATGAAGTGGGAAAACTGGAAAGAAACCTTGAGTGGACCAATTCCTAAAAGGGTTGTTTTATTGCCTATATTTATTCAGGGTGATTTGACTGCACACATACACACTCACACACTTTCTCTCAAGGCAAACCATGCACCTGCACAGTTACAAGCATCCTGTCCTGGAGCTCTCCATAAAAAGCCCAGTTTACTACCAGCACCCACTGAGCAGCTCCACTGCAGCAGATGGGGGTTAAATGGCTAACTGAGGGGCAAACTGATGACGGGAGAGAAGCCAGAGGAAGATTATTGTCATGCACTTTGTTTCCCTTCGCTGTCTCACTCACTCTGAAACACTCAGGCTGCAGACTCTTTATCTCTGCACAACCTTCAGGCTGTTACTATCTCCAGTGTGCAGCGTTTGTGTGGTTGGATGGTTGTAGTTCCTCTGCTTTTTTTGCCCTTCGATATTTTTTTATGTACACTATTAGACTTTAAAGAGGGTTGAAATAGTCACAGATTGTTGGTTGTGTTTATTCAGCCCATGTATTGTTTTTGGTCAAATGATAAATCATTATAACCTTCAGGGGAAACTGTGAAAACAGACACTGATGTTGTTTAAGTCTGTGAAGAGTGACAAACAGTCTAAATTGTTCATTAACATGAAGTTTTCTGGACCTAAAGGTTTTCAGGGAGGAAACGGACAACTCCACCCTCGACTGTCTCTTCATTTACATACATACTATGCACATTAAAGCAACATTGCGGAGTTTATCGACCTTAAAATAATGTTTCCAGACTCAATGCAATGGTAGAAACACGGTTAATAGGATGAATGGTGCTGCCGCTGCAGCCTGAGCCGGGTCGTGTCGGCTGAAACTGCACTACGTAACTTCCCTGCATGGGTCGGCTCACCGCCTCCTGGGGTGGGAGTGGCATCAAGTAGCATCAACATGCAACAATGCAATTTGTATTTATTTCATGCCAATACTTGATATTGTACAGTAGAGTCTGGCCACTGACCACTTTATTTAACTATTTTTGTATTATTTAACTTATTGTTCAGTTGTTCTTCTCCTTGTTCTGCACGTCTTGTTACAAGAACAAAGAGTGATGCAACACCAGAGTCAGATTCCTTGTACTGTATGTGTGCACATACTTGGTCATTAAAGCAGATTCTGATTGTGATGTAGCTATTTCTGAAACAAGCTGTGTGCTAAGCTGAGGACTTTATTTTAGTTTTAATTTGAGGTTTAACCACCAGTCTGGTGTGAGCAGTTAAGTCTTGGCTGTTCACACCAGGAGTGCACGTCTAGTCAATGAGCGATTCTTCTTCTTCTTCTTCTTCTCTGCTCTTTTTTAATTACGTGTGGAGTTGATCTTTGTAATAACCTCATGCATTTATAAAGTGGATCTCTTTTACATGCTGCTGGATAAGTCGAGCGTCTGGTCTTCTGTGAACAGTGAAGTTAAATGTGCCGCTGCCTTGTGTGGATCCTCCAGGTCCAGTCCACTGTTACTGTACTGCTGTGTGCTGCTACTTTGTAAATAGATCACAGACATGTGTCTATTCTTAGTTTCTAAGTGGTATGTTTTAATCTCATTTGTTAAAGGTTAATGGTTGCTTAACGGACGGGAGAAGAAGAAAAAAAAAGTCCCCAAATGAACATCCCCATGTCAATGCTGTGCATGAGAGCAGGGTTGTATTATGTCGACAGGATACTCATACTGAAGACAAGTGTGCAGATGTGGAGCATGAGAGGAAAGACTCTCTTACAAAGACGGGGCGAGGAGGAGGAGGAGGAGGTGCACTTCTTTGCCTTTTACCATTTTGGTATTCCCTGAATGTCGGTGCATATTATCAGAGCAGAGCGAGCGTTGAAATGAAGGGAAATTATTTGTGAATGTGAATAGAGACACGTGTGCAGAGGAGAAACAGTGACGGTGCGACAGCTTCTGTGGGATATTTACCACCACGAGGACTTTTGAGATGGGATATTATTCTATTTACAGAGTGTACTTGGATCATGTCTGTCAGTTTCTATGTGGTTGGGGATTACGCTTTGCTCAGTTTTGCGCTGTCAGAGATTAGAGATCATCCATAAAACAACACATTTGTTCTGCTTCGTTTAAATGACCCGTTTGCAAAGACTTTCACACATTGGGATGGAGGAGCATGGGGTTTAAAAAACAAAACAAAAACAACACAAAACTCAACAGCAACATTTCTCTCCAGAGACACTGCACTGATTATTGTTAAATCACAGATCTCTCCAAACACCAGTTTTCATTTGGATTATTCATTTGGTAGAAAGTAGGTCCTCCGAAATTCAGCTGCAAAAGTTGTCAGATATAATTTATCAGACAAAACAGGTTTGGGAGGGTTTCGGTACAAAATCATTATTCAGTTGCAGCAGAACTGGATATCTCAAAACCTTGGCATAGAAAACTAAAAGTATCTACATCACCGGAACTTCATGAGAATAAATAAGCGAGTGAAAAAGAAAAGAGTTAATTATCATAATTATGATTTTTTTTTTTTTTTTTACAGATATTTTTAACGAGTCATGATTTCAGCTGGAACGGTTTATTTTAATTTCTGTGATTTGAATTTTGCACTTTCCCCATTAAATATTCAGCTCCAGTCTGGATTATACAGCTGAAAGCTTTAATTCAAATATATTTGAGTTAAGAGTTAAAAGAAGTCTTAAAAGAAGTCTTCCTGACTGTATTAGCACTACACTCTATAGGGCGGGATCTCAGCATTTTGACAGTTACACATGTTTTTTTTTGCTTTTTGCTTTAAGTGTCAAGTCTCATCTTTAATGTGAGTCATTTTACATCAATACAGAAAAAAATGAGTGGGAATTTTAGGGATGAAAAGGGGTTTGATCGGATGCCGTTGACTATCTGTCATTACATGATGCATGTTGCAGTCTGTCCCAGGCCTTCAGATCTACTGTTAGTCTTCAGCACGCTGGACTGAGATCAGCCGATGGACTCGGCCAGTTGAGGCCAGTTAAAAAGCTCCTTGGTTGCTCTGGCTGCAGGTTTAGGTTCATCGAGCTGCTGAGACGTCATCCACTGAGTTTTGACGCATTTGTCTGAATCAGAACACCCAGAAAGCATCTTGAGGTCCATGACAAAGAGCTCCTCTCGGTCATTGAGATGTCTGTGTCGACAGAATGGGTTTTTTTGAATGCAGGTAACAAAAGGCGATCGACTCCATTCACGCTGCCAGATGAGTTTACCTCAGACACCGAGAGGACAGGGACACACAACTGCAGGGTGCAATGTCATCGGGGGACGTTACAGAGCACCACTGTGTTTCTGAGACAGATTCTAGAGCTGCATTCGCTGCTCCTGCTGAGAAAGACACACGTCTGTTTACAGTGTTGGTTTCTGAAGGACAGAAACAGGAGCAACAGCCGTTAGAGAGAGCTTGATGAACACCGCTGACTGACCACGGCAGAGTGATTTGACCTGGGAGTTAATGTTGATGGTAGCTATTAACACTAATGACAAAATATAGATGTTGTTACACTTAACATTAGCAAAATACTTTCCAGTCATCAGATTACCATTTTCTTTTTCTCCTGGTAGCACCTGCTGTTTTATAGAGCGCTTTTTGCAAACCAATTAGCTTTTATATCTGATGTTTTTTCTGTTTGCGCCTCGGTTTCATCTTCTCCACTTGCAAAGTCACTGTTTAAATCCTTATTTTGACAGACAACACCTCAGTCTAACTGTCTGTCGTCCAATTACGTCTAAATCTTGGTGCAGAGAAAAGAATATGCAACTGTCTTAAAGTTCAGAGTGCAGACTTAATTCTTGCAGCAAGACAAGTGCTGCTTTTTTTTTGCAGATGCTGAATAACACAAGGTATCACCTGAGTGTACGGCTGTTTTCATAACTCAAGTGAAAAAGCTTGAGTCACCTGAAAAATATGCAAAACAACAACAACAACACATACTGAGAGTGCTAAATTTTGGGCTGTTCAGATAGTTGTGAAGCGCAGAAACATCCTGAGCTGCTGAGAAGTCACACTGGGAGCCGAGGTTCTCTGAATGCGATGGATATGTTTGATTTCATGAGGTCATAGACGACGAGAAACAGACAAAAAAAACAACTGGCGTACGCAGAGCAGCATGACAGTGAAACCCAATCTGTCACTTCAGGCTTTGACTGAGCATGAATGGTGTTTCATATCTCTCTGTTTTCGTCACCGACTGATCCTTTTACTCCTTTAATCCTTTTCCATCACTGCAGCCACAGTTGGATGACCCCCTCTCTGTTGTCTTGTTTCTCACACCTACACTTTTTATTTCATTTTCTTCACCTCCTCAGCCTCGAGATCTACTTGGACCAGTCACCCCTAATGGATTTTATATGGCTTTCTTCCCAGTTCATCACAATTGATTTATGCATTCAGTGAGATTCAGTTAAGACCGACAGTACAGTGCAGTGCAGTGCAGCTACTGAAGAGGCTTTTTTCTCCGTGTGTCAGCAAAATGCTCGACTTCATTATTCGTTCAGATGCAGAAATACACAGTGACACCTTTGAGTCACATGTTTCAATCATACTGTACGCTGTGCAGCCCTGATGGGTGGGGGTGGGGTCTGGGGGCTTATAGGGAGGCAGGGAGGGAGACTTTCATTCACCTTATCTGCCCAGACTCGCCCAGCAGCTGGTTTGGGAAACTGAACACTTCTTTTCTCTCTGCGTAGACCAGGTGTGTCTTATTTCTTTATACTCATCTTTTTTTTTTTTTTTTTTTCCATTTTCTGCTTCTCATCTCATCTCAGCTCTCTCTCTCTCTGTATTCCTCTCTTCATCAGCTCACCTGTCAAGAAAACCACACATCTGTTTCTGTTGGTATGGCTACCACCAGCTATTTCTAACTCAGACTTTGAGTGAGCCGTGTTTCCAATGTGCTTCATCATTACCTATCTGGGATATGCAGATGCACACAAACACAAGCCATGAAAAAAAAAAAGAAGCTGTAACGGCTCCAGTTGGCGTCTTCTCTGGGTGACATTTTTGTGTGATAAGGCTCCCATGTATTTTTGGCTCCTCTAGGAAAAAAAGGTGACATTTTGTTCTGTTGATGAGGATTGAGTTTCCAGCTTTGTGCAACCTGGATTTGTGGTTGAAATATTATTAGAATTATTATCTATTTATTTTTTTTTTATTTTTTTTGCATGTGACAGGTGCAGGCTCAGTTTCAAAGTGCAGATACTGTAGCTGGTGTCGCTTAATGCTCGTCATATACAGTATACATTGAGATTAGTGTTGCCTTGGTGACAGGGCCAAGTTTACAGGAAGTGAAAGTGTGTAATCACAGAGCCAGCTGCACAAGTTGAAACTTGCTGCAGTTACAATTTAAGTGGAAACCGAGAGTTGTAACTAAATATTTACAACAGCTCATGGCTCAACTGTTGTCATCATCATCAATGTCTGAATGATCTGACCTGACACTTGGACTAAAATAACGACGTAAAGTGGAAACATTTTAAATTCGTTATCTTTAATTGTCGGTGCAAGCTATTTTTAGAACGGCGGAGCAGAGCCGCGAGCTGCTCAGAGCTACGCTACAAAGGCTAATGGGATTTCTTGGTTTCCCTCATCAAACTCATCAAATACACAATCCCACAACTCCAAAACGGTTGTGACCTGCACATTCACCACGATATGAGATAATAACACAACGTTATGAGACAGAGTTGTTTTAGAGGGAAATTCATGCAAAACCACCGATGCTCGTTGCCTTCAGGGGCAGTTTTCCAGCAAGCAGTCTCTGCATTTACCTCTAAAACAACTCGGTTGGAGTTGTTGGATTGTGTATTTGATGAGTTTGATGAGGGAAACCAAGAAATCCCATTAGCCTCTGTAGCGTAGCTCTGAGCAGCTCACGGCTCTGCTCTGCCGTTCTAAAAATAGCTTGCACTGACAATGAATGATAACGAACCTACTGCTATGACTATAGGGATTATGGCAATGGGACAATTTGCAAAAATGTTGAACTGTCCCTTTAAATTAAATCCTAAAATAGTTGTGGTATTGATGATGCGAGGCTGTGACTTCACAACTACAGCTGATTGCTTTTAAATTTTTAACAAGGTTTTTTTTGGTTTAATTGTTTCGGTAAATCACTAGTTTGAAGCCAGAATTTACCAACACCTGATTAATAATAAACAAACATCCTGGGTTTAAATCTCTCCCTCTCTCCCACTAAACCAATCACAGCTAAGCCAGTTAGTTAACTATGTAACTTCATCCATGAGAGATATCAGCTGAAAAACACTGAACAAACAACCACCAAAAAAATGGTGATAAGTGTTTATGAGTATTTCCACACACTGCAGCTCAACTAGAAAGACAAAAGAGAGCCTATACACTGAAGAAAAAGAAGTCCAAGGAGGAATAAAAGATGATATACTGTAATGACAAAGTATAATAGCCACTATATGGACGATAGATACTACCCACTGGTAATGATCCATCCCCAAATTGTCCAAAGCCACAAACACACACACACACACCCAGCTGTGTTTTCCTCCTCTGGCACAGTGTGCTAATGGAGGTCTGGAACAGTGGACTGATAAAGCTGTCATCCTCCTCCCTCTCTGTTTCCTTTCTCCCTCTAATACAGAGTGATAAATCAAGTCTCTGCAATGGCATCGCTTCCTCAAAGAGACTTTTGTCTGCTAACACATGCGACCACACCGATGTGCACACAACACACACATACACAGTCACACAGACAAATACATTAAATCCATGTGGCTCATCTCGGGGCTGAGAGTGGCTATTCATAGCCTCTAAACACAATCTGCTCACCTATCCCTCTCTGCTTTATTCTGTTATGTATCTTTCATTCTCTCTCTCACATGCACACACTTGTCTTGTGCTCAGATTAGACTACATACCACTGGACCCAGCAGCAGCAGCAGCAGCAGCAGCAGCTTCTGCCTGCTCTCTGGGGAAGCTTCATCGCTGCCCTGGGTCTCTGTCACAAGAGTAATGTCTGCTCTGGGAGCAACTGCACTGCAGGAGTGGGTTATTCCTTCAAGACAAAGATCATACAGTAAATATGAGGTATAGACTTATTTCCTTGGGGGATTTCTCTGGTCAGAGAAGAGTAATGGCCAAGAGCATAATTACTACTAGAGGGCTCCTTTTCCACACCAGTAGCTAACCTCTTCCTCGCCTCACACCCTGACTGTCTCTCTTTACGGTTGCAGCAGATGGGAGGTTGGTGGGTTTTTTTGTTTTTTTTCCCTCTCTACGGCTGCCTTCTGTCTTCTGGGAGGTGAATATTGAATATGGCTGGAGCAGATCTTTGATGAAGATCTGAAGCGGGCTACAGAAAGCTCCTGGCAAACAGGCCAAAGACTTAGAGTAGCCACATTCAAGGCAAATTTGTTAACAAGTCACCAGCACTCTGCACTACAGCTTGAGGGGCTGACAAGACTCTGTACATGGCTGCACAAAATATGATGGTATAAATTAGCATTTCATGAAGTTAGGCGCTGATATTTTGCACACATTTGAAGCAAAAAGCCACTGAACAATCATCTATTTTCTAAACCCCTCCTCCGAGCAGAGATAAGCCAATTATAGCTTAGCAAATTTAATTCAGCAGAGCATGCCTGCACAGGGTTGGCGCTCCATGCACTACAGTAAGTGCTCAAATAACAGAGATACTCATCATTTAAAGAGTTTTTGAAAAGTGTGCAAAATGCATTAAATGGTGTGTTTATCTGCTTTATCCTGCCGCCTTTAGCACTTCCAGCTAAATCGCTGCTTACAGTGTAATCAAATACACTCGTATGTGGGCTTATAGTGTAAATAAAGACCGAACAAAAGAGTCAATCAACGTGCTGAGTTCCCTCTGGAGAGTTAATCAGTGGAATCATTGCTGAAAAAAAATTATAATAGTAAATCTGCCATCGTTATTATAGTGATTAAGCAATATCACACTAGAACAAGTCCTGTAATCAATATAAGTATTGACCTTACGACTGACATTTAGCACAAGTGTGACATTGTTTCTTTGATCGTTCATTTGGTCCTGCCAACAAAATCAGCTCCACAGCTGGATTGGGGTTGTACTGTTGCTAGGCAACACGAACATTTTTTTTCCTTTACAGTATAGCTTTAACAACATTGTGTAGATTCACATGTTTCTGCAGGACAGCGATGTTGTAGCCTATCATCTTCATTTGTCGTTGTGCAGCCAGTGAGGGAAGAGTCTGTGACAGGGTTTTTTCATTATAAACCATGACTGACACACCGGCCTTGTAATGTTTATATAACATGTCTCACCTACAGTATGTCCATGATTTCACCACCTTAAACCTTACATCTCTCTGTCTCTGTATGGCTGGTGTAAGACGCTCATGTCGCTGCCTCTTTGCACGGTCTGGGCAGCGCTTGTGACAGCTGGTTTCCTCCCAGGGGAATGGTAATATAACAGAAGCTGTCTGTTGCAGCTGTTTTCCTTCCTGGGTGGCAGATAGGGAGAGTGAGAGGCAGAATTATTATATATGCTCAGGTATTTTCAAGGGATGCCAGTGGGCAGACGGGATTTCCTGTCTCCTTAAAGCATCCGGTTTTCTCTCTTCAGTGGCCGTTCATGGTTTTTTGTTTCTCGTTGAGCATCATTAGCTTCATTCTCTGAATTAACTAGTTCTGAGGTTGGATCACAACTCTCCTCTTTGCCCCTTGTTCTCGAGTGTAACTGAATAACGAAGCAGGCCTTGCTCGGTAAACCTTTTGGATTACCTGGATTTAATATGGCAGAATATTTTAACAAGTTCAGGTCTTTAGGTGAAATTGGAAAGTGAGGAGTTGTTTTTTTTATCTTCCCCTGCCCTTCTAATCTTTTTTACAACACCTCTGAAAACATTACTAGCCGATATGAATTCTGCTCCATGAATGGCCGAGCGGGGGCTTTAAACCAGCCTGCAGCCCAAGATCGAAGCTCCTTTTTAGTTCTCTACATGGATCCATAACACCGTCTCCAGACTGTAAAAACTCTTCTCTAATATGTCTAGGTCGGCCGAGGTCATACGAGCAGGAGGTTACCTAAAGATCCAGGCTTTTTCCCATCATTTTATCTTTTTAAAGATTATTTGTTTACAACAATCTATGACATGATCAATAGTGGCATAGGAGGTATTAGAAACACCTGTATAAGGGGCAATATTCATAGTTAAAAGTATAAGTGATGTTATTCTCTTTCTCTATACTTCTCACAAAACATATTTTCTACAAAAATTTAAAGCTTGAGGTTTTAAAGCTCTTGATTTAATGGTTATACCACTCGCTGAAACCCAGCTTTCAAATCTTTAAAGGCGACATATTATGGAAATAATATCACTTTTTGAAGGCTCTTAAACACATATTTGGGTGTTTGTCTTGCCTTCCGGCCCCAAAATGCGAGAATTGACCAAAAGAAAATCTGTAATGTGCAGGTTCCATGGGTTAAAATGAGCTGTTCCCTCAGATGTCTTCCAGTGATGTAATTAGCTTTCGAACGTGCATAATCCGAGTCCTACCTGGGACCGGTAGAAGAGACGGGGCAAGCAGTGGTTCCTTTGCATTTAAAGGGACAGGCACCAAAACCAGCCGTGCTGTTTTGAGCGGATGAAAAGAGCTGTGATGTTTGATCCTTGGGGTATTTTGTCACAGATACGTATGTCTTTAAGACACCTGGGAACTATTTAAATTTGTGGAAAAGTGGCATCATACAGTATGTCTCCTTTAAGAGTGTAATCTTCCAGCTCTCTGTTGGTGTCATCTGCTTGAGCCATGAACCAATCAGGTCTAACGCTGCCCAGGAAAAGAAGGATGCATTTCTCAACTACATTTGAAGGAGGTTTAGAGATTGAGCATCTTCGTCCTGCTGCTGTGACGCAATCCGTCTTCAAATGAAGAGAAGACCCTCAGGGAGAAGACCCTGAACTGGGACACAGCTCTCATGAAGCCTCTTGTCTAATCAAATCACTCACTCAGGATTAAGTTTTACATAAAATGCATCTTTTTAGACATGAAAACAGGAAGTAAACCAGGCTTAGCCACAGCAACCGATGGAGACCAGGAGGTCATAATATGTGTCAGCTCTGTTCTGTCAAACAAGCGTGACTCTATTATTTGTGACAATCACAGGCCACCGTAGCTTCGCGTGGCCCAGGAGTCGACTCTCTGTGTTACTCAGATTAATATTTGTAGCTGATTGTCGCATAAATTCGTTTCAGTTCTTGAATCGCAAACAAACAGTGTCTCTCCACCAGGAGAGGAATAAATCAAAGGGAAGGAAAGGTAATATTTTCCACTACAGCAGACAGAGACGTCTTTGATGCTGTGATGAGAAGTGACGGCTCTAATGCCCGGGGCAGCTCCGTGTTTGAGAGGCCAGGTGAAGTGAAACTGATGGTTCAGGGTGATGGTCCACGCTCCGTGAGATGTGAGAGGGGGGGCGGGGGGGGGGTTTGCCTCGCAGGAACATCACCAGGAAACTCTCGATAGCAAAGGCTGAAATCAAAAGGAAACATCTTTGAACAATGCTTCGCGAGGGTTTGTGATCCGACTGAGCCATATGCCGCTGGTTTATGTATGCACGGAGACGAACAGGGTTTTATTTCTATGCAGCTTTCTCTTGGTTTCCTTTCTCACTTTCTTTTCTGGTTTCCACCCAAAGACGCAACTTGGTTCAACTGGGTTAATTTAAATAACCTCTCTTATTGGTTAGACGGAGCATTAAAAGCGACATGTTGAACACTTCAAATGTTTAACGTTGAATTAATTAGTGTAAAACGAGCCAACACGCACTTGATCTCTGCTAAGAAGTGATAGATGACAGTCTCGCACTTGGACGTACAGCCGTGTTGACATTTAATAGGTTATATCCTAATAAGATTAGAGCTTCTTTCATCTTACAAACTGTGTGGAGAATGAAAGCTGCAGAGAAAACAATAGCGTGACATTGATCCAACTCTGTATTCAGAGGAACCGGCTCCACATCATTGTCTGTGAGGAAAGTGTGACACGTCTCCAAATGCACCTTTCAGCTCCTGTGGCTGAGTGGGAGTAGCTGTTTGTATTTCATGAGGCTATGAAATAAAAATGAAATCATTCAAAACAAAAACACAACTTCCACTTTTGTGGATTAAAAAAAAAGAAAGACAGAAGCAGAACAACTGATCTGGAAAGATAAAACAGGTAATATGTTTTCTTTCTGATCATCTCTGTTTAATTTGTTTTTCGTGCCCTAGAGTTTGATTAATTTACCTCAATGCAGCGTTGGTTTTGACCTGAGTGAAGACAAATAACCCCAATAACAAGCATAATCTGCGTTTTCCTCTCAGTAAATACAAAAACCTCCCTGCAGTTCGTTGGTAGCGTGCAGTTAGTGATTAACTTCATGCTGATATCTGTGAAATAAGTGCAAAATGTCAGCTCAGAGACAGCATCTCTAATCACAAAGAAACTCATTAATAATCAGAGCAGATCACTGGAAGAAAACAACACATCATGTACGACACAATATCAACATTATAACTCGTATAACCCTGTCTCCATTTTTTATCGTGGCGTCTTATTTCTTCATTTGATCAGATCATTAAAAGTTAGTACGACACCGTATGTTGTGCATTCAAGTTCAGTGATTAAATAACTGAGGGATGAACAGAACTCGGAGCGGAAATATCCAAGGACTGTGCCAGGAACCGAAGCTCTGATGAGTTTCCATGTCTGTGGAACTCAGAGTGGCCACAGTCGATAAATTTCACCACCTGCTCTTGTTTGTGAAAGTCCATGTGGTCCATCTGCATGCAGACCAAAGAATTTACTCCATTATACCCACAGGCACCATGGCCTGATAGACTCACAGAGGGAGCTGGGGCAAGATTTCAGCCAATTTGCAGCAAATAATTACCTACATTAAGTTATTATGAAGACGCAGCCTTTGTGGCCACCACATTTCTGCTACTGCAGGCAGCAGCCCACGTTTCCTATTGATCCAACCCTGGAGGACAACACTGTAGTATCCATTTAGGTTTACTATCACATATACTATTAGCACATCTTCAGTCTGTTTTAAAGTGGAGGCACAGATGTAAGAGGCTAAACGGCCTGTTTGTAAACCTATCTATTAGAGCTGGGTTTTAAAAATTGATTTTGCGATTCTTATCGCTTTTCATTGGAAAGATCCAGAATTGATTCATAAAATCCTTAGATCGATCTTTTGATGTATACGACACTTCCTGTTTGTAATTCTGAGACTTATATGATGAGTTCACGGAGCATGCAAGATCTGTTTACATGTTGTTGTGTTCATTCAGCGCTGAAATGTGCACATCGATGGCAGTACTAGGGGTCATGTTAAATAAATGTGCGTTAAAAAGTACTTTTCTGCATTCATACCAATCACACCAATCAACAGTAGTACATACAGTACATCTCAAATAGGGATTCAGGCTGTACAAGCCGTCATAATACATAGAAAAACCATTAGAGGCGCCAACTGTCTTCCTCTGCTGGAAGATCAGATGAATTCTGTAAGGATCATATATAAGTATTGGTCCCTACATCTGTTTTGTATCATGTTTACAAAGAGGCGTCTGTAATGTTTTTTCTATGTATAATAAGGCTTGTACAGTCTGAATCCCTATTTGAGAACATATATGATGTATGTATATATGAAATTACAATCATGTTCTATAGATGTTTTTATATTTTTCTACTATTGATTGGTAATGAATGCACAACTGGTGTGTGTGAGATCACATGATCATTTCATGGGACTGGGCTTTAAAAATGGCGTCTACCCATTCATTTTCATATCTAACATCTGTGTGCTTGAAACGTCCTGTTACTTAAATAAATCTATTTTTGCATTGGAGCTCTTTTTGGTGTTGCAGACTTTACCCTCATGTCAGCGGGCCCACTGGCACCGTCGGAGGTGTGACAGGCAGCGATGCCTCAATTTTGATTATAACATTCTTTTTAGAGAGTTCCATCGTTGCAGCATTGAATCTGTGAAATTTTTTTTAGTAACAGTAAAATCTGTTTAAGAACTGAACTGATCTCGAAACGACTCAATATTGAATAGAATTGGAAATTTAATGAAATCAGGACCTCGTGAATCAGGTAAAAATCTATTCAGTAAATCAGTAGCGATACCCAGCCAGCCTTACTATTGTATCTGCTTTATCTTTACTCTCCATGATCGCAATATCATACCTCAGTGCGGACACTTTCAACAATCATACAAGTTGAGCCATGCAGGTAGAACTTTAGTGGCGCTCAACCCTGCGCTGGCCGAGCCGCCGTGCCGCCGCAGCTGTCTCGTTGAAATAATGGGACTTTGTTTCAGTGACACTGCTCTATTGTCAGCGTGAACATGGCTGGACTGTGAAGCAGGTCAGACAAACTCTGCAGTCTCATTCACGGCAAACGGCACCACGGTAACGGCTGTTTGTCGTCTGGATGAGAGCTCATCCACTATTGACACCATTGTGTGTAATATCTCCGAGCAAAACTCCATTTTCTCTTCCTGCAGGCAGCAATTGATCACCTCTCTCTTTCTCCGAGCAGAACTATCTGTTAGAAAAACAATTTTTTCTGTCATTGTGGGCTCAATTGGAGCCATCAATCAACTTGACAGAAGAGGTTTCCTCTGCTAAATTAACAAATTCAGGGCCGCTGTTGAGGATTAATCGTTTTTATCAGGTTACAGCGCTCCGAGCTGAAACCTTGCAGGAATGCTGGTTGGGAATGAGCAGACTGATGGGAATCCACTCCTGCACTAAACCCAGCCTGTTTAAACATTTGGAGACAGCTATTTTGGCAAATAGCATTGATTTCCCTCCAAAATGAATTAGAGGACTCAGCAGCAATGATAGCAAACAAAGCATTACGGAGAATGGCTGCTGTTGTTACGATGATAATTGCTGGAAGTGTCATTTGTTCTCCAACAGAAAGAGGGAGTATGTTTTTCCTTTTTTTATTATTTTATTTTACCTTTTGTGTTTGTGGGAATAATCAAATGGAAACAAAGAGAGAGCACATGCATCTTTATTTATGTGGCTGGAGACTGCGATCACACATACAACACAAACAGAACATACAAAACCATGACATTACATGGTTTAATGCAGCAAATGTGACTCAGACAACACAGTAGAAGGATGTTTTTAACTTCTGGCTCATCAAACCTGTGTAACATGAATATTTAATGTTTTATTTCCTGTTTCTTCATCCTCCTCTGTTTCGTTTTTATATCCAGATGTTTGCTCTGACAGTTTCCTCTCAGGCAGATGAAAAGACTTTAGAGGGAAATACAATGTTAACAACAAAACTAAATAATAAGACGTATCAGTCCAGCAGCAGCAGCAGCAGCAGCAGCACTGTCCCTCCTTCCTCTCTGACTGCTCTTATTTCCAGTCAACCTGTCCATAAACCCACAGCTCCTTCTTGGACAGACATGGCAGCCTCGTCCTCCGGTGCAGTATGTGCTTCATTTGAGGCGTGATGGATGCTCGGTCGGTCACTCTCCCACAAGTGAGAACAGAGAAGCCACAGCAGCCATTTCAGTTCATTTCTTCTTTGCCTTCCTGGGTGGCTGCTCACTCTTTCTCTCCTCTATTTGATTAATGGCACCGTCTCTCCGGTGGCCGCTGTAATAAAGTCAAATGAGGTCTCGAATGGCTGAGGCTTTGTAGAATCAGCAGCGGGTAATTGAGGAGGTGGATGTCTCAGGTGAGGCTCCGTGTCTGCTCTCTGTCCTCGTGGCAATGAAATAGTGTTTCACTTTTCCCTTCGGCGGAGTTCGTGAAGTTAGTGATTGTGTTAGAGAGGCCCTGCTTCGCTGCACATCGCTGTGTGTTTGCATGGTTTGTGCTCACGCTCGGCTTTAAAGGTTACGGAGCTGGTAGCGTGGAAGAAACGCGCTTCATCCTCCGAGCATGTGTGCAGTGTGCGCTGCAGTTTGTCTCCTGAATAATACAGCGCGCAGAAGGAGCGATAATTGAAACCGTAATCCACGGCATCTTTTTTTAAACCGGCGACGATATTCCTTTGTCAGAGAGACATGATTGGCTTCCCAGGCTGAAATCTGTCAGGGAATATCCGGAGAAATCCTGCCTGAATCCTGGTAATCCTCTGTATCTCCTTTCACCAGGCAAGATTTCTCTCTGTTGTGCGCAGGTACTTAGCTTTTATACGGGATTGTCTGCGGTACCAAAGAGGGCTATTTGGGAATTTAATAGGTGCAGGTGTAGCAGAGCACTCCGGTCCTACTGGGGATAAGGCTCACCAGTATTTCCCTCTCTGTCTCTCCCTCTCTGGCTCAAGTTCAGTCCATTCTGCAGAAACAACAAAGCACAGGTGCACACGGGGAAACTGACCCAAAGATAGACCGAGCACAGCGATTCATGAGTACTGCAGGTCTGTTTATGCTTCTATTGTGGCTCTATTTGATATCAAAATCTCCACCATCCCTCACGCTGACGTTTATGAACCATTTCTCCCTGCGAACTTTTCTTTCGAGAAATAACTCATCACTTGCATCAAGATGATTGGTGTTGTGGCGGTGCTGAACGGACAGCTCCCCTTAAAGTGACTTCATGAATCTTTCAACACGCTGCCTGCAGTATCCTTCGCAGCTGTGAAGTGTTTTCTAGGTTATTGGGACAAAAGCTAATCCTTCCTACACTCCAATGTTAAATAATAAAAGATAATTCTGACAGACTGTAAAGAGCTTAATGTCGGAGAAAGGAAATAATCAACAGCTCCACATTTAATTTGCTGACTGGAAGTTATTGCAGTAAAATGAATAGTGATTATTCTCTCAAATTCTCCCTAAAAGTGATGCATTGACAGTTTTTGTAGCTTCTTCTCATAATGGCCAAAATATCAGCATCGATTACTACAGTATATGGATTTTCTGTATATACGTTTTTTTATTAGTGTTTCAAATGAGTAAAACTGTATTTCAGTGTGGGAAACACATTGATCTGCTCAGACCCTCTTCTCTCTATTGCTAACAAACACATCTGTCATCGTCAGACCGGCCGTCGAGGGCACCGCGAGAAACCCTGATGCTTCAGCGGAGCAGCGTATACAGTCAAAAAAAAAATCCATAAAAGCTTTTACCGGCCCTCTCTGTGTAGCTGTCATCCTGGACCGGGCTCACTGTCCAACTGCAGTGTGAACCAAGTCCGGTCAGGTGTCAATGGGGGTTGTTATTTATTGTCTGACACAAAGTGCAGTAATGGAGCAGTGCACATTGTTCAGGTCTTTGTCATAACGTACTAATATTTGCAGTGAAGCTCAGCTACTTCCACAAACAGGGCTTAATTCTGTACGAAACACCGATATGCCACATTTTCTTGTTCTGCCTCTCCATCTCCTTTACCTCTCAGGCTCCTTAGAGATCCCACACTTCATTAAACCGAGATATTCAAACCCCTAATGCCTTGTTTTATGGATGCACCATTACACCCAATGGGAATATTCCAGATGTTTTTTACACACAACAGCCCCAAAACTTTCAAACTTTGGAGTTAACCTCCCTGGGCTTGTCTTTGTCTGGCTGCACAGCATGAGTTCGATATCATCCAAAACACAACTCAAGCTGCCCACAGTCACGGTTCAACTCATTAGACTGTACAAACAAAATCCGACATGACAGCGTTCGCCCGCATGTGATCCTGAAATGATCAGATGATAAAAGCCGTGTCGAGTCAACCGCACAGTACCCTCCTCCTGAATTTTTGGTAAAACTCAGAAAACAGGGAGGACAGCATTCAAATGACAGTCTCACTTCTCAGACATGTCCTTTACAAAGTTTTCTTTAACCACATTGTATTTTCATTTATTTTTGCCATAAAATCCATAAACCTCTTTCCTTTTTTTTGTGTCATTTTCATGAAGCATAACCATCTGTGTTCACTATGTTGTTTTCTTCACAGAAGAATCCAATTTGCAAAAAAATTAGTGAGCACTAATGTCCATAAAATGAGATTGCAAGTACTTGTTATGGTTTTCCAATAGCGGCAGCAGGCAGTTTCTATCATTAGTAAAAACCTCCCAGAGTTGAAGCCTCACTTCCACCACCCATTTACCTTTATGCTCCCCGAACATACTGATAAGCATTTGGTCCGATTTAATGGCTGTCGATTATCGCCCTCTCTGATTGGCTCCCTCGAGGACGCCCCCCGTGGAGCTTTTGCTTTCCTGTCTTCTACTTGACAGAGTCATAGTGTGCAGCTTGTGGCCCGAGGATCGGTGAAAGTCACCGGGAGGCTAAACGCTCGGCCGTCTTTTATTCTTGATCACCAGTTCAGACAATAGCTGCAGAGAGAAATGGATTAGGTGACCTGTGGGTGGGAACCTGGCGATGAGACAAACCCAAACACTGTTGCAGCTGGAAGGCAATTTGCTGACAAACGTGCAGCATACTGAACAGGCCAGAGATATTTAATTTGAGTTGGTCTGTGGGATATAAATACGTCCATGAACCAAAGCAAAATGTAATCAGCTGATCAACCTCAACATTTCCTTAAAACACTATTCAAGATATTTGCCAAAGTCAGTGTTATATATTGTATCAGTGATGTCAGCAAAGTACAGAGCAGGGAGGACTGTACACCAAGGCCAAAACCACCATATACTTTGGGGGGGACATGTACCACCAATCTGTCCCCCCCAATAATATATAAAAGTATGTGACAGACATTCTCTTTTTAAGAACCCCAGCTGTTAACACATCCCTCTCTAGTTATTTCTGATTTATCTTGCATTTTTGGTAGCGCCCATTTTTTGACTGAGCTTTGACTGGTACTGGACCCAGACCTAGTGCTGCTGCTGGTGAAACAGAGGCTGGTCCTGGTCCTGGTCCTGGGACTGAAACTGGTACTGGTGTTGGTTCTTGTGCTCGTTCTGCTGCTAGTGCTGGTTCTGGTATCCACTTTGGTAATGGTACTGGATTGGTACCAGTTTGGGTGTTACTTCTGGTAAGGGGTTTGACACCGGTTCTGGTATTGATTCTGGTACTGATAATGATTGATAATTGTTGTGCATGTAAATTCCTACACTGGTACTGGTACCGGTTCTGCTACCGGTTCTGCTACCGGTTCTGGTACTGGTATCGGTTCTGGTACCGCTCCGGTTCTGGTACTGGTTCTGGTACCGGTCCGGTTCTGGGACTGGTACTGGTTCTGGTACTGGTTCTGGAATCGGTTCTGGTATTGGTACTGATTCTGGTACCGGTCCGGTTCCAGTTCTGAACTGGTTCTGGTACCGGTTCTGGAACCAGTTCTGGTATTGATTCTGGTACCGGTTCTGGTACCGATTCTGCTACCGGTTCTGGTACTGGTACCGGTTATGGTACTGGTACCAGTTCTGGTACCGGTTCTGGTACCAGTTCTGGTACCGGTTCTGGTACCGGTTCTGGTACTGGTTCTGGTACCGGTCCGGTTCTGGAACTGGTACTGGTTCTGGAATCGGTTCTGGCACTGGTACCGATTCTGGTACCGGTTCTGAACTGGTTCTTCTACCGGTTCTGGTACTGGTACCAGTTCTGGTACTGGTTCTGGAACTGGTACTGGTTCTGGTACCGGTTCTGGTACTGGTTCTGGAATCAGGTCTGGTACTGGTACTGGTTCTGGTACTGGTTCTGGTACCGATTCTGGTACCAGTCCGGTTCCGGTTCTGAACTGGTTCTGGTACCGGTTCTGGAACCGGTTCTGCTTCAACTGGTGGAAGGATGGAGCAGTGAGGAAGGATAGGGGGATGGAGCAGAGAGGAGAGATGGAGGGATGGAGCAGAGAGGAGGGATGGAGCAGAGAGGAGGGATGGAGGGATGGAGCAGAGAGGAGGGATAGAGGGATGGAGCAGAGAGGAAGGATGGAGCAGAGAGGAGGGATAGAGGGATGGAGCAGAGAGGAGGGATAGAGGGATGGAGCAGAGAGGAGGGATAGAGGGATGGAGCAGAGAGGAGGGGTGGAGCAGAGAGGAGGGATGGAGGGATGGAGCAGAGAGGAGAGATTGCAGAGAGGAGAGATGGAGGGATGGAGCAGAGAGGAGGGATGGAGCAGAGAGGAAGGATGGAGTAGAGGGGAAGGATAGAGGGATGGACGGATGGAGGGATAGAGCAGAGAGGAGGGATAGAGGGATGGACGGATAGAGGGATGGAGGGATGGAGCAGAGAGGAGCAGGGAGAGAGTCCTCACACCATGTTCTAAACAATTTTCAAAAATTACTATCATAGATTGTGGGAAATACCCCACCCCCCAGTCTCATTAAAAAAAAGTATGAAACTCTGGACCTTATTTGTCATTTGGTCCCCCCCAATGTCTACACCGTGGTTTTGGCCTTGCTGTGCACTATTGGTTGAAAACAAACTGGAGATGTCCCGATTAGCCTGAACATTAAAGGGGTTAGCGATAAGTTTAATTCCTCCCAGCCAGTAGGTGTTCACACTCCCCTGTTCTTGCTCCAACCTTCAATTGTATAGGTTGCCAGGTACTGTACGCCTATCCACCTTATTTTCAAATGCGAAAGTAAGGTGAAAATGAACGTCCAGATTTATGTGTGGCACTTCTAGGCAGCCAGATTCCCTTACTGGAGGAGGAGGCGAAGGAGGCTCAACATAGCCAGGCTTTGTGTTCATAATGCAGCTGAACAAAACCTAAAGCCCCGGTCTGAGCTAACACTGTACTACGAAGCTGGTTTATTAATTTTCATGCTCTGAAGCAACGTGTTGCAAGAGAGGATGCTGCTTAAATACAATCCTGACAGCTCTACATTACACTACTTTTAAATATTAAGCTTAAATAAAGCAACAACAATTGTCATTGTTAAATTGTGTTTTATTGTTTTGATCGCAATTATGGAATGCTATAATAATATTATCGCATCAAGAGTGCTGGACCGGAAGTTCCGCACAAAAACCCAGACCTCCTTGAATCCGTGAAAATAAGGTGGATAGGGGGCAGCTAGTAGCTAAAGCTAAGCTAATGCTGACCGGATTTAACGAGCAGCAGCTCTGGTGTTGACAGCGGACTGGAAACAGATCTGATTCATTTCACACTAACTCACCTGCAGACAAACCCGCGGCGTAATGCCTTCACCGGAAACGTGACAGTAGCCTACCGCCTGACCGTTAGTTAGCATTAGCATTAGCATGATGCTATTTTCTCCACAGAGCCATCACGATCTGCACCCTGCCCATCTATTAGTGATAGTTAGCCTATAGCTTGTATCAATGTGTTTTAGATAGTAGGCTGGTATGTCATCTCATCGTTACATAATCGATATTTTGAACAGTCATCGTTTTGTAGAAGTCAAGCTCACTTCTCACTGTAGCTTGTGGTGATACTTTAACCTTGGCAACCAAAAAAACTACCCCATGGTTAAATGGAGGTGCAGACAATACGCATTTTCATATTCTTTTGACAATGTGTGACTCATATGTGTCGAAGATGGCATCTTGATGCGTCATATATAGCGACAATACTGCAAGGACGAGGTATTGTCTGCAGTGGAAAAAGAAGTATCTGATACCAAAAGTGAGTGGAAAAACACTATTAGAAGGTCATCTGAGCATCGAAAAACCTCATCGACAGCACTGTGCATGTATGCAGCTGGATGTGCACTAATAAGTGAACCAACAGCTGTTTCCAGATGGTTCTGCTGGGGTGGTGAAGGGAAAGTCAATCCTTGGGGGAATCGGGTAGAAAAGGTGCCAGTTCCTACTTCAGTTTTGAGAAATCTTTATGCGGTACACATGTGCCCTCGGGGAGTTTTTTAAATTTTTTATTCATTTTTTGTTTTACAGCACATGGCTGTCTATATATTTAAGGCTGGTTGCAGTCTTTCCCATCTCAATCTTACACCATCTGCTGTCAGTTCCTTATTGGTACTCTGGGAGAGCAAACTATAGAAGCATATGACTATGAAAGCTATTTAATTAATTTCAGTTGTACAATGGTTTATAGTGATTAAAACTTGATCAGGCTGAAAGAAATTGTGTGATTTAACTTCTTAATACAAGTAGAGGAAAGTTCTATTTCTTGATTAAGCAGATAATGGTTCTCACTCTGTTTGAGTCTTCGGGAACATGATTAATATGTGGTTGAGTGACTCCACTCCTTTGCCTGGCCATTCTTCTTCAGGCATAAGTGAGCATAAGACTTCAACAGGAAGTTAATTACAGTCTGAAAACCTTCATAAAGAATTGAGCTGCAGGTGATGACAGCGCCCCACGTTGTAAAGTAAGCTGCCTGTCTCCTGTGCATGAACTCATCATTGTTAATAATGAGGTCCACAAGCGCAATGTCATTCGCAAACAGAATTAATTCAGCTGATGGGTATTAGCATGTGAAATCATTTGTGTTGGAGTTAAGGCGACAAACACATTTCAGATGAGATGGAGCGAAGTGCGCGTCAGGTTCTAACTTTAATCGACTGTCAGAAAATGGACAGAACGATGGACGAGTTCTTAAAGGGATAGTTCACCCAAAATTAAAATTTCACTCATTATCTACTCACCCTCATGTTGACTAAGAGCTGTGAGAGTCCTCCGTTCCTTCTCTGAGTTACGGGGGGTCCACACAGCAGAATTTGTCCATATAATGGTTGTCAATGGTGCTCACTTTTCTTCGTCTAAAAAGACACACCAAAAAACATCCAAATACCTCCATAGTGCTTGTCTGTAATGTCCCTTGACGCCCCAACATGAGAAATTGCTCTGAAAAAATTAAATAAGTATATGTTTTAAGCTCGTTTGTAGCGGAAGCTCCTAGTGTTGCTCTTCTGGAATCTTGCGCGATTTGCAGAGCTGTGAACCAGGTGTCAGTGCAAATCACGTGAGATTTGGACGGACCAGGAAGAGCAGTGCACTGCTGCGCCGAGCCCCCCTGTAACTCAGAGAAGGCATGGAGAACTCTGAAACTTCTCCCAGCCCTTAGTTGGCATGTGGGTGAGTAGATAATGAGCGAAATTTGAATTTTGGGTGAACTATCCCTTTAAGTCGAGAATCTGAAGGTTTCGAATCTGATGTTAATAAAACGGTACAGTGTTTTGGGGAGTGAAGGTAAGATCCAGGTCAAAAGCTGATTATGTCACCGACTCATTTTCTGCGTAGAGAAACTGCAGGCGGTCGACAGTGGAGCTGAGACGGATTCAAAGTCATTGTTCGGGAACTGAGGCTTCGTTATGTCTGAGCCGGCTGCTGCTGGCCTTAAGTGAACATGGTGGGTGGCGACCGACATTGTCTTTGAAAGCAGACGTAGAGTTCTTAAAAGGACAATTTGAGGTGAAGCGCACACTTGACTTTTTTTTAAGTAATACCATCATCATACAGAGTGTGATGGAGATATACCACTTGATGGAGATATACCACCTACCATTAACTTTAAACGCAATGCTGAACTTTCTTCACATTACTAAAAGAAGAAAAAAAAAACACCGGGATTCAAATTAACATCTGCAGCAAGGGTGAAATTTACACCGCATGTGTCTTTCTGTCCTTTAACGGCTCTGTTCTTTCTCTAACCTCCTTGTCCTTCTCCCTCGGCTCAAACCTCTCATCTTTCTGCGTTTATCACTGCCGAATTTGCCCGGCTCCAAGTCAAGCTGTTGCGAAGAGCAAATCAATGGGAAGCTATTCTTTACTGTGGACTCCTTCGGTGGTGGAGTGCTCTTCTGGAAAGCCTCCAGTGCAGTGTCACTCTCCACCAGTCTGATCATGTGCACATGTACAGTGGCTCTTGGCACTGGACTGAGGTTTTTATGCATCGAGCTACTCGAGTGTTGTTGTTTTTTTTAATGCTTCTACTTTGGAAATGATGTTGTTACATAAAATGAGCTATATAAATTCATATGATAACATTTTTACAAGTTTAATCACTGGGAGATTTGGTTTCATGTCAATAATGCTACATTTCCATGGGTTTGACTTTTCTGTCTGTCTTTCTTTTCTGAGATTTGTCCTCGACTAAGCAGGAAACAACGTTCAACATCAAGATGACATTTTATATCACAGGCTGTTGCGCTAACAGCTCTTTCTGACAGAATGTGTCATTCTGCTCTGAGAGGCTTTTACTTCTTTCTTTATAAAGGCACCTGGTCATGAAATCAAATGAATCCATAGTGCTGAGAGGTGTAGCCTACTCTCAGTGGGTGTGTGTTAAGTGCTGTAATAATTGAAAACCCCTATGGTGCATGTATCAGCTCATACAGGTCCATGTGCATGAGCATATGGTGCACTAAAGGTTCCTTGTTGAGGCCATCCTAACTCAGCATATGGATATTTACTGTAAAGCATCTTGTAGGTCATGACACAAGCAAGGTGATGAATAGATTTGTTGTATTTCTCCTGATTTCATATACTGAGGTTATAAAAATGCCTATTAGTTAATAATAACTGCACTCTTCGTGACGTGTGTAACGTGATATGTGCGTACAGTACTTTGGTTTAGTTGTGACTATGGAGACGAGGAGGGCACACTAGTTTTTGACCGTGCTCATGATTATTGCCCCTTTTCAGATTTCTGCACAATTTTTATTTTGCTGTCACTTGAAGAAAGGTTTCCTCGTAAGAAAGAAGGGTAACACTTTATATATAATAAGTACACACTATTAAGCATTAGATACTGAATTCTTCATTTATAACACATGAATACTCATTAGTATGTAGTTTATAAACACAGTTAGAAATGTTTTACTCATCACTGATAAGCACTTACTGTATTTATAAACTACATACTAATGATTATTCATGCGTTATAAATGAAGAATTGTGTATGCTTAAAGCAGATATCAGCAATCTGGTCGTTTTGGCTAATGCTGCGTTCAAGGCAGGCTTTTGAAACCGTAAGTTACACCTTCAAGTCATGTAGCGTTCCAGGTAACCCATAACTCGTGTTTTCCCGACCTGTTGCCTGTGAAACTGCACTATAACGGCCACTCGTAACTTCCAACCCGTGAACTCGTACCAGATCGAACCGGTATGACTTCACAGGTTGGAAAAACACGAGTTACGGGTTTCCTTGAACGCACCATGAGTTAGCAGCCCCCGCCCTCGTCAGGCATCTATTGGTCCTCGTCCCTACGTCACCACATTCACGCGTATCCCTTGGCTGCACACACAGCCCTTCATGCTGTCATCAACTATTCTCACGCGCCATAGTTTTAGTGTCACACCAACAAGTATGAACTATTATTACAAATAAAAATGTATTTCATTACAAGAACCAACAAACTGGTTCTCATGTTATTATGAGTCTGCAGTGAAAGGATGAAGCTAACACACTCTGAGGTGGTGACACACTGACACAGTGATACAATGACCAGCCACCAAAATGGAAAATAGGCCTTTTTGAACATGGTCTCACACACACACGTACACGTTGTGAGGTGGAAAAAGAAAATGAGAAAGTGACCTGGTTTTCAAACACAGTCAGTAATTTCACTCTGTCCTCCTTCTATTGTACTTCTCCTGGAGCCCAGGGCTAAATTAATTCATCCCTTCCTTTTCTTTTTCACAGCAGGTTTGTTAGTTTGCTTTAGTCTTTGACTCCCTGAAGATTTCCATAATTACAGATTCTCACTGTGAATAAAAACAGTGTGTATGTGTGTGTGTGAGCGAGAGATAGATTGTCTTTAAGTAATTTTGGGTATACATGGTCCTGTGGGCAATCATATGTCTCTGTCACTGTATGGAGGTGGAGTGTGTCTGCGTGTTTGTGTTTGTGTGTACAATATACAGTGCTCTTTTGTTTAATATCGGAGCTTCAAAAACACTCTAGGCCTACTGTGTGTACCCTGTGGGTCTTTGAAGCTTTGTGTTAATGGGGGGGTTACATTATGCATGCACCAGCGCTCTGACTCCTCAGCGTTTCTAATAAAAAAGACAAAAGAAAGAAGTTCTTTCTTTTCAGTTGTCCTTAACTCACTGAAAGGAAAACTAGCTCTCTAATTTACCCAGGTGCATTTCAAAGAACAAAAAACTTTCTGGCAGCTTGTCACATTTATCAGATTACCATTTCAGAGTTTCAGTATTAAGAAGGGGGAGAAGATCTTGTGCGACACCCCCTGGAGCCCCCCCCTCCCTCCTCCCTCCTCCTGTAACTGAGACAAATTATAAATCAAGTATCAGTCAGAGTCTTTCTGTCTCTTTCTCTTTGCTGTTGCAAATCAATAGCAAGGTGCAAATGAGATTTTAGCGAATCATTTTCATCTCCCTCTTCCAATATTTTCTCAAGCAACAAGATGGGTGATTTTTTTATTTTATTTTGGCAAGCACAGGTTTATGTGAGGAATAAAATCCAGGAGGAAATAGATTGCAATTTAACACCAACTGATTTATTTTCTTTCTGAGTTACCCATGGGGAGAACTATTTATTTTATAAGTACGGTTGTTTACTACTTGGGAGGGTTGTTGCTAACACTAGTGAATTACACCATATACTAGAAGGTGCTCCGCTGCAAATATTTTAATTAGCAAGTACAAATAAATTACTGGACAATATGCAGCTGGACTGTTTTATGTCATGTCAGAGCCCAGACCCAGCGTACCCATGCAGCACACGTTGTCATGCACAGCAGGCACACAGAGAAGGGCTGCGAGAAAAACTTTATGGATTTTCTGACAGTGGGTGGACACCCAGCGGCCGGTCCAACCAAAGACCACAGACCGTACTGTAAGAAGACGAATGAGTGACACCGGCACAACGCGGCCGTGAGATTACACACTGTGACTTGAATTAGCCGAAGTGACGTCTGGCAGACGGCTAGCGGAGACACACAGCTTCATTCTTCAGCCCAGAGGTCGGGCTTGACTATGACGGACGGGCGTGTTGTAGGAGAGGGAGAGGGATGGAGGAGGAGGAGAACAGGGCAGGGAGGGGCTGATCTAATCTCTGTGCACAGCTCTGAAATTAAATCAGATTTTATCCACAACCAGCTCAAACGATTAGTCAATAGACAGAAAATGATGAAACAGTTTGATGATCAACTGTATAATTCAATTTTTGTTGTTTTTTTCCCCCCTGGAAACTAATAGGATAAAAGCACTGTTTAAAGCAGTGGTTCTCAACCTTTTTCACACTAAGGACCCCTAAATTGACACAAATTAGACCACGGACCCCCATTGGACAGAATTTTCAAGCAAACCAGAAATACACAAATATTTGTTCTGAGACTGTTGTTGTACATTCAAATTAGGGCCAATGGTGTGAATTTTTGGAAACATTATAGAGAAATTTCTGGAAAAAAGTGGTACAATTTCTCCAAAAATGTTTAAACATTTGTTGGAAGAAAAGAAATCTCAAAAAAAAAGGTAAAAAAAAAAAAAAAAAGTTAAAGATTTTCTACAAAAAAAGTGGTACATTTCTCAAAAAAACAAACAAAAAACAAAACAATAATATTTTTTTATAATTTATAAAAATAAAAGTGATAGAATTTCAAGAAAAAGTTGGGGACCCCCTCTTAACCCTCTCAAGGACCCCTGGTGGGCCCCGGACCCCATGTTGAGAACCACTGGTTTAAAGGATGAAAGCCTGTATATCTTTTTTATTTATTTATTGTGGTTTTAGCGGCTTCATTCTGCAGTTAGTTCCCCTACAGCACAAGCAGAGAGTCATTTGTGTAACCTCAAACTCTTGGATGTTGATTTTATTCTATTTCTGGGAAGATCTGAGAGGGAATTGATCACTAGCAGGAAGCGAAAGGGAAGACAAATGTAGACATGGAGTCATTTGTCTTTTTTTTGTGTAACCTGTATCTTTGAGCCATGCAGTGGCTTTTGAGTGTGTTTGTGTGATTTTAGGCAATAAAAAAAAAGTAAACACTCATGTTTCCTGCGCTTGCGATGGGGACGGCTTCCCCACCTGAGGATCGATGGGAGTCTTTTTAGTGTGTGGATCAAAGGTCTTCATCTGCTTCTTAAAACACGCACCCTCTGCACAAAGAGCAGAAAGCACTTACACACACAGCGGGAGAGCACTTCAGCCAGTCTTTTGACCTTCGCATGTTGTGTGTGAGCAGAAAGCTGAGTCAATAATGTCAAGCCCATCAAACTTTTGTGGAAATTGTTGGAAAATTGCCACGCGTGTAATGTAAATGTTAGCAGGAGTTGTTCGTGCATCGTTGTACTTGAACTGTCACTCGTATCAGAGTGTTGGACACAGAGAGTATTTGGCACCTTCTATTGGGTTTTGTCTTAAATCTCTTGGGTCTCCTTCACTAACAGTGTCTCCTGTGCAATATGCTTTTGTTTGTACTGCTGCTTTGCTTTTGGCAAATATGTTTTGGAAGAAACTAAATCGCTGCATGCAAATTACAGTACACAACCCAAGAATGTAGGCTTATTATCATATTCTGCAAAGACACTGAGAGGAACTTGTTGGGATGGTGACATTTACAGTTTCTTACAAATGTTGCTGTTGTTTTTATCTAAAAAGGGAGACATGGCGCATTTCAGGAAGAAAGTTAATGGGATGCATCCTGTTTTGTTGGCACCTCCATAAAACCAGAGATGTTGCACTCGACTATACGTGTATAAATCGATGCTGCTTTCCTCCAGGTTTAAGCAAACTTCCACATCTTCCAACTGTAGTGAAGAGAAACTAAAAATTTCATTGTGTGTGTCTCTGAGTACCCACTTACAAAAACTCTGCTTGGATTAAAAAAAAATCTCATACATGGCAGAAACGAAATGATCGGGGAGGATGAGACTAGTGCACTGGAAAAATAAACTAAGCAACCGCAACATCAGTAAACTTCACTGCCCACAAGTGAGACAGTTAATGACCAGAGATACACTGATATTACACAAGTGGGTGAATAGAAAGTGCTACATTTTCACACCAGAGGAAGGTTTTGTTAAAACTGTTTTGATAATAATATTAATACTGAGCAAAATAGGCCGTATTTTCTGCACAGATCTCATATTGACAAGATAAGGGGATTCATTTTCTCAAGCTGACGATTTCTAAGTCGACTCAAACTATTAAAACAATGTAACTCATTCAAACTTTCCAGTATTGACAAAAGAAATAATAATACAAAAAATGACATGAAAGGAAAAAATGAAAAGGACAGTGACAGTGTGACATGAGGACACTAATACAAGCAAAGGCAATAAGGCGATAAGAAACCATCGCTCAATTCTAGGGAGTTGGCATATTTCATTATTTACAATGCTGCATCATTATGAACAAGCTGTAGACTGAATGAAAATGTGTGAATAATACCAAAACAGAGAGAGCCACAATCACAATAAAAAGAATATAAAGGTGTTGATGACTGGAGTCTCCAAGTCTGACACATATCACACCGTGATCCTGAGTCTGGAATGAGTAAAGAGTTGGTTGAAGCACAGTTTGATCGCTTCAATGCCAGAAGGAAATTGTAGCTTTACTTCTATATTCTCTGTGTTGCATCATTCACTTTAATTAAATCATCCTCCTCTGTCCAAGTGTAAATTGCTCCAGAGAGGAGGCATCATTTTCAGACAGTTTTGAGACGGGGGAGTCGATGCTACAAAAAAACGTGCTTTGTGAAATTACTGGGAAGAGCTAATTAGCCGGCTAGTTTGACAGTTAGCAGTTGTCAGTTTGAGAGCTTTAGGAGTTCTCTGTCTCCCTCTTTTACTCTTTAATGAATGCTATTACGATCTTTCCTGGGAGTAAAAAGTAAACAACGCCGGTTTAAAGAAGATAAGGAAGCAATTTTATACGACTAATGTGGTTCACTGGTGGTTAGCTCACCAGCATCAGTAACTGTAACTGAGCCTCGAGGATCACGGACTGATTTCCTTTAATTCATGAGTAAACAGTGTTTCCAGGAAGCAGTTATTCTATTGGGATTTGTTAATTCGTCGTTATTTGGCTTTTAAATCTAGATAAATTAGAGTGTCATCAGCAAAACATCGAAGAAGTAATAAAACCGAGACAAAACAGGATCCAAGGCAACTCTTCGCTGGTATAAAAATACAAAAAGCCTTTGTTAAATGGCTAGTTCATGATGAAACATTAAAGAACCAACAGTTTTGGTTTTATTGCAATCCTGACCAAAGAGCACCTTCCTGGTTATGACCACTGCAACCCACAGGAGCGCTCCATCTGCTGTCCTTTGTTAAGATAGAAAAAGTAATTTTGGATCATATGAAAATAGCTGTAACTGAAATACAGTTTTTTTTTTTCCACTTTAAGGTTTTCCCTTTTTCTTGGTATATTTTCCACTTATAACTCCTCATGTCCTAATATATGAATCCCATTTCCTGGGCATTACATTTCAATTCCACCTGTCACCTTGAGCAGACAAAAGGACTGAAGAGATTTAGTCTCGTTTGATCGGCTGCCAGCATTAAAAAAAAAAGGAAAGGAAAAAAAAGACCTCAACATCAGCACATTCAGGCTGTAGACAGAGACATAAAGACAAATATATTCTACTCCAATCAATACAAGAGTGTTAAGTCTAAATAAAGAACAGAAAACACAAACAAGCCATGATGAGCTCTTCTGCATTTGAGTAAAACGGTCTCTTTGTCATCTATTTACTCCTTTCAAAGTAGTACCTCTTGCAAATTAGGTGATCAAAATTCATTATAAATGCAGGGAATAATTGTATCTTCATGTCTGGACATTCACATTGCATTATCGAGATTAATCATCAGTAACATCTGCATTACATCTGTCCATCTGTCCAAAAAATGTGATTTTTATAAGCAGCATTGACCTCACATGAGCAGGGCTTGAAGCAGGAAAAAATCCTGTGCCTGAAATTTTTTTTTTGGGGGGGGGGGGGTTTCGCCGCGCAGGAAGAAAATTTAGAAAATTTGCAATCTAAATGAATGAATCTGGTGCACTTTGCAGGTATCAATATCAAATTTTAAGGTTTTTAATAAGATTGACAGACCTGCAAACTCCAGAGAGTAAAAAAGGTGACAAGGTCCGAAAAGCCTAACCAATGTAGGGGGGTCCGGGGGCATCCCCCCCCGGAGAAAATTTTTGTGATTTTAATATGCAAATTATGCTTTTTGGAGTGTTTTGACACTAGAATATCTGTATGAAAGTAGATGGCTAATGCTAGGCACATAGTATCCCAATTACAATCCCAGACATGAAAATCACAGAACATGAAAGGAGTGTGTTTCTCTTCTATAATACTATACACATTCTACATCACGTCTGGCATAGGCAGAACTTTAATTCTGGGTGGGTCAGTAGCTACAAAATCTGATGGGCCATCTTTGATCAGAAGGACAGTGCATTTCATCTAGCGGACATCACTGTTAACCATTTAATTGCACAACTTTTTTTTGTTTTAACTTATTCTTGACCAACACAATATTTGATACACAGATGAAATGATCTTTCCTGCCACTATGATGATAAACTGTATCTAACTGTACTTATATAAACAATAACACTCAGTAGGCTGAACCAATCACACAGAGAGCTCCATGTTGTCCCTGTGTGATGTTCAGGGACAGGTCAGAGCTGTCTGAGGACAGAGAGCTTTGAGGTTCAAGTCCTATAAGAATGAAATGCACCTGTGACAGTGACAGGTCTGTAGCTACGCCCTGACCACAAGCCAGCTGATCAGCTGCAGTGGGAAACTCCGCTGTTCTGTTCTGTGTTTTTTTTTTTTTTTTTTTTTTAAATGAAGCTCTGATAGCGACCGGCTAAAATACGGGAGGATATTGTGAACCAGCGCGGATCCGGTGTGTTTATCAAAGCGTCACTGTGCTGACTGTGCAGCGCGCCGCGTAACGCGTATCTACATTGAAAGTTTGATCTTCTTTATTCAAGGCTTGTTTCAAAATAGTCCGACATGTTTATCACTCCCCTGCCGGCCGACGGTCGGTCTCCGTCAGGTAAAAGTGGCCGTGTATTCCTGCCTCTCCGGTACAGTTATCCATCACTGCTGTTGAAATACCCGCTAAACTGCTGGACGTTAACAGAGGGGGCCGTGTTTACAATTTCAACATGAACGTACGTGCTGCTCGCACTCAATTGCAAAAAGCGTAGCCTCCGCCACACACGGGCAGAAGAGGCAAATGCTGCCTCATCTCTGAAATACGACGAGACGGTGATTAGCACTATGGATGCAGCTGTGGTATCTACCTGTACCCGCCGCATGCTATGTGACCCGGATCTTAAGCATGACGAGCTACTTTCCTCCCGCTGCTGCAATACACTAGTTTTCTATAGCGCAGTACACTATAACAAGCTCGGCTGGTTTAATTTTTTTTTTTTTAAACCACCAAAATATTCCTACGCCGGATTTCCGGCACCCTGCCGGAGGTCTTCAAGCCCTGCATGAGTCTGCATTAGATAATAACACTGAGAGGCAGAGCTTTAAGATGGAGCAGACATTGTCTTTGTTTTCTTGACCCCTCAAGGACTCAAGGTTCACTGGATTCACAGAAAATACACGATCGTTCAAAATGAGAGGTCAAGGAAGAAGTTGGATCAGTTGCTTCTTCAAATGTTTCACAAAATGAGAGTTATTTAAAAACCTGCTACTGTAACACACTTTACAACTGAGGTTATTACTGTAGGTTGGATTGCAAACTGTAAAATTAAAAGAATCTGTTGAGAGTTTCTCCGAATAGCAAAATTGTCAAGGATGAACTAAATCAAACGACTTCGTCTGGACTAATTAAGTCAGTAATGAATGCCTTAGTTCTCACTGATTGATTACTGATGATTGAGTGATCAAACAGAAAATGTGTTTTTTCTTTGTTTGTTTGTTTTTTTGGCTTTGATTTCAGTTCTGTGAGCTTTTCTTCTCTTTTCTCCACAGGGGGATCCCAGGGAAGAAATGCGGCACCATCATCCTGTCTGCAGAGGAGCTGAGCAATTGTCGGGTGAGTAAGCCATTATAATCTTCGCTGCCAAACACATATTAGTGGGACAACAGCTGTCAGCAAAGCCTGGTTAAACAGAACTCACACGTGAAGTGGATTGAGCAGGATGGAAGCTCGGAGGAGCCAAATGAGGAGGAGGAGGAGGCAAGCACAGAAACTTAAAGGGATAGTTCAACATTTTGTCAAATTGGCCCATTACCATAATACCTATAGTTTAAGGAGTATGTTCGTTACCTTTAATTGTCGGTGCAAGCTATCCTCAGAACGGTGGAGCAGAACCGTGAACTGCTCAGAGCTACGCTACGGAGGCTCATGGGATTTCTTGGTTTCTCTCATCAAACTCATAAAATAAACAATCCAACAACTCCAAAACGCTGTTGTGGACAAGTTGTGACCTGGACATTCACCACGCTATGAGATAATAACTCGTTACCAGACAGAGTTGTTTTAGAGGCAAATGCAGAGACTGCTTGATGAAAAACTGCCCCCGCGGGAATGCGAATCAGCGATTTTGCATGAATTTACCCCAAAAACAACTCCATCTCATATTATAAATTTCATTAGCCTCCATAGCGTAGCTCTGTGCAGCTTGCGGCTCTGCTCCGTTCTAAAAATAGCTTGCACCAACAATTAAAGGTAACGAACCTACTCCTAAAACTATAGGGATTATGGCAATGGGCCAGTTTGCCAAAATGTTGAACTATCCCTTTAATGTTGACTTTTAAGAACAGATCCAAGTACAAACAGAGATACTTCTCTCTCCATTCATCCACAAGGCATGTGCCTGAATCTGAAAAATGTATTCGGAAAGGAATGGATAATTGAGACGGATCCAGAAATCTCTCTATTTCCCCACATAACGGAGAAGGCAGCTGCTCTCAGTCTGCGTAGAGGCTCACGGTGTAATGAAACGGCCCAGCAACATCATGGGGTGAGTGCTGACAGTCCCCTCAACCAGTGCTGTGGCGTTAACTGTTGGATGCTTCACTGGACTCCCGGAGAGCAGATTAGAACAGGATATTGAAAAGCAAGAGAGTGCAAGGGAGCAAATGGCAGACGGAGAAAGAGAGAGATGGGGTAAATGAGAAAGAAAAAAATGGCACAATGGAAATGAAAGAGCAAATGAGCAATGATGTGAGTGTTGAAGAGAGAGAGAGAGAACTAGTCAGACAGATAGAGGCAGATATAAAGACAGTGAAGTGAATCAATAGAGGATTATTTCATGCTCGGTGTGCACCAGCTCTGAGCCGTAAAGAAGAAAAAAAGAAGAAGAATAGCTCGGGTGATGATGGTGTGAGACCGAGCGGCGGTTAATTAAAACACAGCCCTGTCTGACCTTGTCGCTGACGCCTGTGGGACACACACATGCATACAGATTGACAAACAATTATATGCATAGTGTGTACCCACACACAAACACTGTCTTTCCCACACTTGTTCACAACTGGTCTTTTTTCTCATACTAACACACACCCTCATTAACATGGAGAGTCTGACTCCAGCTGCAAAATGCTTTTGTTTCATTTGATGTCACCAGAAATATGAAGGATGGTCAGAGTATTAATGGAGACAGACAGCTGAAGTGGCTTTAATCAATACTATGCTTATATCAGTTATGGATCACAGGTGACAAAACCAGGAATTCAGGTTCAGTCTCAGCTTTATGGATAAGACGTTTTTCTGTGTTGTGTGTAACTTTACAAATTTGACTTACTCTCTTCCTCACGGCACTAAAATATTGTACCCACTGCACAGCACCGAACAACAGAGGTTGCAATTAATAGTTCAAAGGGGAGCTAGCTCTGTAGCATGGGTGGTTTTCAGCCAAGAGATGCTATAGGTGGAACCATTTATTTAACCATCACAATTACCAAAGCAAAGTGAAGATTTTGCATAGTTCCACTTTAAGAGCTAGATGTTTTTCTCGAGAGTTGGTGGTGACCAAAAACAGAGCTGATGACTCACAGCATGCAGACATGCATCAATGACAGTTTGTGGAGTGTGGCTGGAAGTACAGCATTGGTGAGAGGAGATGCAGGAAATAATAGGAGTGGCTGTTTTGACAGGTGTCATTCAGCATCTAACTTTAACCCATGGTCTAACACGCCATGACACCAGGTAAGACCCCCCTCCTCCCCCAAGAGTTCAAGTTTGCCGACCACTAGCTTCTCTAGATAGCAATACACTGCTGTGGATTCCTCCTCCAACCGCCATAAAAAAAAGTCACTAATAGCCAATAGTCAATAGTACAAGAAGGGTCCCAGCACAAAATACGAGGCATCAAACACCTGCTAGCTTTGCCTGGTAAGAGACAAAACTCACCTACTCTCCTCCATCTGCTTGCTAGTTGTAGGGAAGCCTTGACGAGTCGATTACCGAATGCATCAGTGTTCCTATCTGTCTTCCCTCAGTTTTTAACAACAATAATTGGCGAGTGTTGAAAGGGAGATGAGCAGATTTGAGTTGGCTCAAACTATCCATGTGAGCAAAGCCTGCTGCATTTTTAGAACTAAATATCGCTGGACTCTTTACTTTTTCTACTGCCCTCAGTAATCGACTTGTTAGGGCTTCCTCCAGCAGCTGGAGGAGAGCGGGTGAGTTTTGTTTTTGTCTCTTTTCAATACAATGCCGCGTATTATGTGCTGGGACGCTATTCCTGCTATTGATGAAGATGCATTTGGGGCTGTTAAAGTTAAAGTCTATTGCACAATCAGAGGATTAATAGATATGTGACCCACACGCTCTTTAAACTCTTAATTTTATCATCAAATGAGACTAAGCATTTATATTCAGACTTTTGTTCCAACACTTTGCTGATGCTACATTATCCTCATTTTGAGTGAAATATTCAAATCCAAGTTTCCTTGCGCATAATTTTACACATTTCCCTGTAATTCAGCCTGACACATTCGCTGTCTGGGGTAAATGGTGAGATCTTGACTAGAATCTAAAATAAAGTTGTCTGGGTTTTCTGCACAACAGGAGTTTGTGATGAGGGCCACAGCGGTGGGCCTGGTCGAGAGGTTAACACACTTTCAGCATTCATGAAGCGATATTATTCAACAGTTTCCATTCGTGATGAAGTCTCACAAAAGCGCATGTGTGGGCTGAGTGTTATTTTTTTCTTTTCTTTTGCTTATTATGAAATAATTCACACACAGTCACAGTTCGTTTATACAGTTTTGGTCAAAGCTACTCTGCAGCACTGACCAACCCCAACCTGTGTTTGCTTTTAATATAAACATAACCTAATTTACTTTAAACCGTCTTCATGATGCAGCCGGGGCAGAAAGTGTGTGGTGTGCATTGTGTGCTTCACTTTGAAAGGGAAATGCATTGAACCCTGGTTAGTGCTTTTTAAAGTCTTTCTGGGGGTGTTCTAAACTTGAGTATAGCAGTATTTAATAAACCATTATAAATGTCTCAAAGTCTCATAAGAACAAACAAAGGAACTGAGAGATGACATTAAAAAAGCCAAAGAAGCTTTCTCTTCTCTTAAGTGTCATATAAACAAAAAAAGTCTTTCATTGTTGGGATCCCTCTTTTTGTTGGTGTAATTTCAGAAGTTGCACAAAATGTGGATCATGATCAAAGGAGACGATAAACTGAGTTCATAAGAAAATGTCATGCGTAGCTTTGCAAAAGAAGAAAATAACCAAGTCTGTAATAACAGTAGCAGGAATCTTTATCAGTCCAGGCTAACCACACACACTTTAAATAACTTTACGTAGTTCATGTTAAAGGGATAGTTCGCTCAAAATTCAAATTTTATCTACTCACCCTCATGTCGACTAAGGGCTGCGTGTTTCAGAGTTATCCGTGCCTACGGGGGTTACGGGGCAGTCCGTGCAGGAGTATTTGTCCATATAATGGTTGTGAATGGTGCTGAAGCCCCGACATGAGAAACGGTTGCCAGGAAGAGCAATGAACTGAGAATGAGTTTGTTACAAACAAGGACTTATTTAATTTTTTTTAGAACAATTTCTCATGTCAGGGCTTCAATACAAGAGGGACATTACAGACGAGCAGTATGGAGGTATTTGGATGTTTTTTGGTGTGTCTTTTTGGACGAAGAAAAGTAAAGTGAGCACCATTCACAACCATCATATGGACAAATACTGCTGCGCAGACCCACCCATAACTCAGAGAAGGAACGGAGGACTCTGAAACATCTCCCAGCTCTTAGTCGACATGAGGGTGAGTAGATAATGAGTTTGGGAAATTTGAATTTTGGGTGAACTATGCCTTTAATTGACCAACTGGCCATAATAGCGTTGGCTAATGCTGATGCTCGTAGCTGTTGTATGCAATAGTGAACATTCATTTATTTTCTGATCCTTAAGAAAAAATGAGCAGCAATTAAATCAACAGACATGACTGTTCATTTTAGACTAAATGGCATTGTAATTAATTAGCATTTTGGAAATCGTTAGCGTAAACTGTTCAATTAGTGAAATGTTATTTGCTAGGATTCTGAGGATGTAACTCAGGATAAAGGCTGTGGGCTTTGCCTCAAAATGTCAAACTGTATTTCTTGAAGTACAGAAGAATAACTGTGGATAAAAAAAAGGAGAGTTGAGGAAAGAAAGTCTTTGGTGAATGGTCAGGTAACAACACGCTGTCCAATCATCGTGAAAAAGTGGTTATAGTTGTTCCAAATGGCCACACAGGAAGGTGGAAAGCAGAAAACCAGTCATCACAGAGAGCGGTGGTGGAGGTGGTTGCCATTATGTGGAGAAGTCCTGAGAGGGATTCATGGTGTTGCACTCAATGGGTTCAAACGAGAGGAATTCAAGCCTGATCACTGAGGGGAGAGAGAAGCTGAAGCCGAAGCCCTGGTTCCTCTTTCACCTCCTCCTTGCAGCTGACCAGTGAGGTGTGGATACAGAGAGGAGGTTGGACTGTCAGCTCCAGAAAGTTACTGAAATGGTCAGACCCCCCCCCACCCCCACTCCCCCCTTGACCCGACGTCAAAAAGATGCTGGAGCTACTCAACCATCCGACCAGCAGCTCTGCAGAGACACAGCGGTCACAACTCCTCAGCATCATCTCATCCATCTCACACACTTCCTCTCTAACGTAAAGTAGCATTAACTGTCCAAGCATGTAACCTGGAGACAAACTGAATATGAATATTGCAACAAACGTCCCACCGTGCATGACCCTAACCCTCCCCGACGTGCCGTATTGACTGACTCTGCCGCAATTATTTATGATATCATTTGAATTCCCAGAGTATACAACAGATTCAGCAGCCATAGGGAAGGGAAGGAGGGGGAAGCAGGTCTTATCATTTTCAATTAGCAAGACAGATTGACTTTGATAAATTTAAACCATATGGACAAAAATACCACGAGAGCGGAGCTTCAAATGAGGAAAAGATTGTTCTCCCATTTGATCAAGTTTATGAGGCGTGCAGCAAAGTCATCAATTTATGTATATTGCCTTATTTTCACAACTTCATGTGCTGGTTATTAAAAGTTTTTGGAGCTATTTAAGCCCCGTCACTATCAAACTATTGGGTTCCATAAATTCAATTAACTCCCACTTACATTATTATCAACACACCTGAAGCAACCAAAATGCATGGGCGGCTGCCACTCTGAGCAAAATACTATAACAATACTGGAGCTGGCTTCACTCATAAGCAGCTTCAGTGACAGACTGTTTCAATTCAACATAAAAAAAACAAATTTATGTGCTTTCCATGCTTTTAAATAGGGATGCACGATACCACTTTTTTTCAAACCGATACTTGGATCTGTGTATTTGCCGATACCGAGTACCGATGCCGATCCTTCTACCACAACAAAAAACCAAACGATTAGGTAAAATGCGATGAATTGGAAGACAAGTTTTATTTTATTTTATGCTTGTTACAACAAAATTTGTTGTAACAAGCCTCTGATCTAAAAAAAAAAATACAACAAAGATGCAAAGCCACCCTCTGATCGCAGTCTTCATGCAGAGCAATTGCATGCACTGGTATCAGTTCTTGTACTCGCTAATGTTCACCGATACCGATACCAGTATATTACAACAGTATCGGACCAATACCCGATAATAGTATCGGTATCGGTATCGGTGCATCCCTACTTTTAAATCAAACGTTATTAAACCCAGTGTTTCCTCTACGTTCATTTAGAAGTGGCGGGCTGCCATTCCTAAATCCTAGCCGCCGCTCCTTCAAATTTCAGACAGTCAGAAGAGTGTCGTCTTAGAAAACAGGGCAGCAACTTACCAGAGAAAAGGTACTGTAGACTAAATTTATTAGCTTAAGATAACTTTTTTTGTTAGATGTTACTGTAAAACAATGTAAAGCAGGGTTTCCACTACCAGTTGCCATTAACTTTGCCCTTTCCACCACACGGTTCCAGCTCTACTCGCCTCGGTTTAGGTCCTTTTCCATCACAGTTCCTCCTTGGCGGGGTCGTCATATCACGATCTCTACGGCCGTGCCCTCTGGCTCTCTTTTCCTCTCTCCTCTCGTCAGCTCCAAACTCACTTTTCTACACCTTGTTAACCTCAGGTGAAAGAATAACAGTCTACTTTCTGCTGCTGTGCTTTTAAACGTAGCGGGTTTGCTTCTTGTCGGACGTCACGCTCGAGTGCTGGTGGAAAAGCAGTAGAAGTAGAATCGTGTCACGCTGTTGGAAAAGGACCATAAATAATAACCGCCCTAAAATGTCTCATTCCGCTCTGTTTATCAATAAACATATATATTCAGTATATGTAATGTTACAGTATTATAGGGCTGCCACTACTTGAAAAAGGGTTAGTGGAACTGAAGCCAATATTAAAAAAATATGTGCAAAAATAATTAAGTTAAGAAATGAAGAAATAAGAAAACATTTCCAGTTGCACAGTGGGAACTGAAAGTGCTGCGTGGAATGAATGCATGCAATTAAAACAATTAAAGCTTGTTATAAAAGCCTTTTATTGACAGTAGCACTGCCTGCTTCTGCCCTCACCGCTTTACTTTATTACTGACTCCAGTTGCAGCAAAGCACAGCAATCTCAGCCTGCTACATGTATAAATTGTATTTCCAACATATTTGGAGCAGGATGTGAGGAGTGGGAGCAGAGCGACACGATTTTTTGCCTGAAGCACCTTTCTGTGTTCCCTCCCACTTCAAGATAAAGCTCCGCCACATGAACAAGCTGATACAACCCCCGGGAGGATTTTCATTTCAACGTATTTGGTCACGCTGGACGATGATGCAGTCTGTGTGTTACTGTGTTTGGCTACAAACAGCCAACGGGGATGATCAGCTACAACAACAGCATTAAAAAAAAACAACAAGTAACTGGTTTTAATGTCGTAACACTGGATGTCGACCAAAGCAGTCAAACAGCAAAAAAAAAAAGACGCATCTGTTTGTCGGTGGCTCCAAAACCATCAGAGTGGCAGCCACGATAAAAGGCTGCTGAGCTCTGCAGTTAAAACTTTAGTGCAGATCAAGCACATTTATTGCACTTGGGACAAAGGAATATTTAGACCTATTGCTGCGGGACCTGAACCTCCGCCCAGAAGAACAAATTACTCCATGAGTGGGTGGTCAGAGCCGGCCAAGACCAACAGTGCGCCTTCTTCTAAACCTGTCCATTACAGATAACTGCTGAAGAAAGCTGCTGCATGCCAATTATTTCACCAGAATCCAACAACGTTAAGACGAAGGTCGATTTTTTGTTTTTGCCCTGTAAGAAATCAAACAAAGTTAAGATGGGACTCTTTGTAGAATAGTTTCATCTATCTTTTATCCACAGAAACAATCTTGCAGACCATTTAATGCAGATCGTGGACGTGTTAGATGTCAAAGTTCAAGTTGTAGTCGATCTCTGTTCCCAGGTGCTTGTGGCATTCGATCTCCTCAACAGGTGAGATCTTAATTATAGCTGTTAAGGTTCAGTGAGAGGTTTTTTCTCCTGAATGCATCAACCTTGTTCATCAAGCCAATGACGGAAAAACAACTGAAGAAATACAAACACTGAAACAGGTTATGACTTTTAAGCAAATCTAAACCTATGAGGAAACAACACACACATACACACATAGAGAGCTCTCCTCTCCTGTCACAAACACTCTGTCATTACTCCCCTGAGGGTGTGAATGTGTCTCTACCTAGCCTGCCCCCCCCTTCTCTTTAAATATTGATACTCTGATTCTCTCCACATTAGCGAATGGCTGTTGATCACAGACCTTTGCGACAGAGTGCGTTCGTGCCACAGAAGCCTAATGAGGCAGCAGCAGATGCATATTTAATATCCCCCCGACACATTCCATCATCTTAAACGCTTTTATGTGGCTATTAGCTCCGCAGAGGTTTCCTGGTGGATCCTTCCACCTCCGGACTGGGCTCGGAGCGACGGTGTGGCCGGATTCTGTCTGTTGTTCCAACAACTTAAAGGGATAGTTCACCCAAAGTTCAAATTTCACTCATTATCTACTCACCCTCATGTCGACTAAGAGCTGTGAGAATTTTCAGAGTCCTCTGTTCCTTCTCTGAGTTACGGGGGGGTCCGTGCAGCAGTATTTGTCCATATAATGGGCAACTTTCTTCGTCCAAAAAGACACACCAAAAAACATCCAAATACCTCCATTCTGCTCGTCTCTAATGTCCCTCTTGTATTGAAGCCCCGACATGAGAAATTGTTCCGGAAAAAATTAAGTAAGTCTATATTTTAAGCTTGTTTGTAGCGGAAGCTCCCAGTGTCTCAGTTCACTGCTCTTCCTGTGTCAGTGCAAATTTTGAATTTTGGGTGAACTAACCCTTTAATCAGTCCAACACAGAGCCGACAATATGTTTTTGCTCGCTCTCCCTCCCTCCCTCCCTCCCTCCCTGATGGTTTAGCAGCTGATCTGCCTGAAACCTATTTCCCAAAGAAGAGTAGCAGCAGTACATGTGCTGGGGGGGTTAACATGACATGGTCACTGTGGTTACTACGACAACCTGACATTTTACTTCATACGTGCTAGAAACACAGGAACTTGCAGCAGATGAATGTACAGCTGCCGTCCCCCAAGGACCGAACAGACTTACTGTAAATGTTGTCAGTGAGCTGATCTGCTGCAGAAGGTGTCGACTCCTTTTACTGTCACTGTTGCTGCTGTCGTTTACTGACTGAAAGCCTGTCTCTTTATTTCCCCAATGCGTTTCGTTTTTCACACCTAAAAATATCCCAGAAAAAAGCTTTTACTTATATTTATATAATTAAATATATTCATTATTATTAGGGGTGGGAGAACAAATGAGTGTCACTATGTTAACCTGCATTGTCCCTATGAAATAAACTGAATCGATACAGATAAATATCGCAATATCTTTTTTGACGTTTTTTTTTTTTTTTGTTTTTTTTTGGGGCGGGGGAGGTGAAAAGGGTTTAAGTTCACTTTATAATGGAGTATGTTCATTTATAGGCTCCTACAGTATTTGTGTGCACATAAATGTTAAAGATGCAGACTAAAAATTTAGAAAATCTGCAATATCGTAGAATCGCAATTTAAATCGAATCGCCATCCAAAAAAAATCATAGAAGAATCGAATCGGGAGAAAAGCATTATCGTCCAAGCCCTAATTACAGTATTATGCATGTGAATATATGTGTGCCTTATATTGCACTCGGCACATATTCTATGCTCATACCATGTGCACAAGCAGGAAGAGGCAACACGGTTTGACATTTTCAGCTGGAAAAAAGTGACTTCTTTTAAAATGAGACTGATGAACGGAGGTTGTGATCTTACAGCACTGTTGCACTTCAGCCTTGGGACTGAAGCTGCTTCTTTAATCACTTTTATTAGCTCCAATGTGTCCTCCTCAGAGTTTTAAAAAAGTTCTTTCTTTCAAAGTGCTGCAATCTGGTGGAGTCTGTATATAAGCTCCGTCTTCATGTGCAGACGGAGCGCGGTGCCACAGTCAGCACTTGTTGAAGTCAGGCACTTGTTGAAAGAGAAAACAGACAGAAACCGAAAGAGACAGGGATTAAAACGAAATCTGTTGCTGCAGCAAATATTTCTGTTTCCACCACCGGCTCGGATGATACGAGCGTTTAGCTGCTTCTGACAATCAGCGGCACACAACATGGGAGCCGACAGTCCCCAACAGGCTTAACGGCGTGTTTTAAAGATAATGAAACTGAGTGGGGAAGTAAAATGACAAGTGGTGTGTATGTGTGTGTGTGTGTAGTCTGTGTGTCCTCAGGATGGGGGCAGAGGAGATAAAGTTCCTGTTGCAGCTGGAGTGGAGTGGTTGTTATGTGTGTTTGTGTGTTTGTGTGTGTGTATGCTGCACACTGCTTGGCTGTGTGTGATAAAAGAACAGAGAACACGGTGGCAGGATGCACACAGGCATTAAAATGGGTGTCAGCATATGTGCACACAAACAGTCCTGCTTTCACTCCAACACGCCGTCTTTCACACTTGCAACCTCACACACACACACACACATTCCTCTGCTGATTTGCCACTCCGCACACACACACACACAAACAGACACGAGGTGCAAGCTGCAACATTAAAAAGCTATTAAGCCATCATTAGCGGGCGCTGCGGCTGCCCAGTGTAAAGCCTCGGGCTGCGACAACAACAGCAAATCTACTGTTTTAGCATCTGAATGTACTGTAATGAACCCACTGTGTTGCAGAGATTAGCTACTACATCCCATATGCCACAGATAAGTCGGGTCCCTTCTATTCTCTGCACCGCCACCGCCACTACCACCGCCGCTGCTGCCCCACATGGAGCGCCCGGCGCCGCGAGGGGCGATACTGTAGTAAACAAGTGGTACAAGTCTCAACAGCACACGCGTGATTTATATTTGAGGTTTGGTTAAAAAGCTCTACAGTTCATGATAAACAACTGGTGGTGAAAATGCACCATCAGGCTTATTCGTTAGAGTGCGTGCAGTGGTAATTAATCTCCCAGCATCTGCTGCTGCTGCTGCTCTTTGATTTATTCGAGGTAGATATTATAGCTTTTTTTTATGATGTTTGTTAGTTTATCTTTTATATCCACAATAGCCTTAGGTCACCTTCACGCACACATACAAACACACAGTAAATACTTATAAAGATATAGTTCACTGTGTGTAAAATACTTTTGTTAAAGGATTAAATGTGGCCGAGCTAATGATAATAGCAGAGTGTAATTGTAGTCATTAAACATGAAGACTGACGCTGCTGTTTGCTGCTGCGGCCGCTTCAGTCAGATTAAAGGGATCCATAAGCTGTTATATCACAAGATTAACAAATCTGGCAATTTTTTTGAATATAGAAAAGACATATTGGAAAACATAAAGACTGTTGTAAAAAAAATGGTGCTTGAAGTTACAAAAAATGATTTACTAGACTCGATTTTGATATTGAAATTGATTTCTGTCTCTTATTTACAGTTGAAGGTCACATGAACAAATCTGTGTTTGTTATAAAAGAAAAACTAAAAAAAAACAACTAAAAAATCTCTGCCCAAAGTGTCAGTTGTTTAGTCACATTGTGTTTTGGAAGGACAACGTATGAACTGAGAGAAAACTAATGTCTAGCACTTATTTTGATAACTGTTTCAATGATCATATTCACTCAATTCAATTTAAAACACAGTATTGATTTTAAAAAAGTGTTTTTCTATCAAGAGTATCATTGGTTTTTACAAATAAATAACAGAAATTCTGTGATTCAAGAAATCATCTGTCAGCCTTGATGTGGAAGCAAGCGCTGAAATAATGTTTCTCACAAAATGATGGATTGATCGTGCCGTTTTCTCTTGATGCAAAAACTGTGTTGAACATTTTGGGATTTTTTTTACTTGAATGGCATAAACAAGATCTTCACATGGTCCTAAATTGAGAGCAGCATTAGGCGCATGATCGTTATGTTATTAATTCTAATTCAAGAAGCAAAGCAGCCCCTCCAAACATCTAAAAAAAACAAAAAACAAAACACAAAGCCTGAAGAAAGCGTGCGTCATGTTTGATGTTCCTCTGAGGGCTGAAAAGCACTCGAAGTATCTGACGCTTCCCAGATGCTGTGAAGGGTCTCACAAGACGTTAGTTTGATGACCATTACTCATGCTAGAATTAGACTTGGTAAGCAGCTGAAACTAATGTTAGCATGACTTGCTGGTGGGAGGATGCAGATGCAGACCTATGGGTTGGTATTTCAATGGCTGCACGCTGCATACATGAACACGCACGTGCACGGACACTCAATTAGGCTTGTGTTTGTGGACACAGATAAAGCTAGAGTGTCTTGTGGGCCGAGCGCCAGTGGTTCATCAAGAGCACATGACCAGGTGACATTCACACAACACAACACAGACTCAAACAACACACAGACACGTCCTCATGCAAATTAGTAATAAAAAAAAAAGCATTTTTCTAAAGTTCATTAGAAGTGTGAATCATGAAATGCTGCTGCAAGCCATTGCTGCCTTTTAACACCTGCACTTTATTGCAGTTTGAGTGCATTCATGTTGAGAGTGTGAATGTCCACTATCTGTGTGTATGTGTGTGTGTTAGTGAGGATGCACTGGACAGAACATCGAGTCCTACTATTTTTACACCCCTGTTGAAACTAATTGTACTGGTATCCAGCAGTTAGGTGGTGACTCATGGTGACTTTTATGTGACATGTTGACATAAAAGAGACTGAAATAGTCACCCAACACCTTTCAGCTCTCCTATTCATGTTCATTAACAATGCAATCTCATTTAAGCATTCATATTCTGCAGGTTTTTGATATTTACAGTGAATGACAGAGGGACGGAGGGATGGAGGGAGGTGCTATTACTGCCAACACCTTGTTCTTTAACATTTCTTATTATAACTTCACCTTAAACTTCAGGGCAGAGTAATAAAAGTAGCCTAAAGTGTCTAAAAATGTATAGTCGAGCCATGACGCTGTGACGGAAATAAAACTTTTCAATTTCGGTGATGTCAGCCTCTCTAGAAACAGCCTCTGGCCAAAGGGACAATATGTCAAGAAATATATTGAAGGCTTAACATACACATAACAGACACACACATGCACATGCAGGTACAAACATACCCTGCGGTATTCCTGCCTTTGAAATGAAGGAGGCATTTCCTGCATGCAGTATTCATAATCGTATTGTGTGAAGCCACAGACAGCTGCCTCCATCTGCTGTCCCACTGTAAGCTGCAGAGATAAAAGAAGAGAGATGTAGGGAGCACGAGTGAATTAGGGCACATACTAAATAATATGAATAAGTTGTGTTACACTCCCAGCCCCCCCCCCCTCCCTCCCATCGCTAATTCCTCTCCTACATCTCCATACATCCCTGCAGGACAGCGCCACTATGCAGTTCTGTGCCAACAAGCTGGACAAGAAGGATTTCTTTGGAAAGTCGGATCCTTTCATGGTTTTCTACAGAAGCAACGAGGACGGGACGTGAGTGCTTGATGTAGTTTTTTTTTTTGTTCACATGTTTTGAAAGAAGCAGCAGGTGTGTGAGGGAGCAGACTTTGTTGGACACATATAGTCCAGAGATGTAGAGGGAAAAAGTGGAATACCTGCTATCAAAAGCACCACAGCTGCTGCATTTTGTGCTAGGAAAGCCACAGTAAAGCAATTGTAAAATACGTATATATAGTGAGAGAGGAGCTGCAGTTGTTACTAAAGGCATGCACAATTTATGAGGGAAGCGACAACCACAACTCCCATTAATAACACGTTACATAAATGACTCTGGGAGAGCAAATAGGAAACACGCAATTAAGCATAAATGCAAGAGGAAAAAAAAAAAAGTCATCATCTGCGTTTTCCAACAAAAAGAAAAACACTGTCGGTTTCTGAAGGAATTCACATATGGATGCGTCCCACTCTCCCATCTCCTCACGCCTTCCCAGAGTGCTGTTCAGCCTCCCAAGGGGCTCTCCAGTTGCGTCAGCGTCAGCCCAATCTGGCCAGAGATGCTTTAGCAAGTGCTTTGTTAGTCGTCTTGCAGCTTTTCTCAGTATTTTTTTTTTTTTCATACATAACAGGAGGGGAAATGGATCCCCACAGAGGTGCTAGAAGTATCTTCTTGATGCCGGAGCGGGGCACAAATTAGGGGGCTGTGTGGCTAAAGGACTCACAGGGTTTTAAAAGGCTTGAGGCACTTAGTGGAGCACAAGTAATCCAAGGCTTTGGGTAAAGAAGAAGAAGAAAAAAAGAGATACGCATTGTTGCTTTTCAAGGGGATATTTGGTGGGTATTTGATAGGAATTTATGTGGCTCCGCTCTGCAGAACACTTTGAGATAGCAGAAAAAAAACCCATTTGCATATCATTGTCACACTTGTGGTCAAGGGATAAAATTTAAAAACACCACGGTGACATATTAAACTGTTCCCCGCGCTCTAAAATACAATGAAGCTGGGATTCAGGCCAGACGGCACACAGAGCCTCTCTCCTGTCACTGTTGGATTTGACTTCCTGTCGCCTTCATGGCTGCATGCTCCGCCCCTTCATCTGCATTTTAATGACCCGCTTTCCCAGATTGTACGACGTACAAATAATAATTAATTTCCTTCCTCTGCTTCTTTTGTCTAATGTCCTCTAGGTTTACTATCTGCCATAAAACAGAGGTGGTGAAGAACACATTAAACCCGGTGTGGCAGCCATTCACCATCCCGGTACGAGCGCTCTGCAACGGAGACTACGACAGGTACCAAAGCAAACCTTCCGCCTGTTGTTTGCGCCTTCTGATCCCCACAGCGGCTCTCGGCGCTACACGTCCCCTCTGGTTCCACCTCATCACACACACACAATGAATAATCAATGCTGGCCCCATTGACATCCCCCGCCTTCATTGATTTCTGTTCCCTCGATCCATCGACCGCCTCCGTGGCTCTAATTAGACTTTCTCCGACTCGCAAACGGCGTACTGATGACGGCCATTACTGCATCCTGAGCGTCGATGATTGAAACCAGCAGAAATCAATGGCGGTTCAGCACGCTGCAGAGTTAAGCCTCCAATTTTTCCTACTGTTACATTATTTCAAAAGGAGCAATGTGCCGAGGACGTCCCTCAGTATTGATCTTTGTTAGAGCAGCACAATGAGCCGCTCCTAATCGGCTCTCACCTATTTGTGGCGTTTCAGTTATCAACGCTTCGTGTCTCCAGAGAAAGTCCCTGAGCGATCTAAGTGTTAGATAGATAGGTAGATATAACCAGTCTTTATTCATAGTTACATAACTGTAACCAGGCAAACTTTCTGTATGTCACCTTGGTCTGTTGAGTCATTCCTAAATTAAATCAATAATGAAAGTTGCAGCTTTGTGCACGAGCAACACACAACATCTAAGGAGTTGGGAGGTTGGCGTGGGCTCGTTTTTGCCAATTTAAAGACAAATACACTGGAGACAGTGGAAGAAATCGATTGAAGTTTGTGTTTCACTGTGCATGTGCTTGCAAACATGAAAAAAATACAACTTAAACCATCCAAGACCAATAACTGGTGTACTTCACAATGTTATGGAGTTATAATATACTCTATTAAAGAAGAGCCTTGTTCATATCTAGCATATCCACTGTGTGGACGCTGGATACTATTATGCTGATATAGTATAAGATAACTCTTTTTTGGATGTGGAGGAGTACTGTACATATACTCCAGAAACCCTGAGTCAAATACAACTTACAAGATAGACAGATATCCTTCTAAAGGCCTCAACTCGTTAAATAGGAACTAAGCAGGATTATTCCCATGGCTATGGTACATTACGGGTGAGAACGGAGGCTCTCTGTCTTCCACCTGGCGTCTCATGGCTGAAAACCAACCTTGCAACATCAGTGTAGTTGCTTGGTCACCTTGCGCACCGCAACACAAACACGCTCCGTAACCGGCAATCTTTTGCTTATGACGGTTAAGACTACATAAATACACATGTTGTGACATCGTATGTGTTAGCCTATATAACATTATCCATCTCTCCATGTATTGATTTTTCGCCAGCTTCGTTGTAAACAAATGCACATGGCCGAGAGGAGGGTTAGCAAAACAGCAGAAAAGCGACCGGATTTGAATAGTTCCCCTTTAAATGTTTGAGGCTGAAAAAGTTGTGCGTCCAAATATTTAAACAAGTCTAATTTCTGTTAAAATATCAAGACTATCTAAATGTAGCTCTGCCATATTAGAAATAATATTTATTTCTGTTTCGTCCATAACCCGTGCTACATTTCTGACCCCTGCTTGTTTAGCTTAGCAGCGTTTTAGCTTCAGTCCAATGTGAAACAGCTGGGAATATTAAAACCTCAGCAGCCAGGGACATTAGTATTTCAACCGACTAATGAAACAATTTCATTATTCATCATTATCAGTTAATTGCAAAAAAAACAAACAACAAAAACAATATTTTTAAAAAATGATATGGTAACTGATAACTGAATGTGCAAATGTATTAAAAGAGACTTTGACGACTAATTGAATTAGCTCATAATGGTTGGTTTCCGATCTTTGTGTCCCATCAACAGGGGAGCACAGGCTAAGTATCTAAAATAATAACAGGTTGGTCTCTCAGCAGGACCATGATTAATGTAGACGTGTTGTGTCAGGGTGGATGGGAATTCATTTTTCGCACAGTTTATCTGACTGTCTCGAATTTAAAAGACAGCGCTGGGAAAACAAGCTAAATCATGAAGGAGCTGTGAGAGGAGATGAAAAAGGAGTGACAGACAGATTAGTTTTGTAGAGGAGGAGAAAATATTTCATGTGGCATGCTGCATCTTTTTCTGTCTCTCCTCTCTCATGTCTCTCTATCACACAGACAGACAGACATTGGACTACATGGGCTCGCCTCAAGATGTGTTTTGATACTTGGGAAATATTAGGTGAAACCTTGTGACCCAGCCAATCACACATGAGCCAGAGAAGGGGTCACTTCCCTGTCAGTGCCGATAATACACAAGGGACTGAGCACGGCATCAAAGGCATTCCCGAAATGAGCCTGTGCCATGCAAAACTGCACGGAGAGAAAGAGAAACAGAGAGAGAGAGTATAATGAAATGTGACAAGCCACAAGCAAAAAAAACAGCCTAAAATGCTGCAAGACTTGAAATATCACCAGGACGGCGCTATAAACGGGTTCTATACTGGTGCGTGGGCGAGGAGTAAAACTTGGTGTGTCTGTGTTTGCTTCTTTCTTGTGTCCGTACTCCTGCGAGGCGGGAGTGGGAAGGTCTGTCTGTCTGTCTATTTAATTATAGAGTTCTGGAGACACACTAGTAAATTATTTTTTCCAAGCTCTGTGATGTTATTTATTTACTCAACGGACACGGCCCCTTCACCCTGTCACCTCTTCTGATCTGTGCAATTATTGTTTACAGCCATCAAGGAAATTAAAGCTTACAGTGATTTTAAAAATACTAATGTGATGGCCATAAAAATAAATGCTAAATCAGCTCGCACTAATTGCCATTATTAAAAGTACGATAAAGAAAGGGAGGGTGGCACATCACATACTTTTAGAAGTTAAAGGGATAGTTCACTCAAAAGCAGTATTTGTCCATATAGTGGCTGTGAATAGAATGGATACCAACTTTCTTTGTCCAAAAAGACACACCAAAAACATCCAAATACCTCCATACTGCTCGTCTGTAATGTAAATAAAATATAGACTTATTTAATTATTTTTCGGAACAATTTCTCATGTCGGGGCTTCGATACAAGAGGGACATTACAGACGAGCAGTATGGAGGTATTTGGATGTTTTTTGGTGTGTCTTTTTGGACAAAGAAAGTTGGTATCCATTCACAACCATTATATGAACAAATATTCGAATTTTAGGTGAACTATCCCTTTAAAGATCAGCTTGTTGTTCATAGAAAGTGCATAAAACCACCTTGATCAGACTCTGTAACAGCAGGTGAAATATAATACTGTAGGCTCAGGAGCCATTCACGAAAAAGAAACAAAATGTAAAATAAAACCAAACCAAGGTCGTTCCCATCAAAAACAAACAGCCAAACAAAGAGCAGTAAATTGGCAGCAACACTAACACTAGATGAGATGAAGATGAAGATGAAGTGGCACTGGGGAAGCACGGAGAGATAACAAGACACATGTGAAGACTTTCAGGGTGTGGGACACGCAACCACAGTGTTTGGAAATACACAATGGCAGGAAGTGGAGATGGAAAGGTAAAAGAAACTAAGCTAAAACAGGAAATACTGCAAATATATACAAGTAGTGGATAAAACATGACCTAGTTAACGGTTCTGGCTGAATGACTTGAACTCAATGACTGAACACGACGTCAGACAAAGAGACTGTTGTTGTCTTTAGTCGTGAAGAGTCTGAATCCAGACGGTCCAGGCTGAGCTGCTGTACCTACGTCTTTGTGACATGCTCGCCATGATCACATCGAGTCTCTGGGTGCTGAGCATCAAAGTAAGAAAATGCACTATACGAGACTTGACTTAAGACTTTGTTTCCATGGCGATGAACTGAAATGTCAGAGCCCCATCTCAAAGTAGTTTTTCTGAACACTTCTTAGTGTTATGGATGTTGGTTTATGTACTTTACATCAGATCACAGATATGATTGATGCTAAATATTCATATAATATTCACATTAAACCAAAAGATTGTTACAAACAAACCCAAAAATATATATTTGGTTTGGCCCAGTACTCAGCTGACCCGACTTGGTTTCTGTCCAAAAATTCAGAAAGTCAGGGAGAGAATTTTTGATTCAACAAGATTACAGCTTGAAAAAAACCCTCAAATGACAGAAAACATGAGGAGAATACAGAGTTTATATTTGTTTCATATGTCGATCTGATTGTATTAAGTCTCCTCATTGCTCGGCACATGTGATCCGTTTCTCTGTTTCAGTTTCTCCACTTGAGCAGAAGCTTCGGCACATATTTAAGTCACGTGCGCTTCATGGTTTATTCATTGTCTTTCCATTACACTCGGTTGCGTTTTGTTTTTATTGTTACTACGCGACGTTTCCACTTCAACCGAGTGTAAAAACTTCTACGACTTTATCACGTTTTCTACTGTTTGCATTCAGTTTTATTTGCAAATTGAAATGTGCATAACATGGATGCATAATCCAAAGGAGCTGCTTTGCATCAGCCGCCAGAAAACACTGAGACTTCTCAAGATGCTTTGCCTCCAAGTGCGAGCTCTCAGCTTTTAAAATGCCCCCGAATGGCGGTGGTCGGTTGGAGACACACGATGTAAAGATGACGTCTACATGAAAGGGTATGAGCGTGCACAAGCATGTCGGTGGACGAGCTACAGGTCATTTACTTTGCTCCAATTAGATTCCTAAGTCGAAGCTTGGACGTGTTTTTCTCCTTTGCTGCACCAAAGAGAGAGAAGAAGCAGCTTTAGTTTCCAAACCGCGCACTCAGCTTCTCTCCCAACAGACGCCTCTTGAAGTCACAAAAGAAGCAACGCGCCGGCGTTGTAGAGAGATGATGCATACTTTCCACCGATTGCATGACTCTCGTCTCTTGAATCAGACAAATCAGGGCTGTTATCTCGGCAGCTGAACAATGGTGCTATTCTGTTCCTCCGGCTTGTGCCATTTACTTTGATAGGTTTTAAATGTGAGATCATTTTTAAACTTGACTTCATTCTTTTTTCTTTTTTTTTGTGCAATTGGAAGACAGCGCACTTCGCTGTCTTGTAACCTACAACAATTACTGTCCCTGTGGGACATCTAAGCTGCCAGCTGCAGATCCCTGGTTGACAGTTGCACCTCATTTGAGCCGACAGCCTGTCCTGTCCAGTCACAGACGGCTTCTAACGCCAGTGTGGTGTTGGGTATTCATTTCTGTGTGGTTACTGTATTATTAGTGCTGTTCATAAGCACAGGAACTTGTCGAAAACAGTATTCAAGATTAAAAGTTTTTAAAGGGATAGTTCACCCAAAATTCAAATTTCACTCATTATCTCCTCACCCTCGTGTCGACTAAGAGCTGTGAGAATTTTCAGAGTCCTCAGTTCCTTCTCTGAGTTACGGGGGGTCCGTGCAGCAGTATTTGTCCATTTAATGGTTGTGAATGGATACCAACTTTCTTCGTCCAAAAAGACACACCAAAAGACATTCAAATACCTCCATACTGCTCATCTGTAAAAAAAATGGTATTCATTCACAACCACTATATGGACAAATACTGCTGCACAGACCCCCTGTAACGCAGAGAAGGAACAGAGGACTCTGAAAATTCTCCCAGTTCTTAGTCGACATGAGGGTGAGTAGATAATGAGTGAAGTTTGAATTTTGGGTGAACTATCCCTTTAACGATTTATCTTGTTTACTGAAATCCTTGCTTCACATCTCCTATTTTTATGACAACTCCCGAGAATCGAATGGCACAGCTATGATGCAGTGATTCCCGATTCACAACAGCAGCTGTGAAATAAAGGTGCAGTTACACAGAGCCTCTGTAATTCATCAGCAAAAACCTGTCAAAGGAAAAGAGCCACTTGTGGAAAACAATATGTCCCAGATCTGATCCGTTGCCAAAGGCTATCAGATCTGTTGTTAACCACCACCTTCCAACTTCGTCGGCTGGTGTCAGGGTGGCGCTTTCATTAGGCCGACTGTCCTTCAAGTGACAGGATCCTGTTGAATCCCTGGTGACAGCCGACTACATTTTGGCAAAGAGGAGGAAAGTGTAAGGGGAAGGCAAACTAAACAGGGAAACTAATAGGAGCGGAGACGACAGGGGAGAGAGGAGAAATGAAGGAGAGGAGAAAAACAGAACAGGCAGCGAAGGCGAGCGCAACAAACAGGAAAGGGAAAAGAAATCCAATATGTCAAAGGCCGCGCTCCAAATGAGTGAGTCAAGGAGAAGACTGAATGTGAACCTACAGCGGAGAAATCAAAGCTGCTTCCAAGTTGGGAAATTTGAAATTCTCGCCTTCTTGCTATATATAAATCTTTGACAGCTCCTCTATATATACTGTGGTACCCAAGGTACCCATATATACTGTGGTACCCAAGGTATATATATATATTTTTTTTTTAATGCTTATAATTCATTAAAAACATCAAAAGAATCAATTCTTCCTCATTAACATGGTAGTCCTACTCAGACACAGCCTATTTTGGTCCCTGGCAAAAGATCAGAGTCAGATCTGTGTAATTGGAGCTGAAGGATTGTTCAGCGTCAAACACAGTCTCCTTTTTTTTCCCCACCTCAATTATATGCGCCTCCATTACTGAAGATGAGTCATGTTCATTAAAGATTCCTCTGAATAGTAGCCGGAGATATCTGCGGCAGATTACTTCTGGAGTGTATATTGTTCTGTGGGTTGGAGGGGCCACTCCAGGATCTGAGCACCTGATTCCTTATAGATGCGGCCGTAATAAAACGACGGGAAATGCCCCACCTCTGTTATTTTTCCTCACAGCGTGGCGTTCAGTGACTGCACCACTTGCATTAAGCACTAAATTTCATTCTTGTGGATCCAAGGTGGGGGGGGGAAGAGTCTTTTCTCTGACTTGTCCTCTGTTTTTTCTTCTACTATCTCCCTCTCTATCCGTCTTAACTCTATACCCATTCGCTTTATTTTGCCACGGTGGATGAGACGCATCATGTTTCCACCACCACCTAGGTGACAGGCACATTTTCTCTAACTCACAGCCTTGAAGATAACCTCAAAAGAACAAACTGTCACCAAGGAACGACAGGGGCCAGGTGGCAGCGAGGAAGTTGGGCTTATTTCAGGCATCTTTCAATTCCACAGTGACAGAAAAGAGTCTCTGATGTGCCGCGTGCTTTTATTTTCTTTGGATCTGGGCTGATGTCAGTACTTGTGTAAGACGAGGTGGGGGGGGAGAGCGGGGAGACACGGGGGTGAGATCAATGTGACTAAGGAATGAAAGTGCCAAAAAGTTTCTTTTTTCCCCTCCTCACTCTGCAGGGACATCGTTTCTGCTGCATTTGTGTAAAATGTCATCAGCGTGTCTTTTTTTCTGACGTTTCTTTTAAATGTTGGGAGTTAACATATGCTGCAGTTTTCAAGTTACAGCTTTTCGAGGGAGTTCTTTGACGTCTTCTCTTTCGCGACGCAGCTGAAGTATCCCTTAAAGTCCCCCTCCCGCGACCCTTTTTGGTCATTTTAAATCATTCTCTGTGGTCTTTAAATTGTGATTATGAAGTTTTTAGCCAAAATCACAAAACCTGGGCCATTTCGCAGCGCTCGTCTTCTGCACAGCACCAGCAGCTCATTAGCAATGCACCTCTGGAGGGTGGGCGGAGACTGCACCCGCCCAGCCAGCCCCTCGCACCGTGTTTAGCATAAAACTGCACACTGGGATTCGATCTCAGACTGGAATAAAGTCCTTGCTCACGGTGCAAGCTGCTCTACCAGGTGAGCTAGACCTGTTACACCTCTGGGCCAGATGCAGAGCGGGGCGGGAGCTTGTAGCATAGTGCCCTCCCCTGGGGTTGTGACGCATCAACCCCAGTCTCCCTGAAACTGCCATTGGTTCACAGCAATTTGAAGGCAGAAAAACTTCCTTTTCTGCTGCTATGTCCTCTAACATAAGAAAAATGCGTTTAGATTAAGATGAACTCTACGTGGTGAATCAGTGAGTCATTACAAACCATTACAGCTCCACTCAACTCGACTTGGTTTAGGTCATTTTCCATTTACAATTGAGTGCTTCATTGTACCTCCTCAGCGTGGGCGGGGATCATCATAGCATGCTATGGTCGCTCCAGCTCTCTCTCCTCAGCCACTGAAGTGGTTTCATATCTCAGAACGCTCTCAGCATACTGTACTATAGTTTAATTTATCCACATCTCAGTTACTGCAGTATTGTTTGGGTTAGCACATATCCTACTAATTTACAGAAATGAATAACCACACAAAATATATTTGTTAGATACACTTGTCTTCATCTGCCCCTCTTCTTTTTAAGAAACTTCACACATTGTCAGTTTATGAATTAATATACTTCAATCATGCATATTTATTTATAAAGATATTAATCTTTCACATTTGCCGCCCAAATCTTTCAATGAATTATTTACAGTTAACTCTCTGGTCCATTCTTACTACACAAAACCTTTGATAAACTTCTTTTTGCTGCACTACACATAACCCTAACCCCCTCAAGACTGATAGCTTACCTGATAAATCAAGATTCCTAATAGTTTCTTTTCTAGTATAGTTATTTTTTATGGTGCAAATAAATGATGATCTTTACATTTGCCGCCCAAATCTTTCAATGAATATCTCTGGACCATTCTTACTACACAAAACCATTGATAAACTTGCTACTAATAAACCCTAACCCAGCAAGTGTTTGACTGATAAATCAAGATTCCTAATAGTTTCTTTTCTAGTATAGTTATTTTTTATGGTGCAAATAAATAAAATAAACAGACTCGTCTGCACCTCGTCAATGGACCATGGTGTAGTTTTCCACACAGCAGCTATTTAACTACAACAACAGTCGCAGTACAGATCAGTGCTCGCTGTTTCTGGAGTGTTTGTTTTTTTTTAAAGCGGTTTAGATTCTTGTTGTGTTGGTGTTGGACGCTGCATTCATGGCTCTTTGAATTTAGCAGTTGGTTGACGTCACGTTTTAGTATCGGATCGACTCAGTTGGAACTTCGCCTGAGGAGTAACCAAAAAGAAAATGGATAATAGTGAGAAGGATAAAGGATAGTAGCCTACCGAGCGTTGTAGAAAGGCAAAAAAAACTAGTACATCCGAGCAGTGCGGTTGGAAAAGAGCCATTAGACTTGTAGAGCTGATGTGATCAGACAGGAAGCAGCTGACACACCTGTTGTTTGTTGTCTCCAGTCCTTGTTAATTACAAAGGCTTTGTCTAATGAGGTTGTTGTTGAGAAGTATACGCTGCATTTTTTCCCCCATTTATCACATCGTCTTTGCAGATAATGAATGAATCAGTGTTCAGAAGTTTTTGACCTTTTCTACTTTAATAGTTAGATCAGTTCAACACCCTGCCCGGTACGAGGGTTTGACAACCTTTGGGGATTCGTCCTCCCCTCGAGGATGTCGAGCCGTCCAGGCCTAAAGGCAGGAAAAGCCCAAGTCATGAAGTCTTCCTCCACCTTTGGGATGTGTCCGTGTTGCTTTAGAGCGCCCTTTGACACCGTCCATACTGATGCAAGTTCTTCCCACACAATTAAACTTGAGCTTCATCAATTCACAGAACATTTCCCCTGCAGCCTGCTGGAGTGTCAAGCTGCCCTTTGGTGAACTCCAGGGGCGAAGCAGCTTCCTCCTGCTGGTTTTTATTTCATGAACCAGCTCCAATTCCTTTGAGCCTCAAGCCAATGCTCTAAAGCTGATCAGTCTGTGTCGTGTTATTGGTCTCATCGTATTCACTTCTAGGGAGTGTAGCCCTAGAACTATCATCTGCTTTTACAGATTACAGTTCATTTGTCTCTCTGTGGAACAAGAACATCTAGACTTGTCTTTCAGCTTTATTAAAATCAACCATTCAGGTTCATTATGTCTTCTGAGATCTGTCTGTATGAGTCATGGTTCATATGCAGATGTTTCTTATGACCAACGGACTCAAAAATTCCTGTAAATGCTGCACATAAATATTGTGTATACTATACTTGTTTAATCGTTTCTTCTTTATTCATATTTAGTTGCTATTTCATTTCTTGTACTTTTAGTTATTGAACTGTCAGTCCTTTTGAAATATACACTACATCAAATTCCTTGAAGGTGCAACAAGAGCTATTCTGCTTCTCTCTTTTTTATCATTTGGACTACACTGGTGTGTTATTAGCTAAACACAACTGTCCTCGTTCACTATTGTAGCTTGAAGGTCTGATTATATTTTAGGACAAAATGAAATATTATAGTTTCAAAGGATTCAGTTACTTTTCTTGCCACTTTAATTCCATGTCAACTGGTTGGTTAGACAGTTTCTGAGGATCTAACAATAACCAGCTGTGTGCTTGGTCTTTCTTTTCTTTCCAGAACAATCAAGGTGGAGGTGTACGACTGGGACCGAGATGGCAGGTGTGCGTTTTATTTATTCAAAAGTTACTTAAGTGCGGGGACAAACTTTTTTTTTTAATGAATATTTATCCAAAATAAGAAATGTCCTCTCGCAAAGTTCCATCTCGTCCTGTTATTTACACCTGACTCACTGGTGTTTCTCCGCCTGTATTCTTCTTCTCGCAGCCATGACTTCATTGGGGATTTTACGACCAGCTACCGAGAGCTAGCTCGAGGGCAGAGCCAGTTCAACGTATACGAAGTGAGTAATTTCACTGTTTTCTCGGTTCAAAAACGTATTCACGGCTCCTGAGATCTGGATTCCCTGTATGTCGGGTATCTTGGATCCTATTTCTGACACGAGTGACATTTCTATCTCTGACATCACTGCTGCACAGTTTCCCATTACTCCGAGTACGGAAACCTTCTTATTCTGTAGAAAACTAATGCATGTGTACAAAATACATTTCTCCATACATTCCTTATTTAGTTTTTTAAAAGGGCATGATTCGTATACTGGAGTGTCTGTGCATGCCTCGCCATATTTTCCCCCCTTGAGCAGATATTTCTTCAGTCCATGTTCCTCCTCCTCCAAATCCCAAGATTTATTTTGCTATTACAATCACCTGGATGCTGACACACATGGAAATGGAGCTATTAGCAGCAGCGTGAAACAGGATTAATAGCAGAACAATCCAGGGATTTAAAATGATCATAGCAATTTCTCAATACTTCTCATGGGATAGCTTACCGTGTCTCTTAATAGCACACAATACGGCTCTGTATGCAAATTATAAACACAACTCTTTTAAATGTCTCACCCACGATTCAGAGGGCGAGGGCGAGGATCGAAGACGTGTCCTACATATATGGAAATGGCCACTTATTCTGTGCAGAGGAATCTATTTTGCAAATCTATGAGGATGAGGAGGTGCTCTGGTCGCCACTGGAAAATAAATCCCTTTATGAGTCAAAATATTAGCGAAAAAAAAAATGAGGACACGTCGATACGTCGGTGCCCCCGTGGCTTGGTGGCCTTCAGCTGAAGGACAAATACCTGTCGTTTGGACGTCAACTCCATTATATGCTACTCTTGATTCCTCTCTACCTCCCAGTGAGACTGAAAGGCCCTTTAGTTTTTGCATCAGCAGATTGTTCAGTGTGTCAGACAAATTGCCATCCCTCCATGTTAAATTAGGGCCTGTCACTTTCATGCCTAGCAGCCATAGAGAATCAAGGTAATGAGCTGAGACGTCTTTGGTCTCTGAATTGACATTTCTCTCTTGTTCTGGAGCCGATACAATACCGCTGCAGTAAATGTAAGTCGCAACACCCTAAGCGTCCCTCGCCTATCGATTTTTCCGCGGCCTGAGATTTATATTTGAATTTCCAATCTTCTTCCGTTTAAGAGTCTGATTGAAGGATAAAGTGTTGTATTATATTTTCATACATGAGCTGCACTTCCCCATGATATCCATCTGTTCCCTCATGCGCAAACCACCTTTTTTCCAACTTGCAGCCCCTGATATTTTTTCCATTAGTTGCACATGAACCCATTGTTCAACCCACAAACTACATACATTCTTGCTCGATGGCATGTACCCTCTCATCACGCCCACCCACACCACCCCCCTGTTATTACATTTGCAGCACCCGGTTGGAAAGAAATTATATAGTGAAGTACAAGGAGTGCATGTGTGAAAAGGCAGTGCGATAAATCGGGGGAATTCTCTTTCAACACATGTAGAAATACATCATTACCAGCCAAATCCTGCAAGGAAGAAATTACAGGGATTCCTATAATTACAGGGGACTAATGCAGTAATTCGTTGGAAGGATTAAAGGTTGAGCGGTTGTGTCACAGTTTGGATAAAATGTTTATATGTGAAGAGCACAGCCTAGCATGCACGTAATTAATTTATGCACTGTAATATGCTTTTACTTTAAAATATCATGCATATCTATAGGGTAAAAAAATATACCATGCCTTAATTCAAAGCCTTAAAAATATTTTTGTACCAATTCTAGATCACATATGTCTTTGTTGTTTATGTTTTAGGTTATTAATACCAAGAAGAAAATGAAGAAAAAGAAATATGTCAACTCTGGAACAGTGAGTATGGCCCCAGCAGCTAATCAGGACTGGCACTGTGCCTCCTCTCTGCTCCACACCTAGTTCCCTTTTGATAAATGATTCCTTCTTTAATTATCATGCAAGTCTCGGCTCCTTGGAAGAAAATGCCAATCTGTACTTTGTTGTGAAAGGAAAAGGAACAGATTCCCTCATTAATTTGCATATCACACACCAATTAATCATAGACTTTGGTTTCAAAAATAAGAAGCTTTGTTGAGTTGGTAGTTTCCAGGTTAAGCTACGAGACACAATAGTATGAATCAGTTTTTGCAGCGTGCACACGGACTACCTGTGCATGCACTGTGGTGTCAGACACTATGGGTAGTGATGGAAGCTGCGTCTGGATTTTTGAAAGGCGTCGTGCAGAGATGAACTAAGTAAAGAAAACTGGAAGCAGTAAAGTATGAAAGTGGGACAAAATGAAGGATGAAGGCGCTGCAGAAGTTGAAGGACATGAGATCTGAGAGATCACAGTGGGCGACACCAAAAACCAATTGAGACAGAATCTTTCACACAACTTAAACCCAGCAGTGTGGGCATGTGCAAGTAATGCATACAAATGTGTCTCATCCTCTCTTCAAATTTGTCCTCTGGCCATGTAAATGAATCAATCATCAGAAAGCAGCTGCCTCACATCTTTTGTCGAGATGTGAAGGTTTCTTTTTTTCTTCTTCTTTTTTTTGTGGATTTCAGAGGAAAACAACAGGACCACTGTGTTTAATCAAATCTCTCCTTGTGTGTAATTTCAGGTGACCCTGCTCTCGTTCTCAGTGGAGTCAGAGTTCACCTTCTTAGATTACATCAAAGGAGGGTGAGTGGAAATAACGGTTTGCATACTTGAAGGAAACCATCCTCCGCCTCTTTAATTCCTTATGTGACGCAATCCTGTTCAAACTACGTGTTGTGGTTAAACAACTCGATAAGAGGCAGATCAGTGAAGGGCAGATTATAATGCCTGGTTATATAGGAGGGGCAAAAAGGCAAAATGTGTGATGGTTTTATTGGTTTGATTTTATATTCATGTGCAGGATGAGGTCATTATATAAAATTAAGGGCCAGTAGCGTAGAGTTTGTTTAGTTACCCTGCTGCATCTGACAATAACACTGAAAGTTCAGGGATGGGATATTGTTTATAATAGCTTTAAAAGGATAATTCTACTTAATTACAGTTTTAAAAAGGAGAAATGTTGCTTTAAAGTATGAATGACACATGCAAAAGTATTATTGAAAGTTATGCTGATGGTTAATGACTTGAGAATCAATATATTAGAAGCTAAAACACTTGTTTTTATCGCATTATGTTGAATGTAATGGCATTATGCATGCACCAACTTTGTTCATCTCATTTATAAGTTGGGGGGGAACGGCCTGGAGCGTTAAAGGAGTCATCACCTGGTTTTTTACGTATCCACCCCCCCTTGGATCGCTTTGGATCAATTCGTAAAACTTATTAATAAAAAAATAAATAATTTTAATCAAACATTATGTTCTGACCCTTTTTCCTCGTTAGATTGCGAGGTTTTGACTGGTCCGGAATGGCATTGTATTATTCGCCGCAGGAAGGACAGAGCCGGGGGCGCTTGCCTGCATGCAGACTCCAAAACATAAACAGCCCCCTGGTACCGCTTCGGCGATTTCAACTCGGACGGGCCGGGGTTGGGTGGTGAAAGAGGCAAGTAGCCTCCGCCGGTGAGGTCACCGTAGGAGCAGAATCAAAATCTCGTGCTTTAGGAAGGCACACCATTGTGTGCTATTCCTGTTCGGAGAAAGAGCCGAAGCGAAAAAACGGCGCCGCTTTCAAACTCCAGCTTTTCAGGCAAGTTTCAACTGAGGTCAAACACCAGTATGCATGTTTTAACAAGAGAAATTGCGATTTCCGGGTGATGACTCCTTTAAACACGCCAACTGTATTTGAAGTGAGCGGGCTGAAACGAAACCGTCTTCAAAGAGGGATCCGGCCCTCGGACCTCAGTTTAGTTTTGGCGCGGGGAGGTTGACGTGTGAATATCAAGTACCTCTCAGGTGAAGTGTGCCTTTCAGCCAGAGCCGGGTGGTACTTTGATGTCTCCTGTCCCATCACAGTGGGTCGGCTGTCACTGTCAGGGGGTTTCTGGGCTGTGGCAGGATCTGACAACTGTGACAGCTTTCATTGAAAGTTTCTGGCTCTGGCTGATCTATAATACAATAACTTTAAGGTTTAGTGGCACCTCCTCGGAAATATCATCATTACGCTGATGCATCTCCGAGCTGGTTCTTGCAAATATAAAAGGAAGGATGAAGGTTAAAAAATAAAAAATGCGTCACGTCAACTGTTAGAGCTGTTTGCTGCATGAAAACGTTGAAACGACACGTAAAAAAAAATCTTTTCAATGCCCGTAGCTGTTAAAGCACTTCTCTATAATGTTTAGTATTACAGCTTTCATCATGATGAAGAGTGAACTCCGACAGCTTTTATGTCTAATTTGACAACCACTGGAATCATAAGAGGACAATAATAATTTGGCTGTTCAAATAGCTCAAAAGCATTTCACTCTGAGGTAAAGTGAAAAGTAGTCAGACTGTTGATTTTTCTCACTCTCACAGTCTGCAGCACCGGGACGGTTCAGGAGCGAGCGAGGAGCGAGAGGACAAGATATGCTGCAGACATAATGATAGGGGCCATCTCTCTACGCTGATTATAGTTCACTGCCCTTATATCAGGTTAATAATTGGAACATTACCTTTTACCAGCCTTGAATTTGAATTAGGCTGAAGTGGTGTCATAAAGGGGAAAAGCTAAAATTGGGAAAAGCTAAGAGTATTTAGTTCAGCCTGAGAAAATTCTTGTTGGAAAAAGTTAATTTTGCCTCCAGAGAAAAGTAACACTGCTGTTATAGTTCAGTCGGAAGGAAAACGAAAGAAAAGAGTGAAACTACACAAAATAACAAGACTGCCAGATTTGACAAAGGTTCAAAAGGGTGACAAGAGTCAAGTAAACATGTTGGAGACTTTTCTAACAGTGACCTTTAGCGCAAAGGCTTAACCACACTCTCACTCAGCAAAAACAAAAAGGACAAAAAGAAAGAGAACAACAATGTCCACCATTACCCTGTGCAGTATTTCCAATCTGCCTTCCCGTGCAGAGATGGTAATGCATCCCACAGTATTCATGAATTAATAAAATCAGGTTTAATTAATGCTGAGGTCAGCAGGGTCAGACGGTGGCATATTCTCCATCCCCACCCAAACTGAAAGGTTAATGCGAGTCTTTAACTCGTTCATTTTATTTATCATTCCCCATGTCTTCCTCTCTGGTGGTGGCTCTCGTAGATAATGAGAGACTGTCGTTCAGCCCCTGAAGGCCTCGTCTCATTGTCGTAAATTAGCAAAATTAGCAAGAAGAGGGGAGTGCTTCATCAGCAGGGAAAATTGGATTATGATTTGCTCTTAAGTGCTCCATCAGACTAATTGCTTGTTACCAAGCTCCGGCTTTGCAGCACCTCCTGCTACTCCTCCTCATGGAGGTGGAAGTCAGATAAACCAGCACCAACATTTAAAGTGCAATCGCTTAAATGTTTTTTTTTATTTTTTAGATTTAACAACTGAGCAACTGCACATTAGAGCCTGAAGCCGAGAGCTGGCAATGATATTAAATATTGATTTCTTTGTATATCATCATAAGGAATAATTGCCGTTTTTAGTGTGGAGTGTTGCTAAGTTTTAAGTATCATCACCTCATGTTGTGTGTCTGTGTGAGTGTGTGCTGGAATTTAATGAGGCCTGGCATGTTGTTATGGGTGGTTGTTCCCTGTCATTGATGTTTTTCCATGTCCCTCTCTCCATCCCCCTTCTAGGACTCAGATCAATTTCACTGTGGCCATCGATTTCACAGCATCTAATGGTGAGTGATACTAACGGCAAAGTGTGCGTGTCTTTGTGTGTGTGTGGGTGGGTGGGTGTAAGAACAGATTGTTGTGCTCTTTGACTGTGGCATGTCCGATTCCAAAATCAATCACACAAACACACACAGGGTGCTACACACAGCCTCACATATAAACAATAGCCTTTCCTGGAAACTTCTTCCTCCTAAATGCTGCGTCCGTGCACTCTGAACTGCAAAGGCACCGCCAGAGTGCAAACCTCAAAGCTAGTGTCAAAATGCACCAAAAAAAAGAAGAAGAAAAAAAAGATCTGGACCTGCCCTAAAGTTCACTGTGTTGCTCTCTGGCCCCATCCCTCCTTCAGTTTCAAACATGGGGGGAGTTGTGGGTTCTACAAGTGAAGACCACTTCCGCATTCAAAAAGCTGCAGTTCTCTGGCGGCCACTGGGGGTTGGGACCAGAAATGAGCAATTCTCCATTGACCCCCATGTTAAAATAGCCGACTTTACACCTTAAAGGGGAACTATGCACGTCTGCTCGCTTTTCTGCTGTTCTGGTTACGCTGCTCAGCCATGTGCATTTGTTTACAATGAAGCCGGCGAAAAATTGAAACGTTACATAACATAAACAATGTTACAGCGTGTGTGTTTGTGTAGTCATAAACAAAAGATTACGGGTTACAGAGGATGTTTGTGTGGCGGGGTGCAGAGAGGAGGGCTGGGACACCGGTAACTTAGACTGATGTTGCAAGGTTGGTTTTCAGCCATGAGACGCCAGGTGAAGACAGAGAGTCTCCATTCTCAAGTCACAACGATCATAATTACTCTGGAGCTTTTTAATTGAGGCAAAAATATAGCACGAGCCACGGGAAAATCCTGCTCAGTTCCTCTTTAAAAAACATATTTACAGCCTGGTACATTTTATTTTTTGGTCTCTACCAATAGTTTCCATTTTTTTGTACCAAAACCGTTTTAGTGTCATAGGGTTCATAAATGAGGGCGTAGTTACGTTGAGTGACAGTTACAGGCCGTTAATTGGGACCTGAAAGGCCCTTTAGCTCCAAATATGGAAAGTAGACTCCCAATAAAAATCAAGATAGCACAGTTCAAATGCCCATAGCGTCACAAAACAGACTCCTCCAAACCAATGGGTGGCATCACGGGTGCTGCATCCATTCTTTTTACAGTCTATGTTTTCAATGCAAAACCAGTTCAGTACTTTTTCTTTCTGCTGAAAGATGTAAACAAACAGACATGGGTGAAAACTGCAGCTCCTTAGTGGAGGTAATAAAGGGTCTGGTATGATTGACAAGTTGTTTGGACGAGGATGCCGCAGGGTTCAGGCCCCGGAGCAGAGCTGCAGTCATATGTGTATTGTTTTGTTAAATTACTGCTATTTTCTGCCACTACTTGTAGACAGAGGGCACATTTTCTACTGACAGGTTTGCTCTTATTGTGTTTAAAGGTGATGTGTAGGTGCTTTGTAGCCCTTTTCTGATCTGGAGTGGTTGATTTCTATTATTTACTGAGCAATGTTTATCATCAGGTTCGTGCTATAGTTTTTCCAATCCTTCAGTCAGAGGTCTTTTAGTTCTATATAAAGGGTTTTTGTTTCAAAACAATTCAGCCTTTTCAACCAACACCGCCAATGTCAGCTTAATTAATGAGGTAGTTACGGCTGATTAAGTTTGTCATTTCTGCCGACAATATTTAGGAATGATGAACCTGTTTTTTCCATCCATCTTTTTTAAAAAATGACTGTGATTTATAAGCAGTAAATCATTATCAGCTCAGAAACCATGTGAAATGTATAATGGGAGGCTCGACAGACGTAGTAGATGTAGCTGTGTTGGTTAGGCTAGTTTCTCCATTCTGTGTGGAGATTTCAGTGCTGGTCAAGGTGAGATACAATTTATTGTTACACTCTGGAGTCCAGATAAGATCAGTTGTATTACAAGACGGCCTGGCCGGGCAAACAGCAGGGTGTCTGCCATCAGATAACAGGTACAGGTAATCAAATGCTGTGCACAGGTCACCTCGCTTGGTGCAATGGAAACATCTGCATGACGACCATCCACAATATCACATCTGGGTTTTGTGTTACAAACCGGAAAAGTTGCAAATAAGAAAAAGCTTCTTTAATGATAATTTTTGCATAATGCATATCTTTGTACCTCTTACAAAACAATGACCTGATGATTGATCGATCAACAGGAAACCCCTCTCAGTCCACTTCACTACACTACATGAACCCGTACCAGCTCAACGCCTACGCCATGGCCCTGAAGGCGGTCGGCGAGATCATTCAGGACTACGACAGTGACAAGATGTTCCCCGCTCTGGGCTTCGGGGCCAAGCTGCCCCCTGATGGACGGGTGTCACATGAATTCCCTCTGGTGAAGTCAACCCCCCCCCCCTCCCGTCTCAACTCTGATTAATCTGTTCCATGCATTTCTCTCAAGGCTACATTACTATGATTACCAAACCACTTGTGCTTGTGATAAAACGTGGATTTCATGCATGATTTGAGTAGAAGATATTAAACCAGTGCATTCTGATTAAGATCTCGCCGCTTCTTTGTTTGATAAATGTTTTTGACCCGGACCATGAAATTTATTCTTTTTCTCTCTGTCCTGTTTATTCCTCCTCTCTAGAATGGAAACATGGAAAATCCATATTGTAACGGCATTGAAGGCATCTTAGAGGCGTACCACCAAAGTCTGAAGACGGTGCAGCTCTACGGGCCGACCAACTTCGCTCCTGTGGTGAACCATGTGGCCAGGTGAGACAACACCCTGCAACCTGGTGGTGCAAACAACACCAATATACTGTAAAAGCTTTTGTTTTTTTGTAAAATACTTTATTGCAAAGCTTCTCTTTGCGATTTTGTACTTTTCTTTTTCTTTTCTTTTTTAATAACAAACCCTAAAGAAAACAGACAAACATATACATGAGGCAAACTGTGGTATTTCCCAAATAAGGATCTCAAAGAAAGGAAATAACAAAAAATATATATAATAAAATAAAGAATTGGAAAATAAATGCCTAATTTAAATAACTAAATATCTATGGGTAGATATGTTGGTGTTGGGGGGAGGACCAATTAGTTCACCTCCTTAATTTGATTAAATATTTCCACTGTTTTGATCAGCCTTTCTTTACAGCATGTGTTTGTTCCCCATTTATAAAAGTTAGTCTTAAACTTTGTTCTGTTGTTGATGCCCATGTCCTTTGCTTTTATCTTACATACTATATTAATATAAAAGCTTTTGTTTTGGTTTGGTTTTATTGACCTGTTTGGTTTACTTTCACATAAGCCAAAAATCCACTTCATGCTTCCATTTGTCGTGTGTATTAATATCAAAAGACATAAACATGCCGAGTCCTGTCGGTTTATGTATCTTCTGGGCTCCTTATTTATGATCCTCTCATCTGCTTGTTTTCATTTCATCCCTGTGCATAATTCTCATGTGAAAACTTTGTTTTTATGGATCTGCCATAAAGAGTACTATTTCAGTTAAATAACAAAAACAAGACGATAATTCTTGTTCACAATTTTATTTTGAAAATGGAGGATAATCGCGTGTGATTATCACTGATCTATCAAACTGAAGTAATCGAGGTCAAAGAAGCAAAAACATTTTTACTGCCATTTTTTGAGGCTTTGGTTTCTTGTGCCACAGCTTCTCTGACCTGCTGCTGCACTGACACAATAAACAGGATGTGACACGCTTGAATATGAATTTAGATCGGCTGACAGCTCTCCAAAGAGTGGCAGATATAGCTGATGGAACAAATGACAAATGGGCCTTTAGCCATTATAACATATACTGACATATCACTCGCAGTTAACGGCACACACAAAGTACACAAACAGTGACATGATCCCCCACCTCCTCCCGCCGTCGGCGCCTCTCACACCGCCTCATTTGTTGAGCCACAGCCAAACAATTCTCCATCTGATTACACCGGTGCTCTGTTGTAATTAAAAATGTCACTGCGATAAAATGGAGTCACACTTTTCATACTGCGCCGCAACAACACACAACCATCGTTAGTGTTTAGCATCTGAATAGGTGAAGTCAAGTAGGAAGAGATCTGGACAAAAGGTGTTAATCTGCGAATCAAACAGCGTAGACCTGCTTTTGTCTTACACCTGATTGTTTGGCCTGGTTAATCATCAGGCATTTTAATGAGTGTTATCTGAAGTACAGCAAAGACAAAGAGTGTTTGTATTGAATTTTCATGTCTTACGCCTTACGCCGGGTGAGGCGTGTATTGTCATGCATTTATTTTCTGTATCAATGTTTAGATTTCAGATTTGTCACTGAGCCAAAAATCCCAAGAAATGAGATTTCCTCTTCAGGTTCTTAAAGGAAACTGGAGATATTTTGATACGTCATCTCAAAATGCTGCGACTGGAACATGTCCTGTCCACATGTTGTTATATACGGGGTCCTGGTTTGAAATATTGAAGCAACTATATCTTGGGATTCTGTGCACAGTGTGTTTTTGAAACTGCACTCTTATTTGATGTCTGTATCTGTGTATCTGTGTGTGTGTGTGTGTGTGTGTGTGTGTGTGTGTGTGTGTGTGTGTGTAGGTATGCAGCAGCGGTGCAGGACGGCTCTCAGTACTTCGTGCTCCTCATCATCACAGACGGTGTCATTTCCGACATGGCCCAGACCAAAGAGGCCATCGTAAATGTAAGAATGGGGAGGGAGACGGGGCGGAGAGGTTGAAGTGAACAGGGCTGTGACAGTTGGTTGCCTGGCAACTGTTTGGTGATGACAAGATTTTGAAAGTTCCTGGTAACAACCAAGAAAAAAGTCCATGAGATAAAACAACTCTGATCTTTATAACTGAGTGCAATTTAAACAAACAAGATGCAACTCTGGTTTGTCTGCTCACTTAATGCTAAGCTAAGCTAATCAGCTAATCAGCCAATCAACACAAGACCAGGAACAATAAATCTCTCATCAATTAATCAGTGAATCATTAAAGGGATAGTTCAACATTTTGGGCAAATTGGGCCGTTGTCGTAATTTCGTTACCTTTAATTGTCAGTGCAAGCTATTTTTAGAACGGTGGAGCAGAGCCGTGAGCTGCGCAGAGCTACGCAACGGAGGCTCATGGGATTTCTTGGTTTCCCTCATCAAACTCATCAAATACACAATCCAACAACTCCAAAACGCTCTGGTGGACCAGTTGTGACCTGCACATTCACCACGCTATGAGATAATAACACAACGTTACCAGACATAGGTGTTTTAGAGGCAAATTGTTGAACTATCCCTTTAAGTCAAGAAGTAATGGAAATGTTGTCTATGGAACAGTCCTGTAGCTAAAGATCTTCAAATATTTGGCATTATTATCATATCACGTTAATGATTAATACTAATGATGATCAGTATCAGTATCATTATTACGGTCAATCAGTTAAAGCAGGAGTTGTTCTCCAGGCTGTAGAGCACGATAACAATTTACCTGCCAGCTCCACCAAAAGTAGGTCAAGGTACAGATCTTTTTTTTGTTGTTATTGTGAATCAATGTTCAAATGTGTTCCCTTCTCACCAGAAAAACAAAAGACTATTAAAACGGCAGAGAGCATGGTTATGAAATCCAGCAGCTGAAAAGATATTGCTGCTTCAATAAATAAAAAAAACAATATTGTGCTTTATTCCACTGAGCATTCCCCAAAACTTGTCCTAACTCCTTATTTTTTTTCTTTCTCTTGGCTTTAAATAGTAGGTAGCTGGCTTCCTTTCCCTTTTTCCTTGGTCTTTTTTTTTTTTTCCTTTTTTCTGCGCTTCTCCTCCTCCTCCTCCTCAACCTGCCGCAGGCTCAGAACACCCAGCAGACTGGATTTAAAGGGAATTTGCGACTGTTAGTCAAAACATTAGAACAGCCACACCTTCCTTTTAAGATCTTGCCTGCTGCTCTATCTCACTGCTTCCACTCTTGACTGTCTACTGATGCTCGATGCTTCCACTGCTTTTCCCTTTTTACTCTCCACGGATCCCGGGCGAGGGGAGGACACGGTGCTGAGGTTATATAAGTCTTTCCTCATACTTATTCATGCTGGAATATGTCTTCAAGAAGTAGAGGAAGTCTGAATGTGCACAAGTGTGTTTAGTATGTGTGTGCTTGTGCAGGTTTTTTTGTTTTGTTTTGTTTTATGATGTGTTTTGGTCAAAGTGTGCACATGAGCCAGGACACTTTGGGAGTGTCTGCCCCCCATGTTTTCAGTAAAAAAAAGACCCATGTGGCTGAATAGTAAGGATCTATCACTCCCCAAGAGCATCTGCTACACCACAGACATTCATCTATCAGTCACTCAGCATCCTCCCTCCTTTGCTCACAGCCTGGCTCCCTCTGCTGCCTCTTTCTCTCTTTCTCTCTCTGTGGAGCTCCGACTCCCTCGCTCACAAATACAAAGACGTTTGCTATCTTTCCATCTCATCTTCTTTCAAAGACCTAACTCTCTTTGTTTTCATCTGCTCCCTCCATACTTCAGTCACCACACTCCGTTTATAACAAAATCCTCCGCTGCCTTTGACTTTTTTTTTCCTTCTTCTTCTTCTTCTTCTTCCCCTCTTTCTCATCTCCTACTTGTTATCTGTCAGTGCTTTGTGCGTCATCTCTTTATCAGTGCCAGGACCCACCAAAAGCACTTCTCTCTTCAAACCATTTTACCTCATTTTCACTTTGTATCAGAGGCTGAACTTTGTTGTGTGAAGGGCGTAACGGTGATGCGAACCCGAGGTTACGGTGAGGAGAAATGAGAGGGGCGTAAAAGATGGGAACTCTTTGATATAACACGAGATGTTTTGGTTTTTGTTGCAGTCGAATGAATCCAGAAACAGCATTAACAGGTGCAGCATCTCCATGTAAAGGTTACGGCGCATCAACGTGCACAGGCTTCACAGCTCTGTGTAGCATTTAGTGTGCTCAAATATCCAAATGCCATTTGTAACAATTCCCATTCATGCCATGATTCTACAATTTCACTTTCTGCGTATAATAAAGTTAAGCATATCCTATAATAAGTGGCTGTTTGCTAAGCCTGGAACCCTTCATTTGCCTGTCAAGCTCTCCCTTAGCAAATGGCACACAAAAAAAAAGCAGCTGACAGTGATGCCAGTGGCAGATTTAACATCACAATCCTCTGTAAAATAAATGAGTGACTGATTTCAGTGTAAGACAAAAGCAGCTTGTCATCTGTGGCCAGCAATCAGCAATTTTACCAGCTGAAATGACAACTGTTACTGGCAGATTGTATGAATTATAATTGGCCTCCAAATTAAGATGATGTTAGCTCCATGAATTGGTAGAAAAATCCGTGTCAGGTTCAGTTTTACATGTTTCTCTCACCGACTAACTGAGGACTAAGTGAAAGTCGTCATAAACACGCTCGTGGTGCCTACATGCATGATTGTGATGATGAAAGTTGAAGCTAACTTTACACATCAAAGCCAGATTGTCATCTATTTATAAGACATGTAAATAAATAAACAGCATTGTTCTTGTGTTGCTATGAAGCTAGCTAGGCAGCGTATTAAAAATGGATGAGGAACAATATAAAAATCGGGCTGTTATTTCAGGAGAAAGGTGATGTGATCAGCAAAAGTGACACGATCACAGTTTGTTAACTTCAGTAAATGCAGCAAAGAGCAGGACAGAGCTGCTATCATCAGCCTCGACTCTGATCCATGCAGAATGGATGCAGCGTGCAGGACCAGTCCCCTCACAGTGGGAAAGTACTTGGACGGTGGAAATGGAAGTGATTAAGACTTTGAGGCTTTTTTTCCCCTTCTTATGTGACCTAAAAACTGAAACTCAGTGCCTCAAGCAACCTTACCGCACTCACTGATTCATATAGCAATTTGAACACGTAAATGTTCATGTATACGTATGAAATTTAACATGTATGTCTAAATTATGTTTAATTACAGCCAAGTAGCTATTACCCATTAAAAAATCAGGACACAGTTTCTCTAATGTAGAAGTAATTCTTCTTCTGCAGACTGCAGGTGAGTTCAGTGCAAATAAATCCTTATTATTAATCCACAAAAACCTCTGCTGTGTCAAGGGACAGTTGCTACTCTGTGATTGGACAAATGCTGTTTCAATTATTTCTGTTGGCCTTCAACTTAAAGGTCCCATATTATAAAAAATATATACAGGCTGTTCAGACTCAGCTCCTGTGGTGATGTCACGACGGGAGTGAGGCCGGCCCCTCAGCGCAATAAAACGTCTACCACGTCTATTTCTGTGGCTGCAGTGCACAACAAGAAACTGAGCTAAATTGATGAAATACCGACCAATTTTAAGTGTTAGGAGTAGAGGGTTACATGTTACTTAAAGGTGCAGTGCACAAAAATAGCTTGTTCTCAGTAGAGCTTTTAGACAGCCGACATTCAGGACCACGGATCAGTTTGGGGCAAAACATTTACAGTTTAGTTGGACGTCTGACAGCTGAGTGAAATTGAGTAAAAAGAGTATAATATGGGATCTTTATGCAATTAAAATGCAAGTCAACAAAAACATATACATTATAGGCATTCACCTGACTTCCACTGTCTCCGCCTTTTAAGATAAGATAAGATATACTTTATTGATCCCAAGCTGGGAAATTACATTAGCGTCAGTTTCATAGACATTTACCAACATGAACAAGTTATTATTTCAATAAGTCAGGGCCCTTTGGACATGTGTGCTTCAGTTCAGTACTTTGATTTTCAATTGTTCTCATCACCACTTGTAATAAACCACCAGTAACTAGCAGCAGGTTCACGATGTGATTTGTGAAGCAGCCCTATGACATTAATGTGACAGATCAGGGCCGTGCAGAGACCTTTGGAAGGGCAGGTGCTCAAAGTTAAAAAGGGGCACGTTGAGCACAGATTTGAAACACGGTACAGAAGTATACCTTGCAATATAAACCGTTGAATTTTAGCGACCCTTATTCATAAAGAAGGGAACACAGAATGACAACATACCATATCATTGAAATATTCCTTTATTTGTTAGAGGCCGCAACTGCAAAGCAAAATATGTGTCACCTCATGGGTACAACATTGGACACCTTTAGTTGAGGGGATTAGTGAGGAGGCTACTGCTGCTGATATCGCTGGAGGTGGGCTGTACTGATCCGGAGTGTAGACACTAGAAAAAACATGGAGGAGATATAGCTGATTATACAAGTGTTAGTGATCATGGAAAGATGCAAAAATAATCAACTTTGAAAATGGCTCACTGGGACTGACCTGCCATACTGCTGATAGTTTGGAGGTGACTACTCATAGAGAGAGGCCTCAGCCAAGGCTAACTGCTGAACTCAGTCAGTATGTCAGTATCTCTCTTTCTCTGCATGTCTGTCAGTATTTCTTTCTCTCTCCATGTCTCTCTGTCAGTGTCAGTATCTCTCTCTCTGTCTTATTAATACCACTAATAATTTTTTTAAAAAAAAGAAATGATATAGAAATCATGTATTTAAATATGTTTGTGCTTTTAATTAGTTTGACTATCAACTTTGCCCAATACAGTTAGATTTTAAAAGTTATATAATTATTATGCATTATACTTATATTTATAGGATATATTTCTCATAGGCCTAAAACATAATTTCTTCATGCCTTGAATCACTTTTGAGTAAGCCTGTCAAAAAAAGTAGTTTATCTCTCCCTCGCTCTCACACACACGCGCGCGCGCGCGCACACACACACACACGGCGCGCGCACACACAGAAAGAGAGTCACGGTGGAGATATGGCATGCGTGGGGAAAAAAATATATAGGCTGATCTTAGCCACTTGCCTCATTGCTTCTAGACACAGGGAAAAACTGCTTGACAGGCAAATAAGGCATGATAGGTGGTTTTCCCCATAACAAAAGTAGCTACTGGTACAGTTAACTAGCCTAACTTGTGAGAGGCAGATGCAGATGGAGATTTGGACGACAAAGGATGCTAATATCATATCAAGATGACACTGTGTGCACAAAAAATAAGGTTGCAGATCCTACTTACCGGGTCAGTTTTTTTACTCTCTCGGCCGTCTGGGGTCTTCGGTTTAACAAGTCGTTGTCTACAGCAGTTCAGTTCAGTCAGGGCAGTGATTTTCAATTGTTCTCATGACCACCCAGGTAGATCTTAATTATTATTTATTTTTATTAATATTATTATTTTTATTATAAACACACCGGAGTAACGCTCATAGCTTAAAAAAAAAAAAAAAAAAAGCAAACTCTCAAAAGGGCACTTTGATTTGTGAGGTGCTCAGCACCCTGACATCTAATGCCTGTGACAGATGCTTTAGTTATAAAAAGGAAAAAAAAAATCTGATATATTAAAAACTTGAGAACTGTGCTTCCCTTCCCTCTCTGGGAGTATTCTCGTTTTAAGTGGAATATGAAATGAGATGAATCATGGTTATTAAAAGTAAAATAATTGAAGCAGAGCACTTACAAAAAACCGAGGCGATACTAATCGAGGTCATAAATAAAAAGAAATCTTAATATTTAAGTGTGATCGGGGATGGCAACAACACCTCACACCAGGCCAACAACAGGCCAAAAATGATTATTATTATTTTTTAAATATACAGCCTACAGGCACACCGCTGTTGCTAAATCATGAGTGCTGCTAAAATCTCACACACTCATTAATATCAATGGTCTCCTAGTGATTTGCTGCCAGGGCAAAGGAGAAACACTGGATAGTTAAGTTTGTTGACCATTAACAAATATTAAACGTTAGCGGCTTATTTTCTCACATTAAATCATTTCTGTCAAGGTGTGACAAGCAGAGTGTCCTCAGTCTGCTGCCTTAAGCTCTGAGACTGCCAAAGAGAGATACGGTCTGGTGACTCAGGTGACGCTCTGTCTGGACAGGACACACACTCCAAACACATACCCATAAATTTAAAGGGATAGCTCAACATTTTGGCAAATTGGCCCATGGTTTGTTACCTTTAATAGTCAATGCAAGCTATTTTTAGAACGGTGGAGCAGAGCCGCGAGCTGCTCAGAGCTACGCTACGGAGGCTCATGGGATTCTTGGTTTCCCTCATCAAACCTATCAGAAACACAATCCAACTACCCCAAAACGCTCTGGTGGACAAGTTGTGACCTGCACATTCACTACGCTATGAGATAATAACTGAAAGTTACAAGACAGAGTTGTTTTCGAGGCAAATGCAGAGACCGCTTGCCAAAAAACTGCCCCCTGACGGGAACGTGCATCAGTGGTTTTGCATGAATTAACCCCTGAAAACAACTCTGTCTAGTAACGTTCTGCTCTTATCTCATAGCTTGGTGAATGTGCAGGTCACAACTTGTCCACCAGAGTGTTTTGGAGTTGTTGGATTGTGTATATGATGAGTTTGTTGAGTTAGGCTCCGTAGCGTAGCTCTGAGCAGCTCATGGCTCTGTTCTGCCGTTCTAAAAACAGCTTGCGCCAACAAAGGTCACGAAACTACTGCTATGACTATAGGGATTATGGCAATGGGCCAACTTGCCAAAATGTTGAGCTATATTTTTAAGAGCGTGTGCATATGTGGAGCCATTAATGCAGGCACACAGATCCATAGAAGCAAGCACATGCATGACAATTGGGTTGAAGAGTAAGTTGTCGGGGTAATGAGTGTTGATGGACACTTTGTTTTATTGTCTCATTAGACTGGATCTCAGCTGCCAGTCAGGGTGACAAGAGAATGGCAAAAGTGGGGCATGGTGGAGTGCCAGGTTATTTTTGGTGCAGGCATTTGAAGTTCTGCTGTGTGCGTACGTCTTCAGATATGCACATACACATATATGCCTGCAAGTGTGTGTTCATGTGTGTGTACGTGTGTATGCGTGGGAGGACAAGCACTGACAGCAGTTGTGTTGAACACTGATAATAGCGCTGATGTGCTGCTGCTGACGTGGTGTCAACAAAAATGGCTTTCATCCCCGTGGCAATGAGAGGTTGCCTGATTTGCCACACTACATTTGTCTTTTGCCAGAGATAAAACCGCACTTCTTGTAACGGCTTTGTGAAAATACGTGACTGCAGGAGACTCGTATAACACATAATAGCGGCTTTTGCATTGAGCATTTATGTTGCCATCTATCTGGAAATTACATCAACGGGCAATGGTGTGCCACGGAGCAATGCAGCCACTGACACTCAGGCTGCAGCATTAAAAGAAATTAAGTTGAGTGGAACCAGTGTTAATATGAAAATGTTCTCTCATTATGTAACAAATCTGGATGCATATGAAATGACTCATCATGACAGATCTTCACATCACACCTGCAAAACCAGTGGCACTGCCATTAGCATCAGTTGTAAGTTGTGTTTACAACTGATCAGCGAAGGATGTGGTGCAGCAGACGGTTGCAGACTCTTAATCTTGTTAAATTACAATATGTGTCATTAATTAGGATACCAGAGCAACAGCATATTCTCACAAGCCCATTCCATCAAAAGCAAATATGTCGTAACATCAAAAACATTAACCAGCTCTTTGTGTCTCATAAATGTTGGTCTCCTCTCCTGATTTTAGTTTAAGAAATGCCTCTAATCCTGCTTAAAATACTGTATCACATATCAGAGAGACCACTAGTCTATGCATTGATCTGATACCACATAATATATTAATAAACTTTACAGTTTCACAGCCAGATAAAATGTCGGTTTTCCTGGAAAACAATTCCACTTCGCCGCTCAGGAAGCTGTGCTGTGCAGCCAGCGGCAACTACTGTTTTAGCTCAGCCAGGGAGGATTGATTTCCTGTAAACACTGTAATGTTAGCTGTGTGCAGCATGCAAGGCTTTAATTTCAAGGGATAACACCAGTGTTAGGATAACTAGCGAGGGAACTGTTATTTATTTTCTTATATATATTCTTTGTTATGACCGACAGTCAAAGAGAATCCCATTGATCCGATCTGTTCAGGCGACACAACAATGACTGCGATCACAGCACATCCATACAGTGTTAGTATAAAGCTGGTAAACGTGTTCTTAACAGTGCTGTTGCATCAGTTCTCCGGATCAACTGATGTCGAAATTGGTAGAGGAAGAAGAAAAACAATATGAGAGCATTTCTAGTTTATAAGTGGAGTGTGTTACCAGACTGGAGGTGTGGTTGGGAGTGGCTGGGCAGGTAGCTGAGGATGGTCGCTGTACTGACTGAAGCTAGCGCCTCCTCCCTCTCCCTCCTCTCCTGACTCACAAACGTCTACGACACCCATCCTCTGCCATGTACCACCTTGTTGTTTTTTTCTTTAACCAGTTTTTATAATGGTTCTTTAGCATGTCAAGCAGGTTAGCATCTTCTATTTCCAGTATAGGAAACATTTGATCATATCTTTGATGCTACTGCCCTATTAACCCAATATCTCAGCGGTGAATTTAACGTCCAGATAAGAACCAGGAGCATTTACATGATAGGAAAAAATGGATTCAGGGACATTTTAAACATCTGGGATAAAGAAAGCAAAACCAGAATGGACTTCCTGTCTCTAAATCTCCCTCTTTTCTCCGTCTGTGGACAGAAAAGGTCATTGAGCTTGTTAAAGGGGGGATACAGAACATTAGTGAGGTTGTAACCTACATGGCTGAGCATGTAACTGCCATAATGTGTGATATGCCGTAATGAGCATTTCAGGTCAGTGGTGATGTGGACAAGCTTCTCTCCTCTTCTCCAATAACAGAAATGTGTTCTTGTGTTTGTGCGTTTTTATATATTTATTGCATCATTATTGTCTCTCTGTGCAGGGTGCCAAGCTTCCCATGTCCATAATCATAGTTGGAGTCGGTCAGGCTGAGTTTGACGGTACGTATTTGAATTTTTTTTTAACCACTGCATGATTGCAACTCTCAAATATTCTGGTAATTATATGCAACAGGCACATCTGAGATAGAATATTTGTAGAAAAATAAATAAATTACATTCAGATGTTTTTAAACCATTTACATTTATAAACTGAGCAAAACAAAACTAACCTCTATAGCACTGATTCAGAGAAATGCCCAAGAGAAAATTGCTGCACAAACTCATTTGAGCTGGTGGAGAGGGGGGAATGTGTAGGTGGATGCAGGCATAATTGTAGAAGAAATGGCTGAGGTTAATTGCTGGGTTTGCAGTGTTTAGTGCGGTGATTCTAAATTGCATAGAGACGATAACAAAGGACTTATTAGTTGATTAGACACGCAATAAAGACAGATTACAGCTGCACAGCTCAGTATCCTTTTTTCTTTTACAAATCCTAAGGCTAAACTATCGTGCATGATAGCTAGAACATCTGCACTATATCAACTATATGTCTCTGTGCTCAAGGCAGTGAGTATGTATGTGTGTGTGTGTGTTTGTGTGTTTGTAATCGTGGCTTGCAGCTATGGTGGAGCTGGATGGCGATGACATCAGGATCTCATCCCGGGGGAAACTGGCAGAAAGAGACATTGTTCAGGTGACTGCCCCTTCACGCCATGAAAGAAACTTTGCGCGAGCTCCCTGCAGATACTGAGACACAGAATCAAGTGTGGAGTCAAAGTTTCAATAACAACAACAACTTCTGGAAGCAAAAGCCACGCCCAGATACAGCACTGATGAGAAACGTTTATCTAGCTATAATTTATCAAGTTATATTAAGTTATTTATGTGTCAGGTTATTTACTGTTTTCATATAATACGCTTTATATCCATGCTGTTGTCTCAGTCGGGCTGGTGCATTAAAGCGTCCCGTTTCTGACAAAGCGCCATCTGTGAGCGTTTGCAAATCTGATGGATGAGGACATCTGTGTGGCTCCTACAAGACTGAGAAACTTAATATATGTGTCACTATAGGAAACTTGATGTGTCTCATTGGGTACGTTTGTTTACATGGACAGTTTCAAACGGTTTCAGAAAGGTTTGGTTTAAATCAATCTGTTTGGAGATTTCAGCTCGGGTGTTTACATGCGCCTACGAAACAAACGTTTCAAATGCATCGTTTGTTGAGCGCAGTCTTTGATGTTTGTTTGCAGTGTGGCGTATTCTTAATTTTAGCAGGAAAAGAGAGAGCGTTTGGAGTCAGGAGTGCGTATGCAATATGTTGTGCCGAAAAAAGATACCTGCTGAAAAACGACTGCGCGTGCAGGCTGTCTCTTTTCGGCACAACACCGGCGGCGTACCGCTTCCTCCTCATCCTCATCCTCCTCCTCTCTCTGCATTAATTTTCGGACACCGAGTGGAAACACAACTTCTGCATGACTCACGGACATTTTTGAGTGACAGCAAAGACGGTTTATGAACCGTAAATAAAGTGTCTTTGGTCACAGCCAGACAGGCACGGCTCGTACGTGCTCAAGCGTACATACGTCAAGTCCAACCCGTTTCAAGTGTATACATGACAGACAGATTGCTTTAGAAAAGGTTTAAACCACTCCCTTCAAACTGTTTGGGGTAACTGAAATGGTTTGATGTGTTTACAGGAAGTATTTTCAATCAGTTTGGTCTCTCAAACCTTTCTGAAACCAACTGAAACTGTCCATGTAAACGTACCCAGTGAAAAACAATCGAGCAGCAAAGTAGTAGCCTATAATAGTGCTTCATGATGGAAGTGAGACATATCGCCACATGTTTTGTCCATCATCTACTAATGAGATTGAATGTGATGTGTCACATGTGTGGTTGCTAAATAATTTTCCTTATTGCGTTATGATAAATAATACAAAAGAGAGAGGGAAAAAAAATATTCAAAAGGACTGAATTAGTGGGGATGAGTAAGATTTATCTTTCCACTTGGGCTGATTTCTTTCCTCTCACTCCTGAGGGAAGCCAGAGCAAAGGATTAGTGACAGAGCAGCATCCTAAAGCTGACAGGATCCAGCAAATGTTGACTAACATTGGGGCTTAAACATGATCCCTCCGGATTTCTCCAATCAGTATACAACGCTGCTCCTAAAGCCTTGTTGTGTACGTTGTTATAAAAAAAGAATCGGAAGCTTTCTATGAATCACAACAGTGCTCTAAAAGAAGAAGAAGAAAAAACCTTGATGTATGTATCCGTGTTACAGTTTCTTCTCCTTTCCCACACAGTTTGTTCCCTTCAGAGATTATATGGACCGGACAGGCAACCATGTGTTGAGCATGGCGCGGCTCGCCAAAGACGTGCTAGCGGAGATCCCCGACCAGTTCATCTCCTACATGAAAAGCCGGGGGATCAAACCCAACCCGGCGCCGCCTCCCTACACACCCCCTGGACACACGCACCACCACACACAGATCTGAAGCCCCCCCCCCTCCCTCCCTCCCTCCTGCTGAGGACTGACAGCACGCAGCGGCCACTCGGAGTCCGCTGAGAACTCTCTACCTCCTGTTTTTTTGGGGTGGAAACAGGAGACGAAGCACCGAGGAAATGGGTGTTGAATTTCGTGCCGTATCCTCCCAATGACAATTGGAGCAATGTTTTTGTTTTGTTTTTTTATTATTGTTTTTTTTTTGTTTGTTTGTTTATGTGTGATTTGTTGACTTGGCTGGTTTCTCTTGAAGAGAGGCTGCAGTCTTTAAGGGACTCATAATGGTGAAAGCCTTTTAATCGACTCTGAGGCGGTGACTGTTTCACATCTAATTTGACGGCAGGTTCATTGGTTCAAAAAGGTCATGTTGTGGTTAAAACTTGTGCCTGTCTGTGGTTGTTTCTCTAAGTGTATCAGGACATGTGAACTTTGACCTAGGCCTTGCTCGTCAGTCATCTGTGTGGCCTAATGCAGTGATATTTTTTAGGCGGTTTTTCCCTTCTGGAATTAGTTTTTATACTTGGGGATTATCTACATATCTGCTAATGCATCAGATCTGATGGAGGAGGAGGAGAAACTACAGGTGTGTAGTTTATAGTTTATTATGTTGAACATTAATCAGGCTTTTCATACCATGAGGTATCACCTCCTATCTTCTTGAGTAACTAAATGTTTATAAGAGCATGTTGTTAGAGGATTTAATTCCCCATAATCAGTATATTTATTCTCGAATGTTATTCAGAGTGGCATGGACATTTGATAGATCTGTTTTGAATCCCATAACTTTATTCGCACTAATTGATTTTTTTTTAGTTGATGCACATATGAAGCACAAACTGTCTATACACTGAGACATATGATGATGCTACCAGGTTTCTCATATTTAATCCTTTGAGTGCTGCTATGAACAAAGTACCCAACTTATTCATACACGTCAAACACGTTTGTACTGAAGCTACGATTTGACATTAACATTGTTTGAAATGGGCATGTTTACGATTCTCACTCAAGCCAGATAGGTTCCCATTACAGGGAATGTTGCACAAACAGAGCATTGACTTATAATTCATTAACTCCTTTAACCTTTTTAACCCTTTAACCCTAAAAACTATTTTGTATCGTTGCTTTTGTTACATGTAATTATAAAATATATTAGCACATAAGTAAAAGACAGAATATTTAAAAAAGGAAGGGAGAAGGGGAACATAATAATATCACAAATGACATACTCTGTACAATCCAAGCAGTAAACCAGCCAATCACATTGTTCAGGTGATTTCCACCAATATAGCACAATATAAACAGAAATAAGAGCCTAATCGTAATGACCAAATATATCAAAATCCAGGTTTAATGCCGTTTATATATTATATTAGACATTCCTATTAATTAAAATATCACAATGTAAGGACGGGTGGTTTTACTTTGTAGGAGCACTGGGTTGGAGTTGGTGAGGTGGTCAGTAATTTAAAGGGCTCATGGCTAAATTTCTGCCCCGTGACTCAACAGTGGGTTAGTCCATCCTGCTATTATCTCTCACACATCACTTCAGCAAAGCAGAGACTTCCATGTCACTGGAAATCTGCGAGGCCCCCGGCGGCCACACATCAGCAGCCACATAACCTCCGCTGTCATAAGCTTCACACTGCGAGTCTGTAGCGCCACAGCCAGTGCTCCTCCAGAGCTTTTCTTCTAATACAGTACAGCGCCGTCCTTGCCACAAAGTCTCTGGAGAGAGGCGGTTCACAAGTGCGTCTCCAGAGCTTCATTACATTCACTACATTACGGATCTGAGAGTAGAACTCCTTTAGTGTAGTGTAGTGTAAACCCATTAACAGTCTGTCCATACCATCTTTTGTGTGCTAAACGTTTGGCTTCCTGCGGTCTTCTGCCACCTGAGACATCTGGTTTGGTGTTATGAGACAAAAAGCAAAAGCGGTTTACACGTAGCAAATACAGTTTTACCGCATGAGTAATGAAGCTTTTGATACGAGATGTATTTGTGCACAGTGATGCAACAACATTCCCCGTCCATGTGCTGCCATACAAACATGCAGCCATGAGAGAAAATGAAAGAATTTGAAGACGATGACTCATGTAAAATGATTTCATCCTCTACTTTAGCGAGGCCACAGGACTGTAAGTTAAATACAATATACCACTCAGAGCTTGTTACACTATTTCACTGTTTTCTCATTGTTTATATTGACATGACACATAATAGATACATCAATAGCCTTTCTACTCTCAATCTTCCAAAATGGTTTAGTCTAAGGCTGCAATATCTCAACAACTATTGGACAGTTTGTTCATAAATTAAATTCACACATTCATGGTTCCCAGAGGCTGAATTGTGCTTTTGATTGATCACATGCTTTCAAAACCATGCACATGATAAAGCAAGATGGTCGACACTACCTGTTGAGCACACTGTTGGCATGCCGATGAACATTTTTCTCCACTTTTGTTGCGACTCTTCTCTTGATTATTCCTGTTTCGCTTGGTTTTGTTTACTAACCTTCATGTTCCCATCACCGGCGTAGAGGAAGGAGGAAAAAAAAAAAAGAAGCAAAAACAAAGCTACAGCGATGGATGATAATGGACTGGAAAAAGGTGTCCTTTCCTTTTAAACTGACAAAGTAAGGCAGAGGCAGAATTAATCTGGGCTGAAAGGGTCCTATTCAAATGTCTAATGTAGCAAACTAAAGGCCTTAATGACATGAAAGGCAGTCACTCCATCTCATTTAGTCCTGTGTGGAAAAAGCAGTTCAGGTGGATAAGTGTGGCTTCTAGGTGAAGAGAGAAAATGTGTTAATCGTGGTCAAAATGGCAAACACCAATCAGCTTGAAGGTCTGTGTGTCGTTGTAGGAGAGGAAACAGTTGATAAGAGTGGGTTTCTCCAGAGAATGTATGGTGCATTGCTACCATCTGGTTTGCATATAGATCCCATCAGAGTGCTGCTTGTATTAAATATATTTTTGGGATGATCACTGAATTGAAGATATTTATTTATTTATCTATCTTATTTATTTATGGGGTGTCACTCCTGCTGTCCATGTCATTGCGCTGACTTCATGCCCTCTTAAAACCCCCAGTTTATACTAGCGTGATGAATCGACTGCATGTTTTCTCGGGGTACAATGAGAGTGTTTCACACACGGTGCCGCCATCTGTAAAATAGGAACCAGCCCAACCAGATTACATGCATGTCTGTGCCAAACATGGCAGTAAGCTCTGTGGACTGTTTGCTATTTCTTCTCTCTTGTGCCTGGTTCTTCAAACATTTCTTGTCTCACCAGTGGTTTTTTAAAAATAAAAACTGTAGCTAATTAGCATGTTACAGTTCACACATTTTCTTTTTTACATTTATTTATTTATTTTTGTCTAACCCCACAATTTCTCTTTGTTGTTTATATCTCTTTTAAGTTTTCTGATTTGCATGACTATTTTCCTTTAAATGGGTTTTTATTGTACATGATTATTGTCATATGGTGGGTTGTGAAATGCTTTGTATTGGATTGCCTTAAATGAAAATTAATTAAAAAATGATTACTTTTATAAAAGTTCTTGGAGACTTATACTTTGATTTCAGTGGGATGCGTTGTTGAAGATTTACATCACTACTACTTTCATATCATACTTAATATACATTTATTGTACCAACTGAAAAAAGATTTGACTCATGCAAACTTGTTGCTTGACAAAGTTAGTTCTAGGACGTCACCATGGAGAGTCGGACCAGGTCTTTTCGGCACTGAATTTGAATAAAATGCAATGTCAGTAACAAATAAGTATTGGCAAGATGCACAATTCACAAATATATTTTAAAAAAATGTCTTAAAAACATGAATCAGATGTGTTAAAATGTACATTTTGTATTCATGTTGGAAATTTGAACCATTTTTAACCAAAGTCAGACTGAATGCTGTGAAAATGTCAAATGGTGTAACCACAAAAGAACGGGGAATATTAAATACACCTCCAGTGGATTTAGGTGAATTCATAAAAACTATACTTTATTCTGAAAACATTACATTAAAGTGTGTATTTCTATTAAAATGTAATTAATTTGGTAACACTTGCCAGGACTTGTCCTAAAAACACCACTTTTACTCTAAATAATGTGACAAATGATGTAAAATTTGTTAAGAAACAGTGTTGCATTGTAAAAGAGAATTGCACGTATTCCACGTTGGAGTCCAGATGTAGTGTCCAGTATATCGTCTGATTTTTATGAAGAAATACTGGTTACACAACTTGACATTGGGTTGCATCAGGTCACTGACCCAAAAATCAATTTTCTCTCATCTTACATCACATTGACTCTACAGGTCTTAACAAGATCCAGTATCATTTGCCCTTGATAGTAAATACGCTCTTGATTTTAGTGTCCGCCAAAGACAGAAAGAAAGAGATAGATGAGACAGCACAGAAGTGATTTTCCTAATAGATCATTATTACAATCAGTCAAAGAGTTCAAGATGCTGGATGATGAATTTAAACCATGCACCACTGTTGTCATCAAGTACGTAGTTCGATCAAGGACGAGCTCTAAGTTTTCATCATAATCAGTCCTTATTCTTGCTATATGCCATAACTCCGCTTCAAGACAGACTCGGGATATTTTAGCTGTCCTTAAAGTACCTCAAGTACCATTTGACATGAGTAAAATGAACTGAAATGTCTGACTTACGAACCTAACATTGCTTTACTCCTTTGTAAAATAAAAAGAGGAAACAAATGCAAATACATGTGAGCCATGATCACTCTCCCCTGATTACCGTGAGTCTTTCCCGGCACTAAAATACCATGGTTGAGTGCAAATAAAACAGGCTGGTAGGTCTCCTAAGTTCCCTCAAAGTTCTTTCAAACCAATATAGGGAGGAAACTTGGAATCGACTTCAGATTCTTTTCCAACTCAACACAAGTTTTCTCTTCTTAAAATATTCAGTTTGCATTATATTCTATATGCATGTCTTTTCTCAGCAGTCTGTGGTGGGGTGCAGGGGTGACAGCTGTCATAAAACTGAATCAAACCCAAAACTGAGTGGAGAAAAAAAAAAAGACGAAATGCATTCCCTTCAGTTGACAGTGGTCCCTCTCTGCAGCAGAGTACTGCAGCTCTCTACATGGCAGCTGGTGTGTATGTGACAAGAAAAATGCCTCATTGTAAACTAATAAGATATACCGACCACTCACCTCATCAACTTTCAAATAGAAACTCTCATTAAACCATTTAATATCTGAAAAGCGTGCTACTTATCTGGGCTTTTCTGGCCACATTTCAAGTAGAATTTAGTGTCTGAAAAACATACACTTCAAAACACTCCAGGGATTTCTGCAGTATATTTAGTTTCTGGGTCAAATAGAAATACATAACAGGGTAGTGGTGCAGAAAAGAGTAATTTTGGAAGTTTTTGGATGCACTTTTTTGTACCTGACAGCTTTCTTTATATAGTTCAGAGAGGCTGAGTGAAGAGACAGAGAACAGACTGAAACTAACAAGCGTGAAAGGTTGTCCAAATAACAAAAAGCAGGAATGCCCACAGGGATGCGCGATCTCACTTGTCAATGAAAAGAACTGCCGCAACAACAAAAAAAAGTAATTAGGATGTCCTTAGTGAAAAGAGAAACTCTCTTCAGATGTCCATTCAGTGGGCAGGTGTCCTTCACCACCGTCCAACAAGTCCACTCACTCTCTTGCACAATGAAATATAGATTGAGAAACAAATAGCATGTCAATGCTCATTTGCTTAAAGGGATAGTTCAACATTTTGGCAAATTGGCCCATTGCCATAATCCCAATAGTCATAGCAGTAGGTTTGTTACCTTTAATTGTCGGTGCAAGCTGTTTTTAGAATGGCGCAGCAGAGCCGTGAGCTGCTCAGAGCTATGCTACGGAGGCTCATGAGATTTCTTGGTTTCCCTCATCACACTCATCAAATGCACAATCCAACAACTCCAAACTCATGAGACAGAGTTGTTTTCGAGGCAAATGCAGAGACTGCTTTCCGAAAAACTGTCCCCAACAGGAAGGTGCATCAGGGGTTTTTGCATGAATTTACATTTAAAACAACTCTGTGTGGTAACGTTATGTTATTATCTCATAGCGTGGTGAATGTGCAGGTCACAACTTGTCCACCAGAGCGTTTTGGAGTTGTTGGATTGTGTATTTGATGAGTTTGATGAGGGGAAACCAAGAAATCCATGAGCCTCCGTAACGTAGCTCTGAGCAGCTTGCGGCTCTGCTCCGCCGTTCTAAAAATAACTTGCACCAACAATTAAAGGTAATGAACCCACTCCTAAAATAGGGATTATGGCAATGGGCCAATTTGCCAAAATGTTGAACTATCCGTGGTGTGTAGAGTGATGTTATAATTGTTTGAACAAGCCATGCCAAGGTACAACCCTCATTAAATAAAACTACATTAACTAAGAGTCTCACATCCCAATTGCTTTTATCAAGGCACTCTCGAAAGCCAAATTCCTGTGAAAGGTTTGTCCCCACAGCCTCTACTCTGACCACTCAAGTGTTTCAGAGAAATTAACACCTCTAATAGTTTGACACGTCGTCTTTGGTTCACTCACATTTACTCTTTGCCCTGACTGTGTTGTCTTAAACATGGCAGGTATCAAACAACACAGCCTGTTGACAGCAGAGTGGCCTTAAAACCTTTCTGCAGTTATCATATAGTCATACTCAGGGGCTGTCTCAATGATATGATGATGGCAGAAGCAGCTGGGATGTTAACAATTATCTGACAACTGCCAAAAAACCAGTTATCTGATTTGGCAGTCAGTGGTGTCATCAAATGAGCACTTAATATCACAGATGCTCATCTGAATTAGGCCCAGAGCACCTTAACTGAGCCCTGGACATGGCGGTGAAAACCTCACATTACTATCAATGTAAACCCATCAAGCCAAAAGGTAAATACATATTTCCTCATGAACTAATCACTATAATGATCAGATCAGCAAGCACCAGATGAGCAGATATCATTTCAAGGCACAGGTCGATGTCAAATAAAACTCTCTGCTTTTTTTTTGTAATACACCCCAACAGTCCATCTTCCATCTCATTGATTACCTGCCAGATCACAACGTATTTTAAATGGTTTCTGTCAAGCTCTACAGATGATAATTCAACTAAAAGACACTTAGAGTGGTCAATTACCACCTGTGTGAGATTGATTCCAGTTTAACTTCAGTGCTTTCACTATTCAACCCGAGCAGGGCCCTTGTCGGCCATAACATCAGAGTCATTCAACTCCTCCGACCTGAATAACCATTGCGCGTCACCATTGTGCCTATACATAGCCTTAAAAGGTCATGGTTAAAAGAAAAAGAGTTGACAATTGGTTTGCAACAGGAAACAAACAGTGTTTTGATGACTCATCCATCCCAACCCCCCTCGTTACATGGACTGATGCTCTTTAAACTTTGTGGCTTGACTTTCTCCTTTGCTTCTGTAATGCTGGTACCATCGACTTACATCTCTGAAGGACATCTAACTATGACAGAGAGATAAATGGTCAATATATTGTTAAAAAAATAAGGGTTGTTATCCATGCAATGATGCTCTCACAGTTTGATAACTGATAGTGTAATAATATGGGCCACAACACAGTGCTGATGATAGTCATCCTAGCTCTGGATGTTTGTATTTATAGATATTCATATCACTGGAGTCTGTAAAACTTTATGAGGCCGTTGTATCGCTGGACAGTTTTATTCTCAATGCAGTGAAAAATCAACAACAGGTAGATAAGTTTGAACAATAGTATGCAGTAATAAAATGTAATCCCAAACAGTCATTAAACATCTTCCCATAGAGTTAGAAATTCCCCAAGCTTTTCTTATCCACAGTGAGGGCTGCTTGTTTTTGCTAAAGGCAACTTTCTTCTGGTGCCCCAGTCTGTCCTGGGGCAGTTTTTAAATCAGGGTGGATTCAAATTTTCCCTGGGATCTTTACAATGTGTCATTCCTGTCACGAAGAAGCCTGCTTCTAAAGTCTTTCCAACTCCCTGCTGTCTCCGTCTGTCCATCTTGTGCTTGTCTTTACAATCCTCTGTTCCTGCATTATCCCTCCGTCCTCAGAGACATTTCAGTCCCAGAGAGTTGGGACAATGGGGATGGATATATCCTGTCTGCCCATCACAGGCTCTAGGACACATTTCTAGGCCATTTGCTAAGTCCTTTCTCTGGGTCAAAGCTCTGTGCACCAGGGTCTAATGAAATCACAAGGCCTCATGCTTCAAATGCTAATTTTTTGAAAAAGTTAATGCAACCTAAAGAGGCGAGTCTTTTTGGATGAAGCCGGGCATCAGATGAGGAAAATTGTGAACCAGCGACCTTGATGCAGTTTACTGTATCGCCAAGATGGCCCCGTTTATGCTCCTGACAGCAGCAGCTGCAAATTCACAAGTTTAGTCCGTGTAGTTACATCTCCTGCTGAGCATCCGAAAGAAAGTGCAGACACAAGGTCAAGCTCCTGTGCACGAACAACTGGATTTTGCAGCTGCTCCCCTCACACTAAGAGGTGCTAGCTGAGGTGAAGGATTGTCAAACATGACCTACGTGGACAGGACTTCAGGTAAAACCACATGCAAGTTGGAAGCAGAGCCGAAATCTTCAAAGGTTTTCAGATATCACACTTGATAGGAAGCACCAAGATGTTGGGTTGAAGTGGTCAACTTTCCAGACAGATGGTTTGGGTTTTAGGGATTAACTGGTGACGTTAGTCTGAAAGTGTGTTTGTCTACTGGCGGAAGACAGAAGACACAATTCATAAAATAAACTTTATACAAAAAATAAGAAAGAAAAATGTTTTGCCATTTGAAAAGGGCACTCGCATCCAGACAAAAAGGGCAGCTACTAAGTCCATGTGGGACTGGATCATAAACAACATGATACATGTAGGATGACACAGCGAGGTCACGGTGTCTGGAGATATTCAACTTGACAAGAAAAGCATTTAACATTCTGCTCCTACTCAAAGCTCCATATGAGAAAAGGTGCAAAGAACAAGCTGTGCAGCACTATAACTGGCCATTTCCTAACTTTCCATCCAATTACCTGGAGATGTACCGTATACTGCAGTGTAGATTAACTGCAGTGCAGTGAGAACTGTTATGACAAGGGGATAATTAGCAGCAAACAAGTATCCGACAGAGGTAAGAGTCTAATCCTTGAATTAATGAATTGACTTGAACGTCCACGTCTGTTTCCTCAACAAACTAAAATACACAATTAAAAGATAAGCCACTTTATCATCAACAGTGTGTTACTGTATATCATGTTAATGTAACCTCATTGTCGGTCACTGTCCAGTTTGTTTTAAATTATTCATGAGGCACAGCAACATTGCTGCTTAAGACTTAATGAAACTGTATTCTTTATTAAGGTGTTAGATGAAAGGCTGTAAGCCTCATTTACAAGTGGGAAGTGAACGTATTTATGCAGAAAATATTTCAGGATCTGAATATCACCAGAAAAAAACCCCAATAAAATTTCTCCTTCTCCTTTTAGTAGCAAGCCGTCCATCTGAGGTGCCAAAAGTATAATTTGGCAATAGTATTACTGCCAACAAGAAAACACAAATTCACCCCAACACAGCAGAGACTGGGGACTGACCGAAATAAACATTAGATACTGAGCTCAGCATCAGCATCAGCTATTATTGTTTTGTCTTTTAAAAACTGGGCCAGAAACCATTATCGTTCTCAGCAAAGCAACTCCAGCATGGAATATAGCATCTAATGAACTGAGATGGATAAATATCAACCAAGTACAAAAGCTAATATGCAGCAGCAGGATAAGATGTGTTATGCAGCAGGTGCACAAAGACAATCTCATCTCATATTATTGGGTTAAGCAGCAGAAGAACCACAGCTCAACAGTTTATAGTATATGGTTCGACTGAACATAACGTGTGGATTAAATGTCCCAAAGTCTGACAGAGGCCATTGTTGGCAATGCAATATTAACCTTGACCTGAGACCCTGAGTTTGCAGCGAACTAATAGAAAATTCCTCAAAACAAAAACAACAACCTGAGGGAAATCAATTCAGCCGACAACACTCGCAATAATCAAACATGAATATTAATATTTCACCATTAGGTTATTTACTGTAACAGCGGGGGAAGCATCATAATGAGACATCGATAAGCATGCAAGAAAAAAAGAAAAGAAAAAAACACCAACAAAGCAAAACAAGGTCATGCAACACCGCACACGGGCTGACAGCAGCAGCATTCACAGCTTCACAAATCAAACAAAGACCAGTGTAACGGAGCCAAAACGTTGGCTTATATTGTTACAACAACATAAACCTACCTTGCTGATGATGAGAAACTCCTGATTGCAGCAGTCTCTGAGGAGGGTGGGTTCTCTGGTTCGCACACTTCAACCTCTTGGCTGGAGTTGAGGCCAAACACACTCAGCATTAGTTATCAAAAGATTAATGCAGCTGCAGCTACGAGCGAGGTAAAAAGCGTCTGCTTGAATAGACCACCTCACTGTAAAACATGTTTTTATACAAGAATGAAAGTCTGACTGAACAGGCTTCACCCCATCATCTACACATCTGTATAGTAACCTATGGTACACCATGGTACATACACATTAGTAGATATAAAAGATTAAAGGGGAACTACAGTAGGTGTGCATTGCCAACGACCTCACGATACGCATCACGATACTTGAGTCACGATAAGATACTGCGATATCCAAATTTTGCAATATTCTACATAATTCACTGAAAAAAATATTTGTGTAGTCTTGTCTGTCATAAACAAGAGATTATGGGTTATGGGGCGCTTATGTGTCGTGGTGCCACCAAGACAGGAGCTGGGACATCGGGTCGGTGGAGCTGAAATTGGTTTTCGCTCAAGAGACGCTACGTTGAAGGCAGAGAGCCTCCATTCTCCCTGTAACGAGTTACAAGTCATTTATTTAACCATCACAATTACTCTGAAGGTCTTAAATCAAGGTAAAATGTAGCATTAATGTAAAAAATCCTGCATAGTTCCTCTTTAAATTAGAAGTTTAGAAGATAATAAGGATAACAATAAAGGGGAAATTGAAAAACAAGGACCAAAAGATCACAAGCAGACAGGTGAAACAGGGTGGAATAATGCAGGGTGGCATGCTGGGACTATAAAGACGACATTGGAGGGAAAAAACATCAACACAAAAAAAAACTAATGAAAAGCAACATCACCTGCAGCTATTGGGTATTTCATTACACAGAGCCCAAGGAGAGGATCCCAGCTAAGCTGAAAAGAATTGAAAGCCAGCTTCCCTATACTGATTCAAAAGCCATAGAAATGAGTCCCTTTGGTCCTACTATCACAAACCCAGAAAACAAACTGGAGTTGGCTACAGCAGCAACACACACCTTCCACTGCAAAACAGCACTAACATTGTACTATAGTGGCACACACACACACACACACACATACACAGTTAGCTTCCCTTCTGCAAAGGCATTCGCATTTTCATATTTTAGTCCCTGGAGAGCTTGAAGAAGAGCCTCGTCTCTTTATCTCTGTGTATTTATTCAAGAGTTCTGGGCTCTCTGGGTCACAGTTATTGATTATCATTATTGGTGGTAGTAATTCATCCTTTCCTTGCTGCTTTGCTTAATCGATATCCTTTCATTTCACACCTGGTTATTTTCCTTCTTGACCACCAGTCAGCCTAAGTGAGCTGCCCAGCACTTGCCACCAACAGAGGTGATCAATATGTTTTTTTTAGCAAAAATATTTCCTATCCTATTTCCATATTTTCTTCAAATTCGTTTGCAAAGTCTACATTTTATTTTGTTTTATTTTTTTCTTCTGATGAGGTTTCATAACAGCCTTGAGGTGTATAACCTAAAACAACATAGGCCTACTTTACATCTGTGAAGAGGTTCAAAAAATCTAAATGCTGGTGCTATAATTTCACAATCAAACCAAAGCACTACTCCCAGTGTGATCACTCAGTGTGTGGGTTATGAGATGGAAAATACATGCATAAAGGGGTAAATGGGTTGATTGTTTCATCTGTAACTTATAGAAAACGAGTGTTGTGTGTGTTTGTGTGTGTGTGTGTGTGTGTTGCGGTCGCGTTGACTCCAGTGCATCACATGGCACAGAAGTGACTGTGACATCCCCGCTGATTATCCTGGTGCATGATTCCTAATCAAGCTTTTATTCTTTCCAGAGGAGATAGCATTGCCTGACTGAGCAACCCAATTTTCATCTCATCTTCTGACATCCCAGAGTACAGCGTGTGGATGAAACACGCTCTTTCATTGTTTTCATCATGTGTGTCAGTCCTCATTTGCAAAGCAGCCGCCACCATGCTGCAAAAAAACAGGACACATTTTCAACAAGAATAAAATCTGATGAGAAGCCAGCGGCTCTTTTTCAATCAAATGAGACGAGCACATAGATAATGATTTTTTTATAAGATGCAGAGTAGATAGACGGTCGCTTTGCTGTTAACGCCATTATTGGTCTCGTGACATAACTTAGTCTTTATCAAACTGAGCCTGACGGCAGTGGCAGAGGTTGTGGTTGGACGTCGACATCGCTGCCACAACATGAACGCAGCATTCAACAGGTGGAAATGATAGAGTAGGCTTCGTCAAGCACATGCTAATTTAGTGATTGGCTTCTGTATGAAGTGAAATGGAGAGATAAAGAGAGACAGCGAGGAATACTAATTAGTTTGAAGATATATGAAATAATAGGAGCCTTTTCTCAAAGTATCATCACTGAATTAATTGATTTTTTAATCTTTTGACCTGCATACAGACATCAGCATTGTTGGTTCAGTTTGCAGAAGACTGACTCTCAGCTCAAAATGTAGAATCATCTCACTGATGGTGACTGAACCAGTTAGACTTTTGAAAAGCATGCCGGTGTGTATATGCATTTGTTATAACCTGGTCTTATGGTACTGCTTGTCCGTGCATGTAATGATCCTGATGTGTGCACAGCAGGCTCTTACATATATGCATGACCACTCATGTACAACTGTTGTAATTAGGAATGTGAATAATGTATAGCCGCTGACAAAATAGGTTTGTTTTGTTTTGGTGTGTGTGTGTGTCTATGTGTGTGTGTACCAGGGTGGGGCAGTGCTCACCAAAAACAGCATCAGTAAGTGAATGTCGCCACCTTCTGGAGACAAAATGCACACACATACAGACACACACAATTATTTTATGTGTTCATGTGTGTTTGACAATGCCTCAAGTGATCGGTGGTCAAATGGAATGGATGAACTGGATCAAACCGTTGTCCAAATTCACATTAATCAAGTACAGAAGTACTCAAATTTGACCATATCCTGCCATGCTTTTCCGTTAATTATTAACGTTGCCTTGGCGCTGCATGGGCCAGAATTCCCTTGATGTGTGCAACAACAATAACATTAGCATATGAAAGCAGTCAGTTGCAGCTGATACAGTTTATCGTTCCCTGTGGCTGTCACCCTGTCTGTGAACTACTGTTTCTGCCTTCTTGAAAAGTGTTTGTTGCAGCATTTTAACACGCACATTTAACCAACAAAATGAGCACATACAAAAGTGTTTTCCAATGAGTTTTAGAGATAAACACAGAGATCCAGTTACAGCATTAAAAGAAGTGTCGTCTTTTCATCTGTACCATGGTTGCCAACCACACATCAGCCTCAGCAAAGCTACCAGGCATCGGCCTAGCCACCCGGAGCAATTATGTAGTAAGTAGTACACCGACCATCATGGTACACTTGACATGCCATCAAACGGGGTCGGGGATCGAACCACCAACCCTTCTGTTGCATGTTGTGTGCTCTATTATCATCATCCACAACCAAAGGCCTTGCAACGGGCCAGGCAGCCCAGGCCTCTGGCCCCAAGCTGGAAGAGGGCCCCAAGAGGCAGCTGACATTGGTCCATATGATAAATTTATGTTGTTGCCAATGACTGTGCACATCGAACAGTGTGCACTACAATGCTGCCAATACCAATGTTAATTTCTCCATTACCAGTGCAATAATGCATTTATTATCAAATGCTAACATACATAAATTCTTGTTAGTGATTTCTATTTGGAAGAAGTACACATGTTGCTTTAAACACATTGTAAACATGAATCATTGAAGTTGTTATTGCAAAATTGAATTATCACTTCTCTCTCATCAGCCTTTTTTCCTTGGGCCCCCTGAGTGTCTGGAAACACCCCTGCCCACAACAACCACTGCCTGTCGCGCTCTCGACCACGAGCAAAACAAACGCTAAAGTGAGACACACTCGGCTTTCACTTTACTAGATGGGATGTTCAAGTCAAGACAAAACTTAACCTACTTCACTGATCCGAGACTGGGAAATTACTGTCAAAGCAGCCGATATACAACATATAATAAATGGCTGTATAAATAAATACAAGTAAAGAATAACACAGAAACAAGTTGGAAAACACACAAAATGTGAAGAACAGTGGAGTCAAGTTGAAGCAAATAGCAGAGCAACACAGCAGAGCGCGAGCACAAAACCATCATTCAAACCACAGCCGTTGAACCCGCGTTGAACAATGGTTGGCTACTAGCTGGCCATAGCAACAGTTGCCGCGCACATTCGGCTAGTTAGCTAACACCTGTACATAGATATGACACCTGTAGCTGGGCGGCCGCCGGCCAGTCCACAGACACGAAACGTTACGAAGTTACTTACATGTAAAGAAGAAAACACAGTTTTGGGTCCGTCTGGAGCGGCTCCTTCTCGGTGTGGTCCAGCAGCTGTGACGACGGCGGTCACCCCGGGTCCCTCTCGGTCCCTCTCCTCCAGAACGCGGCCGCCATGAAAGGCCGAGCAGAGCAGGTACAGAAAAAAACAACTTTATAAACTTTATGGATGTTTCTGATCGGGCACCGCTGCAACAGGACCAGCTCTCTCTGCCTGTGCTCATTTATCGCTTTTTAGACTGTGGTCTTCTTCTTGACATACTCTGTTGTTTCTTTAGTGGACAAACGGGACAAACCCAGGGCTAGCTGCAAGGTGCTGCCGCCATGTCCGTGGGTGGGTGTGGCCTGCCTGTTTGTCACGTGAGCTAACGTGCAGGTACGTGCATGCAGGTGTTGGTGCAAAATAAGATGCATTTATTTAGCCTATTTATTTTTTGTCACATTTTGTCAATTACTAATAGATATTGCTGTGGGGAGAGGAGTTTGTTACACAGAGTATTAGGGCCACATTGGAAAAAAAAGACACAGACTTCGAGAATAAAGTCATACATACATTTAGGTACGAAAATAAAGCCTTCACCTTTCAGCAGACGTGGGTGAAGACACCAAACGTGCATTGCCAGGGCTACACTGCCATGCACCAGAATGGAGTGTGGCTTTTCTACATAGGTTTGGGTGTAAGTATAACTAGACATTAAGGCATCTGATTGGTTTTATGCTCACAGAGCATATGGATCGGTCAGAGTTTTGTCAGTCCTGCAGCTGCCACAGAGTTCTGATTATTTTCGTTCCTTTTTCTGAATACATAATGTGATAACTCTCAGGACGTATAAAAAAAACTTGTTTCTTATTTCAACTATAACTTTGAAAGTGGAGATGTAGGCTACTGTCGGTCCTTTCTGCTGTCATTGGGAAATATCAACTCTCTGCAAGTGTGATGAGTTGCTGTAGCCCACATTCCCATCCATGGCAACTGGCTGCTGAAGTTTTCCATGAAGTCGTTGCTGTAGTATAGAGTAAACATCCTGAGGTAGGCTACTTTTGATAATCAGGAGACTTCAGTGGTACCCTGAGGGACTCACTGGGGATGTGGTGGAGAGAATCTGTGTGCCAAGTCTCAACAACCTGCTTGTTAGATGTTGTCTGTTTGTGCGTCTTTTTTTCCTACTGGATCACAAAACAATGGGCTCCTGCAGTCATATAGACTCTCCTACATAATAGGAGGAAATGAGTGGCGTGCAACTCATTTTACATGTGTAGTGACTTTCATTCACTTTAATTCTTTGTATGCTGCTTTGTAGTTGTTTTGTGACTATTTTTATTCTTTGTTGTCCTCTCTTTGGACATTTTGTCCTTGGAGTCATGTGTGTTGTGAGTGTGGTGTTTCTTTCTGGTTCATTTGAATTTTTGTGTTGTTTTAAAATGTTTCTCTGTTGCATTGTTATTTTATTTTATTTTATTTTTATTGTTTAAAACACTAACTCTCTCTCTCTCTTTCTGGGTGCTGAAATGTGGAGATATAATAAGACCCCCAGCTGTTTTCATCCTATTCAAATTTATAACGTCAGGTGGGCGTGACGTCAGCGCGCAAACCGGAAGCTGGGGGCATGAATCGTATGCTTCTCCTCCTCCGCCTTTACTTCAGTTAGTGAGCAACGATGGCGCCAATAGACAGGGACGACGTGAAGCGGCAGACCAGCGATATTCTTACATGTCTGTTTGCTGATGACGACGATGTCAGCTCTCGAAGTTTCAGTAGATGTGACAGTCTGGAGGTCGACGGCCCAGGTTAGTTAGTTTGTTTGTGTGTTATTATTTGTTTATATGTGACTGATGTGAGTGTACCGGTGTGAGGCGGACAGCTGTGTAGGTTCTGTAACCGCTTGTTACTGTACGTGCACTTTCGTTTTAAGGTGGATGTAGTTAGGTCGAAGGGGTTCAAGTGTTTTTTTAGGTCATTTTCTTTCGTTGTTGTTATTTCACATTTCATTTAACCGCATGTACGGAAATTGTGAGCCGGTGTGGTGTTATTAATGCACGTACATTCACAAGGTGTGGTGTTCCTTTGTTAGTGGAGTAGTCTATATCAGTCATTGTACAAATAAAACCCGAATTATTAATGGTTCATCCTGCTTATTCCCCTCTGTTTAAACCATGCTGCGTTCAAGTGGTGTCGGAAAGGATGCTTGGTAACTGCTACAGATAAACACACCAAATACGCTAGTTTAGGCTAATTTAAGTGTTCACTGACCAACTGACTCTGTGCTTGTTTGTTTGTTTGTTTGTCTGTCTGTCTTTTAGATGATTTTGACCCCGTTTTGATCGCTGATAAACTCAGAACTATAGCCGATGCCCTAAATGAAGATGCCTCGTTTCAAGCTGCACTGGTTGGCATGAAGCAAGCAGTAGTGGCTGAGGTACATCCACACACTTTCACTGTGACTTGCCCAACTTTAACCACTGCCCAAAAGAATAAAAAAAAATAGCATCTTCCTGTTTAGCAACATAGATTTTGCGAAAATGTCATAGTTGTTGAAAAGAAGTGAACATTAAATGAAATTTGTTATGTTTGCAAATCCACACACTGCAAAAGTGATACAAATTAGTACAGTAATACATTACATAATTTCTGGACATTACAAACTTCCTCATGATAAAAGTATTCACTATTATCAGCAAGTAGGAGTTAACAAAGTACGTGGAATATCCAGAATAACCAGGTCATTCTTCCTGGAAAACACATTGTGTGCAACACAAACAAAATGGTTCTCCTTCATTGCACAGGGAGAAATTGCTGGTCAAAAGAAGAAAAAAAAACTCCCACATTTTCAGAAGTGACTCAAATGAAACCCTAACTATGAAAACCATTTGCAAGTCTTACTCATTTGAGTTTCCTGGTTACCACATATGGTATTGTTAGAATAGACGTCAAAGTTTCTACATTTTAAAAAGGTTATTATAATTACAGGCCTACATAATACAATAATATGAAACGTCTCACCCTTAATGGCATGAAAATGTTATTTATGTGTTACTTTTTCAAGTTGTGTTGCGTGTTTCCATCTTTTGTTTACAGTTAAATGATGTAATTGTTGTGTCGTCCCTCCACAGGCTGCCGAGGCAGTATTCAGCAGCGGTGTGGACGCCTTGTGCAAGGCTCCCGTCACCCAGAAAGCTGAGGTGGCCCCAGAGATGCAGCTCATCAGAGCTTCAGTAGCACTTGGGCTTTACATCAAGAAATCATGCCCAGAGCTGAAAAGCAGGGTCCAAAACGCCATGGGTGCATTCCTGGACAGGCGTGTTGGGTCCTGGGTAGCTGAGAATGGAGGCTGGGTGAGTATGTTAATGCCGGCATCACTGACTTTAGACAACATATCACTTGCATGTTAGGATTAGTTCAGTATTGGTTTAAACATGTGCATGTGTTGTACATGTTTTAGTTTTTAGAGCATTGAAGTCGGATATCTTTCTATTGAGACAGAGGGAACACCACAGACTGAAAGTTTAATGTGACTCTGCTGAGATAACATGTTAATTGTTGCAAGGGTCAAGGTTTTGGACCTGACACCAAACCCAGAGGTGCAAACATTGTAAATACCATGCAAAGATATGCACCCAAAGCTCAACTTAGAGGAACAATGTAATGACAAACAAAAGGTGATGAAAAGTGCTTTGTATTGATTGATTAATTGAAAAATAATAATACGTTTTTGTAAGTTAAGTTTCTCTTTCGTTTCATTTACCTTTTTGATTTACAAGAAATTATCTTGTGCCACACTGCATTGGATGACTAATATGCAAACTGCATTCTGGCTTTGTGTCCCTGTTCTCAGTTACATTGCAACTTCCTTCTTATACAAACTGGCAGGTGGACTCTTATGAAACGAAACGGCTCTAAATTTGTTTCGCCGAATTACTGATAAGGCTGATTTGACTACACCGTACGCAGACAAATTTATCGTGTTAATACTGAATAAATGTATTCTAATCATAGAATTTGGAAATCAGTCTGTTGAATCTTACTTCTATCTGATCTAAATGGATTTGCTGTGTCATTTCTCTGTGTCACCAGTACTAAAAAAACATGTGACAACAGATGGTTACGCAATGTGTGTTTTTCTTTTTACTCACTGTCTGTAGAAACTGAAACTGACAGACGCAGATTCTACATAGGCATTTCTTTGCAAAAAACATGTGACTTAACATTCCAGTAACCCAGCAGCAAATTATGGCTTGAGTACAATAAAACTAACCACTTGTAGACGGCAGAACAAAGAACGTGTTGAAAGACACGCGGTACTCCATGATATGACGTTGCGGAAGTGATCAGAGCAACGTTTTTATTGAGAACTTTGAACTTGCAATCAAGCATCAGGACTTTAGTCACACTGTCAGTTTCATTTACTCAAAGTGACACTGAAAGTTTCTAATTTTGTGTTTGTGTTTTATTTTCTCCCTCACCAGTCTAAAGTGTCAAGCATTTGAGTCTGACTTTGGCCCAAACCAGCCTCCTGGGAATGAAATTTGCCACCACAGACGACAATACATCACCAGACGACAACGTGCAGCCACTGAATCAGCCTCTAATTCTGTCTGTTGAAGGTTATCACACACACTAAGCCGCCTCAGAGGTTTCACACTCAAGTTTACATTCAACACAATCAGACATTAACCCGAGATAGTGCGATGGTTGTTCAATTCCTTGCCCTGTTGGTGCTCCACTCACCTGATGGGTTAATAAATAACAGGAATCAATTATTATCCCAGACAATTTAAGAAAATAAATGATTAAGTCTGTTAAATTATTATAAAACACTTGAACATCTGAATATTATTTAACTGAATTCAATTTCCACTACATCACTGTTTTAAGCAGTGTAAAAAAAAATCATGAGTCAGTGGTTTGTTTATTAATGTCTGTTATTCTCTTGGGCTTAGACATTTTTCATTAAATTAAGAATTTATTCACATTTAATTTAAGTTTTGTTGATGCCTCCGTCGCCTGCTCCTTATGAAATTAACACTGTCCCATCCCTATGCATCTAAGCTGTGCGTGTTTGTCAATATGTGCTTAACTGGGCTTCAATCAAGTTGTGGAAATACTTGAATTCTTTTGTGTCTGTTTTGAGTTTTTTTGTTAATTTGTTTTTTAATGTACGGGTATTTTGATATGTCTTCTCTCTTTTTCTTTTATTCACAATCTGCTGAGTGACTCGGTTGCATCAAATTCAGCTCCTGCATTTCCGAGGTCTTACACAATCTACAAAACGTTTACATAGAGTAGAAAGTAGAAACCAACCATGCAGACCCGGATGTACTACTGTCACTGTTTTTATATGACTTTTGTTAATCCTGAAGTTGTATAATATGTGAGAACTTTGATACTTAAGATTTGTCAATGACAACATGAACAACACAACGTGAAGGCATCAAATAAATGTTTTGTTTTTTGGCCACTTTTCAGCTTTTGTAATAATTTTAATAAAAATGTGAATATGATCACTGATGATGATGATGTAGCGCTAAATTCTTTATGACGCTGGCATTTTATAAGTGTTAGTACAATATTCATATTTTAAATATTTTTAAGCGCTTTACAGTAAAAACTGGTCAATAAATTGTAGAAAGACTTAAGTCTAGGGAAACAATATACAGTGGAAATAATTCACTGTAAAGCAGTTTAGTGAAAGTGATGTAATTGAGGGGAAGAGTCTCAATCTATTCAGACAGGTCTTCTAAAGGACAGTCCAGACAGTAACGGTCACTTTTATGTGGAGTTCAGGCAATGAGCTGAGGCTATAAGGCAATAACAGGTCAGAAATATGATTAACAAGCACTCTCTCTGCTGACTAGCAAACATTTCCCACGCTAAACATGCAATAAATTTAACTCCTACTGATGTAGTATTATACTTTATGGTGCAAGTAAATAGATTTATTTAACTGCATGCAATTCAAAGAAAATTTAAGTTAGTATTTGAAGTTTAAATATTTACTTATGCAGAGATTTTAGACATACAATTTGCATAAAGAAGATGATGCACTGCTGTACAGCAAAATAAACAACCCTAATAGACCACAACATTAAAACACTATTTGCAAATGAATGCGTCCGTAACAATCAGCCAATAGTGATTAGTGCATCCAAACAGTTTTCACTTGTAATAATGACCTTATCTGAGTAAAGGATCAGAATGATTTCTCTCACTATCACAACTATCACTGTTTGTTAATACACTAATTGACATACACAGCCACACACTGTCAGTTTTGTAAAACATGCTGTAGGACAACCAGGCTCAGAATAGATGTGACTGAGCTTCTTCTGTAAGTCGCAAACGTTCACTGTTTTGCCCCCTGGCCCTTTGTTTCAAATGTGTCTGAGAGCCTGTTGATCTGGGATCTTGAGAGACTTAATACGCAGTTCATCCAAAAGATAAACGAGAGTACGCGGCGACCATTGTTCAAGAACACCTCCCTGACTGCATTTCAATTAGATGGATTATGTGAGATACACGGGAGCAGGTTTTAAAGGAGGCATTAATCAGAGGAGAAAAACAAAAGCCAACAGACGCCGAGAGATGTGATAAATGTAAAACCTAATAAATAGTTTCCTGTCTGAGGAAAACCTGTCTCAATTAGGGGAAGGCCATTCTTTCATGGGGCACTTTCTGAATAAATACATTGAGATCTAACTTTAATATGGATGAGTCCAGGTGTGGTCTGCAGATGAAGATGCAGTACTGCAACTACTGTAAATGGATGTTGTGTTTTCACTTTACACTGACCCCGATAGCCTGCATGATCATAGTTAGCTAACAAACAGTGGTGGGAAAAGCAGTTTATCATAAATAGGATTAGAGAGGACAGTATTTGTATCCGACACATGAAAAAGACGACGCTTTTCTTGCTTTAACATTTCTCCATTGACCTGTGATGCCTCCTGTGCTGCTTCAGTTCTGCACAGCAACCAGCAGAGTGCAGCACTGAACACTTTCAATCACTAGACAGCATGCCAGTGTGAAAAATTAGAGTTTGTGGTGGTATGGGCACAAAAAGAAGAACAAAAAAAACAAAACAAACCCACACATACTTTTGTGTGGTGTTGGCAAATTTCACTTCCTTTAGTAGGAACTGATTTTTTTTTTTTTCACTCAGTCTTTTCTGTTTTTCTCTTTTGTTGTGATCACAGAGCCTGCAGCTCTGTGGCTGCAGTTCACACTGGGACGTAAAGGCATCTGACTGTAGATTTTCACCTCTGTGAGGAATTAGGAAAGTCAGGAGTGCACACAAACATGTGAAATTCTTGCTGACAGCCTTGACACACACATCGAGTTCTTTCTCCACAGGCCAATGAATCTCAAGTCACATGAATTTGCTTATCTTGTGTTTATTTGAACTGAAGTAATATACAGCTGTTGCCGTCTTGGTTTAGCAGATATTCACAACCAACTCCCAAAGTCGAGCTGTTTGCTCAGAAACACTGATCTTTGTCAGTCTGCACCAGCTCCACACTGACTCATGAGACGTGAGGAGGGAGATCTGGAGCCACCAGCCATGAAACCTGCTGGGAGGTGGATCCAGAGCCTGAAACGTTTTAGTGCAATGGGCAAAAGTAGGTTCTTCTTATAGGATAATTATTTGAAACAGACACTGTGTCTTAGGCCCAAAAAAAGTCTGTGTTTCCATTTAAAAGTACCAAACCTAACACACTTGAGACTAAATACAAACAGAGTTCATTAAAGGTGAAAACTACATGTTACAACAGCATGAAATCAGCAGCTCCCAGTTCTTCATTTGTTTCTGTAATACAAATAAAAAAATGCTACTTTATTCAAACTGCCAGTGATTTTATACGCAAAACACAACGAACTTGAGATCTAGATTGGCTTATTTATGTATATATATTTCTTTATATATAAGTGTCACCCGTTTTTCTTTTCTCCCTTGGAAGAAATATATCAGATTAACATTTTGTTACAAACGAAAACACACTGAGCTGTGTTTGTATCATACATATTGTGACAAACCTGTGATTTCAGGCTATATACCGGTAAATAAACTTACAATCTGCATCAGTGTGTGGATTTGACAGGAAAGGGGAAGAGGAGAAGACAGAAATACTCTGGTATTCAAATAGTGACGAAAGCAGAGAATAATTTGACTAATGTCCTTCTAAGAATTTCTGTTTAATTTCAAAACTAGGCCATCTGTACGTCATCACATTCCTTGTGGTCAGCATCCATGATAAACGCGATTTTTCTTGTGTTATATTTTCCAACAGCAGATAACGCCAACGTCACTGATCAATGTATTAAACAAAGTAAAACAGCTGCTTTCCGTGATTTGACTCCATCTACTAACCCTATTTGTTCACTTTTTCCTTCCGAATTATTAGAAAATACAAGAAATAAACAGCTCATTATTAGCACTTCTAGCTATGGGCACTTCTGATTAACATGTCTACCTGTACAATATCTAAACTCTAGATTTTCTTATTGTTAATCTACTGTACATCTCAGAATATTGCACAAGTCAAGTTTCATTTATCACATGGGTTTCGGCAGAAGTAAACAGATCAAAACTTAAAGCCACTATGTGTATGATTAAAACCACTTTGATTGACACCCCAATTCTGAAAACAGTCACTGTGTTGAGCAGCAGCAGTCACACCGCAAAATGACATTCAACTGTTCATATGAAGTGGATGGATGGGGACACGCACTGCTGTACAGTGAGCTAACATGCTAACACAGCGTGGGTAGGCTTGCACTTATACATAAGTCACAATAGCGATAAGAGCTTGTGAAAATAATTTAAGTTGTAGGACTGACATTATTAGTAAATATCATCATGAGGTGTAGTGTAAGATTACAGTATGTTGGACCTGATGGCTGAACACAACCAGCTGGATATCTCAGTGGGTTAATGCCAGTGACTCTGGATTGGGAGGCTTGAGGTTTGAATCCCACATGGTGCAAGTTATGTTACTGTTTGATCAACAAGATCTTTAGAAGAACAGCTTGATTTCTTATAATGAGTATATGAAAAGTATTTGTATCTGTAATTATTATTAGTCAGTGTGATGTATTGTAAGATAAAACAGTGGTGGAGGTGAGGTGAAAACATCCAGCTAGATAGTGTAGTGGGTTATGCCATTTAAACCCCCTCTATTGTGTTATTACACACACATAACACAGTAATTACACAGGAATTGCCTAAACATGGTTTAATGTGATGGATAAACTGATAAAAAAATACTGAAAAGTATAATGCACTGTCTCTTATTGAATTAATACAGGATGCTCAATACTGCAAAGAGTTGGAGTGAGATTATATATAAGTCTTGCAAAATTATAGCTAATTTTAAAAAAGCAAAACAAAAAAACAAAGCTAGAGCTAATGAAAAAGTAGGGGCATCATCTCAATGTGCAGGAAGTGGGACAAAGGATTTAAATGCTGCGCAGTCCCACTTGTCACCTCAGCCATTGAGTGGGATTTGAACCACACAGCCTCTCAAGTGAACACCCACTAACCTATCCAGTCACATGTGTTGGGCCTTTAGCTCCAACCACACTATTATCTGACATTACGTCTCACTTGACTCCACGCTAAGCCAAGATGCGGATTTGCAGGAATATTTGCCACTGTTATTTGCGTTACATGACCGCAGTGATCAAGTTGCCCTAAGCAGGTGTTTAGTTGGCTCATGCTTTAGGCCGGCGGCTCTGTTACAAGCGTTGTACCATTCATTAGTTTGTTAGCTTAGCTCTGCCAACGGAAAAATATCTTCACAGTTTATTTCAGGTTATTTATTCTACTGTCAACAAGCCACTGCTCTTTTGCAGAACACGTTTTACTCTGTCAGAGGGTATTAAATAAAAGTGACGGTTATATCAGACCTAATAAGCTGGCAGATACTGTAGCCTCCTCTGTTTTGAACTCTCTGTCCTCTTAAAGGTCTGCACTGTCAAGATAGCTTGTCATCAGTCAGAGGTGTAAACCCACACAGAAATTGATTTCATTGAGATGAAGTGATTCCACTTTATTAGCAGGGCCGTCTCTATCTATCTAGTGTGCGACGCTGGTGCAACCTGGAGATTAGTTGTCGTCGTCGCAGCCTTCAGCGATATGTTAGTTCTACTACACATAGTGGCTTTTGAAGGATTTCACATGGGCGGAGAATCATATCAGCAGTTTCAGCAGCAGAGAATCACATTATTACAAGAGCAGCACTAGAGATACAATAATTAGGCTTGTCTGATGAAGATATAAAATGTGTGTGCGTGTGTGTGCTAGAATGTCATAATACAATGCTACAACAGGTTAAGACGGAGATGAGAGAGCATCACAGCGGCCTTGATGTCGACCTCCACAGAGACGTAAAACTCTTGATGAATTCCTCGGCCGAGCTCTCACCCTCTGATTCCCCTTGTAAACGGAATAATCCCTCCAGTCTTCCTCCTCTCCTTCGCCCTCACAGCCTTGTCACTTACTCACACAAGCCCAGTCTCTGCTGAGCGACATAAGATCGATGTGGGTGCAGAAAAAATTGCCTCCCCACCACTGATGGCCCTGGATACCGAGAGGCACGGAGGGGAGAGTGAAATGCCATTTCTGTCATAAAGCACTGAGCGCATTTTGATGTTTCCACCTGCTAATGCACATAGAGCAACTCACCATATGCTGTGACTTTTTCTTTCTTTTTTTTTCTTTCTTTGTTGTCATTAAACAAAAAAATCTAATGAGTCCGTAGAGTGTGGATTCCCCAATCTGCTCAGCCAATCAGCAGCTCTAATTACAGATACACAGCTGTTGGCTTAGTGAGGTAAATTTCACCAAGGCTTACTTACACAGTCTCTCATTAACATTTATACATACATTAGTTACAGTACATTTTTATCTGTCTCTGCAGTGATACTTCATGTGGGATCTTGTACATTTTAAAGGGGCGACACAGCTCAGATTAAGTCAGTTCTGTAACAACAAAACAACAGAGAGGATGCGATGATGAGTAAAACTTCTTCTTTTTCATCATCATCACAAAGAATCAGAGAGTCACGGTGAAAACCCCTGCAAGTATTGGAAATGGCCTGCAGATGCATGTACAGAAGAGGTACGTTATGAGAGTTAAATGATTATAACCCAGATTCAATGAAGCTCATTGGATGGAGGAGCTCAAACATTCTTGAGATTCACAGTTTTCTATTGAACAGCACTGATGTTGCTACAGTCACAGAGTTACTATAGGTGGCTGCATGTTGTTGTTTTTTTTGTTGTTTTTTTATCCATAAATATTTAATGCGTTACATCAAGTAAAATTTTCTCTAACACTGATGCTGTTTTTAGCTACAACTATTATCTAGTATCAGTCATTCTGTTGGTCAGATGGTGTCAGAAATTACAAATAAAAACCTTTACATGTGCATTAATGTACAACAGACCATGTGGGGGAAAAGTCCATGAGTCTGACAAGTTACTGCAAAACTTTACCATCAACACAGCTGGTGACCAGATGTTCACCGCACCAAGGATCCCGGTTCCAAGTGAGTCAGTTTAGCGTGTCCTCGTCTAGGTTATACATCCTGTATCCTGGTCCTTCTCAAAACACCAAGCTGGTTGCACAAACTTGTACCCGATTACTATTTTTAGCACGATGCTAAATGCTTCCTCTGTTCCTGTACAGTCGGCTAGTTCCTCTTCTCTTCATTTTCTGTCCATAAGGCCACAGAAATGAGCAAATTTATCGTAGCACATAAGATGTTTAACTAACTGAGAGATCATTCACATGAAAAAAGGTCATGATTTTTAGGTCAGATAACAAAATAAAGAGGATATACTACTATTGTTCCTATGTGCTACGGATACAGTATACACTTACTGATTCAAGTTCAACAGGATGATGTTGAAACTGATGAGAAGCCCCTTATCCCGTATGACATCATCATTTGTCAGTCAACTGGAGAACCAACAATCAGTCTTGTCTATCAAAAAGCCTGATGTGGATGTTTATCTCGTCTCCGTTTGCACTTGTCGCTCTGTCCTCGCTCTGGAAAACGATGGATGGATGAAATCGTTCAGCCCACCTCGTCTGTTTCATCCCTCTGACGTCCTCCGGAGCCACTGAGGCCAGTTTGACCGTTAATCCCTCAAACGTGGATATAAAGCCTGAATCTTTCCCCGTTCTGTGAAGCGACACTTTACAGTGACACGGCAGTACGATCTGTTTTTCGAAAAGGTCACACGTCGTCGTCGTCGTCGTCATTCTGCCTCAGCCTCCTCTCGTGACTCAGTCCTCTCTGGCTCCCTCTCTGAGGCAGCCGGCCGACCGGATCCTGACAGAGCACGTACTGTTTCCAGATTTTCCAGAAAGCTGTGCGGAATTTTTTGATGCGGAAAGCGTACACTATGGGGTTGACAGCTGAGTTGCCGTGGGTGAGGATGATGGCGATGTAAATGAGGAACATCGGCTTCTCGCAGGCAGGACAGAAGAGTGTGATGCAGTTGAGGATGTGAAGAGGGAGCCAGCTGACGGCGAAGAGGAGAAGAACGATGGCGAGCGACTTCGCCAGCTTGAGCTCCTTCCCGAAGTAACGCCTCGGGTCCGTGTGGCTCGCTGTCACCTGTAGAGGAATAAGAGAACATCGTCAGCGTATAAGTTTAGATCCTGTCTAATCCATTCACATTCAGTCTGTTCTGATTCCCTGCACGTCAAACAGAGCAACCAAGAGCGGAGAAAAAACTCACCTTCTTGTTGAGCTGCTTGTGGATCATGTAGAAGATCTCGGTGTAGATGGCCAGCATGAGCAGGAGAGGCGGCAGCACCCAGCCGAAGAAGTTGAAATACACCATGTAGTCCATGCTGATGACCGTCTCAAACTCGCAGGTCACCAGGAGGTCGTCGGTGATCAGGGAGCCGTTTTCATGCAGACGCTGCAGGTTATTCCAGCCGAACATAGGCGCAAGGCCCACGACGATGGACACGAGCCAACACAACAACACGGCCGTGCCGGCTCGCCGCGGGGTCACGATTCGCTTGTAGCTACGGAAAAGGGGAAAAGATGAAACACTGAGGAAAGAAATCTCTGTGGTCTCATAATGTGACCATGATACTGCGCTTTTTATGATGGAAATGGTTTAGTAATGTGAGTTATCCCGCAATATCTTAGTAAGGTTGTGCTAATATTAGCCAACATCAACTACTTATTACAGACAAACTCTTCTCAATTTCTTCTTTAAAGGAGAATTCCGGCCATTTTTTAAACCATAAATCAAACAAACACTTTTTCCTTGTTGTGATGATTTCTTTACAAAAATAAACGGTCAGAGATATTATGGACATTACCACTGGACTGCACGACCATTTATTTTTGTAAAGAAATCATCACGACATGGAAAAAGTGTTTATTTCTGTGGCGGGGCGAGCAGGCGCTCTGCGATCGGATAGTAATGTCTTTCCAGGATGTTTCAGAGTTAGGCTATCTGAGGTGAGCAAATAGGTGATGCAAAAACGCAAAGTTTACACTGTTTACTATACACTATATGAGTTCAATGGTATCTCGTAATGATTTGAGTCATGTACCATAGATATTTGATTGTTATTGATTGATATTTGAGTGTTTGTTGTGGTTGAAAGAGTTGCCCCCATAGATTAGCGTGGTCGCTTTCCCGCATTTTTTGCTCCTTCCAACACTGGGTGAGCATCAGAAAAACAATTTAGGGGTCAAAAATGGACGGAATTCTCCTTAAGGGCAGCATTTTTCACGGTTGATGAAATATCTGTTGAATCTCAATTACATTTCAGCCTGGGACATTAGCTGTCCGCCCGCCCACACACACAGTGGTCTGCTGTGGGACAGGTCCGTGAATTAGTCACTGTCGAAGGAACTGTGGCAGACTGATGTTTTTCAAGTCGGCCTTGGTTCCCAAAACAGTGAGAGCTGACTCAAAGCTGACGACACTCTCACACTTGCTGCTTTGGATATGCACGCCACATTTCTCTCTCTCTCTCTCTCTCTCTTTCTCTTATCATGCCTGCTCTGCAGCCAACACAGAAACAGACACCACTGGCATATGCACCAGAGCCAAACCTTCATATTTCTATTTTTCCCTCCTCCTCCGCCATTGCTTTCTCTCAGTTGGCCTTGCTTCACATACATAAAGTTGTATAAAGGCCACACACACCCTCAAGAGTTCAGAGGAAGACTAGACAAATGAAGGAAACATCATTGCAGTCGGTCTTCCCTCAGTGACGTCAGTTTTTATCTCAATTTGCGCACTCATAACCCTCTGTACAGCAGCCTGTAAAGCTTGTTTGTCTGCCTGAATACAGATTAGCCGTCTGTTATTTCCTGGATTCGACTGTCGTCCATTTATCTGGATTTCCCTGCGGGTGTTTTTGATCCTCACATCGCCACACCTGAAAATCCCACCCTCTTCACTTGGACTGTTTTTAAATCCCCCCGACAGACCACCACCCGCCACCCACCACCCTTATCGTGACCGCATGTGCTTCCAAACCACTTCTGCTATAAAAAGCCATCATCAGTGCTCGTAATAGTTTGCCCCTGCACAATCTCAGGGGAGGTTTAGGGAGGGGAACTCAATTTCTGGCTCACGCATTATCACTTTACCACAAGACAGCGAAAAACTATTCCCTGTGTTTGAAATTTGGTGCTTGGTGCTAATAAATTCTCTGAGATTTGTGGGTCTATAAAAATGTGCCTCTTTTTTTTGTTTTTCCTTTGTGGGGGAAGCACCAGTACAGTAACTCTTATTTCTGCTGCTAATCTCAGACCTTGAAGCAAAAAAAAAAGAAAGAAGAAGATATATTGCAGCTTTTCACGACATACATCCATACAGTTCTGTTTCACTTTGTGGAAAAACTCGCTAATGCAGTGCAGGCTCACCACCGTCTGACAAACGAAGGCTGAGAATCCATTAAACCTGCAGCGTTCACACAATACACATTGTATTTTAAATGGTTCCTTTCATTGCATCCTGTATTAATACTTTCTCAGTGACAGCGTGCAGTGTGTACATGTTTTGTGTGCGTGTCTGTGTGTGTGTTGGTGGCCAGCCTAAGAAATTATGCAATCTATCAACCAGCCACCATGAGGCTATTGACCAATCATGCATTCCCTGCCAGACTCTGCCAGGCTTATTGTCAAATGAGCCAACTCTAGTTTTTAGTTGAAATATGGTAATAAAAAAAACAACAACAGACAAAAGCAGGCGACAAAAAACAAAGTAATCATGATTTTTTTTTCTCCTGTGCTGCTGCAACACAACAAAAATACCAGTTCCCACCATAATGTTGTCTCCAGTCCACAGCATCTATCTATCTATCTATCTATCTATCTATCTATCTATCTATCTATCTATCTATCTATCTATCTATCTATCTATCTATCTATCTATCATGTTTAGACTTCCAAAAATCACCTAAAAACAACCTGAAGTGCATTTAACAATAAACTACAAGCAGTGTCAGATCATTAATAGGCTATTAAAGTAATTAATATGATATGAGATATTGAGATATGAGATTCAAGGGAGACTGTTGGAAATGTATAGTCTACAATTTAGTGATTACATATTAATAATGGATGGATGAACGAATGAATGAAGAGCATGAGTGAGACGCTTCCTGTGGATCAAAAAATCAGGCACGAACACATCACATGTCTTTGTCTTTATCACAGACACGCTGTAATGTGCAGCAGATGTGTTACAGAGATGTTAAAGCAGATTAATGCAGCTGTGCACTGAGGTTACTGTAATCTTATTTAAATGAACAGTCAGTCTGCTTTTAACCCCCACACATGTAAATTTAAAACAACAAAAACCCCGCAGACAGTGTGGAGGAGCGTTTTTTCTTTTGGTGGGTGCCCTTGGTCCGACCAGACACAAAGGCTTTTTACTGTAAACGAGACAAGATATTGAAAACTAAAGGAATTCACCTTTGGGCCTACCTCATGGGTATTTTGACTCTCAGATAGCGGTCGATGGCGATGGCCAGCAACGCCAGGATTGAACTTTGAGTGAGGACGAGCACTGTGCAGGCGACCAGCAGGCAACTGTAGAAGTGCGTCTGGAGTCCGATGCTGATGGTTATGGCGAGCGGGATGACAAGAGCCCCGACCGCAATGTCAGCCAAGGCCAGGGAGACGATGAAACAAAACGTGGTGTCTCTCAAAGACCGGTTGATGCGCACAGCCCAGACCACCATCACGTTCCCGATGACCGAGGACACGGCGATCACCACCTCCATCCCGATGTAGAGGGCTTTGGAGGCAGGCAGACCCGAAGTCATGATCACGGATGAGGCTGGATGAGCGTGCGCGCAGCAGCGGAGAAACAGCCGAAACACAGAGAAGGAGTTCCCTGTTGGAGTTTGTGGGTGCCGAGTCCGACTGAAACCCCCCGACCGAGGAGGAGGCTTCGCATGTTTTAAGTCCCACGGAGGTAGTAGAGGTAGTGTGAGTCTGTGGGTGTGTTGTTGTTGTTGTTGTTGTTGTTGTTGATCTGAAGTATTTCAGGAGGATGTTGTCGTTGCTGTCCAGGAGGGCATGGAGCTGCACGCGCGCCTGACGCAGAACTTGGTCTCCGTAAAACGCGACGAGGCGGTGATTCCGAGAATGAAGTGGTCCCTGGAGCCCTGTTGGCAGGACGGACCAGGGACTGACTGACCGGGGAGACTGGATGAGTCACAAATAGCCCCCCCACCCACCCCCAAATCGCGGATTAGCAGCGCAGCCCTCCTTCAACATGAGGCATGTGTCAAACACACAAATAGTCCCAAACAGTGACTGTGGAGCAGGAATTAGTCATTGTGGTAATTGCGCCATCGGTTTCACTCTCTCTCTCACTCTCTCTGGTTTAATCCCCCTGTATGGACAGAGCTGGCTCAACACGGAGCAATATTTATTTCTCTGCAGGTATTTGTTGCTTTCGACCAAGCAGGGAGTTGAGATCATTATTAATATTAATAATAAGTCAAAGTCATGAGTGAAACCTCGCCCTCAATGGGAGTAGACATAGTAGATATATAGAAGGTGCATCTTATCACTTTCATTCCTTACACTTACTTTGATGTGATAAAAACAAAAAAAGAAACAGTATAGAGCAGCACCAAGCTGCCAAGAATGTGATTATAAAGAGGGATTAGACCTGATGGTTTCTGCTCAGTGTGGCTGCAGTTTCAGGCTGAGATGAGGAATGTGTGGAAGGTACAGTATAAGCTTGAGAAGCTTTTGGCACATGTGGAGGAACCAAGTTGGATGAAGACAAATGGTCACAGGCTTTGTGTTGGAGGGAGGCAATAAAACCAAACTGGACAATGTCTGCTTTGGTATCAGTGCAAAACAGCAGGACTCGATGCTCACAAACAAACCTATATAGATGCAAATGAGATTCAAAAACAGCATGAGTGAGTGAGTGCATATGTTTGCACACGCGCATGCTGTGCAGACACTTGTCAGGTTTCGAATTGGACAAAGTCTCCATCAAACTCTGAACAACCTGTTAACAGTCAGAAAGTGATCAATCCATCATCTCTCCCTCTCCTTGACTACAGTGAAGGTGCTTCCTCCTGACAGTGATTTACGTCCGACTGCGCCCACAATCATTCGTCTGCAGCTCCTCCGTGACTTTCATCAGCAGCAGCATCGCCTCATCCACTCTCTGATCAGAGAGCTGTTCAAAACCAGGGACACCGACTGCTCTGAAACCAATTTACTTTCTCATCCTGTCCTGCAGTGAGTAAATTCAACAATTCACCGCAGAGCTGGAAAGAATCCCACAGCGATAAGAAGTGGGAGCGAAAGCAATCCCTTGTCTTTATGATGTAAGCACGTGCAATTTTGTTAAATCTGTACTCACATTTTATTAATTAAAACAGCAGAAACTCGACAAATGCCTCCCAGATGTCTAATTTTGAGTCAACATCATGATAATAAGCTCCTTCCCTTTCTTGTCTAGCCATCTATTTTGTGTCAGTACTGTCAAATCACAATACAGTGAAAGTGAGTTATTGCTCACAGCTTGGAACAGCCTGAAGATTTTTGGAGCAACGTCTTGTGACCGAGTGACCATATTGTTCCACTGTGATATAAAATAATACGCCATGATTAAACATTGATACAGATTACAACTCTGTTGGTAATCATTGTCACTGAATCACCTGGGATGAGTTCAGAGGTTAACGCAGCACGTCATACAGGAAGTGACTGGTTGATTATTCTGCTTTTCTTTCAGTTTGTAAAACATTACACAAACATTTCCTCCCATTTTAAAAACTCATCAGGCTTGAGCAACATTTAGAAGTAGAACTGAATTACTGCTGAAGATTAAAGTGAATTCTCGTAAAACAGGATTCTGGCTCCGCCTCTCAGCTTCTGGATGGTCTGCATCAGTCTGATGAGTGTTTACAGCGTGTATCTCATCCCCAAACATCTTAGATTAAGAAAAATATCAAAATGATAATATACAAACCTTGATTATTTCCATGTTTGGCTTTGTGTGTGCACAAAAGGAAACATTTTTCCTGAGTAATTCGATGATTTGAGAGTCCTCTGACCCTCCGCACCTCGTCACAGTAGAAATACCAGATAAGTCTCTGATGAACAAATCCCTTATCTATGACACCCACACAGACACATGCTTGTCTTTAACATCCCAGTCACTAGAGAAACAGCTGTTTATTTAGTTAAGGTTTTCTTTTGTTTGTTTTTCATTTCCGGCCGCACATGTGCGTGTGTACAAGAGCATTAGCATGGTCACCGTGTCTTCTTTCATTTACAGAAACTATGAGCGACGGCCGTCCCAGGAGGCTCTGACAGTTATCTGGAAGCTGTTGTCAATTAATAAGACACACAGAGGACTGAGTACGATGCATCTGGAAATGTGGAAGTGACTAAGACCAGACCACAGTGTGTGTGACCACCATGTTTCACACTGTATCAGACTATCAATGCGAACAATGACACGAACACTAAGCTGATTATTTATCACCTTTCTTGGATCCATGAGTGACATAACACTCTTTTCCAGTGCTTGATTCACAGGTATGTCATCGCATTATGAGCTAATATGATCTCAATACAAGTACAGAGGCAGAGAAGGTCCATAAATATAGAAAACAGTGATGTCACTATCACTTCACTGTGTTGTATCCTTAATATAACTGCATACATTTATAACCGTAATACAGCATTGTGAGTCAATAAAGGTGCAATCAAACAGCTGTTTATTTATATAATAAATAAAAACCCGTGTGCAACGAGCAAACAGATCATAAATAAAAACCCAACCCACAGAAATTCAAAATATTAATAGTGAATAAACGCTCTGATTAAATCCCGGTGGAGACCTTCGATCCTGATCTGGTCTCATCAATGTTTTTATGCAACCATCCATTATTAATGCACCTGTTTATACAGAGCGCTGACCTGACTTGACTTGAAATGGCCGATAATCTTATTTCCATCGACGCCAGCGAGCTAGTTCAGGCCAACAACTCGAGCTGCGCTGCCTCACTCACGTGACATATCTCACGCAATCTATACACACACTTTCGATTTGGCTGTCTATTTGAGATGGATGACTCACACGTCCTCCTCTTTGCCTGTCTATCATACAGCAGTATTACACAGCTCTATACCCTATTTCTGCGCCACCACCACCCCAGCATCCATCTGTCGGCTTAAAGGGATAGTTCAACATTTTGGCAAATTGGCCCATTGCCATAATCACTGTAGGTTTGTTACCTTTATTTGTCAGTGCAAGCTATTTATAGAACGGCGGAGCAGAGCCGTAAGCTGCTCAGAGCTACGCTACGGAGGCTCATGGGATTTCTCAGTTTCCCTCATCAAACTCATCAAATAACAACTCCAAAACGCTCTGGTGGACAAGGTGTGACCTGCACATTCACCACGCTATGAGATAATAACAGAACGTTACCAGACAGAGTTGTTTTAGAGGTAAATTCATGCAAAACCCACTGCACATTCCTGTCAGAGGCAGTTTTCCAGGTCACAACTTGTCCACGAGAGCGTTTTGGAGTTGTTGGATTGTGTATTTGATGAGTTTGATGACGGAAACCAAGAAATCCTCTGAGCAGCTCGCAGCTCTGCTCCGCCGCTCTAAAAATAGCTTGCACCAACAATGAAAGGGATTATGGCAATGGGCCAATTTGCCAAAATGTTGAACTATCCCTTTATGGTATTCTCTCATCACCCCCATATATTTTAATGAAATCTTATTCTCAGGGAGTGATGAAATTGGAGCCTTGGCGACAAACTCAATAACATTTTAATCGTGAGTTGTCTGATTGAACAGTTTATTTTTTTACTCTATGGGTAAATCTACAGTATCAGCACCAGAAACAACACTCTGATCCCTGTGTTTCCAAGAAACGAACCTCCAGAGTGTTTCCCAGCGAGCAGTGAGGTCCATTGTTCTGGATCTGTGTGGCGGCTGTTGAAGCATGATAATTTAGGGGAGAGAACGTGCAGCTCCTCATCAACCCTCTCCAGCACTAAATGGAGGCAATTGTTCAGACACTTCACTGCTGGGACGAGCCTCCGTCCTGTCACAAGCACTTCATTTGGGTGACCTACAGGACGCGGCGCAGTGGGAGCTGACGCTGAAATGTGCAGGATGTGCAGTTCTGAAGTGACTGTTTGTGCTGTTTGGCCAGTGTCAACATATTCTGGAGCCAATAATCCTGAGATCCACTGAAACATTAGTTAAGTTGTGCAGGTGAATCCAAAGGCAAACATCTGAAGTGTCTCAGTCTTAAAGACGTGAACACCCTAAAAGATCGTGGATTTGCTGTATCACATATTTGATTAACTGCACCGACATGCAGCCTATGTGCAAAAAAAAACAAAAAACCCTGCTCTCTGATAACTGCTACCTGATGCATGACTCATTCCTGTACCAGTCAGAGAGTGCACTCTGCTCCTGTTGGTACTACTCCTGATAAATGCTGCTGGAAAACTTTGGAGACTTGCTGCTGTAGCTGTGTTACAAGTTGGTGTTAGTGTTAAAGGGAAAGTTCAACATTTTGGCAAATTGGCCCATTGCCATAATCCCTATAGTTTTAGCAGTAGGTTTGTTACCTTTATTTGTCAGTGCAAGCTATTTTTAGAACGGTGGAGCAGAACCGCTAGCTGCTCAGAGTTCCTAGTGTACAGTGTACTAGCTACTGTATGCAAGTTTAAGCCAACCAATAATCAATTTAATAGTATTAGCAAAGGAAGATTGGTTGATTCTATATTAAGAAACTATTATCTTTTTATTTTATCCTCTGAAATCACATCAGCAACAGTTCAGAGTATCACAGCTCAATCAAGCGCTTCGTTGATACTGAACCGGCGTCAGTGAGGAAAATTAAAATATTGACCTTTTCGTCCACAGACAAATTCTACAGTGTAATTTATGTGGACAGTGTTAACGAGCATCTTCTGCTTTTCTGGCATCACCATTGGGTTCCTATCGATTTCAACAGTTTTCAGCTCAGCGCAGACTCTGAGCGCTGAGTCATGCAGTGAAACCACAGACGTCCTCACACAGACACGGGTGTGAGATGGTCGTTGTTTTATGATAGATTTCTGTCAACAGCTGATCTCATCTGTGGGATGATGATGATGCTGGTTTCTTATTCCTAGATCTGAAACTACACGTTCACAGAAATATTTCACAACTTTCTTTTATCATGTAAATTGAAGTGATACTTTACTGTAACTCAGTCTCCGCTGTTCCTACTAAACACTGAATCACCATCTCATCACATTGCTCATGACGCAGCCGTCAAACTGATGGTCAGGCAAAACGGTGTGCTGCTTTTTTAAAAATTGAGTGGAAGAGTAAATGTCTGCATCTTTGTGTATGTTTGCATGTTTATGCACTTCACCTCTGTGTTGGCTGTATGCATATGCACTTTTTCTCCATTTATGTGCCTCCTGATTATGTTTTTTTGGAAAGCACTTTGTGCATTTGCCTGGAAAGTGCTCTATAAATAACATTATTATCAAACTATTAATGCCTTATATGTATTCAGTGGAATGGGAAAGTGGTCTCCTGATGCCTCCAGCTTCGTTTTGTTGTATAATCCCAAAAATTTACAAGGTGCAAGTTTCATTGTAGTTCATAAATGCCCTATATGTTACATTTACCTGCATAAAACCAACCAAAAGTGATATCACCAATGTCACTTTATGCGGTATATAGTTTTACTATGAAAAACTGTGTGTGGGTTTTTTTTTATTCAGTAGCCTCCTCCTGAGACTGTCACTGTTTCCAAACAGCAAGTTAATGCAAATCTGAAATGACACGTTCAAACGCAGTTGGACTTAACACGAGTCAGTCAGATCTGATGAGGCCTCTTGGTGAAACACGCTACGGTTTTGCCTACAGCATGCTTTTGACTTTTTATTCTGGCTTGGTTTTAAATCCAGTCCTTGTGCTTTGTATTTTCAAGTCTAGTGTATGTTATAAAATACAATATATTCAACTTATTTCGTGGCATTGGCCATTTCTGTGAGCTGAATCCTCTGTTCCCTCTCCATCCTTTCAAAAACATCCTGTAATGCTGCCGTGTCTGTGTTTGAGTTGATATTCGAGCTGTGCCGCAGCAGTGGGGGTGTTTGGTGCCATTTGGTTTGTTGTGCACCTGCATGCAGACACGTATTACGCAACATTTAAGGGCAGTTGTTTACAGTGTGAGAGGATGTGCATGTGAGACAGGGTAAGACAAATCTCGGTCTTTCAACATTCAGCCTTAAGTTTTGCCCACCTGTTGCTCAGATGCAGCGCGGTGTCGTAGGATCACAGCATGGGTCGCACCTGACTAGTTTCTTTATTTTAGCATTTTATTGTATCACAATAACAGATGTTACCTAGTTTATGTTAACAATTTCACCCTTTTCAAACCATATTTTGTGCAATTACTCTCAAAACTATGTTCCTGTCTAATTCACTTCATGTCTAAGTCTGTGTTGACCATAGAGCTGAGCGTGTGGTCTGGTTCAGTCAGGCAGGTCACACTGGGGTTTTTATGTTTCCACCAAATTAATTGACACGCTGTTGAAACCAAATATCAAGGGTAAACAAACAGCTTTTGATGGCAGATCAGGTTTTATTTGATCAGGACCAGGTGAACCACAGTGATGTTTTCCAGTCGACTTCAATAAACAGTTCTTTCAGTATTGGCTAATTTACTTATTTTTAATGTCACTTACAAACAAACCAAAAAAAAAAGTTATTTTACTGGAAGGACTGAAATAACCACAGAACAATTACTGTGATTTCTTAATTTAGAAATATCTATTTGCGTTGTGCTTGTGTTAATTCTCCAAGGAAATAGACATCAAATTGTATTTTTGTCTGGGACTGAAACTTGGTTTATTCCAGAGGGACACTTTTCAGTCTCATGTGTCAGTGTTGACATTTTGTAGAGTTGCGTTCCTACTGTTATCTGGAATTCTGTTGAAAAAGACTTTGTTTTCGACAAAACAGTGTGAGAAAATACCAATTCTACCACATAAATAAACACAGTATGTTCTCACAGTATGTAAAATAGAGGCAGCGTAACGTGAACAATATGTTTTGTGAGAGAGTGAATCAGCGCATTTGTGACAAATGATATTTGCTGTTCTCATCTTAACACGTCCGAGGTCCGTTTCCATGTAGCAGCTAATAGACTCCTGCGCAGATGGACGTCAGGGAAACATAAATCAACGTCTCATCATGTTTGAGGAAACTGTGACCGGGGACACAAATGGAGACGGTAAATGCTCATTTTTCTCTTTTAGGGGGAAAACAGTCAGGATAGGTGTGGCGAAATAAGACTATACAACATGAAAAATAGCTATTTGTCCTCATTTTACCCTCAGCTGAGACTTTAAGTAACAATCATTTACGGTAAGAAACACTGCATATTTGTCAAGTGCCAGTTTTGCACCCGGTGCAGGTGCCCACAGCAAACACAGTGCAATATTAAAGGGAAGTAGGAGGAGGAGGAGGAGAGCCCACAGTGGCATTAGGCTGGTTTAAAGTGAAGAGAGGAAGAAGATTGAAAATGTCAGTGAAGTGGTGAAGCGCCCAGTGTCTGCAGAGGTTTGTTTGTCCGGTTGATTGTTTGGGAACACAGAGACTTTACATCTATTGCAGCCATGGTGCATCAAACCGTGGCATGTTGTTAGCAGAGGAGCAGAGCAGAGCTGGTGATGCATGAATGTTTGAGAAAGCAAAGAGAGGTTTGATAATCCAGAAGAGCTCAGAGGACTTAATATAAAAGCACAAGGAAACTGAATGTGCTGAATTTTATATTTAGTGGCTTTAAAAGAGGTCAGCCTGTACTCATCAAATACACAATCCAACAACTCCAAAGCGCTGTCCTGGACAAGTTGTGACCTGCACTTTCACCACGCTATGAGATAAGAACAGAACGTTACCAGACAGAGTTGTTTTCGGGGTTAATTCATACGAAACCGCTGATGCCCGTTCCCGTTTGGGGCAGTTTTTCAACAAGCAGTCTCTGCATTTATCTCGAAAACAACTCTGTTTGGTAATGTTTCGTTATTATCTCATAGCGTGGTGAATGTGCAGGTCACAACTTGTCCACCAGAGTGTTTTGGAGTTGTTGGATTGTGTATTTGATGAGTTTGATGAGGGAAACCAAGAAATCCCATGAGCCTCCGTAGCGTAGCTCTGAGCAGCTCACGGCTCTGCTCCGCCGTTCTAAAAACAGCTTGCACCAACAATTAAAGGTAACGAACCTACTGCTATGACTATAGGGATTATGGTGATGGGTCAATTTGCCAAAGTGTTGAACTATTCCTTTAACATTTCACTGTTTCCTTGTTCAGTTTGTGAGACATCAGACAGAATCAGAGTCTCCACTAAAGACACATCTGTCTCCCAGGACGCCCCAACACCAGTACGACTGTATTTTGCAACACAATACTAACAGATCCCCTCTGTGCTCATTACTTGGAACATTTCTAGGTGCTGCTATTAATCAATGACCGGAAGAGAAAGATGTAAAAGTTGTTACGAGAAATGAGACAGCTTTAAAACAATCCCTGGATTCTTGGCCTGTGGCCTGAGCATCGAATACAATTGAATCTTATCAGACTTTCCCAGAAATCCAACGCTGCAATGCGTCAATACAATCCTGAACATATACACTAATTCTTTTTTGATCCATGTGGAATCAATTCTGCATATTTTTCACCCAAGTGATTCACACGTATAAATGAAAACATAAAAGTCCATAAATTGTGTCATATCTAATAAAGTATATTGACCCATACAAGCAATAAATATTATATAGATAATATATTTATAAAAGCAGCAATGCCCCAAAGCGAGGATGTGGTTTGTGCTCTGTCTCTCTTATTCATCTTTTATTCCAGTAATTTAATGTTTTCTTGCAAATTCCTGTTATTTTTGCAATGATCACATCCTGAACATCTGCAGCAATCAGATTTAAAATCACAACGAAAGTATGACAAAGCTTCCAATGAATCGTTATGCATCAACATTCAAAGCCTTTTTCCAGTGTGTCACATGAGGTATACTTTTGAACTGCATCATTGAGAAAAAAGTACATTATAGATTATATAATGTAATTGAGTTTGTAAAAAGAAAGAGTTGGGAGCCATGCTGAGAAATGTTGTTCACCTTGTCAATTGTTTTGAGTCATTTAGAGTTTAACTTTGATATTGTAGCAAATTAAATTGTCGACTTAACGACATGCTGCTCCATAATTTAATTACATTTTTTTTGTTGTTTACAAACCATCCAGTTGTTCTCACGACATTTTACTCATAAACCACAAATGTCAGCCTCAGTGGCGCTGGAGGAAAAAGTCAGGGGATCATGAGAGTCACCAGGATTGATCTTTCTGAGAATCAACAATGTCTACTATGAGATTTAACGTAGCCACCGTGGATAAATACGTCACGTTCCAGTCACAATGGAACAACAACGCTCCCTGCAGAGATGGACAGAGTACTCGACCCCAGTACTTGAGTAAGAGTACAAATACTACTGGTCAAAATTTACTCTGTTACAAGTAAAAGTAGCTCAGTCGACACGTTACTCGAGTAAGAGTAAAGAAGTACTTGCTTTTAAAGGTACTTAAGTAACCAAAAATACATGCTTTTAAATTTCCTTTAAAGGGATAGTTCACCCAAAATTCAAATTTCACTCATTATCTACTCACCCTCATCATGTCAACTATAAGGGCTGGGAGAATTTTCAGAGTCCTCCGTGCCTTCTCTGAGTTACAGGGGGGTCCGCACAGCAGAATTTGTAATGGTCGTGAATGGTGCTCACTTTTCTTCGTCCAAAAAGACACACCAAAAAACATCCAAATACCTCCATTATGCTCATCTGTAATGTCCCTGGACGAAGAAAAGAGAGCACCCATTCACAACCATTATATGGACAAATAACCCCCCTGTAACTCAGAGAAGGCACGGGGAGGACTCTGAAACTTCTCCCAGCTCTTAGTAGACATGAGGGTGAGTAGATAATGAGTGAAATTTGAGTTTTGGGTGAACTATCCCTTTAAGTAAAAGTAAGCGTAAGACTATGATTCTTTCTATAAAGTGAATTTAAGGACCTTTTAACTCTTCTTTCTGAGAATTAACTCTTTGAAACCTGCACTATTTAAGTATAGTACTCAAGTAAATTTACTCCATTACTGTCCACCACTAGTTCCCTGTTTAATTTTCTTGTTTAAAACTGTGTGCATGTGCTCACTGTGTCTCTGCAGGAGCCTCCGTTTCCTCCGTGCACCGTCCCCATCACATGTGAACCGGAGGCCCTGAACTGTCTGAGGGTGTGAGTGTGAATGTGTTTGTGCTGTGATTGATTGGCACCTTGACCAGAGCGAATGCAGCGCCGGTCTCCTCCAGTTCGTGTTAGGACAAGACTCCAGAACCGACTCCCATGTGACCCTGATCGTGATGGATAATTACATTTTCTTCAAGTATCGGACTGGAGTTTGATTTATATGGCTGCGGCCTCTTGTATCGGGTCAGGTTTTAATGTTATTTAGATCAGTTCTACTATAATTAAGTGTCTAAAACGTCTCGTCCACTAGTTAAATATTCAACATCTTCTTCTGACAAAACCCTCATTAAATCAAAGTCTTTGTTCCTTCATTTTTGGCAACTTTCTCGCCGTTAATGGACGACGATGCTCTTCCAGCCAAGTTGTTGAATAGTCAGTGATGCTGCTGAATGTGCAATCACACTCCAATCAGGTGTTTGAATGTGTTTAGTTGCACGTACAGTGTCTGTTTGCTTTTTGGCATTTCCAACATTTTCACATCAGTCACACTCACACACAGATTGTTTCATGTCTCAGGTTCTGGTAAACAACAATAATAATGTCTTTTTGAGCCATGCTGCATCTTTCCAATAATTAATAAACATAAAACGTGTGAATTATGAGGTTGTATTTCTCTCACATCTTCACGCACCACAGGTCTCCTCCTCTCTCAGCCCCGTCTCCTCCTTATAAACCACTCATTTGTTGTGCTTAATTTGCTTTTTGGGAGGCAGGCAGGCAAGGAGGCCTCGCTGGAGGCTGAGGAACAGCAACATCTGCACGAGCGAGGTAATTGATGTTTTAAGGAAAGGAGCAGCTGGCAGGCTGCCGAGCGCCGGGAACCAAAGTATTGAGCTTCTAACTATTTATCAGTGTAATTTAATCACTTCATTTAACCCACGTGAATATCGTGAAAACACAAACGTATCCATCGTAACAAGGGTCGGGTCGTGCACTGCAGAATAAACTGACATGCTGTGAGTAAGTACAGTCTCTGACCTGCTAATGAGATTCACCAGAAACCTCTCTGGACCACGGAAACCTGATGTTTTGGACCATTAGTGCGTGAAAATGTGAACTTTAAATCCCTTTAAATCTCTTGTCACGTGTCTGGTGCAAAAACTCCTGACATGATCCGATATGTAAACACACCTATCATCGCTCAGGGGCCCATGGAGGCTCGAACCGGCTCTGTCTATATACTGAAACTGTGTTTTTTCATTCATTGACACAGGGAAACCACTTCACTGGCCCACTTCTATTTGGATGATAACATGCAACATGCACAATCAATGCTTTTGCTATTATAAGGGATTTTTTCCCCTTAAAAATGAAAATCCATACAGTAGAGAGTGAATATAATTTCACCTGAGTCAACCTCTTGTGTCACAGCGACCTGACAGAACTGAGCTTTATTCAGATACAGACCGTCAGCTGCTCTCCTGGTGTGATGGAGGGGCCTGAGCTCAGTGGACTGTCGATGACCCGTCCATCCGTCTCCACCGTCTCAGTCCTCGTCAGAGACCTTGTTGAAGTGATGAACCTCTGACAGATGCAGCAGAGTAATCAGACACTGATGGTCCCAGCAGGATCATGTGGGGCTGCCACATACTTTACATTAAGATAACTCATAGCAGGTGTGATATCATGATGATGATGATGATGATGATTGTTGCGTGACATGTCGCAGGCTGCATACAAAGTGAATCTATAAATATATAAATGTATAAGACAAATAAGTAAGTAACTAAATGCACAAGTAAATATATAAATAAATGAATAAATAAGTCAAAAATATATAGATTTTTTAAATGTATTTATGCATTTAAATATTTGTATCTATCTATATTTATTTATTTATATATTAATTCATTGTTTTGTCATTTTTTTGTCCTTCAATTATGTTATGAATCTGAACAGCTTATTGTGATAGTTGGGCTGTTGTGTCATCACTCCACTTAGATGTTTCTGATAAAATAGTAAATGTATATATATTTTATTTGTAATGTCAGATTCTGTGTCCAATGTTATTTTCCAGTTACATTTTGAATCTATTGCATCAAAATTATTTTTGTAGAGCAAATCAAGTGAAATATATATAATGTGTATAGCCTGCATATGTAGCTATACGTACGTACAGTGGTCCTGAAAACTCAACACACTGCAACTTAAAGGGATACTTCACCCAAAATCAATAATTCACCAATTTTCTTGCCTTGTTGTAGCAGTAGCTCCCATTGGCTCTGTTGATGTTTGTGCGCATGCATGAGATTCGCTGCGAGATGCTTGTTCGTCGTAGTAAACCATTGGATGTATCATCAAAAAGTGACAGACCCGGCTAAAGATCGATGCTAAGCTACCAGTAGCCACAGTGTCTGAATCATGCAAAATTGACATTATAATAAACCAAAACACACAAACAGAAGAAGACGCTGTCTGCACGACTTCATAACAACCGTCACTGTTTTTTTGTGTCGACCTAGATGTTTCTGTTGTGTTATGAGTTGTTGTGTCTGTGCATGTGTTTTTCTGTAAAATGCAGTGTTTTGAGCTCTCAGGGCCACCGTAGTCTTGGCTATACTTCCTCCATCCTCCCTGTGTGAATAAAAGTCACAGCGATCGTGATTTTCTCCTGACAGTGAGTTCATACTTTCATTTCCTTGAACTTTGTGTATTTTCCCTCCGACGGTTCGACAGCAGAGTCGACGTCTCGCTCTGAAACGAAGACAGAACAAAGATAAAATCTGAGCTCCTTCAAACCCCCCTGGTGGTTCACAGGGTTGCATCTATTATGCTGATTGCTTTTAATTTGGAGAGTTGCTATGGTGCCACAGTCGGTCAGGTCAGCACCCACACACACACACACACACACACACCAACTATAGTTTTAAGTGCAATCTGGAGGCTCGTAAATGCCCATGGCTATTACTGTGGCTGAGCGGGTAAGTGTGATGAACCAGCGACTTGCCCGGCTTCTCTCTCTACGCCAATTAAGATCATTGAGGAAAAACTATAAAGGTGCAATAACAATGCTGGTTTTGATGATGCCCCATTACATCATCTGTGTTTGCCTCATTTGGGCGAAGGGGGGAAAGCGGCCCTGGCCAATCAGCCGGCCGGCCCTGCTGGGCTTTGAAAAGCCTCTCTGACACCTGCCAGCCTCCTTCCTGTTTGTAGTATATGTGGCGAATATGAGGTCTGCTCCTGTGCTGTGTCCTGGAAAATTGAACGGCTTCAGTATCTGCGTCTGGTCAGTCGGATTGGAGGAGGATGAAGTGAAATGATTATTCCTGTCGACTTGTTTTTCTGTCATTTGGCTTTTAGCTTTCCCACAAACATACATTTAAATGCTTATTCCTGCTTATTATGCAGATGCATCCTCCACCCTGTCGCACTTTGCTTTATTATGACCTAAACTATGATATGGCTCCATGGCTGTGCTTATAATGAGGCAATAAATGTGTTTTCAAAGCACCAGGAATAAAAGCAAGAGAGGATCCCCTGCATGTTTTGCACGTTTTCAAACCTGAGCCAAGATCTGACTGAAGCCTGATCTGTTAATGAAGCCAGAGGAACCCTTTGACCTCGACAATCATCACAAAGCAGCCCGTTAGTTATTATTATTTGTTTATTTTGTACTTTTTTTTATTTTTTGAGCTGGTATTAGAGCACAGTGCCATAAAAAACAAGAAATATCCGCTGCCAAGCCCTCCACCCATGCACCCTGCCAAGCAAAGTTTATGCTTTTGCAGTCTGAAATAGATTTCTGGCCAGTTTCTGTCCCATTTTGTCCTCACACACACACACATAGTGAGCTATGGCGCTGTGTTTTACCTTGGCACTGTCCATTTATCATTCTGATTAGTCCCCTGGGAAATGACATTCCTCGCATATAAAGGATGCTGGGCATTAGTAGTGGGATGTAAATAGATTTATATTCTGATTCATTTTGTGCTTCTCTAAGTCTTCATCTCCAAACTGGCACAAAGGGCTTTTTTCTTTTCCTTTTTCTTTTTCCAAGACGCCTTTAATAGGTTCAAATTAAAAAGGAGAAAGAAATTATTGCAGCCGACAAGAATCAGATCATTTACACGCAATTAGGCAAATCAGGATTGTCAGCGATGTAATTTGTGCTGTTATAGTCTCGAATTAATGTGACTGATGTGTTTAAAGCATCAATCCGACTGTTTCCAAATGAAAATGAAAAAAAAGCCACTTGAGAAATTCATCCAGATGTTTCAGATCATCTTAATGTTGCTTTTTGTGACGGCTTTCATCTTTGTGTAAAAACAGGAGATTAGCAGTCGAGCTCGCTCTCTTATCTGATGCTGCTTGTTTGATTCACTCATGACTAAAAATAGCTGTTTTCTCTTCTGCCTAAGACCAAAATCACAAAAGTGCTCCCTCCCAGTGGTGCACTTTTATAGCCCTGCTGCTGCTGCTGCTGCTGCTGCAACACGCTGCCTCCTGGCTCAGGATGAACTCCTGCCTCTCCGTCCTTCTCCTTAATGCCACGTCTCTCGCTCTACATGAAGCAAAGCTCGATGTCTCCTCATGAAGTCACAGCATTGTCTATTAAACCGAGCAAACAGATTTAACATTGTCCCGTCCATGCTTTGCTAATTCATTTGGAAGAGCACTGGTGCATAAAACAAGACAGCAAACATGATTACTGGGACCAGCATGGTTGACTGTTTGGTGCTGCTGACAAGCTTGAAATCCTCAGAGAAGAAACAGACTGAATGCTGTCGTTGTAATTCACGACCGGTGTGGACAATAAAAAAACAAGGCTGAGACAACAGATTGCTCTTTAAAAGCTCTGCTGCTGATACAACGTCCACTTGTAAAGACCAAATCAGTAAATTGGAAACTTTGCATTCACAGAGACAAATCTTTGTTCTTCTGTTGCTTCAATTACTGTCACTGATTTAGTCACCATGCATTTCCTACTCAATCACACCTTACAAGGTCGCCGTATGCACAGCAGCTTTTAGCAGAGTCCACCGAGACCTGCCAGGGAATAAATGAATCAGGCTCTCCTCCCAAAAAGAAAAAAAATCCTTTGATTGTATTATATTTCCCTCTAACAGATACTGCAGAGATTAATAAGCTCGTCCTCCATTCATTACGCGTGTTAGTACACAAAGTGACATTCCCTTTGATCGTGGTAAAGGCTGCACTCTGGATGCAGCTTTGAATCATTTCTCTTCCCTCTATCGCTCACTGACAGCTCCCAGCTACAAACACACCACAAATATGAATCTGAGTGAAATCCAAAACGGCAATATATCAAATATCAAGTTATCAACCGACACGAACTCTTTGATTTTCAAGAAGAAAAGTGAAATATGGAGAAAATAGGATTAGTGGTTCAGGTGCGTGCAGAGAAACCAGTTGAACATTAAAGGACCAGACAGATCGGCTTCTGTGTTTTCTGACCTTATTTTGACATTTTTTCGGAACAGGCTCGTTCATCTTTTTTGTCATGGCGAGATTAGGAGATCGATAGCACTCTCATATCTGCACATTAAAGCTGGAGCAAGTGGCCAAGCGCCAGCCTGGCTCTCTTCTTCTCCAAATGTAAAAAAGAAAAAAACAGTCCTGGCCTCGTGCTCTGGATCGCCGCTGCTCAATTGCAGCCTTTTATTCAACACTGAAGCTCATTTCTCACAAAAAAAACTGTTTATACCCAACAAAACTGTAGCAGCGAGGAAAAGTCATCATTAGCTGCAGGATTATGTTCTGGTGCAAAACAAAGAAAGAGTTTAAATAAGCGAAACTGAATATTTAAAAAACATTGTTTCTGGGCATAAAGTGCATGACAGTCACGCCAGATTTAGCCGGTTAAATTTAGGCAACAAAAGCACTTTGTTTTAATGTTAAGGAAGAGCTGTAGCTGGAGTCTGTGACCTGTGATGAACCAGACCACATCCGCCCCCCGAGGGCCGTGAGGGTCTAAACATAATGCGAAGAAAGGTTAACGACGCTCGAGTCAAGTGGATATTTTATTTTTTGGTATTTTCCAACTCTTCAGCTCAGCTGTTAATCTCTGCTGTTTAAAAACTTCTTCCTTATACAGTAATAATGACCACCAGAGCTCACCGTGACCCCATGTGGACTCACTCGCCCTAAAAATGTGAAGCTATTCCTCAAAACCCTCACTACACAGCTGTCAAACTGATTCACCGGCTGAGGAAACAGTGGCTCGGGACAAAACAGCCACTTTTTTTTTTTTTTGCTGAAGGTCAGTTTCATTAAGAGAAAACTGCTTATCTCAGATCCCGCCTGCACCCAACACGCCGCCCGCCCCGGCCGCCCTGAGTCACCACCACGTTATGGCACTCTCATGTGAGATTAATTGTAATGCAAACGTCTGGCAGCCTCGGCCCACACAAGTCGATTATGTCAGCAGATAGTTTAGAGAGGCTTTGTTACGGCCGTTCACTGGAACGGTTACTGTCTCCAGTGGCGTCCACCCACCCACATCCGAGACCTTGTCAGAGCTGGAAGAACATGTGTGTCGTTGGATCTGACTCAGTGAAACGACCTGCGAACTGGAAGGAGATTTAATTAAAGCGTCAAAAATAATGTTGTGTCATCCTGTAATATGATTTATTGGTTAATATATTACCAGCTATTTGATTTCTGCCTTTATCTCTGTATGTTATGATCTCTTTATTTAGTTTTATCCCCTTTATTGCTCGGAATATTCTCAATAAAGGGGTGAAAACAACCTCATAAAGCAATGAAATCATTTATGATCAATACACGATCGGGGTCGGGTAGAGGGTAAACACACAAATAGCCCCTCTGTTTCTATGTCTGCCTCAGCTCCGCTCCCTCAGATATCAATTTACCGTCTCCGCTCTCACCTGTTCCTCCTTAATTTTACTCCTCACTTCTTCTATTTCTGTCTATTTCTTTTTTTTCCCCTGTGGCCCAAGTATTGACTGAGAGCCGAGGCTTCATTGTAATGCAGCCCACAGTGCAGGAACAGCACAGTGTCTCTCCCAACCGAACTGGTGGAGTCACCTCCACATTAGATCTGCAGTGTGTGTGATATTTTTGGACATTTGAAGTCGATTTAATCACAGATTTCTGAATTCCACTGGACACAGACACGCATGTGCACACCTGAACTTCATGCAAACAGACAAGATGTGAATATGCTGGCGTACTGTAGCGTCAGAGATGGATTAAAAATAGGCTCCATGTGTTTTTTGTATTTATATTTATTTAGCCGCTCAGTAAAGTGAGCTTGGCTAACAGCATACCTCCACTGTCTGAGTGTATGGAGGAGGTAGCGATCGGAGAGGCCTTGTGATATTTTTATATTTCCAAGGACCTTCCTAAATGTCACCATACGGACTCACTCCGCGCAGGGTAAGAGCTCATCTGAGCTAAGTGGATTTCTGGCATGTTGACATTCTGCTGCCACCATGTCTTTCTGTCTGCAGCTTCACAATGAAGTTGAGTCACTGCAGCCACAGTTAGCTGAACGATAGCGGCATGAAGCTAAACCTTTGGTGGATGCATGGATGCATCAGCAAGAAAGTCCATTCAAAACGTGGAAAAATATATCATCATTCATGTCCCCCTATTAGTCATTGGCTGAAAGAATTATCATTGAGTCTGGCTTTAGAGAAGCTGGCTTATAGTATTAAACTTTGTGATGAAATGTGATGAAATCTTGGGCCTTTTCTTGCATTTTCTCGAAAGTGTGGATCTGCAGTCTGACCTTGACCCTTGAATGCACCGACTCTGTAATCGTCTGGGTGCTGTCGCTCTGTTGTCTGTGCAGCTTATTTTCTTTTATTTAATGGCGTTGCACTGTGTGTTTGATTTTACGGCTCTATGTATCATTACTTTTTCTTATTTTCCATTTTCTTATTTATTTTTCCTGGGTTTTTTTCTCTCTCTCTCTCTGTGGACCTTGATGGATGAGATCCGAGGTGGGTGGAGTTGTTGAAGTTCATGTTTGCATAGCTTAATCAAAATGTCAATAAACATATGTTTAAAAAAAGAAATTACAAAGAAAAGAAAGTCATTCTTGATCAGAGCCGGGAATTATGTGAGTGCGGTCGCTTTTCCACTGTTTTGTGAATCCTCCTCCCACGCATGTGCATTTGTTTTTCAATGAAGCTGATGAGAGAGCAGTGAATACAGCAGTAGATAACATTATATTCATATTCGTATTTGTATTTATATTCGTTTTCGTATTAGTAATCGTAGGAGACTGTTAGCGTAGCTTAGCACACAGACATTTTTGTTACGATTTCACTCTGACTTCATTTTGGTGATAGAAAAAGCAGGCTGGGGAAAAGAAACTTGCCAAAAGGACAGGAAGAAGGCAAAATACATGTAATCCATCCAGATGACCTTTAGATTTGAAAAGGCTGAAAGAGGAAAGAGAAACCAAATGTATTCGTGTCTTATCTTATCAGCGTGCCATCACTAAAAAAAGGGGGTTATCTGTACGTACTGTATGTAGATGAAGGTGACATTTGCATAACAAGTTCTTGAGAACTGGGGGAATTTAAAAAAAAAACTTTTTTTTAATATTGTGGCTGTGCACATCCTCCACATTGTGCAGTTTGAAGCATATGTCAGGGACGTGGAGGGTTTGGACAGCTGTGGGGCTCTGACAGCGTTGCTGCCGCTCCGTGCGGTGGTCGGTGCTCTGACATGTGTTTGATACGCCGCTGCCTCAAACAACAGCCTGGCCATTCATGCAGAAACACACAGAGCCACGACTGAGCGCTTCTTTCTCTCTCTCTCTCTGAGCAGCAGAGACTCAGAGGCCCTCGTGTGTCTGCCTCAGATTTCATCCTGACATGTTGATCGACCCGTCTCAGTGACGGACCGGACCAAACGGAGAGACCTCAGAGGGATATATCTCTATCGGTGTGACCCTGTTAACAAAATATTTTTGTCTACTTGTCAACCTGTCATCTTTTCACTGTGTGCTCTTCATGGGCGTAATCATAGACAGTATGTTACTGGTAGAGAGATTATAATCAGTCATAATCACTTCCAGTTAAGCGAGGCGATTGAGATCACAGTGCAGATGAAAACAGCTGTGTGTTGCTGTGCATGGGGACCATCAGAAAAAAAGTTTCCCTGTGTGCTTATACATCAGAATATGCACCGATTCTGCCAAAGGAAAGTGCTGTTTTCATAGGAAGACAAATATGCAAAAAAGCAAATATTTAAAGGGGAATTTCCGTTTTTTTTTTTACAATCTGGACCTTATTTCTAGCATAAAATACCATCATTTACTCACCCAGATAACCTTGGTGTCATTCCAGCCAAGAGCCGCGTATATCCATATAATGCGAGTCTACAGAGCAGCGCAATGCTAGCCTGACTCTCGCCAGACCCTTGTAGTTCTGCAAAGCTACGCTGAGCTCCACACAAGGGTCTGGGACTGCTCCATAGGCGATGTATTTCAGAAGGCGGGGCCTTGTAAAAAAATCCTTGTATGTGATTGGATAAACCACTTGCCACTTCCCGGTCGGAAGAAGAGCGAAAACATCCTTGTTACCAATAAATGCCTTCAAAACCGTTCTCTGTTCATTTTTCAAAGAATTAATATTCGATAGATTCGACAAAACAGTTAAAATAGCAGAAACAATGCCAATGCACGACTCCTCACTGCGAGCCGCCATTGTTGTTTGAATCGAAAGTCCCGCCTGGCGATCCTGATTGGTTCATTATTTTTTGCAGGAGTTTGCATTGCCCTCGAGTCCAGACCCTTGTGTGAAGCTGAGCGTAGCGCCTCTGGTGGAGCTTTGCGGAACTACAAGGGTCTGGCGAGAGTCAGGCTAGCACAATGCAGCCTCTAAATAACACATTATCCGCCGCAAAACTCGCTCATTTCACCAATATTTAGTTATGATATGGCTAGTGCTATTCCCCTCTGAGTCTGGGGTTAGCTGTTATCAACATCCGGGGTCTGTAGGTTGACCTACTGACCTCTCCAAAAATCTAAAATCCAAATCCAAATTTATTTATATAGCACAATTTAAAATAAACGCAGAGTTTCCAAAGTGCTTTACAGCAGGATAATGATTACATTTTGGCATTCAGGTCCATTTTTAGCGCAACTAGCCAGAGCTTTAGTGAGTCCAGGTTGTAGAGAGGAAGCCCGTGGAAGCTGAACTTCATCCAGCTGCTCATTTTGTTCTGATCATTCGGATATATGCAGAAACAAACCGCAAGCCGGACACGTATAATGACACCAAAGTTATCTGAGTATGTGCAGCACTTTGGTCGACTGCTTGTCGTTTTAAATGTGCTATAGAAATAAATGTTGACTTGACTTGACTTGAGTAAATTATCATATTTAATGCTAGAAATGAAGTCCAGATTGTAAAAAACAGGAATTCCCCTTTAAATGGATACTGAATTGTTTTGGTGGCTCCGTGCACAGCAACATACAGGAACTAAAAGTTAGGAATATTCGACTTTTGGGTGAAATTATGAAAAATCTAAAAAAGTCAATGCCACAATCATGAAAGTAGGGCATTTCAGTAGAAGTGTGGAGTAGTCATTTCTTCATCTCAAACAATATATTGAAACAAAAGCCAACAACAGTGATGCCTATGTAGTAGTGCTAGTTTTGACAACTAACTAAAACATGTAATAAGTAGGACAGCTGTTAAGTCCTTTTTTTTTTTTTATTTCCATCTCTGACAGAATTTCAACTGATGAAACTCTGAGCTCAGTAAAAACAACTATCAATAAAACCATCCAAATAAAAGCTTCATATGCCCAGTCTCTGTTTTTCTATAAATCAACCACCAAAGAACTTATGGGGTAAATAAAATCAATAAAATGAAATTCAAATGCTGACAACACCATTCACCAATCTCCTGAAATGACAAATATAAGACTCTCTGAGGATTCACATAAACAGGGTTACAAATTTAAACAAACATTTAGGAAAACATAATGGCACATTACCCTGATTGATTGTGAGTTTAGAAAAAGTAGTTCATATAAAAAATGTTTAAATAAATTCAACTGTAAATGTTACCCTGCTGTCTGGCATTTTAGGTGGAGTCATTCAGAAATTTCCCATCTCAAAGCCCAACAAAACATGTCCTAACTTTTTGTCTTTCTGATGACACTCTGAGCTCAGTGGACAACATCCCATCGTCTGAAGCCTCCACATGGGGACTGATGGATCTAAGTACTGAAATGTTGGACAGGTGCATTCAAAAGTTTAGAAAAAGGTCAAATTAAATTCAACTGTAAATGTTATGGTGCATTTTAGGTGCATTCAGAAATTTCATCCCAAAGCCCAATAAATATCCCTAACTTTTTGTGAGTGGTGGTGAATCTCAGCCGATGCCGCCGGGTGTGTCTCCTATAACTGAAAGTTCACTCATCACTCATCTCTCATGTCAAAGAAACAATTTCAACTCTATAATCTTTATCAGATGTCACCGTCACATTTTTTTTTTTTTTTTACGTCATACAGCCTCTGAAGAAACACTGATAAGACATGTTGAAGTGTTTGTATATTGCTATGTGCAGCTATAGGGTCTGCAGATGAAGTCTCACACAGCAGCTGGAGGAGGAAGAGGAGGAAGAGGAAGACAGGAGATCTCTGAGGGATATCAGCAGCACGGAGGCTGAATGCATAAAGCATAACCAAAGTGGATTATCTCCACTCGTGTTGTCTGAGGACTCGACTCCGTCCTCAGCCCAAGGTCACTCACTCCAAACCTTGTGGACCAGTTTATCATTTATTTTCTCAGCGCAGTGGAGAGAATAACCAGGAAAAAGACGTGCATGACTGGAAATGACGCAAAGATGGTGGTGATGATGGCGTTAATGAGATGAGTTGTTTTGATAGCGGGTGTAGGAGGATGAGCTTTGATGATACGCTCAAGTGGATCTTATTGATCTTATCAGTTGTTTTTAATTTTTTTTTCTAAGTGGCCTCTCTTTACATTTTAATGCTTCACAGATGTGCGACTTGCATGAAGCCTCCCTGCAGGTTTGACTAAATGAAGTCATGATGGTGCGGGGAAAAAAAGCTGTAGTCTGTCTCTAAGAAAATGGTTTAAAAATGACAGTAGCTAACACTGAAGGATTAACTATTGGGTAAAGTTAATGGTTCCCATATTTCAAAGGAGAGAGGAGTCTGTTCTCAGAGATAAAGCTCCTAAAATGCGAAGGTACCATCCTCATTTTGCATTTCAATTGTCTTTTATGGCGGCAAAAGTAAGGAAATGGTTTCATGCAGATGGGTGGGTATCAATTTTTAAACTTGCTTTAAAACATTAAAGCTCTATATGTATTATCTTCTAATCGTCGCTCAGCTCCCGGGAGTTTTAAAGCACCAAGCTTTTAAGGAGAGAGTGTGCAGTATATCACTTCTATCAGTTATGCCCCTCCCTCGCTCGCTCTCTCTCCCCTCCTGGAGCCAAGCCAGTTCATTTAATGGTTGAGTCTATTAATCTTATTGATTTTCAGGGTGGATTCTCTTCATCTGAATAAATAACTTTTATTCAGAAACAACAGCGGAGCCCCCAGCCACCCGAGTGGGGCACCCCCATAATCCTACTGTATTCATTCAGGCCTCGTCCTCTCTGAACCTCGTCGCCCCACCGGGGTCAAAGCAGCAGGGTCGTTAGTGAGTATCCTCTATTATGAAGCTTCATCTCTAATGAGGCCCAGTAAACTGCGGTGCCCAGTGAACCAAGACTCCCTCACACTCTCATTTGCTCCCTCTCTGCCTCTCTTTCTCTGTAAACACAAGATAGTAGACGGCTACAAAACAGCGTTACAGTAATTCCTGTAATTCCCAAAACTAAAAATAAACTTTTTGCGTGGGAAAAAACGCACTATTCATAAAAGTTAACAATAAACACGTTAAAAACTGATAGCCATCTTAAATTAAACCGCGTGCCAGAAGCCAAACTCAGCATCAGCATCATGCACGAAGTGAGCATCTGCACATATCTGATACCAAATAAGCCTCTAAACCGCTTGCAAACATTTACAGAGGGTGGTTTTCGCTGCAAACAAACCCCATGATGACTGGCCTCTACGTCGGACACGTATGATGTGTGTCACCGACTAGTTTTAAATCAAACCGAGTGAGGCAGAAAGGCCGTAAACCATCTTGTAAAAGCTGTATTCTGCAACAACAGGATGAGATGGTGTAACAGTTCCAGTACGGACCAATAAAACGATGATGCTGAAGCCTCATACTCCGTCACTGCTGCTATAGGCCCCTCCATGCAGCACCACATGTCAGTTTACGATGGCAGCAGTGGCAGATTGCTTTTATACAGTTATGGCATTTCACAATAATAATAATAATCATAAATAAAAAAAAACAATCCTCTCGTTTTCACCTGAAGATTTTATTTTGTAATGTCCCTCTGAAATAACGAGTGTGCTTTAGCAGCAGCTGTGTGAGTTGGCAGACGGAGCCGAGCCCAGATCCAGACCTTTAACAGGCCTTTCACAGCTTCACACACAATGCAGTGCTGAAAAAGGCCAAAGTCATTTATCCCAGGCTAAAGGTTGGCATGCTCAGCAGTTAATGGAGCATTGTCCATGCATGCAGGTTAAAGCAGGTTAAAGCCCCACTAATTAAAATGTTATTCCCTCCTCTTCTTCGGAAATAACTGGATGTTTTGGATGCTTTGAAAACCAAACTTTAGATTAGAAAATGATTAATGTCTCAGTGTTTGTATTTAACATGGGAAAAGGATTTCAAACACAAAACAAAACGCAACACAAGTGTAGCTGCTGCCTGCAGCGCAAGTAAATAAATACACAAAGCTGCTGTTGTTGCAAAAGTCTGCTACAGTAGACTTAACATGTTGGCGTCTTATCATCGCAACATGACCTCGTTTATATAACCTGTGACCGCACAAAATAATGTCATTCTAATAATATGCTTCCTGGTTTTTGAAAGCAAAACTAGGCTACGCAGAATACAGTGAAATAAGCAAATTCAAAGGGCTTTTATTCTGAAATGCCATATCATATTTATCTGAGTGTCATCCTGATGTCGAGTACTATCAGTCTGAAGTGAAATGGTTGAGTAATAACAGGAAGTTTTTAATATGAATCATAATGTACACAGAATACAGAGAAATATGAAAGTTCAAAGGGCTTTTATTCTGAAATTCCACATCAGTTCTGATTTTGTGTGTCATTGAGTGTCATTCAAGTACTACCAGTCTGAAGTGGAACGGCCAAGTAATAACAAGTAGTTTTTAATATGAATCTTAAAGCAGAAGTAAGTGATATATTTGTGTTAATATAAGTCTTAAATAGTTATATCTTCCGACAGCAATCACTTACATAGAGTGTTTGGACCAAAACACGGGTCTGTCAGTCACTCTGCTCCGCTCTGAGCCGAGGAGAAAACATTTATCGTATCCTACAGTTTTTATCCAATGAGGAGAGAGAACGGCATGCAGGGCTGTGTGTGCAGCCAAGGAACGCCGTGAATGTGGCGACGTAGGGACGAGGACTGTTATGGTGCGTTCAAGGAAACTCGTATTTTTCCGACCGTGAAGTGGTACCAGTTCGATCTTACGAGTTCGGTCGGAAGTTACGAGTGGCTGTTATAGTGACTTTCACCGGTAAAACAGGTCGGAAAAACACGAGTGGGTTACCAGTCAAAGTGTAAGTTGTGACTTGAAGCTGTAAACGATTTCAAAAGCCTGCCTGGAAAGCATTAAAACGAAAGTTCTTTAATGTAGACAGAAGACAGTCAAATTTAAGAGTTCAGAGGGCTTTTATTCTGAAATTCCTGATTTTTTCTGAGTGTCATCTGAATTAGGAGAAGATGAACAGACAATTTTATAAATTATTATTGCATTTGTTTTTAATGAAGCTGATGAGAAAGCAATACATAGAGTGGTGGATAACGTATACTGTATGTTATGCGATGTTATAATGTTTTGATGTGTATATTTATCTCCCGGTAACAAATTACAAGTCATTTGTTATTATTATTTATTATCAGAATTACTCCAAAGCTGTTTAATTAAGGTAAAAAATGTAGCTAAAAAATGTTGCATAGATCCTCTTTAACAGCTCTGCCGTGTTCCAGGGTCTGACCTATGACTAAGCGGCGGCTCTTCAGTCATTTCAGGGTTCACTGAAATATGTGTGTTTCTACGCCTGAATGCCAGTGACAGAGTCAGAGGAGTTATGTGTCAGGTTTTCCATCCATCCATATGCACATACATGAGCCCCAATCAGGGAGAAATAGAGGAGAAAGGTGATGACAAAGTCAAAGATCAAACACTTTTTTTCCCCTTTAGCTCAAGACTTGAAACAGCAATTATGACAAAATTTCACATTAATGGTCAATATTTTGTATGATTCTGGATAAATCAGGGATGTAACCTGGAAGAACTAGTCAATGTGGCAGAGATATAAATAAAATATAAATTTCCAGACATATATTTTCCAATAGTCCCAGGAGGCGTCTAACTAAAAGAGCGCGGCCCGCCACCACCTCCAACATGCTTGTTTTTGTTGCTCCCTATTGATTTGTCATCCCTCAGAGCGTCATAAAACACTGAAGCTGGCTGATTTATTTCGCCACTTATAGGCGATCACTACCAGTGGGTGGAAAGACACACAAATTTCCCCCACTTTGCCGGACCGGACTGGACTGGGAGGATGCATGGGAGGATCAGGAATATGAAGCGTGTGTAATCCTGGAGACTTACGGCCGACAGACAGACAGACAGACAGACAGACAGACAGACAGCGGCCATGGCCAACGCCTCTGAGAGCTTGTACATCAACTTCAGGTGGACCGACTGTAACAGACTTGTAGATCGAGATGTTGATAACAAAAATAACAGCACAGTAAATCTCAGCGTGAACAGCAACAACTCTCGACATCTCCAAAAAAAAAGTACAGGTGTGTCTGCCACAGGTCGATCAGACTCTGTGACCACCCACCCCTGCCCTCCTGAAGTATTACCAATTTCACAAACATTTATTATTTCAGTAACACTTTACACATTATAACCATACTTATAATGAGGTATAATGCAGTTATAGCACTGTATAAATGATAATGATGCTTTATAACAATAATTCTAACACACTATAAAGCATTTTATCATCAGTATTATAATACGTTATAGCCTAATTGTTAGTAACTCGCTGACAATGCCCACATTGATAATGCATTATAGTTATAATGTGTCATAATTGGATTATAAACATGCATAACTATCATTATAAACACTCACAAAAAATCATAAGGCTTTAAAAAAAAAAAAGCATAACACATTATAGAGCATTATACCTCTATCATAATACTAAGAACTTATAAGCCATTATAAAATGCTCTATGATGTGTTATGCTCATTGTTATAAATCCTATGATAATTTCTGAGTGTTTATAATGATAGTTATACATGTTTATGAGGCAATTATAACACATTATAACTATTTCTAATGCATTATCGATGTGGGCATTGCCATTGAGTTACTTTGAGTTAATTATAACATATTATAATTGCCCATATAAGTCATTATAAAATGCTTTATATTGCTATGATTATTGTTGTGATCATTTATGAGTGTTTATAACTATAGTTATACAGTGCTATAACTACTTTAACTCATTATAAATATGGTTATAATGCCTTACAGAGATAGGCGTCAAATAAAGTGTTACTATTATTTCTACTTGAAGAAACAAGGATTCTGTTGGAGCGTTAAAAAGACGGCTGTGATATACGGTGACAGGGGCCGAGAGACGACCCGACTGTAGGAGAGAGAGTGAGAGCGGAGGAGGAGAGTGATGAATGATGGGAGAGAGGAGGTGGGAAACAGAACAGGGAGCGAGGTGAGGAGAGGGGATAAATAAAAAAGATATCAGCTGCAGTATTATGTAAGGAGGAGGAGGAGGTGAAGATGAGGTCAGATAGAAGAAACAGAGGAGTGAAAAGATGAAGCTCAAGACTCAAAATCAGCTTTAGCATTATTAGCTGTGCACAGACACTCATTTTAAAGGGACAGTCCAACATTTTGTCAAATTGGCCCATTGCCATAATCCCTCATAGCAGTATGTTCGTTACCTTTAATTGTCGGTGCAAGCTATTTCTAGAACGGCGGAGCAGAGCCGTGAGCTGCTCAGAGCTACATATGGAGCCTCATCGAACTCATCAAATACACAATCCAACAACTCCAAAACACTCTGGTGGACAAGTTGTGACCTGCACAGTTGTTTTAGAGGAAAATGCAGAGACTGCTTGATGAAAAACTGCCCCCGACGGGAACGTGCATCAGCGGTTTTGCATGAATTAACCTCTAGAACAACTCTGTCTGGTAACGTTGTGTTATTATCTCATAGCGTGGTGAATGTGCAGGTCACAACTTGTGCACCAGAGCGTTGTGGAGTTGTTGGATTGTGTATTTGATGAGTTTGATGAGGGAAACCAAGAAATCCCATGAGCCTCTGTAGCGTAGCTCTGAGCAGCTCACGGCTCTGCTCCACCGTTCTAAAAATAGCTTGCACCGACAATTAAAGGTAACAAACCTACTGCTATGACTATAGGGATTATGGCAATGGCCCAAAATGTTGAACTATCCCTTTAATTTGACCGACATACGGACCTACATCATGATTTCTCTCATGACAAGTGGTGAAGGTGATTGATGCTCTCGTCTCCTGAATCCCATCTGACGGGGTGGATTTAATTTGTTCACATTGTACTTCTTCCTTTCCATTCCTTTATGTCATTTTATTTGTTTCACCCCTGTGAGTTGCTGCTGCTGAACAACTCAATTTCTAGCTGCATTTTATATCCAACCATTTTTTCCCTTCACCGTTCTTCTCCTATAGGAAACAGCGGTGAAGCGGTGGGAGCTGCTGTGCTGTTGATGGTATTTGTGACTGAGGTCTGTAATCCTATTATGGACAAATTAATTTCCTGTAATGCTTATTAAGGTCTTTTTTTTCCAAGGGATTATATACAGTAATTAGTCCACATGGCAAAGCGCATTAGTGTAAAACCACAACTTTCCCTCCTTAGCACCAGAGAATAAACGTTGTTTTGTTTTTAGATTTTGAATCTTAAAAATGAAAAAGTGCAGCTTTCAAACATCTTTGTGTGTTAGGTTGACACAGTGCACAGAGTTCAAGTTTGCTTTTCTTGTTGCATTTATTGTCTGTTGTTTATTTGTTCTTACTGAGGCTGGCATGCTAAATTAAAAGGTCAAAGAAAGAAATGCACTGACATTTATTACAATACAAGAGGTCAAAAAACATTACAGCTACAAACCCAAAGAGTGTGTGACTCTTCCAGCCTCCCATGTAGCTTTTAATACTCCCACACCTGACTGCTGATGAATGACATGCCAATATAATTATAAATAAATAATCTCATAATAGTAATCATCATCATAATTATCATCAAACTGATTAATAAATATGTATTTATAACAAATAATCCAATTATAGTTGCCATGTCATGCTGTTTCTGATCAGTCAGCTGATCTTAGGACTCACATGCTGCTTGCTAATAATGACATGATAGATTACAATAATAAGGAAGAATTATAGCTGCTGCGCAGCAATGGGTCGTGTCCGGGCAAATTTTCCACAAGAAACAGGAAGACAGGTTAATTGACCTTGGAATGTTCATTTCTGCACAAGCTGGGGATTGAACCCGCAACCTCTGGAACTAAAGACTGTTGTCTATCACACTGAGCTAATTGTCAAGTGGCAGTGCTATGGTGGCTTCACAAATTAAGTAAACCATTCACTGGCAACGTTTCTGAGGTAAAATTCTGATGTTTGTGTCAAACATCATCTGCTATGAGTCTAAGATTTTGTTCAAAGACTATCTGGTATATTGATGTAATATACTTATCACCTGAACTGGGGATCGAACCCACCTCGTCTGGAACCACAAACCAACACTTAACTCACTGAGCTAATTATCTGGAAGCAAGACATGGTGTGTGTCTTCTTAAACAGACTCAGGTAGACAGCGCCCGGGCAGCTGTTGTGGAGGCAGATTTCAGAAAAGGTCAAAATATCTAAACAAAAAATCTGATAATACATAAATTGTATCTAGACAACGGACATGTTGGTGATTTGTTTTGCTTCATAAGAGAAAAGCTGATGTTTAAAAGTGTCACTCGTGGATTGACTGCAGTTGTTCCCATGAGAGCAGCATTTGGGTTGTGGTGAGCTTTAGACCATGGTCCGCTCTGTTTGCTTTTTTAATTTAGAGACTTGCTGTGATGTCACCATGAGGATTCTGGCATTTTTATGTGTCATTGTCGTCATCACCCATGTTGGGTCTTGAACCCACAACCCCTCACACCACAACCCCGCGCTTAACTCAGTGAGCTAATTATCTGGTAGTGTGACATGGTGTGTGTCTTCTCAAATACACTCAAGACGTCAGCGCCCGGGCAGCTGTTGTTGAGGCAGATTTAAAAAATAGTCAAAATGTCAGAAATTCTAATATCTAAACAAAAATCTGTTAATACATAAATTGCATCTAGGCAGCATGGAAATGTTGGTGATTTGTTTGTAAATTTAAGTGTTTTGCTTCTCAAGAGAAAATGTGATGTTTAAAAACATCATCTTTACATTGGCTGCAGTTGATCCCATGAGAGCAGAATTCAAAATGTTCTAGAAAATTCAGTTTTTTAGATAAAATTCTGATATTTTCCAAACTTCATCAACCATGACTCTACAATATTCTCAATTTTTTCCAGAAAGATAGAAAATGTATTTAGAAGGAATTTGATGGTATATGTTTACAGTAGTGTTTACAGTCAAACGTTTTCATGCACCGTAGGCTCAATTTTTGATTAATCAAAAATCCGAGAAACAAGTTTTGTGGAGGACAGTCTGGAGATGCTCTGGAGCAAGTTTGGTGACAATTGAGCAAAAATTGTAGGAGGAGATACATTTTAAAAGTTTTACACTTATTGAAAAAAACAGAGTGATGGACTTCATAATTTGTAATAAGTTTAAGTTGACAAAAGTTTCAGCAGCATCTAGGCTACATTGTGGTGAAGTTTCACAGCTGTAGCATCTACCGTTGGCTTGGTAGGAATTTTTAAAGTTTTTAATTTTAAACGCTTATTGTGCCCCCCCTGGGAGGGGGGGGCACATGTCCTTGGAGTTGAGTGAATCTGGCATGGGACTGGACCTTTGTGCAAAGTTTGGTGAGTTTTCGCCCATGGGAAGTATGACTTCCTCGGAAGAAGAAGAAGAAGAAGAAGAAGAATATCAGCAAATACAATAGTGTCCTTGGCAGCTGTCGCTGCCCGGACACTAATAAAGAAAGAAAAGAAAAACAGAATAAAAGTGAAACCAGTTTTCTCTCATCTTTTTTTAGCATCTTTGAGCTGAGGTTGAGTTGCGTGTGTGCGTGTGCATGCATGTGTTTCAGTGTGTGTCTTGAAATCATTGTTTATTTTGTACATGAACTACCGTCTGCACTTGCACTTGCACTTTGCGATTTATTTAATTATATTGTAATTATCTGTAGTGAAGCACATTGAGTCTGCCTTGTGCATGAAATTAAAGTGTGAATTGAGTTGAATTTAATAAACTATGGCAAGGTTTTTTTTCTGTCTTTTACCCTTTTTTTTTCTTTTTTTTAAATTAAATATTAAAATGTTGGATACCTCACTGTTTTGTAAACTACTTGCCCAGCAACAGCAACAGCAACTGTTCAGTTTACATGGTGGAGCATCAGCCAATGAGCTGGAGCTTTACTTCAGGAGTTGATGGAGAGTAAAACCACAGTGAATATTGGACTGTATGTCACCAAATAAATGATGATGCTTCTCTGTAACTGCAGGATGTTTAATAAGCCAGCTGTTAATGTGATATCATCCTCAGAGGTGATTATATGTTAGAGGTGTCCCCACATCCCTCACACCTCTGCAAGCACATTAACTTTGTCTCTGTGGGAAGCTGATATTAGAGACACCTGGGGCATTTTCATTTAGGAAAACCTAGATCCATACACACTTTCCTAAATGATGATGTTATTGCATATCATATATAATGTGTATCGTATCTCCATCTTTAAAATAAAGTGTAATTTACAGTGTGTAAAAATCTATAACACTTTTGACCGATGGCCCAGCTCATTGGAGCATCCTGCTTGGAGGCAGCACATTAGTGTAGCTGCTGCTGCCTACACTGACTGGTATACACATTAGTTGTTAGTGCAGAAGTATTACTACTCCTGCAGGTGCATCACTCCCCTGGCTGGCCCTCAAATCGCTTAAGCTCCTGCCAACGTACAATATATGCTTTAATTTCCACAGTTCCTCCAGAGGCAGCTCCAGCATCTTGAGATAAAACAAGGATCAGGCGTATAATCCAGCCGTCTCCTCTCAGCGAGGAGCAGAACAATGTGTCAAAGAGAGGCCAGACAGAAGCTGCAGGATATGTAAGGTGTGAGAAATTAATGGCATGTCATTATTTTATTTTTTTTTCAGATCACTTGTGTGTACGTGTGTGTGTAAAAAATGTGTGTTTGGGATAGGACCAGAGATATCAGAGAAATGAAAACGTCCCCAGAGATATCATGTTTTCCTCTGGTTCTACTGGGTCTATGAGAGTTGTTATCAACAGTCCTGACACTGACAAGTTGTTTATTTGCACCAGAAAAGGGAAATTGTAAAAACTACTGTTTGCTGTAATATTTTGTCAGTATGATGTTGGTGGTGTCATTTTAAAGGGACACACCAAAACATTTTTTTTTACATCTTCCCTTACTCCCGAGTCCATGACAAGCAGATAGACACCATCCTTTCTACTGTGTGCAGTAACGAGGAGAGCCGTATCGCCAGTAGCCTAATTAGCTTAGCTCAAACGCTGTAAGTGTAGCCGATCAGTAATGTTAGCCTGCCTCCACCTAAAGTCATCAGAGACACTCTGCAGCAACTCTAAACAGAAACCGTCGGGCCGATCTTCGTCTCAGAGCTGACAAAACTCTCCGGTAAGGCATCGGAGCGGTCAAATGCCGCTAACAGGACGAGATCGGTCAAAGATGGTTTAAAAGGGGAGGGTTCTGTATGTGAAGGGCAATGGGTGTTTTATTTTGTGAAAGTAAATGGAAGTGCGTTGGACGGTTTATTTTGGTTCAAAATTGTAAACAGCTAGTATTTAGACAAATTAACGACACACTGCTGATCTAAACTTTCTCACCTGAACATGTTTGAAATGTTGATAAAGTGATATATTTACAGAGTTTAGAGCTAAAATGAAATCAGCTTCTGATTGTTGATTTCAGCTCGGGTAGGAGACAGGCTAACACTACCCATACACTTCCAGTGTTTGAGCTAGGCTAAGGCTAACACTACCCATACACTTCCAGCATTTGAGCTAAGCTAATTAGCAGCGATACGTCTCTATCTCCCTTGTTACTGCACGCACAGTCGAAAGGATGGTGTCTATCTGCTCGTCATCGACTCAGGAGTGAGGCAAGACAGGAAAAAAAATGTTGGCATAGGCTATCACTTTAAGGTCTGAATCCCTATTGTTGTTGATCAATGCTGCAAAGTGTATAGGCTAGAATCAATGAGAGGAATGATCATTTTTTGTCAGCTTCTTTCCAGGTTTTTCTTAACAATAAAACTGGGATGAGAGTTAGTGATGTAAAATGTTTTGACAGCAGCAACGTCCTTTTAACCTGAGGCAGTTTGTCATGTCTGCTTCATCAAGTTTCCTCAAAAGCATCTGCTCAGGAGACACTGATCGCTCCGGTTTGACTGGACCAGCCAATGGAGACATGTGTTTTATTTATGATCCCTCCACATTCTAAATAAAGTATTGTCCCTTATGTTTGCAATTATAGGTGCAAGTCAGCATCTATATGTTTAGGGAGGAATTCACCTTAGCTGATATTCCGCAGCTGCTGGAAAAAAGAAAAAAAAAAACCCTACTCCTGGCTCCTGCAGCTCCATAAATATTGGCCAGAAGAAAATATTTGAATTAGACGTCGGCCAAAACTGTTGTAAACCAAAATCTTTGGCTAAATGTCTGGTCTAAGTGTAAATTTGGCTTGTAACTATGGGAGATACAGTAAAATCAATATTGTAACTGGAACATCATTTCTCTGTGTGTTTCACAGATGCGCTGGCACTGAGCTGGGTGGAGTTTCTTCTGAGTTGCTCTACTGCATGTCTTGTAGTTGTTGTTTTTGTCTGTTCTGGGAAAGCGATTCTGGGAATTACACTTGTTCGTTGGTTTATTTAAGTGACTCAATAAGTCTAACAGCTGTTAGTTCTCAAGAGTTTAGAAAAAACATTTCAAAGTTCAGAAGCATCACTCTTTTACTCACCATGAGCCGTCACCAGCAGTGAGTGAGTGGGAGGCAGTATCCATGGTAACTGCTTCCGTTTCTATCACACGTTTCAGGTCATTTTCCGATACTGAGGCAGTGGAAAAGATCATAATTGGCAGAAATTATAAATGGTTTTGATTTTTGGATTGAAATTTGAATGATGCACATGTCAAAAACAATGAAATTAAAGGAATAGTTCACCAAAAAATGAGATTCAGTCATAGTGATTCACCCTTATGCTGATGAATACTCCGGAGAAGTTTTTATAGAGTAATAGCGCCCAACACAAAAACCTTGAAATATTCCTCCACACTCTTCATCCACTGCAATCTAAATGTCCTGAAGATATAGTCCAGAGTTTACTCGAAACTACGTAATTTAGGCAAGTCCGGTCTCGTCTGCGTGCAATACAGGACTGTTTAAGCTGTAAAAATGTCCTAAATGACGTTGTTTCGAGTAAACACTGGATTATATCCCTTCAGGACACTTGGATTGCAGCGGACGAGCATTGTGGAGGAATATTAAATGGTTTTTGTGTAGTTTTATGGATGTTTTTGTGTCGTGACTGAATTTCATTTTTTGGTGAACTATTCCTTTAAAGTGTATCCTTTCATTTGCTTCCTCTGTTTCCATGTGTAATTTAGCTATTTAACAATTTTTGAACATTAATTGGGCATTATAGCCTAAAATTGAATTTGTAGTGCCATTTTCTCCTGTAAATAAAGGTGCAGACTGAACTGGTATAAGTTCCTCTATGGGCAGGTTCAGAGTGGTTTCATGCAAGAGCAAGGCTACAGGAAGATACTGTATAAACTCCCTAGACAGAATAATTGTGAGGAAATGAATGTTGCTTCCCTGGAATGACACAGAAAAGTCAACAGATAAATACTCATGTATGCAAAAACAGACCAACATTTAAATGTGCACACACAATATCCATCAACTACAAGCGTGTATAGAACTGAAACCGAAATCCCAATGATCCAGTAGAGACGACACTTGTTGTGACAGATGTTCATGCTGCTTCTAAAAGCCACTAAACCATATTAATGAAACTTCATTTTTATTCCAGCCTCGTGTGTTTCGAGCTATACCTGGTTCACTGAATAGTTAAACTGGCGATCCATCAACACTTGAGTGAGATCCCGGGAGAACTCGCTCAATCAACCAGCAGCTGTCAGAGAGTGAAACCCTCCTCTTTTTTTTTTGGTTCATAAATTATTCACACTTTTTCTGCTATTTTTGAGATATGAAGAACACCAGGCTCATGAAAATGAATACGTCCACGTCATGAAGGAAGTTATAGGAAACCACTTTGTGTTCCTGGAATTGGACAAAACCACAGGCTACGTCGTCCTTTTTAATCTGCCCTTTTAAGACTTGCAGACGTGAATCAATAGACCTCGGTTACAGCAGAAAATGTAATTAAATTCTCTTTTTTTCCCCCCCTTGTTATTCTAGTTGGAGGTGCTGTTCTCTCGCTGTTGAATGGATTTTCTTTCCAAATATCTCCAAAAGATTATTGTGCTCCTTTGAAACTGGGTTAAAGCTACAAATAGATTTTGAAACACAACAAAAAAGTGTGTGAAAGCCCCCGAGGGCATCGAGCCTCCGAAAGGATCACACACACACAACTTCATCAGACTGCAGAGACGCGGCGAAAAGGTGATGTGGAAATGCCAAACAGGTTCCAGATGTTAACTGTTCACACTGAAGTTGATTATAAATACTGACTCTGGGAAGAGAAGACAGATGTTGATTCTTTCTTCATCTGCTCACGTTGTCGTTAAAGGGATAGTTCACTCAAAATTCAAATTTCACTCATTATCTACTCACCCTCACGTGATTTGCACTGACCGGCGGAACAATTTCTCATGTTGGAGCTTCAACACAAGAGGGATATTACAGACGAGCAGTATGGAGGTATTTGGATGTTTTTTGGTGTGTCTTTTTCAATGAAGAAAAGTTGGTGTCCATTCACAACCATTATATGGACAAATACTGCTGCACTGACCCCCTCGTAACTCAGAGAAGGCACGGAGGATGAAATTCTCACAGCTCTTAGTCGACATGACGGTGAGTAGATAATGAGTGAAATTTGAATTTTGGGTGAACTATCCCTTTAACAGCCTCCAAGACACAGGGACATAAAAATCTCAGATATGATTCTCAGATGGCAAAAAAAGAGTGAATACTTGGCGCTGAGTCAATAACAGAAATTCTCAGATGCATCCGACTGTGATGTCTAATTGCACAGCGGGGGGTCTGGTCTGATTGCCCGTGACTGTGTAATGGGATCATACAGTAATAGTGCAGGTTGCATGTTTCACTTGGCTTTTAGCAGACAGAACTGATCTGCATTGGTTGCCTCTGTTTATTTGATATGACCAGACAAGATATAGCTAATCAGCTGCATCTCTCTCAGCTGCTCTGGCTTCATTTTATTGGAAATCCTGGATTTTTATTTATTTATTTTTTTGCTGTGTTGCACCTCATGCACGTTCAATATCCTTCATTTCACTTCATAACTTCAGTCTAAGTGGTGCAGGCTGGCTGGCTGCTGCTGGCAGACAAGACGACGTGGCTTTATTATCGAACACAGAAACAAACCCCCAGTTGTTGTTAGAGCTGTGATGGATATCAGGAGAGTGACTGAGTATTCATCGACATCTCCAGAGGCGTCGTTATATCATGAAGATGTTTTGCTGGAAACACATTGCAATATCACAAAATGATTAACCACTTCATAAAGCATGTAGAGTGTGTCAATGACTGTCTGCCTCTCCCTGATGTGCCCGCCCCCCCACTCGGAGATATCAAACCAGCAGGCAACCATCTGTACAGTAATGAAGTGTTCCAGTACAAAGCTCTCTACACCCTAATAAATGTAAATTGCATCTTGTTACAAATTAGTTTCTGGTTGGTTGGTTCCTCTGCGAATGATTTGGTTTGATTTTCATTTTGAATAGAAGACATTAACAATGACTCTTTTTTTTATATAACTTCTGGTTCGGGTGCAATTTCAAATTCCACACATGAATTAGTGAAATGTAATGTAACAGAGAAATGACCTCAGCTCGTGCACTTGTGTTGACCGCCAAGTCAAGTGCACTCATGAAAACCATTAAAACAGAAAGTACCCCACCAGGTGTTGTATGTCTGTTACTACACAACTAAACATGGTGGATCCTGCACCATGAAGCAGCTTCTCTACTCGTTACACATGATTTATTGTGGTTTTAATATCTTTGATGACATGAATTATTTTTGCAGTCATTGAGAAAAACACATGCAACAAGCCTTTTTTAGCTGGTTATGAGCAGGAAATCACAGCTGTCACTAACATTTGCAGCGGCTCATACATCCCTCACCCAATGACAGTGAGCACACGTGCAAAATACTATCACTTAAGTATTTTTTTTTACTCCCATACATTCCTGTTTCAACTTTATATGGCAAATCAAATTAAATCAACTTCATTTATATGGCATATTTTCTAATTTCACTAAATTAGATCAAAATTCTGTTGATAATTCAACTAGAAATTATTGAAATATTTGTTTTATCTATTTTATTTGTCCTTTTCCTTCAATGTTGTATGTGCCTAGTGTCTCTCTCCCATGTTTTTAGTCCGTGTTTTTAGTGTTGTGTGCCTGTCTTCCTTGTTTTAAATCCATCTACCATCAAATCGGACCACAATGGAAACAAGCCTTTGGGCTTTATTGTGTTTTTTGTCCCTTTGAACACTTGTCTAATGTTGTTCAATAAAGTTTTCAATCAATCAAAACAAAATGCAACACAGGGAGAGTCTTATTTTGAAAATAATGGCTCGAAACGGAGGAAATTTATGGATGAACTGTCAAGTAACTGGTCTTTTTGCTTAATTAACTCATAGTTTGACTTGTCAGATAAGTGTCATTAATATTTATTATTCATATAAATATTATTTATTGATGTGCTTTTCCTGAAATACATAGAGAGGAAGCTCTACTCTTAGATTTTGGTACATTACATCCCATATGAAATAAAACTGTCACAGCCAATTTACTGTCCACTTAAAAATGAACTGATTTTTATGGGAAACACTTCTTGCGTTCAGCTCCACTTCATGTCAGACTCATTCATGCATGAGACACCAAGACAATAACAAGAGATACTCAATGACTACTTTATTAAAAAATAACATTTAATACGCAATGATACAACACTGTACAGTAGAGTGTGTGCAGGGGGAACAAAGGCGTCCCAGAGAGAAGACTGTGAGTGAAGGGGCTGCTGGTCAGCTGTGAGGACGTGCTGCTGCTGCTGCTGCTGTCGTTGTCTCATGCTGCATTCATCACATACAGAGGGACAGAGGGACAGAGGGACAACCTGGGCAGGGACTTGGCACCTTATAAGCAACAACTGAGCTTGAGCACAGTCTTGAGGTTTTTATTTATTTATCTATTTATTTATAAGTTCATTTTTTATCTTTATCGCCCCCCTCTCTCTCCACGAAGCAGAGAAATTACAAATCAAACGGGAGGAACTCACAAACCCTGAGTTTTCTGACTTGTGCGATGAGCTGAGTTTAAAAGTCAGACGTTTGTATTTCTGCTGTGCCCTCGTGTTATGAATGCAGCATTAGTCCTGAGAGGAGAAAAAAAAAGTTGTTTTAAACTGTAGGGTCAACTCTACTGTTTCGAGGGTGGGGTCAGTCCAGGATTTGCAGAGGAAGTACCTGATTCCGTGATAAACCAACCAACCACCACTTCTGAAAATCAACCACAGCTGAGGCCACTTCATGAAAACATCTCATATGCGAATGACGACTGCGGCGGAGACACATTGAGACCCATGGAAAACAAAAAAAACACAGATACGTTCAAGCTAATACTGTATGGCCCTAGTATAGAGTGAATCTCTGCATCGTCTTGGATAGATGCCATAGTGCATGTCATTTAAAAAAATAAAAATAAGACATCACAATATTTTTCCTAAATGTATGGTAAGATTGAGACTAGTAGTGGTTGTTTTTTTTGTTTTTTTTTACAGAACATCACATTATTTCACAAAAAAAGTGGAGCAGTCTCACAATAGATTTGTCCATTATGTCAATGGACGACATGAAGCACTGACGAAGTGAGATGGCAGTATTTTAGCTCTGCAACAATGTAACAGCACTGAGGAAAGTAAAAAAAAAGAAAAAAAAAGAAGATAATGACTCGATAAGTGCCAGATAGGACTCCTCCTTGTAAACCAATCAAATCCACAGTGAGCGAGGGAACTTTTATTGACCTTTATTGTGTAAATCTTTAAAAAATTGCTACATAAAAATACCTACTGGCAGTGTTAGATTAATGCAGAAAACACATCAGGCCACCGATCCTCTCAGTCAAGTTAGGAAATAAAGATGATTTCATGCATATCGTAGTTTTAAGGTCTGAAAAATAATGTCTCGTGTGTGAATTTCTGCACGTGTGTGAGGTGACTGGCTGATACAAAGAGACGTGACTGTGCTGAACATTGTTGCATTTATTAATGCATCTCAGTTTCAAGGTATGTGTGGAAGACTTCATCATGCTAATTATATGACTAAGGAAAGGCTAGATTATTCAGAAAAGCTAGCTAATAACTCAAATTGTGTCGCAGAGGTTTAATACTCGGTGACAAAGTACAAAAATTAAGTAAATGTCGTACTAAACTGGCTAATACAAATTCTATTGAGGGACTATGGCGAAGTGGAGAAGTATTAGGTTAGGTAAAATTAAAAAAAATTCTCTAAGAGCTGCAGAATCCCTTGTTCTTGGGAAGGAGGAAGAAGAAGAAAAAGAAAAAAAAAGCTTTGTCTTGATGGCAGCGATTTTAGCTTTTTGTAGAAAAAGGTTCCCACATCAATATGATTCACAAACGACGGAGTTGTTTGACAACGCACGTGCATCATTGCCCTGAGAAGTATGTTCCCTCACGGCTATGGGTCTGGAGATGCCTTTTGATTTTGTCGGAGCGGCTGAAGCACTTGCCGCACACGGGGCAGCTGTACGGCTTCTCCCCCGTGTGGATCCGCATGTGAACCTTCAGGTGAGCCATCTGCGTGAAGCCCTTCCCGCAGATCTGGCAGCGGAACGGCTTCTCCCCCGTGTGGCTCCGCTGGTGCTCCTGCAGTCGGCCCGAGGAGCTGCAGCACTTCCCGCACACCCCGCAGCGGTACGGCTTCTCCCGCGTGTGCACCTGTACGTGCACGTGCAAGTGGCCGATGTGGCTGAAGGCCTCGCCGCAGACCTTGCAGCAGAACGACGACATGTGGCCCTGCAGCGGGGATTTCTGATGGGGGCAGTCCACGCCGGCGTTCGCTCCCTGGTTGCGCATGTGGGAGGCCTGCTGCGCTCTGTTGGCTCCCGTTCCAGTTCCTTTAGCGCCAACCATCTGTCCCCCGTTCTCCACCCCAATAATGTCAATGTTGTTCTCGTTGGAGCAGTTTGGGTTTACCGGCGCCAGAGGCTGCCCGCCGCTGTTGGACGACGTGGAGCCTCTGTGGCCCCCGCCGCCGCCGCCGCTCTCCGCCTTCACGTGCCTCGACGAGCCTCGAGAGCCGGGATCCCGCTCTCTGTTCTCCACGCCCTGGCTCTGGGGCAGGTTGGATGTGTGCGGGCCGTCCTGGGGGGGGTACTCGTTTGCGACGCGTGGAGGAGTGAACATGTTCTCCGGCGTGCTGCAGGAGCCGTGGCCGCGGAGCTGGTCGTCCGCCTGGTTGGGCCGCAGATCCCTCTTATCCTTGATCTGGATGGGGATGCGCTCCTCGTGGCCCATGCTGGGGCTCCACTCGCGCCTCGGGTGTTCACCGTCCTCCTCGTCCAGCAGCGCCATGGACGGGCGGTCTGCAAACACAACAGAGAAGTTCAGCTAAACAACACAGTGGCACGGCCCAAGTCTGAATGTACTACACAACAGTTTGTTTTATACTTAAAAATATTTATCTTTTCACGTGCTTATGGTTGAGCTCTTTTTCTTTTCTTCTACTTTTTTTATTCTTCTTTGCTCTTGCTTTTAAAGAGACCCCGAGGAGTTTGCTTTTGGTTACAAAATAGTCTCATATTAATGTGGATGAATCTACGTTACCCACACTTGTGAGTGGGTGCATTTTCGATAAATATATGCTTTTGTCTTTATTAATATTTAGTGGTCGACTCGCCCAACATTTCCTAGTTTCGGTTTCCCGAACGCTGCCCGGCGGGTCATGGGAGTAATGTCACCGGATCGCTAGTTGGCATCGTTTATAGTTGGAACTACGACGGTATCCGATTGTTTTCAAACCACCGACTTTCATTCTTGATTAATGAAAACATTCTTGGCAAATGTTTTCGCTTTCGTCCGTCTTGCACCAGTCCAAGAATTTCACCGTGCGTGCGGAGGCTCATGGGAAATCTTCGCTTTCCGAAACTCCTCATAGTCCCTTTAATTCTATGTTTAATGTTTACAATTCTTTTTTATATTTAAATGTTAATGTTAAATATTTTGTCTTTATGTAAAGCACATTGAGTTGGTATGAATGCGCTGTATAAATAAAGATGCCTTGAGTTATAATCTAAACTTAGTTGTAGTTTCATACACTGGGAGGAAACTACAAATTTATTGCAGAGTCAATCAGGTCTGTCTATTTGGAAGAATCAGGCAATACAAATCATTATGGGGTGTGACGATAACTTATTGCAATATAAGCTCAATGACTCTTTTGCAGTCTAATTTTAGAAAATGTTTCATAGTATAAAGAGCAGTGTTTTAGTGTTTGTCGGGTGGATGAGTCCGGAGGGATGCACTTTATATCGATTATCCAAAAAATATAGGCTACTTTACTTTAAGTGATAACATTAATGTGACACCTTGATAACCACCAGCAACCCATTGGTGCTGAAATGACACTGAAATAAGACTGATATTCTCCTCTTGATACTCTAAATATTGATTTGGTTCATTTGAAGTTTGTTGTTTTGGCCATTACTATGTGGTAATCATTTAATAATATGATTAGTATTATAGTTACAGTGTTTGAAAAAGTTATTCATTACTCAGCATCATATTCAATCATAAATCTTGTTATGGACAGTGGTAAATGTCAATTCCATATCACTTTTTAAGAGCAAATACATGACGCACATGTAAACACAGTGTTTTGTTAAATAAAAAATAAAATACAGGCTATAGTCTAATATACATGAGGTCCTGACGCTCAGCTCAATGGGTAAGGAGGCGGAGACAGCTAGCCGAGACGCTGAGAGAAGTAAACAGCAGCGATCAGCTGATTTCTCCTCCATACAAAAGCTGTTGATGATGTTGATCCAGATCCACTGGACTTTCACAGTAAAGGTGACGCAGCTGAAAATGAGTTAAATAGTGAAACAGCGGCGCTTTTATCACCGGTTTTATGATTAAACTCTGAAGCATGAATTGATGATCTACAAGCAGATACCACGCAATGACAAATCATTGAACAACACAGCTGTGCTTCTCGGTTTGCGGCGCTTCCTCGTCCGGTGTGTAGGTACTGTAGGCTACCCGGCATGAGCTTATTTAAAAATCACACGGCGGATATAAGCGCCGTTGGTAGCTTGGGCAGCTTGGGTGACTCCAACAGTTTTATCAGACCAACAGGTCTGCTCTGAATTTCCGAGAAAATGTTTCAATAGAAGTAGGGGAAACACTGAAGAGCATAACATTACATGCACAAAGTTTATATTTTCAATTCAGAGCAGTTGGACCTGTATTTGTACTTCACAGTTCCTGTAATACGACGCCACAGTGCGAGTTCTTGAAAAGAGGAATCTGTACAAATGTCAACAATGCCCATGGGAAGGATAAAGTTTGTCAACAGTGCTATTGCAATAAACTTCGTCATTGCGACACCCGACAACATTTTTCTTTGTACAATACGAGCAAAGACATCAGATCGCCATCAGTAAAAGGCTTTAATACAACACAAAATTACTGTCACCATGTAAACTATTGATAAAATATTGAATACGGCACTTTGAGCATCATCCCATAAGTTATATAGTATTAATTAGGAGACTTTCTGTTTTCCTACACCACTAGAGTCAATGGCAACTGCAGTGTCCTGGAAAACTTTATCTGACCAGACAGTCTTCTTCCATTTAAGGAGCTAAACTCTCTGCTTCATTAACATTAACTAACAGAACATGTTTTAAATAAAGTTATGTGTAAAGTTAAGTCGAGCCAGTGATTTCTCTGGGAAACTGTTAATGTTTTAATTCACATAATCTGATGTTAGGACGCCGTTATATAAGGATGTCTTGGTTTTAGGCAGACGGCCCAGTCCAGGAGACCCTGGGTAAAGTATTTAAGAGTCAATCACACAGTGTACCGAGCCTAAATAAAGTGTTCACCCTGTGGGACCTTTAAGTGTTGTATTACCGTACACTGCCTCACAACAGCAAAGATCTTTTTTTTTGACACACCCAAAAATAATAAAGACCTAACACCAACTTTAAGGTATAGAAATTTTCATTTCCACATTTAAGTTGAAAATAAAAACGTCAGATTATGCAATTGACAGACATTATTGATACTGGCATTGGCATTGGTTAACAACCCTACTCACTGCTATGAACATGTGTATTTTTCCAAGTAGATTAGTGTTGAATGCACAATAACAAGTTACGTCTATACATGGCACTAGGCCCAGTTTAGTATAAACCACCATCTCTCCATCAGTTTGGGGTCCTTGGCCTGAAAAACGTTGAAAATCCCCGATATAAACTATGGCAACTGTTTCAGATGCAGGTGAAGGAGGAGATGGATGCTTTACAACTATAAGTAAACAACAGACATCATAACACAATGCTGCACAGTGGGAGTTATTCAATGCTATGTCAATCAAATTATTAATGAGTCAAATTAGTCAATTAATTCATTAATTCATCAATATTCTATAAATATTTATATTTAGGGTCACTCTGGAGCCCTGTAAACTTTTCATTCCACACTCTTGGGTTCATATATGAAAACACACAAGACAAAGATTTAACAAAAAGACACTTAGCACTTAAAAAGCATTTGTATCAGTGTTTCCAATGCGTGTTGCACTTTACCAAAACAACTTCAGACGGCGGATGAACTTGTACATTTGTTTCACAGGACGGTTTGGAGTTTGTTAACTCCTGCAGAAACAAACAATTCACTGGCACTATGGCATCTGGGCCTTTTCAACAACGATACAACCTTATTTAACAATAATATTCAATGCCCAACTTTTTAAGTGCAAATAAAGATAAATATATAAAGTATCACTAAACTATGGCAACAGTTCCAGATGCAGGTCTACGAGGAGAAGGATGTTGTGCAAGTAGAAGTAAACAACATATCCTAACACAACGCTGCACAGTGCGTGTTATCGGTGATCAATACTATCTCCCGGTGTCAATCAAATTATGAATTAATAAAAGATAAGTCTATCAATATTCACATTAACATTCAGATGGAGCTTCATATGGGAAGCTAACCCGGGTGTAGGCTAGTCGGCTAACGAACAAAGGTTGCTAACGCGTTAGCCGCTCCTTCACAACAACAGCAGCAGCAGCGGCTAACGACAACTAGCCGCTAGCTCGCTAACGGCTAAAGTTAACTGCAGCAACACCGTGTCCATTTATTGCAATCGTTGTATATATGCCATAATAATAAATCACTTCCAACTCCGCTAACCCCTGCTAATGCCAAGCCCCCAAGCCCAAGCCGTTGGCTGGGTCTCGGCTGGTTTGGGAGGTGGAGTGCACCGTTAGCTTCCAGCGGAGCTAACCCGATGCTAACCAACTAACCTGGCCATATTTCAATCCCAGCGTCCCGCAGCCTGCGTCTCAGATGGTCGTTCTCCCGCTCTCTGATCGCTATCTCCTCCTGGTACTCCAAGATCGTGTCTTCCACAGACTTGTAAATCTCCTGGGCAGCAAGCATGAGACGCTCAGTCAAGAAGACGTTTAAAAACTGCAGTTTGGTCATTTTCTTTAGGTCGCACGGAGCCTCCTCTTAGCTATCACATCCAAAATGGACCAAAAAAAGATGCTCGACCCAATCACGTGACCAGGAGTTGTCTCTTCTTCTCCTTCTCCTTCTTCTTGTTCTTGCCCCCTCTTTACACGTCTTGCCCCCCGTTCCCCCCCTGAAGATTTGCTGTGACTCCACTGGTTCCCATAACTGATCAACCTTTGGGTTAATTCAGGTTAAGGTGGAGAGACACCAATCAGATGTGATGCACAGTTTATAGACGTACTCTGGATGCAATGCACTACTGCATTATGCAATATGCATATGCAGTGGTGTTGAAAAGTATGAGGGGCCGTAGGCTACAAAATTCATTCTTATGAGGGGCCATAAGACATAGCCTTAATTCATTCTGGCCCTTACACACACAAACACATATTCTCCTCACACATACTCTATATTTTCACTCTCACATTCATATATTTTTATTCACACATTCATTTTTTTTCCTCATATTTACACATTTGAACAATTTTGACTCGTATTTGATGGATGACACGTGTGTTTTATTTGTGTTTATGTTTTTCCACTTATGCATCAATTACCTATGCATTATTCATCAAGTGCATCACAGTGACAACTGTGTTTTATTGCACGGAAATTGTGTTCAGAGTTTTACAAAAGGAATGACTGAGATCTGCAAATACTTAGGTGAAGATTGTTTATGGTTTTGTCAAAAAGGATGTTCAATTCAGTGAATGGGTTTAGACTACTGAGCGACTGATTCACACAACAGAAATTAAAGTGTTTTAGCAATTAAGAAAAACTGTAATATATAACATAGAGCTAGGATAAGATGAGCAATGGGAGGAGCTCATCAGTGAAAGCAGAGAAAGGATATGTAAAAGTGATACTATATCAATGTAAGAGTGACAATGTATTTGAGTGAAATTAAAGGATGTGTAAGTGTGAATGTGAGAGTGAAAAATGTGCATGTGTTGAAAAGTAAAGTATGAGAAGTATACATGGAAGGAGAATATACGTATGTGTGTGTAAAAGTGAGAGTATGTGAGACGAGAATGTATGAGGGGGCCAGAATGAATTATGTCTTGTACGGCCCCTCATATAAAATACTATGACCCATCATTATTTTTTTTCCTGTCATATTTCACAGATTTTAATATTGTTATCTTTTATCTGTTCTTCTTACCTGCTGGACCTACAGGTGGACATTAGCAAATGCTGCAACCTGGATCAAGACATATTTTCTTGTCCTATGAGATTAATGTTTCTTTGTGCATTGTCCCTGTTTCAAATAAATAAATTCCTAAGAAGAAGTAGGAGACGAAGAAGAAACTCAATAAATTATGCCTTGAATCATTTTCAATGTTTGTTTGTGTTATTGGAAAGCCTGAAGGTCCTGAAGGAATTTGAGCCATCATCTCATGCAGTGCAGGGTTCAACCATAGGTTTAACCAGTGAGGGTCATTGTCGCTTCGGCTCGACAGGGGGCGCTATGTCTGACCAGCTCCTCACTAACACAGGCGGAAGTGACGTAACGTCACACTTGTGCAGTTGAGTTCTCCACGTGTGGAAGCCTTTCAGTCACATTGGCAGGTCCCTCACGAGCACCATGAAACGGCCAAGTAAGTAAACACAAATAGTGAAGTTACCTGAATATACGGGTTTATTAGGATAAAAAGTCTTTTGTTAAGACTTTTATTATTCTGTTGATGCACTTAATTGAAAAAGCTAACCGCTAACAGTCGCCGCTGTATAAATCCACTGCAATTAGCTTCGTCTTTAGCCATATGTTCAACAAACGATTAAACTGTTTTATTTCTGTTTGCAGAGTTAAAGAAAGCGAGTAAACGGCTCTCATGTGCCAAAAAGTACAAAATACAGAAGAAGGTGAGTGTCTCTGAAGTCACGTTAAACATTTTTATGCTACTTGGAGGATAAGGCCTGTTTGAGCACGAGCTCGTTATGGCCACTGTGTTTTTTCTGTCTTTATCATTTCACGGTCCATGTGGATTAAACTTGTGTTCTCGTGTTTGGTGTTTAGGTCCGTGAACACAACAGAAAAGTAAAAAAAGAGGCGAAGAAGAAAGGAGTGAGTAAACGAGTGAAGAAGGACATCGGAGTTCCCAGCAGTGCTCCCTTCAAAGAGGAGGTCCTGAGGGAGGCAGAGGAGAGGAGGATAAAGGTCGGCACCTGTCCAAGCAATATATCATCATAATTATTATATTCATGCATGGAGCTAATCTCATATAACTTATTAAAATGCTTTTAGAAAGTTTCTTTTTGTGTCCACTCGTTGATTTTCGTAATCTTTACACAAAAACTTGTGCCACCAGATCGAAGAAGAAAAAGAGAAGAAGAAACAAGCCAAAAAAGAGGAGCGAGCCCAGAAGAGGAAGAAGGAAAAGGAGTCTGGGAGTAAAGATTCTGAACCTACAGCTAAGAAGGCTCGACAGGTGAAAGGACAACAGTGTTGTAATCTATTAAATCAGATTGTAATCAGCTAAATGATGACTAACTTTTTTTCTCTCATATCCAAAGGATGAAAAAAAACAGTTAAAGAAATCAGCTGGTCCAGACAGGAGCTCAAAACAGTACCTTTGTGGTGAATTAAACAAGGTAGGACGAACCGACCCTGTTCAGTGCTTCACAGTAAAAAGTGTTAAAAACCTAACAAGAAACTGACATCGGTGCTTAATAGGAACTGTATATTTCCTCCTCTTCTTCAGGTAATCGATGCATCTGACGTAGTGATAGAAGTCCTAGACGCTCGTGATCCTCTAGGATGCAGGTGTCCACAGCTGGAGGAGGCGGTGCTGCAGAGGGACGGCAACAAGAAACTGCTTTTTGTTTTGAACAAAATAGGTAAATGAAGATGTTATTGTTAAAGTGCACACACTGATTAAATGTTTTAATTGATAGATTGACTCTTCTTTCAATAATTTGTCATGTTTGATTTTTCTGTCGTAGACCTGGTACCAAAGGAGAACGTGGAGAAGTGGATACAGTGTTTGCAGAAGGAGTTTCCAGTCGTGGCGTTTAAAGCATCAACACAGATTCAGGACAAAACTGTGGTAGGAGGTGCATTTTACACACATGTGTTTAGACTTTGAGGATATAGACTCTTAATTAATTGCAGTACAAATTAGATTTTCAAGCTGTGCTGCACAAATATGGAGGACTGAGAAGGTTCAGCAGCTTGTGTTGTGCTGCTGTAACTGGTTAATGCCTCCGATATGAACAGACAAATCACCATTTTTACTGGCTCTGATATAATCAGAGCTGATGTGTGTGTTTGTGAACATAACTTAAACTAGATCAAAAGATATACATATTTTTCCATATCTAAAGCTGCATTATTCATGGATGCCCAATTAAAAGTAATTGCACTTGTCTGGTTCGGTCTTCATCAGCAAGCTAAGAAGAGCAGGATCGTGGCCTCTAATGCCGTCCTGGACAAATCCAGAGCAGCGATGTGCTTTGGAAACGACTGCCTCAGGGAGCTCCTCACAAGTTATGCAGAAAACACAGGGAAGGAAACTTCACTCAAAGTGGGAGTAGTTGGTAAGCAGCAGTTACGTTTACACAAATTCTAATCTATCCAATGCAATTTCGTGTTTTCTGGTTTCTTTTGTTGATTGTCTGAATCCTCAGTTTGACACACGTCGTCTTCCCCCCTCAGGTTTTCCTAATGTGGGAAAGAGCAGCTTGATCAACACCATGAAGGGGATCCTGGCCTGCAACAGCGGAGTCAAGCGAGGCATCACAAAGTGAGTCGTGATGCTGCATATTGGGATTAAATGTTAGATCTTCAAAGGGTTGGTTTGCACTCTTACAGTTTATGCCCATGGTCAGTTTGTTAACTCTTAACTCTTCCACCCCTGCAGATTCATGCAGGAGGTTCACATCTCGAAGACCGTGAAGCTAATCGACAGCCCTGGCATCGTGGCGTCACCGTCCAACCCAGCAGCCTCTATGGCTCTGAGGAGCCTGCAGCTGGAGGAGGGCCAGGAGAATGTGCTGGAGGCTGCGAGGACTCTGCTCAAACAGTGTGACAAGACCCAGGTAGGAGGACGTGTGACGTAGATGCATCGGGGTGTTCTCTAGGAAATGAAATGACACTGATCAATAAATATAACGTCATCTGCTCTCCTCGTCGTTTCAGATCATGCTCCAGTACACTGTCCCAGACTTCAGAAACTCTCTGGAGTTTTTAACCATGTTCGCCAAAAAGCGCGGTTATCTGCAGAAGGGTGGAGTCGCCAACACGGAGCAGGCAGCCACAGCGTTCCTCACTGATTGGACAGGGTGAGTTTGCAGTTACCTGACATGTCGGGAAGGGTCAGCATCTGCAGTGCACCAGTGTGGAAATGAGGACAAAAACGCAAGTCTTAACTTCACCATGAAGACTTCTAATCCAACGCTGATCCAAACACTGTGCATAGAAAAACAGCAGATACGTTCATTTAATAGCGAAGCACGTGGAGTGTTGTGAACAGCTTTGCTTGATCTTCATCTGTTCCTCCATTTGTTTCTGCAGAGCCAAAGTGAGCTACCACTGTAAACCATCAGAGAACCACAGCCTCCCTGCGTACCTGTCCGACAGCGTGGTCGCTGAGCTGCAGAAAGGCTGGGATCTGAGCAAACTGGGAATGGGCAACCAGGAAACTCTGAAAGGTACTGGGATTAGGGATGCACCGATTGTGAAATTCTGGGCCGATGTCGATGCCGATGTTTAAAATAACAACTTGGCCGATGGCCGATGCCGATGTTTTTTCTTTTTGCTATTCCGTCTTTGGTGCCACAGAAACATTACTGAACTACTGTATTTTAAAAGTCTTTCAGCTCTTCATCATATTATTCAATGAGCACAAATTCAGTTAGACAAATTCATGAAACAAAAACAATCTTTAATGTCAATTTTTAGTTGACATGACCTTAAAACACTTACAGTGGCCAAGAGTTAGAGTTGCTACATGGTAAAAGTAATTAGTTACCAAGAAAGGTAACTTCTCTCCCTAACCCCATTTATCTGCAATTAACCAACTTGCTCATTAACACAGAGACAGAATGATAAGAGTTGTTGTTGTAATATGTAGCCTATACTGAAAGAGCAGTTGAGCAGGATTTCTCCAGTGGCTACGCTACATTTTTACCTCAATTAAAAAGCCCCAGAGTCCTAACTGTGATAATCGACATGACTTGTGACTGGTTACAGTGAGAACGGAGACTCTCTGCCTTTCACCTGGCGTCTCTCTCCTGTAGCATGCAACCAGGCCACCGCTGCGGTGTTGTGTCCCAGCTCTTGTCTCTGTGGCACCGACACAGACGCGCTGCGTAACGTAATGACAGTTACGTAATCCATCGCTCCATTTATTGATTTCTCGCCGGCTTCGGTGTAAACACATACACGTGGCCAGGCGGAGGTTAGAAAAAAAAGCGACCAGACGAGTTTCTCTAACGGTGTTTTAAGCCCATACAGAGGATTTAAATGACGAGGGGTGTTCAGGCTCCTCCGTTCCTCCGCTCGCCATGACCGCTCTGCACTTAACAACCGTGTTTACATGCGCGCAACTTTTTTTCTTTTTTTTTTTCCATAAATCAATCCGCGGATTACATGTGTGCTGAACTGAAGATATTAATCCGAACAGATCACGGATCAAAGTATCTTCCCCCAGAAAAAGGAAAGAAGAAAGGTTCCTCCCAGCACAGCTGTTCAGCATTTTCGGCCACTGCCATCGGTGAATGTCACGTTTTTTGGCCGATGGCAAAAGGAACATGATTTAATTCGGTGCATCCCTAACTGGGATGTCAGTTAGATTTATTGCACGAAAACTGTGTTCAGAGTTTTGCAAAAGGAACAACTGAGATCTGCAAATACTAGGTAAAGATTGTTTATGGTTTTGTCAAAAGGATGTTTAATTCAGTGAATGAGTTTAGACAACTGAGCAACGGATTCACACAACAGAAATTAGTGTTTTAGCAATTAAGAAAAACTGTAATATACAACATAAAGCTGACTCTATAGGGTCGGCACCTGCAGTGAATGCACCAGTGTGGAAATGAGGACAAAACGCAAGTCTTAACTTCACCATGAAGACTTCTAATCCAACGCTGATCCAAACACTGTGCATAAAAAAACTGCAGATATACTGTGCTTTTAGACATTTAAAAAATAACAATAATTTAATCAATAAATAAACCCACCATATTTACTCAACAACTTTCGCTCTTGTAGGTGTGAAGTTTCCAAACCAGGCCAGCAGCATCAGCTTCCTCTCTAAAGGCCCGACCGCCGGCCTGCTGAACGTCAGCGACATCCCAGAAGAGAAGCCTCCTAATGCCGCTGCCGCCGCCGCCGCCACAGAGAGCGAGGCAGCGCAGGGCGATGAGGTAATTACACACCGACTCCTCTTGGAGAACGTTCAAACGATACAGCTGCTTCGAATAATGTGCATGGATATGAGGACAAAAAATGCAAGTCTTGATTTGTTTGTGAAGACTTCTAATCCAACTCTGATCCTGTTGGCTGTACATTTATAAAATCACTCTCTATCTGGAGGATTGTTGGAATTTTAATAGTTTGAACATCTGTTCTTCTCGCAGCCTGAACAAACAGTCGCGGAGCCAGATAAAACGGAGCCGGAGGAACCACAGAAAGAGTCGCTTAAAAGTAAATCGTGTTTTTATTGAAAATAGTAAAAAAAAAAAACACCTTATCACTAACATCTACACCCAGTAGGTCGTATTCTGACCTTTATTTCGTCTCCTCTTTGCAGTAAAGCCCAATAAGGTGCAGTTTCAGTCTGTCCCCATCGACATCAGCCTCTCCACGGCCGCGACAGACGACGCCTACGACTTCAACACAGATTTTAAATGAGCATCGACTCTGAACGAGCACCTGCGCTCACATGGTGGTCGGATGCAGAACAGAATGCAGACCTGGACTTGTACAGATGCAGAACATGTGGAAACGACTGTCAGGAGGTCTTTGACTGGTTTCAGACCTGTTGTTAATGTGTGGCCTTCCCTCTCTGCTTAAACCTGGAAGACAATGGGGTGTTTTTCCAGACGAGGACTTGAGCCTTGAATCCAGACCACATTTTTCGGCTAAACGCTGAATCCTGTTTGTCTGGAGGCTGATCACTGTCCAGGAAATGGACTCTGAATCTGTTGTGGGATGGTTATGTATGGTTATTTAATTACCAACAGCTTTCAGCTTTCAACATCCACAGGTCATTTGTGTCATTTGTAATATGTTGTGTTAATGCAGACTTATGTATATAGATGACTTTCTATAAATGTAATAAACCCTCTATAAACCTGCATCTTGTTTTTTTTCCCAACACCATGAATTTCAAACAGCCAGTGTTTTTATCAGTTTTTCTTGTTCTAAGACATTTTTGAAAAAAATAGACATGAAGCCACAAGATTTAAATGATAAAAATGTAAGTTTTATTTCACGCACTGTACAAAAGTATTTACACCAGCAAATTGGATGCATTTAATTTGTATAAAAATCCTGACAGTGAAGTGGGAGAGTTTGTGCAAACATTAGGTTCTTCTGTTTCTGCTGAGGTGCAGATGGTATAGTGGTCTGCATGTAAAATAAAAAACATTTCTCTAATGAGGGAACTGAAGTGTTAAAAACTAGAGTATGAAATGGGTGTAATAAGTAACAGAAATCATCCCTTTTCCATCCACAGGAAGGACTGAGGTAAAAACATGAACATCTTTATGGCAAATATTACAACTGATCTCTGAAGGGAACTGTTTTGAAGCATGTCTAGACTGTGCTACACTAACACACACGTAAACTGTACACAACCAATTAGTATTAGAACGCAAAGGCAAATTAAAGTCATTACTTAGCTGCATGTAAACACACCTACTCAAGTCACAATGACTTTGGCAATGATGGCTTAAGTTGTACACGGTGATCCTGGCATCTTGTTATCACAGAACAGCTCATCTCAAAGTAAGCTCACAGTGTCACACCACTGATGACATCCTGCTCTTAAAGGGAGGGAAATAAAAAATAAAGTCTATAGCTCTTTAGAAAAAGTCGGAATTTAATCAGAATATGCAGAGAAAAGCCGGTCAAAGCGATCTCGGGGGCACTCGAGGGGAACGATATGAGGACAAGTCTGTAGTAGTACACAGGTTTGCATGCTCAGAGGACAGTATGGCAGATGTCAGACGACGGTCTGGCTGGTGGAGCCTTTCCATTCCTGAGAAAATCACATGACGAGGTCCTGCTGCGTCAGGGCTGGTTTGGTTGGTTTAACTGTTCCTGAAACCTTTTTTTATTATTTCTTCCTTCAGTCTACTTGTCCCCAGCGTGTCTTCGCACTGGATGAAACTTTCCTGTGGGGTCTGGGATGAACCACTTGTCCCACACATCAGTGAAAGCAGACCCTCTCCCCCAGGGCTTGTAGTGTCCGTTCCAGTGCAGGAGTTTGGCGGCTTTTATAAACTGGGGCGAGTAGCGGTTTCCAGCTCCTGCATTACCTGAAAAAACAAAAGGTCATGTGACTTATTACATGTACACCAAACTGTCAAGTTTTATTTTCTGTCAAAACATTGAATTATGCAGGAATTGCCCGCTGTTATTGCTGTTAAAGAAATATAAACTCTGTATCACTCAAGTTGCCTCATCTACAGAGAATGCAGCTTTCAACATCAGTTCTGATTTCTGGTGGAAATAAACTGAGCAGACAGTTTCATAACAGCAAAATTACATCAGAAACCATGAAGAAACATGTCAAACAACATTCATGTTCATGTTGTAAACACTGACACCACTTAAAGGTATTGCAATTCCCATTAGCACCAAAGGGTTTGTTTTTGTTCATGCAGCAATCTACAATATACTGTGAGTATCAAACAATCCGACATAACAAGCAGTGATTGTTCAGGGTTGTCCAGATGTGAAAATAATTTGATCTGCAGCCAACAGTCATTTAAAAAAGAACAAAAACAAAAACAGGCATATGGTAACTGATTTGTGGTTGTTTAACTCTGAAGACAGGCCAAGTTGTTAGAAATATACTCACTAGTCCTATTCCTTCCTGAGTTACAGCTTTGAATAATGGCCAGAAGTGTTTTTCCAGGACAGTATGATGTCATAGTGTTCACCTCAGATGACTCGGATATTAAATGTCATTACTTCACTACTTCGCCCTATTAAACATTCATGTTACATTCTGCAGTTTAAGCTAAAAGTGAGACAAATGTGGTCAGAAAAATCTAATCAGTTCATTCATTTGTATCAAAGTTGAAATAATTTCCTGGAGATTCTGTATTCAAAAAGGCCAAAACTGTGACCTTTTGACCTTTGAAAAAATCTGATTAGTTTGTGTTTGTGTCAAATGTGAAGAAATTCCCTTGAGGTATAACTGAGATATTGTGTTAATGAAAGGGACGGACAAATGGATGGATAACTGTCGCCGATACCAAGATGTGCAAATTATTTCTAATTTTCTTACCGAGGTGCCTGACGTGCCACATGGGGTCGATGCTGGAGTGACGTTTGTAGAAAACGATGAGGAGGGGAGGAGTGGTGATGCTCTCTGCCAATGTTTTACCGTACAGATCTTCCCTGGGGAAACAAACAAAGATTTTTTGGCTCAATACTAACAAAGGGGATGCACCGGATTAAACGTTTATTCAGTTACACTAATGAGCAATTTACTCTAATTGTGAGCAGCTTACTTTGCGTTCAGCTCCATCCAGTGCTCCAGGCGCTGGGTGACGTTCTGGTTCTTCCACTCAGTCAGGTTGGCGATGATGACGCCGGGGTTGAAGGTGCATGTGTTGGCTCTCATGCCCAGCTTCTTTATAGCTTCCTTCTTGAAGTCCAGGAAACCTATGTAGATATTCTGTTGAAAAAAACAGTTAATTATAGATTCAAGAAATGCTCTACATCCAAATCCTTTTTTAAAAAAAATTAAAGCTGTTGGGTTTGCACCTGATTTCCAGCCCCTCGGATGATTCCTTTGGCAGAAGCTGAGTCACAGTCGTCTGAGAAGGCAGCTGCGTGTCCTGGTTTGAGGTTGGTTTCATAGAGCTCCTGAATGTCCCCTGAGATCCGGATTTTACAGAACAAGCAAAATCCATTCATTAAATCTCATTCAGAAAAATCTGAGAAAAATTAAGGGAACTTTCTTTATTTGTTTTAGTTTCTCCCCAGTCTCTTTGTACTGTTTTTATTTCCTTTTATCACATTTTCACTTATTTATCATTTTGCACAACCTTGTATTTAAAGCTCTTAATGGAACTATTCTTATGATCATGGTAAATAGAAAATATTTTTTACCTTGTACAATGATGTCATCATCCAAGTAGATGGCTTTCTCTGCCTCGGGTATGTACGTGGGAAGATAAAACCTGGCAAAAGTCAACTGAGAAATAGAAAATTGGAGTATGATTAGCGAGAGGTATTCAACATCTAATCTGGGAGAGTGACAGTATTCAGTCTGTCGTCTTACCGGGTTTACAGTCTCCAGCGCTTGTGGATCTTTAGGCGTCTTTCCACTGAGGAGCTCAGGTTGGAAAATAACTATCTTGTATTTGATGGTTTTGAGCTTTGGCTCCTTCAACCACGCTCTATGGTAAAAGAAAAACAGAAAAAGAAGAAACCCTGTTAGGTTACTTAAATCAAATCTGGCCTGCATTATGATGACCTGCCTGATTCAGTGTCTTACTTTAAGTGGTCCACTGTGTTATTCAAGGTCACGATGGTGAAGACGACATTGGCTTTACTGTTCTGGTAGATGCTGTTCATGGCAGCGACCACAGCACCGAGTCTCTCCTCAGCAGCGGTGATGAGGACGGGGATCTCTTCTCCTTTCCTCGCCGACTCAGGTCTGAGGTCTGGGGTCAGCTCCGACTCAAAGGGGAGAGCAACACCTGCATCTGGGGTGAAGAAGAGACATTTGGGAGTTTGCCGTGTGCCTCCATGGTTTCATTTACATGCACTGCATTTGTCTAATGGGACACACCCAACAACAACAACAGTACAATACACTAGATATCATACAGTGCAGCTGGGATACAGGGACAAACATGAAGGTACCTGGGTTTTCCTTGTGTAAAAAGTCACCGAGGTTGAGGAGATTTCGTTGAACTATGAGGAGGAAGGCCACTGCCAGCAGCAGGAGGATGACCACGTTTACTGAAAGCCACAGGGAACAGCTGATGTTAAATATATGTTACAGAGGTAGACTGGGCAACAGGGCTGCACAGACAATATAAAAGAAAATATATATTAGATATGAACAGTGAACGCTTTGTTTAGTTGTTTTCCATTCAGACATGCAATTACAAAACTGTTTACTGATGCAGATAAACAACCACCACTTCATCCAGACTGACTCACCTCTCCTCAGTGTCATGACAACGGCCACATCCGCCTCTCCAGTCCCTCTGATGAAAATCCAAAATAAACACACAAAAAACACCTAAAACTTGATGTGAATGTGGTCCCAGATGTGGTTTAGACGTGTTGACTGAGGACGGAGGCAGGCGATGCCCAGGACTGCAGCAGCTGCACCGCCGCCGGGATAATGAAAAGTGTCTAACCCGAGCCCGGTGGTTTATAACCGGCGTTCACACGGCGGACACAAACCAGCGCTGCTTCAGTCTGCTCGTACAAAAAACAAAAACAGACAAGATAAGAACAGAAAAGTAATTCACTCCACAGCCAAACTGCCAACTCAACATCTACAAGTTTATCTGTCGCCGTTGCACGGAGTAATAGGCGTCCACGCGTTTGCCTGGTCCTTAAATGTAATTAGCTTGCGCCTTAGAACATATCAAACGATAATTACAGTAACATTTCAATGCATAGATATGAATTAATGATCCGAGATATAACGCAACAAGTGCCCGCTTAAAACAAAGGAGCTAAAAGTAGCCAGTCATACAAACAGGCAAGTATTTTAGGCAGTCTAACTGTCACTAACACATAAGTAAATTTCGCAACCAACGCCAGCGCTCAACCCCATCCATGTTATTTATACATCCGGGAACCTGCGCAGCTACCGGAAGTTATGACAGCCTCAAAGTACCCGGATGGGTCCTTCACAGCAGCGACGTAGCTTTTTTGGAGAGCGGAAGTGAAGTTTCTGCTGCTGTTGCTGTTGGTTTTGGTTTGTAACCGTTATAGCGCCAAACTCTGATCAGTCTAGTCGATCTTCTTCATTTCAAGTGCAAAGATGTTGTCTATGTTCAAGTCCATTCCCACGCACATGGTAAGATTTTTTTTTTAAAGGGGAGTTGTGTGAGTTAATGCTACCCGTGATTCATTCATGTTAGCCATCAAGCTAACGCTAACCTGCGGATGTTGTGGGCAACAGCTGCTGGACAACGTTTAATTCCATCACCTTTAATCAAAAACTATGCAAAAGTCATATTGCATTTATACAAAAGCTGAAATGTATACAAATGCTCACTAAATAGTGGAGGAAGCGTAGTAGCACATGCGACGTTGTCTGCGTTATAGTTATCCTGATCGTCTGCAGAGTCAAGTGCACCTGTAAATGAAGCCATTGTAGTTCATCTGATGCCTTTTACTGGACTGAACTGATGTGAAGAGTTGTACTAACATGTTTTTTTAATTGTGTTGCAGGATTATAAAGGTCAGAAATTGGCTGAACAGATCTTCCAAGGAATAATACTCATCTCTGCGGTAACTAATCATGACATAATGCAAACTAGCGATTCAAAACATCACCACCATGGTAGTATTACTATTATTTTTATTTTTTATTTACCTGTGGTTGGTGACATCATTTGCATCTTCTCTCCAGGTTATTGGATTCGTGTACGGTCTGATCATTGAACAGTTTGGGTGGACAGTTTACATAGTGTTGGCTGGCTTCGCCATTTCCTGTGTGGTAAGATTTCTTTCTGCTATGCCACCTAAAGATAAAATATTTTCTGTGAAGTTAATGACATTAAATCATTGTCATCTGTTTCTGTCCTCAACCTTAGCTGACCCTGCCCCCCTGGCCTATGTACAGAAAGAGTCCTCTGTCGTGGCAGCCAGTCGTACCAGAGATCAGCGGAGAGCCAAGCCAAAAACCTCAGGAAAGCATCAAGAAGAAGAAGCACAAATAAGTCAGACCTATTGTTGCCTAACTGTTAATACACCTTTTTATATTGGGAATTATTTTTCGCACAGTTCACAACTGAAGCGTTTAGAAAGAAAACTTTGTTACAGTGTTTATTAGTCAGTAATGAAATACGTATGTGTCCAAATAAACATCTAATACTGTCTATGTTTTCTAAATGGGATTTCATTTGTAGATTTTTCTTTCTGAATGAGGTACTGAACATTGTTTTGTGTGGACAAAGAACAATATGAGGGAAAAAAGGTTTAAACAAAGAACATATTTGGGATTTATTAGAAATAATTCAAGTGTTAATATCTACAACATCTACATTACATTATTTTGTTGAGAATAAAATACAGTAGAACAGCAGGAGTGACATCACTGATAACTATGGAAATCCTGGCCTGCATCATAAATAAACAAATGAGTATGCAGAACAGCAAGTAGAAAAACATGGTGCTGTAACATTACTAAAAAAAAATTGCATAGAACTCCTGAAAAATACAGGATTCATTTCAAATTCTGTGTTGTAGCGGAATGAGGTAAACTATATTTACATGTTTTCTTTTTACAATGCAACAGAAACATGGTGGTCTTTTGGTAAAGATAAATTTATCCTTGTGAACAAAATCAGCTGATTTTCACTTACGCACAAGTTTAAAAGTATCATGTTATGCGAAATCTGTCTATCACAGTTTGTGTGCAAGTGCTCACAAGAAAATAGAAATATTTAGCTCTTTGTACATGGTTGATCTCTAAATCTTGAAGGCCATATCCTCAAAGAATTTCAGCTGCCTCACCATCACAGCGTAAGCTTGGTACTTCTCATCGCCCATCTGGTCACGAAGGCACAGCTGCAGCAAGAACAAGAATAGTAACCGACATTATTTAGGTAACAAAACTTGCATTTACTCCTCCCTCTTAATAATATTATTGAGGGTTTTTATCAGGGGAGTTACATATGACTTCTTTAAGACCATACCTCTCGTTTCGTGTCATCCTCTTCCTCCATGATTTCCAGCACTCTGTCCAGCAGCTTGACCCCCAGGCCTTTCACCACATCTGTTCGCAGCTGTTCTATGGCTCTCCGTACCTTAGCTGGACCAGATGTTGAACCTATGGGAGACACACACTTGATAAACACAAAGAAGCTCCAGAGAGACTGGCTAACTCATGACTACAGAGTTTGATTATCTAAGTACAGTATCTCACCTATCGGTATTTCCCCCAGAGACAAGTTCTCTGCTTCTTCCCGAGCCTTCCCATGAAGCACCAGGGTGTCTCTGTACTTCCTGTTCAGTCTGAACTCTGGCAGAGCAGTAGAGCCACATCTGCCTTTGTCCACCTCGGTCACGCCATCTCCAACATCCATCCTCAACGTTTGGGTCATCATGTGGACCAAATCCTGCATGTCGTTGGACTCGGTCTTCCTGCAGATGATTCATAAATCACAAAACATACAGTAAAGTGACCATATTTGAGTTGATGTGAGCTGCACTCGATGTTATTTTCTCACCTCTCCCTGCAGTCTCCCTCTGACCGCTCTGTAGAACTTGTGGATGAGCTGCATTCTTCATCATCCGACCTTCGCTCCAGCAACTTATCCTGCTGTAATAAAACATATCCCACCATTGTGACACACGTTTTGACTTAATAGATTATGCTCAACATATTGATAGATAATGAAAACAGTTATCCGTACCTTACTGTTGGCCCCAGTGACTGAGTATGAGTCGGAAATAGATCTGCTAATTGGACCATTGTAGTGTTCAGCATTGGTGGGTGTGACATCATAAGAGGCTCTTCTTACAGCACCAGCACCTGAGAGAAAAGCAAAAAAGTAATCAAAGTCAAAATAATTAATTGATTATTTTCCTTAAAATGTGTATGTGCATCTGTTCCTCAGTCTAATCAAATTTATAAGTGATCGAAAAGATCTTTTTTTTTTTAGTAAGACAGTAATTACCTGGCTGGACAGCATTTTCTTGAGACTGCCTCAGTCTCCTTCTCTCTCTGGCAGACAGAGGACGATCCTGAAAATTAAATAGACCCACGTCAGCGAGAACAAACCACATCATAGACTAAGAGTTGTGCAAAGTGCAAAAATATTGGGATTCTATGAATTTTCAACCTGATATTTCAAGAAGGAGGAGCTCTGCATTCACCTCTGACTGATAAAAGTGTCTGGTCTCCAGTTTGGATTTCAATAAGGGCAATATGATTATTCAGAAATGTATACGAGTGGAGGAGTCCTCGTCGCCAGTCTCACCTGTGGCAGCGGTAACAAAGCCTCCTTACGGGAACCTGCTGATGTGGAGGTCGCAGCCACACAGGTTTTCTTGCTCTCAGTGTTCTTCTTGTTCCTCTTCCTTCCCTCCGTGGCTCTGCTCTCAAAAGGAGGTGGAGGTAAAGGTCGAGGAGGAGCCACCTTGGACTGTAAGAAGACAACAAGCATCCAAAAGCGTTTTGATAATCCGAAAAGTTTTCCAAACCCTTCCTTGGCGTGACGGTGAGTAGAAAATTGGTGAATTATTGATTTTGGGTGACGTATCCCTTTTAATCTACAAGTTCCTGAATTTCAGTGACTCAGTATTAAATCCTGCATTGATCTTTACCTTGGTCTGATCCCCATGTGTCAACTTTATATCCCTCACTTTGTTCTGTTGTGACATCAAAGGTTCTGATGAAAGCTGTGGAGTTGGACCCGGCTCGCTGAGCGGTGGGCACGTCTCCTCCTGATCAGGCTCCTAAACAAATAAAATTAAACTTTTAGTTTTTCAAGAAACAAAAAAGAAAGTTTTTTTGTCCTATTGGGTATGAGTGGCATTAAATATATTTTCTGGCTTCATTAATTCACAGAAAAAGAGCAAGAACTTTAATTCTTACTGGCGTTGGAGGGAGCGGCTCTAAAAGCTTCTCAGTAGATTCTAAATCTTCCTACAAAGAGATGAATTCACACATAAAAACAGACAAGAACACACAACGAACAAACGGCAAATGTATCACTCAGCTGTCATCACCACTTACTTGGATGTCTGAGGTATGTTGTATCGGTGCTCCCTTGAGAAGGGTAACGGTGTCATTTTTATTGTCCATATTCATCTCCACAACCACACTGATGTTTTCTATATTAGATCTGTGTGCAGGTTTCCTCTCAGGAGCAGGAAAAGCAGAAAGTTTCTCCACTCCTGGCTTTGGGTTCTGCATGTTAGCCTCGTGGAGCAGCTCCATGGTATCATCCTTATCATCCACATTTGACATCTGCTTCTCCCCAAAGACAGGAAACGTCCCCCCTGGGTTTGGCGTAGCCTGTAGCTGAAAGTCTAACAATCCATTGGCTGCCCTTCTCTCATCTCCTCCCCTCCGGCCGACACCTGATACCTCCTTCAGAGGGGGCTTAATAGGTGAACGAGCAGGGGAAGGATCTGGTTTCCCTTTCCCCTTGCTGTCTTTGTGTCCGCTCTGAGTCACGTGGTCGTCACCTGTGCCATGCTGTGACACAACCGACTGGGGCCTCTGCACTTGTCTCTTCAACGCGTCCTCATCCTCCTGCGGTTGGATATCAATATTGATGTTGCTGGCGGTTGCCAGGGATTCAAGGCTGCAATTAAGAGCATCAGGTGAAGAGGATTTGGCTGGTGGAGGCGTCTGGACTGGAGTGGAGTCAGTGACGCCATTCGAAGCTTTATGTTGCTGTGATTTCTCTTCTTTCTATGGATGAAAGGGGAAAAACACAAACCATAAGAAACACTATCAATACACATTAATAGAAATTACTCAGAATATGTATTTCTACTGCTTTTCAGAATAAAAAACTGTAAAAAAAAAAAAAAAAAAAAAAAGCGATTTAATGCTGAAACATCTCTGTATACTGAAACCAAGAAAGAATAATGTCATTGAAGGGAGTGTTTTCTGTGTAAAATCAGCTTTGCTATTCATCAGTTACTCACTCGTTTCACCCTGGCAGAAGGTTCAGGCTGAGGACTTGGAGGCTGCCTCTCGGGTTTTGGCTGAGCTGGTGCCACCGGCGAGGCGCTGTTGGCTCTACAATCACCACTGCCACTCACAGCTTTCTTTCTAGACTTGGCGGTTTTCCTGGTGTGGAAACAAACCAAACAACCACAAAGCACCTAAGCCATCAGCTCTAATCTGTTTTCCAAGAGATGAAAGCGGTAGATAGGGATACATATAGACCCAGTGTGAAGAGATAGAGAAATCGAAGTAAATGTCAAATAAAAAATGTAATGTTTAATGGCATAAATAGGAAGGAGGTTTGCTGTCAGTGACACCTACTCTTTAGTTGCCTCCAGGAACATTGCAATTTGTCTTTTGATGTACGGCTGCCGCAGTATAAGTTTGACATCGGGCCTGTCATCAGGTTTCTTACAAAGCATGCTCTTGATCAGATCTCCCAGCTGAGGATCATATCTACTGGGCATCTGGGGCAGCTGACGACAAAACCAGGGGAAAATGTCATGAGTTATTGAAGTTGTCTACTATTCACTTATAATAATGAGATAATGACAGCTCAGAAAATAATATGCTACATAGAAATCAAGTTTTAAAATCCTGGTCAAGCTGACTGAGTTCTCACATGTATTATTTGGAGCAGCAATAGGACTATGTTCATCTACTTTGTGTGCTTAGAGCCTAAAAATGTGACTGAATTCTGCCAATATGCTCACAAAATTATCAACAAAGCACAGATTCAGAAAACTAACCAAACTCTACAGATACTCAATGTACAAAAACAGTTATTTGTTTTACAGAAAAGCAGACACCATTTGTTGAAAATTAAACTTCCCGTGTAACTGATTCCATACCTAATTAAATTTAAAAATACATTTCAACAGAGATGAAACTTACCTTTCCTTCTACTATGCGATAAACCAGCGAATTCATGTCCTTGGCATTGAAGGCATGTTTAAGTGTGGACATTTCATACACACAGCAGCCCAGGGCCCACACATCTGACTGGAGAAAGACAACAAAACAACTGTTGTAAAGGAGTTCTCATTGAGAAATACAATATACACTTGAAGAGCAGATGAAACCAAATACCTTGTGGTTATAAGGTTTATTGGAGAAGAGCTCAGGACTCATGTAGTAAGGCGTGCCAATCAGCGTGCTCGCCATATCATTCTGGTTCTCCAATACTCGTGCGATGCCAAGGTCTCCAACTTTGATGATATTGGTTTTTGTCAAGAAGATGTTCTGTGTTTTAAGGTCCCGGTGAAGGATGTTCCGCTCATGAAGGTACTGAAAAGCAAAATCATTGTAAATATGAGATTTACTTTACACCTGAATTCAGGTGAACCTCATTTTAAATACTGCATTATACTGCATACCTGGAGCGCCATGGCTATCTGGACGAACCACTCCACCACCTGCCTCTCAGGTAACAGCTCCCCCTTCTGCTGTTTCAGTCTGTGATAGAGGTCACCACCTTCACAGAAACCCATCACGATGTACAGCTGCCGGTCGTCTCCTTCCCATGACTCCCTGTATGTGACAATGTTGGGATGTCGCAGCTGTGACAGGAGCTGGGCCTCCTGCTCTGCAGAGCGTCGCTCCCGCTTAGTGGAGGTGGTTAAATTCAGCTTCTTAATGACATACTGAAACAGAGGCAAAACATATATTCACTTACTGCGCTGGAAATATTCAATAATACTGTGAACATGAAAAACAAAACACAAGAAAAACACATGTAAGATTGACATCTGAATGACAAACAAGTCCAACCATATGATAATGAAGGGTTAAATCACATAAACATATAGCAATTATATTATTTCAGCAAGAATTAATGAGCATTAGAGACCAGGGATGAATAAATAATGTCAGTATTGGGGATTAATACATTTCTAGAGCCATAAAATGCTCATGCAGACATTCTTCAATGAATATTTTAAGTTGCTTGAAGGATTAATTACGAAACTTGATAACAGTTACCACAGTATCAATCAATTATGCAAATACAATCAACTTAAATAGTCAATAGTCAAACCCTTCTGAACTTTTAGATGAATACTACACAACAACTCTCATCAGCTTTCAAAGTATTAGGCTACTGCCCTACGATAATCAATACAAATCCTTATCATTATTGATTATGACTTTGCTACGTTGTGTCAAAACATAATTGTGCTTTATAAATGTAAATCATGATGTACAATAGCGTGAATAAATCACAGCTTGTAGCCAACTTCAGCTAACTCTAAGCTAACTCGACTCTGATCGTTGCAGAGTAAGAGGAAGCATTTGTGACCAAAGCTAAATGTTGGTATATTTTTTAACAACTGTGGTTTAAGTCTAACGTCATGGTCGCTTCTGGTTTCTCACCTGTTTTCGGTCTGTTTTGTGTTTCACCAGGTTCACCTCTCCGTAGCTTCCTTTCCCAACGACCCTGATGAAGATATAATTATTCATCACTCATCAAAACTCGTCATAACGCGACCTGAAACACTAAAAAAAAAAAAAAAACGTTACACGATACTCCCCGCAGGACTAACGGTGTCTTTTTTGTCTCATATTTTCTGCTGTGAAGACGAAACAAACTCATGAAATGTGTTGGTTTGGGTACAAACTTGGCGCTAGCTGACTGACTGAGTGGCAGCGATGAGATTTGGAAAACGCAGGAAATCAGGAGCAGCAGTCCAGAGTTTTTCGTCACTAGGCAACTGGCGGCTCAGCGTCGACGATGACGACGAGAGGGTCCGACTGGACCGAGACACTGCAGCGGCCACAGCGCAGCGCCACGCGGCGGCCGCACGTGCGCACTGCAGCTGCTTCACTTGAGTGTGAGACAGTGACATGCAGCACAAACTTGGAGCTATCGACTTTGTATGATTTAAAAATATTCTAACCTTTCTCGTTGTCTGCATTTTCCCTGTTTTGATAGTATTTTTTTCAATTCGAGAAACTAATTTTACCCTTCATTCTTTCTCTCTCTCCCTCAATCAGATGTTCCTCTTCTGCAGGGCCGCCCCAAGCCTCCATGGGGCCCTAAGCAAAATGTTTATTTTGGTGCCCTTTATTACTGCCAATAATAGGCTACTGATTATGAATTATTTACTAATCTACAAATTGATTTAATTTTTCTAATCTGTCATCAGCCTACGTATCATCATAGCCTGGCATACCCATATATGGTTTTTATTCTGAAATGGCACCAAATTCAGCTAAAAGTGCAGCATCAAATTGATATAGTACTGGGATACTGAATGTCACCTATAGGCTGACTAAAAGTAAGAAAATAAACCTATAGAAAATGCATTTACAGTACTGTAAACACAACATCTGCTTCTTGTTTTTGTTGTTGTTTTGGTTTTAAATAAACTGCAACAGCAATGTGCAACAACAATTAAAGATTTTTTATAACTATGCAGGTCGACAAAGTTACACACTTTCATTTTAATCTTGATTTTCCTGGCTGTGTTAGCCAGGGTAAGCCTACTTTGTACAGCACTTTTCAGCAGTTTTCAGCAGCAATTTCCAGATTGTGATAGTTTGACCTCTGGGGGGCGCCAAAGATCTTCAGGGAAGTTTCTTACTTTCCCACACTTTGAAAAACCCTGTGGTTATCAATGGTTGTGTGGTTAGAAGAAAGGATACAGAGGGTTTATTATAGGCTCAGCTCCAGGTTTAGTTTTATTCTCTTCTGACATGCACACAATTAAAAACATAAAAAAAAACCATTGACTTTCACAGATTCAGCAGAACATGACATGTGAACATCATAAACAATGAAAATATAATCACAGCAGTGAATGAAACTGAATTAAATCTAACAGGAATAAATATAAAGCATGACACAAGATTAAAATGCTGTGACTGAATCAATAGACAACTGCTTCTAAAAGAGTCACTGTGACTGTGTTGTGGGATGTAAGGTGAATAAAACTCACTATTTGTTGGTTCATTGCCAGTCTTTTAAGCAATTTATTGCAATAATAGGCCAATAAAGAGGTTAAAGTGTTGAAAACATATGCAAAAAAAAAAAAAGACTGACTGTGTGATGGCTACTTGTTTGTGGTGTTTAGGTGAGTTTTCTTAATTGCAGTTCATTGAGCCTTCAGGGCCACCGTAGATATGAATAGTCCTGGTAGTCCTACAGTGTTTTTTCCATGCATGTCACATTCACTGTGCGTGTGTGTATGTACAGTATCTGCACTCACCTCCAAGCCTTTCATCGTAACCACAGCACGAGGAGTCACGGGGGTGAGTCGAAGTGACCAATGGCAGCGCAGAGCCGTTTTACCTGTGCGCCGCAGCTCGGCCTGCTGATTGGTCCGCCGGCCAGTCCCTGCCCTGAGGTGACGTCAGGAGCGGCGCTGCTGCTGGTGAGGTTGCAGAGCAGCAGCACAGAGCCAGTGTGACAGTCAGAGCCTCCGAGCCGCAGACACACACACATATACACATACACACACACGCTCACACACTCAACACACTAAACACCGACACGGACACGGACACGGACACTAGACCCCCGGACACAGCTGCTGGACCCCCGCCTCGATTCAGGTACGAGCGGCTGCTGCTGCACCGCAAACTTTTACATTTACAAGAGTCGCTGCAGGTTTCGTTTCCACAGGGACACTCACTGTACCAGGCTAGAGCTCGAGAAACGTTTTTCAATGACTTAGAAACTACAAATGTGTTCAGCGTCAGTGCACGAGGAGCTGCCGGAGTGACAGAGCTGCACGGGAACTTTTCATTCACATAAAAATATAGGCTAACCCGAGTTAAGCTACTGAGGCAGGACCAACCACAGGAGACCGTCCTCTGAATTACTGCAGATATGAGTTCACCTGAATGCAACACCACAGGAGAGACAGAGTCTGTTCATATTTCACAGTAAACAAGATATCATGTGTAACTCTCCACTGCTTTTCTGTAAATGCAAGTGAAATCAATTCTCATTTCCCCTTCCCTATTTCTATTGCTGTCCCTTTTCCACCCTCTGTCTCTCTCTCTCTCTCTGCCTCTCCCCCCTCTCACTATCACACCATGTCCCCATCTATGGGTAGTCTGCTTATCAATTAATAAGCTCACTTTGAGATGAGATTTGCTGTGCGTCACCGACAGCAGCTGACCAGTCAGATTGCATGTTGATAAATCTCTCCATTGTTATAACCAGTCAGCCAGTTTGGGGAGGGGGTCGACTTGGAGAAGAAAGGGACCATCATTATCATTATCATCATCATGGACACAGTTGACAGCGATGGTGGAGATTAGTTTCTTCCAACAGTTCATGTTGATATATAACAAGGGAATAAAAGAGAAATAGAAGATTGTTGTCACTTCACAAACCATATGAGTCACTCACTTTTAATTGTTTTTGCTAAAAGTGTGAATGGAATTTCTCGTTGCATTTCAACCTGTTTGTCGCCGCCGCTGCCGGGCATATCCGTACTTGTCTGTGAAGTTCAAGAGAAACCTGCAGATTTAGATTTCCAAAGAAACAATAGAGCCCGAGCTAAGACTGAACAGATGCCTGTGGAGGCTGAGCCAAACTCAACAATAGCCAGTGTTTAAAAAAGACCCAGAGAGAGAAACTATTATTGTAAGTGCATTAGTTTGTCATCATCGGTTGCATGAGCTACAAAAACACGCTGATTTGTTCAATATCGTCCGGCTGCGGACACAAATGGGCGTTACTGTCGTCCCCAGGAACGCCCCCTTCGCAGCCAGGAACGCCCCCCCCTCTCCCCTTCTTCTTCGTCTACCCGCGCTTGTCAACATCCGGGGGTTAATAGCTGGGTTAACATAGCCACATCCGCTAGTCAGTTTATACGACAGGTAGCGTAGAGCTACCATTAGTAAGCTAAGCAAGATAAAGAACGTTAATTTGAATTTAATCTTCCGTTGTAATGTAAATTGAGGGTTCGTTGTAGTGGAATGGATCTTGATCATATGATCTTGATACTCAGAAAACAGGAACAGAGGCGTTTTTTGTTTTGTTTTTTAACCGAGCGGCTGACTAGCCGCTACCGAATAAATCCATGCTCATTACGTTAACGAACTTAGAGAAACCCGGTTATTCAGTATCCCTGTGTACATGATAAATACAGTGTGTAACTGTTACGTGTATTTCATGTTTCCAACCGGAAGCGAAACTACTGGGAAATATGTAGGCCTAGGTCATAAAATTTACAAATTAAAAATGCTGCCATGTTATATAACTTCAAAAAGGGGGAAACAAAGCAGACTTATCGGTTCCTTGTATAACATGCATTTATTGATGTAAAAGTGGTGATTTCTGTACACACGTTAGGCTGCAGAGCCTCCAGACAGGGCTGCTGTGTCCATAACGCTGCACACATAAAGCTTCACTTTTCATTCAAATAAACTAATGCAACTTCATTGCAATTTCATCAATGAAACCAGCATTTATCTCCTAAAAAGAGTTAAACCAGCCGGTGGTTTACCTCTAAAAACCTACGGATAAGTTCATTAACAGTCGTTTTCCCCCGCGAGGTGACGGAGTAGTCTGGCCGGTTCAGGAGACGGGGTTGCTGCCTCTGTGATGTCCCGGTCACAGCTCATATTTATCCAATATTTATTTTATCCAAACGACGGCTGTTTAGAAGTTAACCTCGAAGCGAAGCTCCATGCAGGTCCGAGCAGTGACCACGGCATCACAGAGGCAGCAGCCCGGCTCCTGACGTGCTCCGCCGGCCAGCCTGTCGTCACCCCGGGAGAAAACGACTGCTAATTAACTTACCCGATGGCTTTTAGAGGTTTACCACCGGCTGCTTAAACTTCTTTTAGGGAATAAATGTTGGTCTCTTTGATGAAATCTAACAACTGTGGCAGTAGCAGAAGTTTGTTTGAATAAAAAACCATGGTTGGACAGTAGCAGTGCTGCCTTGGGGTCAGTCTACGCACAGAAAACACCACATTTACATCAATAAATAAATACTTTAAAACGAGCCAGGCCTGTCTCAGAGCTGGCAAGACTCTCCGGTGGCATATTGAACGATTAAATGCCATTAACGGGACGAGAGAGCAGTCAAAACCAAGTACTAACGGCTGCGGCCCGCTGCAATACCAACGTCTGCAAGCGGGGGCGGGGCTTGACCGTCCAGCCGGTCAAGCCCCGCCCCCCGCCTGCCTAGAGTGCACTACGTCATCGTGGTTAGTTCAGGGACACTCGTAATTTCGGAAACTCGATAGAAACAGCGCCTAGATGGAGGATTTTTCCCCTACTGCTGTACATTTACTAAACGACTATTCGACTGAAGATTGATCACAAATTTTAATAAAACTTGTGAACATAAAAACTGTCTTTGCAATGTATTTTGCAGCGACATAATTTTAATAAACTTGTGAACATAAAAACTGTCTTTGCAATGTATTTTGCAGCGATATGTGGGGTTTTTCTATTAGGTTTGTAATTGTCATTAACGGAAACTGAGAACAGCAAAATGCAGAGAAGTGAGTGATTATTTTATAGGCATGTATCATGTATGCATCATCAATCAGCAGACTGTACAACAATCAAGGAAAGCATTATATAATTTTCCTAACCTCCAGTGATGTAGGTCTGCATCAGTCTAAAAAACATACCTTGGAAAACTTAATGTGTCATAGCCTTTGTTACTGTATGTGCCTGTTTGTGTGTGAAATGTATTTTGAGACTTGTCCAGTCCAGGTAATCAAGGGCAGTGGTTCTCAGTTGACTGGTTAAGAAAGTAAAAAAGTGCAAAAGTTTCATGGAATATCATAATGATAGATGATTGAAAAAAGCCAGTGATAGCAAATAGTGCAAATCATTACCAAAAGAAATGTTTCTATTGTTTCACAACAATGAACAGACACTTCAGATCAAACTATGAAATCTGTTCGCAGTTGGTCAGGCAAAAAATAAAAATAAAAAAATAAAATCAGCATGCAGACCAAACTATTTCCCTGTAAAAAGGGGGGGAAAGTACAATTATTATGTATCCTGCAGTGAAAAAGGGGGAGATGTCCACCACTGCCTTTTTTTTCTTGATCCATAGGCTAATTAAGATGTTATGAAGTGGATGATCCTGGTGGTTGTTCTGAAGGCCTCTCACATCTTCAGTGTACAGTAGTTTACCCAGCTGCCTTGCATCCTTGTGTCTGATGCCACCTCGCCAGCAGAATGGGAAAAAAAGACAATCTTGCCACCACAGACCGATAAATCATCTGTATCATCTTTCTACAGATAAAATGAATCAAGGACTCAAGAAAATTGTTTTTAGTTTATTTCTCTTGTATTTCTCATATAGCGTCTTTGACTTGGGTCAAAACTGATCAGTAGAAGCAGTAGAAAGCCAACAAGAGGAAGAATTCGGGACAATGATGACTTCAATCAGAACGTCTTTGCTTCACGTGAAGAGAATGTCATGTCTGTCACTCCTGAAAGGAAAGCATAACATGTTACTCAATTTGCCATAGCATATTCTTGAGCATGGTTGCAGCAGGACTGGGTGTGAGCATTGCAAGCAGAAGCACAGCACAGGTAACCTGGAGCATAGCTGCAACAGGTTTGGTGTCAGGCTCTGCTTTGGTTATTTGTAACCATATGAATGCTGAACATACCCAAAGCTGGCCTTTTACACATATCTAAAATACATTCTAGGAATATTAGCCATTATCAACCAGCGCATCCAGCGTTTCCCTTAATAAACGAGTCTGTCCATTTCTCTCCTCCTCACACACACAGGCACTTCCACACACGGCAGATAGCGTGTTGTGTGATGGTAACGTGCTAATGTTAGCTAACGTGTTGCTACCCCCCCCCCCCCGGCCGGGGGTAGTTAAGTGGCACTCGGATACTGCCTAAGTCGAGCGGTCGAGTACTCGGATATCGGCTGTAGTACTACAAACAATACGGCATCTACAATTAGTTCGCTCCGAACAGTGTTAGCTAATGCTAATGCTACCGTCGCGTAGGATAATGCTGACCATTAAAATGCCCAAATACGCAAACGTTAAACAACAAGCGCCGTAAGATGTGAATAAAGATTTTTCATTCATTGCATTTATTGTAGCAACGTAATTTCACTCACCGACATCACTTTCCAAACGGAGTTCATCCTTTCTGTTTCGCCTGAAGGGAAGGAGGCAATTGGGGTGGACTAGGGGGCGGGGCTTGACCGGCTGGACGGTCAAGCCCCGCCCCCGCTTGCAGACGTTGGTATTGCAGCCGGCCGCAGCCGTTACCTACTCGTCAAAACGGCAGCTCCAAGCTAGCTACAACGAGGGTAGGTTCATTTCCTGTTTACAAAGTAAAAGCACCTAAGCGATAAAAGGCAACGGGTATTTTATTTTGTAATACTAACCGGAAGTGCGTTGCTCACTACGGCTAGTTTTACTAGCGCCAGAGAACGCCGACTTCGTCGGAACAAATTTGTAAACAGCGGGTATTTTGTCAGATTTTCAACATAGTGGGGATCTAAACGACCACTTTCTCGCCTGAAAATGTTTCAAATGTTGCTAAAGTTATATATTTACAGAGTTTAGCAGCAGCTAGCCGCTCGCTAGAATGCTACTTCAACCGGAAGTACGTCACATGAAAGGCTACCAGCCAGGAACGCCCATAGGCGTTCCCGTGTCATGACGGGAACGCCCCTGTCCGCAGCCAGACCCTTCTCGATTTGTTGGAGAGTTCAGTTTGATGTTGTTTTTAATCCAATATCTAGACGTCTTTTCAGCTGCAGATGTTTGTCTGTTTGTCTGTTTGATTCTCTGTCAGCCTGTACAACTGTTGCCAAAAACTTTTTTCTTTTTTTTAACACCGCTGCACTGAATTTCACACTTTGAAAAAAAAAAAAGCCACATGTCATTTTGTCGCATTTAACTGTAGTGGTTTGTGTGTGTGTGTGTATATGTGTGTGTGTGTGTGTCTCTTCTGTCCACTGCACATCACAGGAATGGGAAACCAGTGAGTACAGCGACTCTCTGTCTGTGTGTAAACCTTAAACAAGGTCTGAATGCTGCATGTCACACAGTACTGAGGGAATGTGGTTATGGTATTTCTCATCCTCCCTCCTCCTCCTCCTCTTCCTCCCCCCTCCTCCTCCTCACCTCCCACCCCCTCCTTGATCTCAAGCCTTATTCTCGATCCTGTTGCTTCCTTGAATTTCGAGCAGCTTTTATCTTCACCCGCCGGCCAAAACTCATGTCGCCCGTGGACATGGAGGAGTTTTGTTTTTGGCCATTTGACCTGCATGCATGCGTCTCTCTCCTCTCTTCCTCTCTCCCACATTTAAAAACAAAAAAACAACAACTTGCCCCTATCTCCCCCCCTGCCCCTGCGTGTCTTCAACTTGAACCTTGTGCTGCTGTTTATAGCATTTACCTGTTTGGATAAAAACAGACCTCCTTGCTCAACATGAAGTCGCCTCGATATGAACCACATCCATGTGTTTTTGTGCCATTTGGAACTGAAATCCTGCTGCTGAGGGATGTTTTTTTTTAGATGCATGTTGGTATTTTCTGAAATTACCACAACACAAGCAAAAAAAAAAAAAGGGAGGGGGGGTGACGTGGTGCATTCACAGGTTTTAATTGACTTTGATGTTCAGTATCACCCATTCTCAGTGCATGAATTTACATGAATCTCCATGAATCTCCATACGAGCAAGGTGAGATGCTACAAACAACGCAGTGTCGGTGTATGAGGTGTTTTCCTCCAGCTTCAGTTTCCCCAAAAATGGTCTTGTTGCTGTTGTGGCTATTTTTAGCCCTAAAGGTGGCTAACTATACTCTAAACACAACGACTGTCATGTGTCCCTGCTGAAATAACGCCGATCAGATATAGTGGAGATAAGACTGAAGCTGCAGCTATGTTTGTTCATCCATGTTAATATAACTTCTCATTGCATTAATAATTTATCATTATATTGAATTAAAAACAGCAAAAATAGCTTCTTCAGTGGTGTTTAATCAAAGTGAAATAGAGAAATGAAGCAAATCCTCAGGTTGAAGAGGCTGAAACTAACAGACGGTGGAGCTCGTTGGCTAAAGTAAATGATTAATCAGTGATGGTTTGCATATTTCTTATAAAATATGTCTTTCCTGACCAGCTAATCAGTTAACCAACCTCACCTCTCTACGTCAGCGTGACACAATAAACCACCCTGTTCTTGCTCTGGACGCTTTTGTATGGTCAGACATCATGACGACCACGCCTCGACCTCCTCCAGATCATTTTTCCAGTGAAAACATTGAAGGGAGGAGGTGAGGTGAGGAGGGGGAGAAAAAAAAAATCATGCTCGGTAACGGATCCTCAATTTCCAAAGAAAGATCCCCTGGTGTCAAGTTGAAGATGTACCGAGGAATAGAGTTACAGTCGACTATGTATTGTTGTTGTTTGTTCCCCTAACAGAAGTTGTTGTTGCACAGCAGCAGGTTTACCGGCACAAGCTGTTACACACACACACATACACACATATTTAACTGGACTTCCTCTTACTGCTTCCCTTAAACACATTACTTTGCATAGCGTTTTTTCATGCCTAATGTAGAGCAGAGACACTTCCTTCTGCTTCAAACGCTATAAATGGCGTTCAAGATACAGCAGAGGAAGTGATGTATGGGAGAAGGATGCAGATATCTATTTAAATGTCAACCACAAGCTTTATTCTAAGGGTTTTCCCTTTTCTTTTCTTTTCTTTTCTTTTCTTTTCTTTTTTTATCACACGCATTGCATGCACCACGACCAAAATAAACTGTAAATTGATCCGGCAGCTAATGCATTGCATGTAATATACACTGCACCTGATCGGGTTGTATCTCTATCTCTACGCTTTTATTTTGAAATGAGTCCGTCATAGAAGAAGTGGCCACCTGCCATCAGACACTAAAGCAATGTAGACTCTCAGATACCATAATAACAGCTCCTTTGGGTTTCCATGACGACGCGTATGAAGCCGACTTTCTGACATTAAGTGAAGGCAGCAGCAGGGCCGGTGTGTGCTGTGCTGTGCGTGCATGTGTGTGCGTGCATGTGTGTTCAGTGCAACTGGAAGAGGCCGTGTCCTATTAACATTTATTCAGAGATAACTGAACTGCAGCGTTCACGCCGACCGCTGTCTGTCACTTAACACCACACACACAGTACAGCATTTAAATGAGCCGACTGTGAACCAGCTGATATGTTCAACTGTGACGCTTTATTGTATATGAGAAAACGTGCAGGACTATATGTTACATCATCTCATATACAGACAGACAAAGTGTGGGGTTGCGAGGCAGGCGGGCAGCAGGAACAGAGGAGGAGTGAGGCATGCTGATATGAACGGGCGGCTATTTTAGTCTTGGAGGTCTTGAGTTATGGGCACTTTCTGGGTTTAGATGATGATAGCTGTGACAGCGGGGTCCTTTGTGATCACTCCCACTCCTTCAGTGTGTGCGTGTCTCTGTGTGTTTGTGTGTGTGTGTGTGTTTGCTGAGGACAAACATTTGAATGTTAACTTCTCCTGAGAAAATAACGAACAAGCGGCGAGGGAACAGGAAGCAACCGAAGAATTATTGTGTTGTTTTTCCAATTCTCAAAGGCAGCAGTGTTTTGTTTTTTTCGTAATGGCCTTAGCTAATATGAAGAACCTCACTAAAACCACAAGCTCAGTAAGGTTGCAGACTGACATAGTTGTCTAATTGTGCTTCTCATGACTTCATTGTTCTTAGGAGTTTGTCTTCCTGAGTTTTGTGATGTAGACTCACATCCAAGAGCTTCACGCATGCAGCCCTTTATACACTTATACAGAGTGAAACTGTAGTTTACTCATTAACCTCATTTATTACCCGTGACTGTTGGCCTTCTCTGTCATAAATGCCTCTGGTGATTATAAAGACACTTGACTTTCGAAACAAGTCAACAGAAACCTTTTTTGCATTCACACCAGACCCTCTTCACATGTAACAACAACAACAACAACAACAACTGAATGACCCTGGGTGGATGAAATGCAGCCTGAGCCTGTGTTCTTCAACATCCTGTGTGTCATACAATGTGTTTAGTGTGTGAAGGTGGTGTTTAAGAGGAAGCAGGGTTTACCACATTCTTCAGAGACGCACTATTGTTTCTCAGCTACTCTCAGGTTGTCAAAAAAAAAAAGTGAGCAGTTTAGGACGGCAAGTTTAGGATGGACGATTCCTGAAACTGAGAAACAGATGATATGTAAATGTTTATTTGTCATCAATACACTGCAAAAACTCGAAATCTAGAAAGAATATTTGTCTTATTTCTTGTCAAAATGTCTAATTTCCAGTCAAAACTAATCTCATCACCTATGAATTAACTTGTTTTCAGATAATTTTCACTTGTTTCAAACAAATTTTCACTTGAAATAAGTAGAAAAATCTGCCAATGGAGCAAGTTGAAAGGATAAGAAGATTTTTCTACTTATTTCAAGTGAAAATTTGTTTGAAACAAGTGAAAATTATCTGAAAACAAGTTAATTCATAGGTGATGAGATCAGTTTTGACTAGAAATAAGACAAATATTCTTTCTAGATTTTGATTATTTGCAGTGTAATATAACCATAAGGGCTTATACCTTAGCTTAGCTGACCCAGGACCTGCCATTATCTCACAGTTATCACACATGATTAGTGTAAAGTACTTTTAATCACCTCTGTTTGAATTATGCCTTATCTGACAGTGTAGATTATACTGCATTATTTGGGCTTCAGGTCAGTGTTCATCAGCTGCCGTCATATATTACACGTTATGAATGTGTCAACGCAGATGGTAAAAGGCAGTAAGGAATCCACCGATGTCATTGGTTTTATTGACAGGGAGGTGGTGGTGGAGGAGCGGAGTGGACGCTGCTTTTTTATTCGTGTAAGTGTTGGTATTAACCATCGTTTCCTCCTTATCCTCTTTCTCCCCTTCACTAGTATTGTTTCTGACCGTAACAACAAGAAGATGCCGCTGGGTGAAGATTGCCACGCCTGGAAAAAGAAGACCACAGATGTGAAGGAGAAGTACGACTTCAAAGACGTCTTGGGAACGTAAGTGTGTCAGCGCCAGAGGCCAAAAAAAAAAAAAAAATTCCTGTGTTTCAGCTTTGCACGATGGCTTTTTCACACTCTGGGAAACACTGCCACAATTTGAATAAAGTGTGTGTGTGTTTTTTTTAGATATTTAATGATGCATTTAATGTGCGTTTGTTGGATTTGTTCGTTCAGATGGGACAAAAAAAAGACGACAGAGGACAATTTGCATTTGTTTTGTTTCTGATCCCGGAGCTTTTGTGTCGAATTCAATGTTTCAAATCACCATACGAGTATTTTTTGGATGGATAATTGTTGCTGCTGAAGGGTTTGGATCGGAGTCTGTTTTTTTGTGAGGGAGAGAGGAATTGGTCAGGAATTTATTACTGTGCATGGAGCCTCCTGCTGATGAGGTCCGGGTATATTTGTTGGAAATGAGCTGCCCGACTCATTTCCTCCTCAGACCACATTAAAAACTCAATATTTAATCCCATTAAGGCCGTCTTCACGCTGGTAGACTATACCTTTGTGCAAAAGTTTGTTGACGGCAAAGTTTTGCATTGAGTGTAATATATCTTTTTTTATATATATATACTGAATATCCTATTTCCTGCATAAGCATTAGACCTGCCTCGTTAGAAAATGCAGTTCAGTGTGAAGCAGCACAGCCTCATAAAACATGGAGTTGAGTCAACACCTCTGACACAGTGTCAAGGACGCACTTAGATAAAGATAAGAGTTGATGCTGATGCGCCGTGTTGGATTATATATTTGATTTTCCAGATGTTATTTAAACTGATAACTCTCTAGGATAACGTCCAAGCTCAGACATTTAATCAGACCGGGAAAGTAAACATTGATTCTTGAAGCTGCACTGGATGAAATAACAGTTTTTTTCTACAGTAAACCTGAGTGATGCTGCTGGGAATAAAGCTGCATCCTGTTCTGCGCTTCATTTCCTGCATTTCCACACCTTTAAGTGAGATTTTCTGTGACTTCTCAGATTGCAGCACCTCCTTAGTGTTTATGTCTGTGTAGCCGCTGAGTGGGAGACACGGGGTGAGAGGGAACGGCTGCTTTTTTCACTCTAAAGCTGGGATTTTATTTTTATTTTTAGGCTGCGTTTTATTTCAAGGATGAGTTTCCCTTTTTTTTTTTTTTTTTTTTTTTTTTTTTTTTTGCTGTGCTAATCTCAATCTGTCAGCAATGTTGGGGAGTAGCTGAATATAGTAACACATTAAAAAAAGGCCCCTGGTATTTGTGACAAGTTCTGGGACTCCTTCTGCATAAATGGCTCCTATTTAAAGGGATAGTTCACCCAAAATTCAAATTTCACTCATTATCTACTCACCCTCATGTCGACTAAGAGCTGTGAGAATTTTCCTCTGTTCCTTCTCTGAGTTACGAGGGGGTCCACGCAGCAGTATTTGTCCATATGATGGTTGTCAATGGACACCAACTTTCTTCGTCCAAAAAGACACACCAAAAACATCCAAATACCTCCATACTGTCTGTAATGTTCCTCTTGTATTGAATTCTCTGAAGTTCTCATGTCGGGGCTTCAACCATTATATGGACAAATACTGCTGCGTATAAGTGAAATTTGAATTTTGGGTGAACTATCCCTTTAAGTTTACAGTAAAAGCCTGGTATTAATGCTGTCTTGTCTAGTTAGGACTATTTTGGAAACAACGCAGGCTCAGATGTGGTCGAGTTCTTCATTTTACTCAGAGGGTTTCGGTGTTGAAATGAATGAGACGCTTCTGAGAAGTGAATTACTGTAAGATACAGTTGTGGTATGTTTAGTCTTGGTGCTGCGTTTCCTTATTTGCTTTTCCTGTTTCTATTTTTCTTGGTGCCGTTGAATCTCTGTTAAACCTCTTACGTTTTGAGGACATTGTGTGTGTGTGTGTTTATTATCCATTATGGAGTGAGTGATGGCAGTCTTACTGCTCGACATCTGTAGAACCTGAAGTAATTCCCTGCATCTGCCAAGTTGGGCTTATATGGCGCTCTACGCTGTATTTATGAGGCAACATCATTCTGCTCTATACAGCGCACTTGTCTAAATTCAAATGTAATTTGGCACGCACAACAATAGAGCAGCATATTCCATCACCGAGACGGGAGCGGTTCCTCCTGGGGTCGACTTGGTCCTTCTGTCAAAATGGGCCCTGCTCTCCATCCCACAGCGAAGCCGGTGCCCTGCAGCTCCTCCAAATTGGCAGAAGCGATTTGGATCCTTGTTCATTCTCAAAGAACAAATAGCTCCGAGAGTGTACAGGAGTTGAATAACAGGTTTAATCCCTGCACTCTTTGTTTTATGGTTGTTAATGATGCAGGGACAGTGTCACAAGACAGGATGTTTATCCAAGGTGTCGCACTCGAAGCACCTTTTACATACATGCACATCCTTGTCGCTCCAGGATTAAGGTGTGCGTGCGAACACTTATCCGAAATCCGAGATGAAACCAGAGCTTGTTTTGTGGGTTTAGGAATCCTCACCAAGCCTTGTTGGGAAATATATTATAAGCACTTAACTTTAAGTACCTCAAGCACAATTGCAAACATTGCTGCAAAAATGAAATAAAAAAGCTGAAATTCAAGGATCTAACTTCAGAAATGCATTAATATTTCCACTTTATATTCAAAATGCACGGCAAACACATTCACATGAACAAAATTAAATATCATATATGAGAAATAAAACACCAAATAGAAGCTGAATAAGCTCATCTATCGAGCTGCGCACATGAAAACCGCTCTGCCGTTCTTTCATCGCCTCCGTCTCCGTCATCGTCTCCTCCACCTGCCGCCTCCTCCTCCTCCTCCTCCTCCTCCGCTTTTTGATGCTGAAGCTTGTTTATGGAGAAATCACCAGCACCAGCTCACCGCCGCATCACTCAGCTGTGTGCCACATTCGTTTGCCATCGCTGGATTGTTGTCTTGGTAACAACAGGAGACACTTTCCATAATGGACTCAAACAGTCACTATGGAAACAAAGTTTTTTGATTTTGCTATTAATAATCCACCGCCGGGTGCATATGTGTGCATTGTGAACCCGTTCTCTCTCTCGCTCGCTGTCTTACAGGAAAACACTGTAAAAGAAAAGAAATGCATACAATGACACATGTGCATATTAGTCTGTGGATATTTTGATTATGAAATATTGTAGATGATACCAGTCATTTCTTAAATGCATAAAAAACTTCTGTATGTTTTACCTGCAGCAGATTAAAGGGATAGTTCACCCAAAATTCAAATTACACTCATTTACACCCGTTTCAGAGTTATCCGTGGCTTCTCTGAGTTACAGCGAGGCTCTGTGCAGCACTGCATGTCCATATGACGGTTGCAAACGGGGCTCACTTTTCTTCGTCCAAAAAGACACACCAAAAAACATCCAAATACCTCCATACTGCTCGTCTGTAATGTCCCTCTTGTATTGAAGTCTATATTTCAAGCTTGTTTGTCAGTGCAAATCACGTGAGATTTGGACGGACCAAGAAGAGCAGTGCTGGGAGCTTCCGCTACAACCAAGCTTGAAATATGGAGGTATATATTTGGATGTTTTTTGGTGTGTCTTTTTGGACGAAGAAAAGTGAGCACCGTTTGCAACCGTCATATGGACATGTACTGCTGCACGGAGCCTCACTGTAACTCCGAGAAGGCACGGAGGACTCTGAAACTTCTCCCAGCCCTCAGTCTGCTGGTCTTATGTAATTTGAATTTTGGGTGAACTATCCCTTTAAATTAGCATTTTCAAACTCTTATGTAACTTACTGTGTCACTTATCGGCCTCTTGCAAACAAAAGAATGAGATATGTTATCTTGCTTAAACATTTTACTGTACTGTATACAAATAGTTTTGTAATAGTTTATTTTCCTCAGACGTGCGTCCGTCAGTGACGGGATGTGAATCCCCGGCTGCAGCTGCAACATCAACAAATCTTTTTGTAATTAAACCAGATGGGGGATTAATAATGGACAAACAGGCGACAGCACTTTCACTGCAATCAACTCAAATCCTCTCTCGCCTTCCTTCTCTCATTTCTCTTACTTATGTTAATCTATCCAGTCTCTCTCTCACTCTCAGTCTTTCCCTTTGTGTCCATCTCTGTCCAGACCGTAACCGACCACGTCCACGTCTCCGCTGCCAGAGACCCAAATACTCTTTGGCTCTCCGTCCCCATCACCTGCTCTCTCACTGTTTCCTGGCATCACAGTCTCGGTCTCGCCGCCCTTTGATTATAGCAGATGATATTAAAGCTTTCTTTCTTTTTTTTTTGCTACACAATTAAAAACACACACACAACTGAGTGTCAGACTGACCCGCTGCTCCTCTTTGAGGTTTACTGTCAATAAAACAAACAAGTCTGACAGTGACATTTGTTCCCCAGACCAGCAAAGTAAAGAAAGCATCTAAAAAATAAAAGATTAACATAGCTTCTTCTTTTTTTTTAGCACACTATCCACACACACATACAAGCATGCGCACACACACACACACACACACACACACACATGCACACGACTTGTCCACATCATTTTGGTTTCCCTGGTGCTTCCCTTGGCTTTATTTCAGATATTGACTCACTCCAACATACACTGTTCAGTGTGTCATCACTCAAACCTGGCAGCTTACAGCAGCTCAGGTCACGAATCTGGAAAATTGATATTGATATTTTCCTCATAAATGCAGCTCTGTTCTGTCTCCGCACAGTCTTCAGCATCCACAGAGATATCCGACTGTATGATTAGATCATTTCTGAATCCGTATTATTATTATTATTATTATAGTAAATCTGCAAAATATTATCCCCTGCGTCTCGGACTGAGATTATTTGGCATTTGTGTTTCATTGCCGATGGGTAGAGGTCGATGTATTTTTACTTTAAATGCCTGGAAACAGTTATCATGCTTATTTTTTTCCCCACCGTTCCCACACTCAGCTGCTGCTGCTGCGGCCGCGGCTTTGACATTTTTCTCTGCTGATGACAAACTGCAACAAATGGGGCCACCGCGTTGTCTCGCCTGACATTTAAATAGGTGGAAGCTCAGCTCATGTCACGAGCAAAACTCAAAATCTTTCCAAGAATATTTGTCTTATTTCTTGTCAGAATGTCTCATTTCTAGTCAAAACTAAACTCTTTTCACTTTGAATAAGACTCATCACCTAAAAATTAACTTGTTTCTAGATAAATTCCACTTGTTTCAAACTAATTTTCACTTTAAATAAGTAGAAAAATCTGCCAGTCAAAGGAAGTTTTTGTGCTATCAGATTTTTCTGATGCTATTATGATTAAAGGGATAGTTCAACACTTTGGCAAATTGGCCCATTGCCATAATCCATATAGTTTTAAGTTCATTACCTTTAATTGTCGGTGCAAGCTATTTTTAGAACGGCGGAGCAGAGCCGTGAGCTGCTCAGAGCTACGCTACGGAGGCTCATGGTTCACTTATTTCAAGAGAAAATAGGCTTGAAATTAGTAAAAAGTGTCTAAAAACAAGCTACTTTTCATGTATAAATATGTAAATATACTTGTTTTAGGTATGATGAGATTCGTTTTTACATTTTGACTAGAACTAAGACAAATATTCTTGGTTAGATTTTGAGTTTTTGCAGAGCAGCTCATGTCACAAGCAAAACCAAAGGGGAAATTCTTTCTCTACTTTTTTTTTTTTTTTTGGCCGGCCCACAATGCATTGCAAAACATGCAGATGGGATGGAGCGAACAAGCGGAAGAGTAGAGGGGGACGGGTGTGACGTAATGGTTTTAAAATCATTAGGGCTGATGGATCGGCCCCGGCCCGGCCCAGTCGGCCATGCCCTCTGTGGTCACGTGGTCCAGTTATTGATCGCTATTGATTTGGAGGCGACCATGTGTGTGAAAGGCTTCATAGCAACAAAAACAGCAACAACTCGTTTTGGTTTTATCATTCAAAGTTTTTCTGTCCACCTCTGTGAATGAAACAAGGCGCTGATTCATCTCGTATCTCTTCACCGCTGCAAAAACTCAAAATCCTTTAAGAATATTTGTCTTATTTCTCGTCAAAACAAATCCAATTCTGCTTAAAACAAGACTCATCACATGTAAAAAGTAGCTTGTTTTTAGACACTTTTTACGTCTTTCAAGCATAAGAAATAAGTAGAAAAATCTGTTGGTGGAGCAAGTTTTTCTTTCTTCTTACAAGCACAAAAAACAAGTGAAAATGATCTAAAAACAAGTTAATTTTTAAGTGGTTAGTCTTATTTTAAGTGGACAGAGATTAGTTTTGACTAGAAATTAGACATTTTGACAAGAAATCAGACAAATATTCTTGAGTTTTTGCAGTTTCTGAGTCAAACAGCCGTCTCGCCTTCTTCATAACTTCAGACTGAGTGATATCCAGTGGATAAAAACAAACAACAAAGATGAAATTCCAATGTTTTTTAGTGCGTGATGATATCACCACCACAACAGTCTGTGAATAGATGTGTTTTCTTGATTTCATGATGCAGAAGTTGTTGTTGTTGTTGTTGTTGCTGCAGCTCGGGCAGTGGGCGGTGGGTGTGGGTTGGGGTGTGGGCTAGAGGAACAACAATCTGTTAGTTTGTCAAACCATGATCCTTTTGCTCCACTTGTTCCCTCAGTGTTGTAATGTAGCTCTCGGCTACATTACATGGGTTTTAACACTGATTTGCCACTCGGTCTGAGGGCTCTCTGCGTCTAAGTGGAAAGGTTCAATAACTCCACTCACTGGACTGTGTGTGTGTCTGTGTGTGTCTGTGTGTGTGTGTCAGCATGTGTGCAGATGCATTTTGAAAGGCTATAGGTTATGTGAAGCTGCTTCGGTGTCAAATGCACTTGAATTAAACTGAACATGACTCATTATTTAGAGACTCCAGGGAGAAAAAAAAAAGTCTTATAAAAGCTGCCAGTGTTGTGAAAGTTTATAGAAGCTGTGGGACCCAGCTCTGTTTTTTATAAACTATATAAAAAACATGAAAACAAGCAGATATTTGATGTTGCAGTCACTAAGCCGAGGTGCAAGACAGTAGCATTTTGCAGCGAGTCTGAGTCACATAATCTTCAAAGGAGAATTGCGATGTATTTAATGCAGCTCGGTCTGACTGACCTCGTTTTACATTTGACTTCATTAAAACCAGTGTATTGCACCATCTCCGACTCCGCCTGGAGTCTCCGGGAGAGACGAGCGCAAATTATGCAACACGTCAAATTATTAAAGGTGTGACAGCAGCACAGTTCCACATTCGCTCGGTTTTATCCGTTGGAAGCAAGTTTTAAGGAGTTTATATTTAATTATTAAGCAGCTGCTGTGTTATTTTCAAACTATGTTATTTTCCAAAATGCTGCTGCTGTATTTGCTCGGTTTGTCTCTTTTCCGGGTTCCCACACACTGAGCCCGTGGCCACCCGTCCGTCCCCCTGTCACCACGTTTTAATATCAACATGCAGTTCAGAAAAAATTTTGTTGAGGTGTCATCTCAGTGAGGAGTTCAGAAACGAACCCTGGAGGAATTCAGACTTTCATTTTTTTTTTACTGTTTTGACCCTGACTTCATCATTCAGGCGCTTTGTACGCTGATGATTTATAAACAAAGTAATTCAGACAAAAGGAAACGACCACCTTTATGAACCAGATGAGTCTCCCAGCGTGAGAGCTGTCCCACCTCATCTATTTTTCATCTGTGTTTCACTCCAGGCTTCTCTTTTTCTGTCTCTGTCCTACAGTAACTCCCCCTCCGGTCCAACACACTTTATCATATTTATCCCATCATCGCCTCCCTGTGAATTCTCTCATTACGGTCTCGGTTGACTTTATCTTCCCGTAATCATGTCTCTGTTTCTCCTCCTCCAGCTTTGTCCTGCATGTAGCTCTATACAACACCACCACAATGGCCTCTGTACAGTTGAGGAAAAAAGAATCACCTTTTTGCTTGCTCAGCTGAGGTTTTATTGTGTGCAAGCTGCAGGATAAAGGAAGAGTTAAGACCGTGCCCTGCTCCTGTCCTGCACGGGAACGACATGTTACTGTGCCTGCCCTTGTAATTCTGTCTCAGCCGCTGATAAGACCGTGCAGGAGTTGTGAGTAAAGCTCGTGGCACGCTCGCTGCTCTGTCTTCCTCCTGCGTCCTCTGTTTGATGCAGTGCACGTAGACCTGTGTGCAGAGACCCCACTGCTGCTGCTGCTGCTGCTGCTGCTGCTGCTCACCTTTAAAGCTTTAAATTGTCAAGATAGAGTAATAAAGACACATGCCAGAAATAACAACCCAGAGAGCTACCGGTTCAACACTTTCAGGCCGACTTTAACTACTTTTGTTTTTTTGAAAAATGACAACTTGTGACTGTGTCCAGGTTCGACCGTTTCCCGAGTTCCACCCAATCCTGAAAATCCATCCCTGCTTATGGCGCCCTCAGCCCTTCAGCCCTGTCCTGACCTAATTCGTCTCAGCACAGCACAGCACAGCTCAGCATGGCATAGCCTGCAGTTTCCTGGAATATGCACGCACACACACACACACACATGCGCACACAAACGCATATATGCCCACTGTCTGGCCCACTTATGCATCTCCATCTGCACACAGGAACACGACCCCCTCCTCCTCCTCCTCCTCCTCCTCCTCCTCCTGACAGTTTTAAGTAAACTTGTGTGTTTATCATGTACATCTTCCCACAGTCTTTCTCCATTGTTAAAATCCCTGATTGCCCATATTATTCCCAACACGACAAGCTGCCCACATATATCAGCAGCCCAGCCTGTCTTTTTTATCTCTGGTCCCAGAAATCCTCAGGGAAGCGTGCTCTTTGCTCTGCAGCTTAAAGGTTGAATATGTAGAATATTTATTAAAACCAATATTTAAAAAAAAATAATACATCTACTGAGCGTTTTGAGGTGAACAGAATGAAAGTATTGCTTCTCCATAAAAAAAAATTTTTTAGTCTGAAATTATATTTTTAACATTTTTTGCAGACAATGACTTTTTATCAACGTTCTGTTTACATTCCACCTGCCTGTAGCCGACACATGGCGCAAATCAGCTGTTTTCCTGCCTCCTCCCGGTTATGGAAGCCTTTTCAATAATCAATCGGTGGATCAATGGATTATCATTTAAATGTTAGGATGGGTGTATTTGTGTAGTCTAATCTGTCATAAACACGTTTACTGTCGCCGACTCCCGGTGCCTCGGAGCTTTTTTTTTTTTCACCTTGACGAGAGCAGTGACAGCGGAGGCTCTGAGCGCAGGTTTGGTTTCCAGCAGCGGTGTGGAAGGCAGAGAGCCTCCGCTCTCCCTGTAACAAGCTACAACTCATTTATTATGCTGTTAATGACGGTAAAAAGGTAAATCCTGCATAGTTTTCCTCCTCTGCTGTCCTCTGATCAGAACGGAGTCCTTAGCAACGGCCCGTTTTACCTAGCAACGGTCTAACGTTCTGTTATTGTTCTGGAAATCCTACATAGTCAACCTTTAATTACAATCCACTGTACAAATTGGTTTGGGGTCTGGTTTAGTCTTTTTTTTTTAAAGTGCGTTTTACAAAAAAAAATCCTCTCAATAAGCCGAGGAAAGATGGATCTGTTCCTCTTCTACATGGAGGTTAAACCACTTCCAGTTGCATTAACTTGACCTCAGGCCACTAAGCTCTACTTTTTTTTTAAAGCAGACAGTTGTCTGGACATTATCAGTTTTCTCCCATTTTTTTCTTTAATGTGCAGGGTGGATCCCTAAGTAGCATCCTGAGAGACAACACTGTATGTCACACGCTGCACAAACATTGCTCAATATGTAGATTTAAAGGTGTTTGCACAGTAAAATGTAAAGATGTGTCATATGTTCATTGTTTGTGACACATTGAGACATAAACATGTTTATGCAGGAGATTTTCAGTTTTCCGAGAAACGTCCTCTTGGTGAGGAACAGCGTGGAGATCGGCCAGACAATAGTCTTACTGGCAGGGAGTCAAACATACCAGCGCCATGGCAACACCCCTATTATTAGGGGATTATTAAGATGAAAGTGAACAAAACATTATGATGCCAGAAGATTATATTTGTTGTCAGTTAACTCGATTAATCCCCCTTTTTTGCTTCATAACGCTCCAGGTGATGACATGTGTCAGTTTTTCTCTGCAGGGATTCAGATCACAGACTTTGTAGGTTTTCCTTCCGTGTGCTCGTTCTTTCTTGGCGAGAACTGTTGGGTCTCTGTGAATGAATACTGGTAATGAAGAGAAGGTCTACACCTTGCCTTGGGATAACTTTGTTTTAAATTGGCGCTATATAAATAAAATTGACCTGACTTGACTTGACATGACGTGACATTGGCTGCAGGACTGGCAAGTGAAGCCGGTGCAGAAGCTGTTTAGGATCTCATTTACTAGAGGTTTGTGTGTGAAACTGAATACTGAATATGGAATATGCTGTGTTACTGCCCTTATATTACAGTATATAGGAGTCTTGGGTCTTTTAGTTGCTATGCAGGTTGTGCACAGTTAGTTTCAGAGCTCGCAGCTCGTCGTGTCTGGCAACTGCTGATGAAAGTCGTGACTCGTGAGATGGAAACAACACTGTAAAGTTACAAATGAAAAACACTAAAAATGCCCCAAAGAGCTCAGTTAATGGTTGAGTTGTTGGATTTATAATGATCTAAACTAGCAGCCTCTTTCACATTACACAGTTATTTGATGGATTGTTAATATAAAATCGTTGCTTACCAGCTTTAAGATGTTATTCTCTTACGGTACTTTTCACATAATTGCTTCTACAGCGAGTGAGTTTTCAGAAGAACTAAATTCCGCCTCATGTTTCGGGGGCTCACAGATAAAAGATGGTCTTTCTATTTTTTCGGGGCCAGTATCACAGTTGGGCATCTCTCAGCTCTGATTGGACCAGATGGTCCTTCCCTATGTCTCTCTGTCCTTTCCACAGTTACTATTTTGTCATCTGTTTACATAGCCTCATGACCGATTTCTCAGCAGGACAGAAAAAAAAATCAGTCGGAGTTTGAGAAACGTGGGATTTATAAGAACAAATACTCTGCACATACACATTCAAGGAAGGGGTTGTCCTCTGAGAAACACTGCAGCGTATGAGGAATGCTTCCTTGTTTATTTTTCCTCAATGCATGTGTGCTCATATTTCAGTTTATTTTAACGTGGTATATCTGTAGATGCTGTTAGTCATATGGTAAAGCTTAATTAGATAATATGGTGTTAAATGAAAAATAAAAACATTCTTTGCACCGTGTATTTCTCATAGAATGCTATCTCATGCTATTATGACTAAAGGGATAGTTCAACACTTTGGCAAATTGTCCCATTGCCATAATCCTTATAGTTTTAGGATTGTTACCTTTTAATTGCCGGTGCAAGCTATTTTTAGAACGGCGGAGCAGAGCGGCGAGCTGCTCAGAGCTACACTACGGTTGTTTTAGAGGTAAATTCATACAAAACCTCTGATGCTGACCGCTGAGGGACAGTTTTTTCACCAAGCGGTCTCTGTATTCACCTCTAAAACAACTCTGTCTCATAACGTTCTGTTATTATCTCATAGCGTGGTGAATGTGCAGGTCACAACTTGTCCACCAGACTGTTTTGGAGTTGTTGGATTGTGTATTTGATGAGTTTGATGAGGGAAACCAAGAAATCCCATTGGCCTCCGTAGCGTAGCTCTGAGCAGCTCACGGCTCTGCTCCGCCGTTCTAAAAATAGCTTGCACTGACAATTAAAGGTAACGAACCTACTGCTGTGACTAAAGCGATTATGGCAATGGGCCAATTTGCCAAAATGTTGAACTATCCCTTTAAACTTAACTACGTATTTACTGAATTTGTGGTTTGAATGCACGTCAGAGTGTTGATGAAATATTCTGTCACATCTGTTTTTATGTTGTGGTTAGCGATCGTTCCACCTGAGCAGGTTTGATCTGTCTGCAGTAACCACAGTCTTTTGTAACTTGTCTGTTACAACATGTTTGCGTATCATCATGTGCGTCTGTGTGTTGTTAGGGAATAAGGCATGATGTCATGTTATGTACTTATTGTTTTTAAACTCCCTAGAAATGAGAGAAGCATCATGGGATACGCACGTGAAAAGTTTTTGCTTGTGGCGACGTGAAACTGCAGCAAGCAGCTCAGAAACTTGGACTCAACAGTGTTTAGCTACAGATTTTGTACACAAGCAGCACAATGTTGATCAGGAAAATATTTCTGCAGTTGCACTTGATGTAAATATTTACTCGGTTTGAGGCGCCACGCATTTGAATTTGGTTCCTGTGTGTCTACAGTAATATTTAAACTCTGGAGTAAAAAGTATTTGCAGAGTAAATTTCTGAAACCACACCCCTCTGTTTGGATAGTCGCAGTAAGCCCGAGTCTTTATTGGGGATTTAGTGGCTAATAACTGTGCAGTGATACCGTGTTTGTGGTATGTGTGTGTCTGTATGTGTGCGTGTGTGTGCTGTGCATCCACTTCCTGGACTCAGGTCCCATGGTGGAGATAAGAATGTCCTGTTAGGAGCAGGAACAGCTCAGTAAACAGAGCTGTTTACTATATAATCCATCTGAAACCTTTGCTGGGGGATTTAAGCTTTCGGCAAACTCATCATCATCATCACACCACGGAGAGACGTGTGTGTGTGTAACGCACCATCATCAAGTCACATCACATTTGGCAGACACACACACCCACACCAACGTCTTTGTTGTAACATCTCAACTCCTCTCCATCAATGTCATTGCAAAATCATTCTCATCTCAGATTGACGGCACAACTGAGCAGATGGTTGTCAATTATAGTATCATTACTGTGATTATTATTTATTGTCTCATAAATGAAAAGCAGTAAAACTCACCGACAGGTTTCTGATGTGCAGTGCGTCGAGGGAACGAAGCTTCCGAGACCTAAACAGTTTTTTATTTCCTGTCCAGCTCAACTATAGGCTACTACTGTATTTCACTTGATTTGCAAGTTAAAGGGGAATTGACATTTTTTTTACAATGTGGACCTTATTTCTAGCATAAAATACAATCATTTACTCACCCAGATAACTTTGGTGTCATTACAAGTCGTACCGACGAAATGAGCTCCAGCCGAGAGCCGCGTATATCCGTATAATATAATGGCGCGTTTCCACTAGCACACGGGGAGCAGAATGCAGCCTATTTCTAAATAACCAGGTCCCATTATCTCGGCCCTGGTTCCAAGCGAGAAACGTCATCCGATTTCACCGCAACGTCGGACATGAGAATATTTTTGTGACAGCCAGCTGATCTGTATCGAGACTGTTGTTATTCCTTCACCTGAGGAAACTGTTGCTGTGTGTAAATCCACACTGTGGTCTGTTAACGAGGTGCAGACCAGTGAGTTTGGAGCTGACGAGCGGATCGAAAAAAAAGAGAAGGACAATATCTCAACATCCGAGGAGTTACTAGAGAACTCAGCTGTAATAGGTTGTGCCTACCGTGCTGACCTCTGACCTGGATGAATGCAGCCTCTAAATAACACATTATCTGCAGAGAAACTCCTTCATTTCACCAATATTTTGTTATGATAGGCTAGTGCTATTCCCCTCTGAGTCGGGGTTAGCTGTTGTCAACATCCGGGGTCTGTAGGTTGACCTACTGACCTCTGACCTGGATGATGTCATCTCCGACTACTCCTCAGCGTGACTTGTTGCTACTGCTAATCCTACGGTCTGTTTCTGCGTGTTTCCGACTTGTCAGAACAAAATGAGCAGCTGGATGAAGTTCAGCTTCCACAGGCTTCCTCTCCGCAACCTGGACTCACTAACGCTCCGGCTAGTTGAGCTAAAAATGGCCCCGAATGCCGAAGTGGAATCATTATTATCAGAATGAGCCAGGCAGCGCTTGGAGATGACATCATCCAGGTCAGAGGTCAGTAGGTCAACCTACAGACCCCGGGTGTTGATAACAGCTAACCCCGGACTCAGAGCGGAATAGCACCAACCTATCATAACAAAATATTGGCGGCTGGATCTGATTTCATCGGTACGACTTGTACATGTGAGTAAAATGATCGTATTTTATGCTAGAAATAATCCAAATTGTAAAAAAAAAAACAGCAATTCCCCTTTAATCCCACTTCATTATTTCAAACTCTTTGTAGCGAGGCAGGTGCTCTTTTTCCATTGGATCCCACACATAGGCTTCTAGTACTACACATAAATGTTTAGAATAAAGTTCACATGGGGAAATTTGATACAGAAATCCATCATGTCCCTTGACAAAGATTCGACTCTTGCAGCTGTTTCCGTGCAAAAAAACGACACAGATCTGCAGGCGACACATTAGCCTCCTCAGATCTTCTCTCAGTGTTTGCATGAACCACTGTTTGACACTTCCCCAGAGCCCCTCGGCCTGTCACTGTCAGTGGGCGCATGGAGAATGTCAGAGAAATCCTCCAGATGCTGCAGAGGAATGTCGCCTCCCCCCCCGCGCACACACACATCTGGACTCCTGCCAGAGCTAATGGCCTTTCTGTGACACTTTTACTTTCTTGTTTAGCTGCGACCACGAGGTCCCGGCCTCAGTCCCAGGATAATTGTTCAGTTTGGGTCAGGCAGCGGGTTCAGGTTTAAAGTTAATTACTTCACAGAGACCAGATGTAGGTCATACTGTAAGTTTAGTGTAATAATGAATTTACTTTTGCTTTCTGTTTGTGTTATGGCACCTTTCAGACCTACGAGAGGCTGCTTTTAAAGACCGTATTACATAAAAACATCTAAGAAAGAATGGATTTCATGAGTTTTATCTATAAAATAACCAAATCCACCTTAGTTAATTTGTCAGAGTGACTCTGAACTAAAACACGAGCCTGTAAATGAACCAAGAAATGTGCATTTGTGTGCATTACGTACATCCAGCTGCTCTGAAACGTGTTTATCTTCCTGTTAAAGCACCTGAAGGCCCCCAGGAGCAGAGAGAGCATTTTCCTGCTCCAGTTCAGCGCTGTTTAACACCGGTGTAATATATGATTTGCATACAAGCAGTCAAACATGTTGTTGCACCTAAACATGGTTATAGAGAAAAGGAAAATACAACATGCAAATTGTTCAGAACTAGCTCTGATTCAACTTCCTGTTTGTTCTCAGCTGTATTTTAGTGAATATTGATCACTTTCTCCTTTTTATTACAGTTGCATGTGACCAGTAACAGTAACAGAGACTGTGATCAGCTCACGTCCGTCCGTCTCTGAACACACTGGCACTTCTTCCTTGTTGGTGAATGCCTGGTTGTGGTTCCTCTCTGCCCGCACGTACAGCTGTCTGTGGTCACGGAGATAAAAACATGGCACAAACTGACAGCTGACAGACTCCCTCTCACACAATAGATACACACGCGCATGCCATAACTCTGTGGTTGTTTGTACACATGACGGTGCTGATGAAACTTTTGATCAAGTTTGGTTTAAACTTTCTGCTGCTGCTGCCAACATCTGCTGGCAAACCGGTTTCCTATAACACCGATACGATCAATGGATCTGTGTTAAAACAAACACGCATCCGTTCATCACGAGTTGATGTAGAAGAATGAACATTAAACAGTGAAAAGGAAGTACGAGCAAGATCTGATACTACAAACTTCCCTGTTTGTGTATCGGATGATCAGGAACTTGATCGTTGATGTTTCAGCTTCAGCGACTCTCCTGGCAGCAAAGAGTTTCGGTGGGAGGGAAGCTGTCTAAAAAAAATGTATTTAAATAGTTGAATACTGGAGTTTTTGGTTGATTTTGATGAAACAAGGTGTTGTGTTATGTTATGAATCAATCCAGTGCAGGAAATTGTGAGTAATAAACGTGTTTACCTTGTGGTTGGCACTTATGGAGGAGGATGTGTCATACAGTTGCTCTATTTTGGTGATTTATTGATTTCTATTGAGTGAAATATGATATTTTTTATGGCATTGTTGCTATTTTTAAGTTAGAAAATGATCTTCCCTTCGCTCTGATTTGGTGTTATCACTTTTATCCCATCTGAATGTCTTGTTAGTGAGTCTCACACTCACACTCTGTCGTGTCCGGCTTATAAATAGCTTTTTACTTTAACGTCTAAGTTGTAATTTGGACTGAGATTTTCCTCCTGAAATCTCCCGATTTATCCAGCTTAGTACTAATATGGAAGTGCCTGGAAAGCAAACAAATATGCGGCCCGGTTCACAGTATTTTTAACCCTCACATGGGCATCGCTGCAATAACACAACCTTGAACCATGCAGCTCCAGTGAAGCGAAGTGGTGACTGACAACATGAGCGTTTGGCGAGTCATAAACATACGAACGAATCTTTCCCATCTGTACGTTCCAGCTGTGATGACGTGAACATAAGGTGTGTGTCTGTGGGATACACAGATGTTTTGCATTGGGCCTCATTACTTTATACAGTACAGTACACACCGACTGACTGCAGTGGTCCTTTGTTTTTCCTCTGTTTGCCCTGAATGCCTCAGGAGGGCCAAGGCCAAAAAAGTGTTATGTGCGTAATAAAACAAGAGCGAGCAGTGTGGAGACTCCCCCTCCTCCTCCTCCTCCTCCTCCTCCTCCTCCAGAGCAGCAGACAAAAGAATTATATCCTTGATGTTATAAATCTGAGAGACCACCGTAGTTTGGACGTGAAGGTAAAAAGTTCAAACTGGGATTTATTGTAAACACGAACAGGTGAAAATGTTCGGAGCCGAGCCAGAGAGAACAATAGAGCGCAAGGCCTGGGGGAGAAATCCGGGTCGCGAGGCCGCGCGAGGAGGGGAGGAGGGGGGGGCGATAAGATGAGGCGAGGGAGGCAGACAGGATATAACTGGACTGGGAGATGGATGAGGAGCTGGGTGAATGGGACTGGAGCCGATCGAGGCCGAGACCCGGTTCAGTCAGTGGAGTTATCAGAGCTCGGGTCTTTGTAGACGTTGATTGCTGGATGAGCTTCAGGTATGTGGGTTGATTTAGAGAGCGAGGAGGAGGAGGAGGAGGAGGAGGAGGAGGAGGAGGCCGCTGTGCCCCCAAACACACACACACACAGAGAGGAGGTGGAAAACAAGAGGGAACCCGTGACGCTGCAGCAGAACTGGGACACTGTGATGCTGCCGCTTCGCCATAAACAGCAGCGTTTTTTCTTTCACACTTTTTTCCTGTGAAACGCTCTTCCTGTTGTGACTCAGAAATCCCAAATAGTACAAGTAGGCTACGTTAGTTATTGTTCAGTTATTTGGATCCGAGTCACACACACACACACACACACACACACACACACACACAAAAAATCTCTGGACCTCGGCCAAAAAACGCTAGAGAGCCTGTAAGAAATGTCTGCCTCTACTTTTAAAAAGCGGGTCATGGGAAAATGCTGTTCTGAGATCTGCAGTTGCTTTACTTGTTTTGGTTTTTTTTGTAGTGGGAAACGAGACACGTAGAGTAAAAACCAGATCGATAAGCGGTTTATCACGAAGCCATCAGGGAAGACATGACATCTGTGCATACTTCAGCCTCACTTTGGCAGAAAACTGATGTGCAGTGTTCTCTCTGCACAAGTGACAATGTCATGTTGCTTTAAAATATTTTGTTAGTCAGCAGCCTAGTCCCATTTGTTTATGTTCGTAACCATAGCAACCTAGAACTAGTGCATTCTGGTAAAAACAGGAAATAGAAAGCAGCCATGTTGTGATCTGCCACATGCGATCCCCTGGCAGTCTTCATCTTTCTATCCTCGCCTTTCTTTATGCCCTCTCGGCTCAGGCAACGTCTGTAAGTATTTTATCGTGTGATGCTGAATTATAATTTGTTTTGAAAGCAGCTAAGATGATGATTAGCATCAGCAAGCCTCGTTAGCTTCATTAGCTTCGTCGTGCTAACATATGCTAAGCTAAGTTAGCTTTATTTTGCTATACTATTGTTAGCATGGGACTTTAATTGTATTTTTCTACACTGTATTGCAGTTTCACAATATACGAAGTAAACTTCATGGAAATGAAACATCGGTCTCCTGGGGTTTCTTCGCTGTGTTTAAACTGATTGGAAATGAGTCCATGACAGTGAAAAGACGGCAATACAGCTAACGAGGGACACAAGGATTGCCATTCTACGCAGCAACTCAATAGCAAGAGATAAGCAGCTAACACTACAGCTTCGAGACAGCTCCGCATTAGCTTTCTTCTCCTGATATTGAAAACGCAGTGAGTCACTATGTCACAACATAGCAACAGTAAAAAAGAAAATGAAGATAACCATTCAGAGGCTGTACACTCAAGGAGCAGTCGCTCATCTGGTTCATCATCCAGTGCAAAGATTAGCATGGCCATCGCCCAGGCAAAGGCAAAAGCCGAAGCAGCGCAAGCTAGAGCGGCACATTCGCAAAAAGAAATTGAACTTAAAGTGGAGCAAGCACGTATTCAAGCCAATCTTGATGCGTTAAATGATGAAAAAGAAAAGGACGCTGCCATAGCTGAAGCTAACACTCTCGTGGCTGGTTTACAAGATATGGGCTTCGAAGTGCGCAGCGAGGCTAGAAGCCTGGTTCTCCAATCCGTCAAAGAGGAGCGCGTAGCAGCTTACGTGTCGGCACAAGCCAGCATAAGCAGCAGGGGTTTATTTGGCGGAAGAGGGAGCGACAATGCTTCGCTAACGCTTCATCCTCCACCTCCTCAACCAATCAACGTTATCCCTCATCCTCTCAATGCAAGTCAAACGCAAGCTGCTGCTCCTGCTGACACTAAGCCACACCAGGTTCTTCAGGCCTCTCAGACCAGTGGAGCGCCGCCACAACAGAGGTTCAACCAGCCTCTTAACTCCTTTCCAGCTCCTCAGCTTCATGAAAGACGCCCACAACAGAGCTCCAAACAGGATCCCTCACCTCCTGTGCAACAGTCCGTTCACGGGATGTCTTATGGAGCTAGCCATGACCATTCTGGATCCACTGGAGACCTCATCAAGTACCTTGCTCGCAATCGCCTAGTGACGTCAGGCCTCACCACATATGACGACCAGCCAATGAACTATTGGGCCTGGAAATCATCGTTTCTGAACGCCATTGCCAATCTAGGCATGTCCGCCGCAGAAGAACTTGACCTCCTCACCAAGTATCTGGGGAAAGAGTCGGCAGAACAAGTTAAGCGAATAAAAACAGTCAACATCAGGAATCCAACTACTGGACTGTACATGGCATGGGGACGTCTCGACGAAATATATGGCTCACCAGAGGCCGTCGAACAAGCTCTGTTCAGCAAACTAGAAAACTTTCCGAAGGTTACAACAAAGGATCCACAGAGACTCAGGGAGTTAGCCGATCTCTTGTCAGAGCTACAAGCCGCCAAAGAAGACGGCTACCTCGCAGGTTTGTCGTACTTGGATACCTCGAGAGGAATTAGGCCTATCATTGAGAAACTGCCATACAACATGCAAGAAAAGTGGCTTTACTTCGGTACAAGATACAAACAAGAACATTCTGTTAGTTTCCCACCTTTCTCCGTGTTGGTAGACTTCATCTCCTCGGAGGCAAGAGCTCGCTCAGACCCAAGCTTCAGTCTCTTCACACAAACTCCTGCAGAGAGAAAAAGCAAGTGGGAGAGACCCACTAAGACATCTGTGTATGTTCACAAGACGCAGGTCTCAGGTGCTACTAAAGCTGAGTCTAGAGACAGTACAGAACGAATCGATCCAAACAAACACTGCCCTCTGCATAAAAAGCCCCATCCTCTGAGGAAATGCAGAGGCTTCCGCGAGAAGAGCATAAACGATCGCAAACAGCTTCTGAAAGAGCATTACATCTGCTTTCGCTGTTGCTCCTCCACAGAGCATCTTGCAAAGAACTGCACCGCAGAGATAAAATGTACAGAGTGTGAGAGCACCGCTCATGTGACAGCACTTCACCACTATCCACCTACCTGGAAATCTAAGTCGTCCCCTTCCACTTCAGAGGATGGCGGGGAGGAGGACAAAGCGGACAACCAGGAGGTCAAGTCGACGTGTACACAGGTGTGCGGTGAAGGTTTGAGCGCCAGAGCATGTGCTAAGATCTGCCTCGTCAGCGTGTTCCCGAACGGACGTAGGGAAGAGTCCAAGAGAATGTACGCCATACTGGATGAGCAGAGCAATCGCTCCCTGGCACGGTCAGAGTTCTTTGAGGTCTTCAAGATCTCCGGAGGCTGCTACTCATATACACTCAAGACCTGTGCGGGGCGTACAGAGACGGCGGGGAGGAGAGCAAGCGGTTACACGGTGGAGCCAGTGGATAAGAAAGTAAGCATTCCTCTGCCTACACTCCTCGAGTGCAACCAAATCCCCAACGCCCGCACCGAGATCCCTACGCCGGATGCAGCTTACCATCACGCCCATCTGAAGCACATTGCCGACAAGATTCCACCTCTGGATCCGGACGCCCAAATACTCCTCCTACTGGGCAGGGACATCCTACGGGTCCACAAGGTCCGAGAGCAGATAAGTGGCCCAGGAGACGCACCGTTTGCTCAAAGGCTTGACCTTGGATGGGTCGTCGTCGGTGACGTGTGCCTTGGAGGTGCTCATAGACCACTCGAGGTGAGAAGTTGCAAAACAGCCATCCTAGAGAACGGTCGTGCGAGTCATCTTCAGCCATGCAACAACCACATCGTAGTGAAAGAGGTATTTGGTCAGGCACCTAAACACCAACATTATCCAGCACCAACTTCCACCTGCGGCTCAATGACGCTCATTGGAGACTCCTTGGGGCAGACCGTCTTCGCTCGTACTCCAGACGACCACAGACTCGCTCCATCCATGGAAGATTTGGAGTTTCTGAGGATAATGGAAGCTGGGTGCTATCAAGACGACTCCAAAAGCTGGGTCGCACCATTACCCTTCCGGTCCCCGAGACAGTGGCTGCCTAACAACAGGAAACAGGCGTTCGACCGTCTCGTCTCACTCCAGCGCACATTGGGAAAACGACCGCAGATGAAAGCCGACTTCCTAGAGTTTATGGAGAAGATGTTCAAAAAGGCTCACGCAGAAGTTGCCCCGCCATTACAGCCTGAACAAGAGTGTTGGTATCTGCCCCTGTTCGGCGTGTATCATCCGAGGAAGCCGGACAAGATCCGTGTAGTCTTCGACAGCAGCGCGTCATGTGAGGGAGTATCACTCAATGATGTTTTGCTCACCGGCCCTGACCTTAATAATAGCCTGCTAGGTGTTCTTATGAGGTTCAGGAAGGAGCAGGTGGCGATCACCGCTGATATCGAACACATGTTCCACTGCTTTGTCGTGAAGGAGGACCACCGTGACTTCCTCCGCTTCCTGTGGTATAGGAACAACGACCCTACCTCTGACATCGTGGACTACAGGATGCGGGTCCACCTTTTCGGGAACAGTCCCTCGCCCGCCGTTGCCGTGTACGGTTTGCGACGGGCAGCCAAGGAAGCCGAGGCTGACTATGGCAGCGACGCAAGAAGATTCGTCGACCGTGAGTTCTACGTTGACGACGCTTTAAAGTCCTTCAGCACAGAGGAAGAAGCCATCAGCGTCCTCGGGCGAGCGCAGAAGATGCTTGCAGCTTCTAACCTCAGGCTACACAAAATTGCTTCAAATCGACCTGCAGTCATCAAAGCATTCCCATCCGAAGATCGATCTAAGGACGTCAACAGCCTAGATCTCTTTGTTGATGATTTGCCCATCCAACGCAGTCTTGGATTGTCCTGGGACATGTGTACTGACACCTTCATGTTTCAGATTGAAGACGACCATAAGCCGTTCACCCGCAGAGGGGTACTCTCAACCGTGAATAGCCTCTACGATCCGCTGGGGTTCCTTGCACCCGTCACGGTTCATGGAAGACTGATACTCAGGGAACTCACCACGCAAGCAGAGGACTGGGACTCACCTCTTCCCAAGGACATGGAGATCGAGTGGACTAGATGGAAACAGTCACTCCAAGATCTAGAGGGTCTCCAGATACCTCGTCCCTATACGTCTTTCTCCACCTCAGGCGCTCTGAGAACAGAACTCTGTGTCTTTGCAGACGCATCGGTCAAAGCAATAGCAGCCGTGGCCTACATCAAGGTGACAAGCCACCAAGAACAGACTGAGATTGGCTTTGTCTTTGGGAAGGCTAAGTTGGCCCCTCAGCCCGGCTTGACTATCCCGAGACTCGAGCTCTGTGCGGCAGTGCTCGCCGTCGAGATCGCCGAGATGGTAGTCACAGAGATGGACACAGTATTCGACAACATCACCTACTACACAGATAGTAAGGTTGTATTGGGGTACATCCATAACCAGTCAAGGAGATTCTACGTCTACGTACACAACAGGATCCAGCGAATCCATCAATCACCTTGTTCCGGCCAGTGGATGTACGTTCCAACGCATCTCAACCCAGCTGACATCGGGTCAAGAACCGTGACACCAGCTCTGCTTAGCAGCACAACTTGGCTCAAAGGACCAGCCTTTCTCCATAGTGCATCTTTGCAGTCGTCTGAGCTTCAGGAGACTTACGACCTGATCGACCCTGACACCGATTCTGAAGTTCGTCCTCAGGTGGTCACAAGCCTCACTCAGGTTACCAGAGACGTGGTACACCCACAACGCTTTGAGCGTTTCTCCAAGTTCAGCACTCTCCTCACAGCCATAGCGCACCTCATCCACGTAGCTCGTTCCTTCGCCCACTCAACCCAAAAGGAATGTCAGGGGTGGCACATCTGTCGTCCTACAGAAGAAGAGTTACTGAAGGCGAAAGTGTGCATCGTGAAGAGCGTCCAGAATGAGTGCTACACAGAGGAGCTGAAATGCATCAGCTTGGGAGCCAACATTCCATCCTCAAGCAGCCTGTGGAAACTGCATCCCACCTTGGACCAAGATCAACTCCTTAGAGTAGGAGGCCGGATTCGACAATCAGGTCTGGGCGTGAATGAGATTCACCCCATCATTATTCCTGGCCGACACTATCTCGCAACCTTGCTTGTGTCACACTATCACGAAGCAGTGAAACACCAAGGGAGACATCTGACCGAGGGTGCCATTCGAGCGGCAGGATTCTGGCTGGTGGGAGCTAAACGCTGCATCAGCAGTCTGCTCCACAGATGCATCACTTGTAGAAAGCTGAGGGGAAAGACCGAACATCAGCAGATGGCAGCCCTGCCAGCAGAACGGCTACAAGTAGCACCCCCTTTCACCTACGTAGGTGTCGACGTCTTCGGACCATGGGACATCGTCACACGTCGCACGAGAGGAGGAGCCTCCAACTCTAAACGGTGGGCTGTGATGTTCTCATGCATGTGTTCAAGGGCAGTTCACATCGAGGTAATTGAGACAATGAGTTCCAGCAGTTTTATCAACGCCTTGAGGAGGTTCTTTGCAATCAGGGGCCCCGCAAAGCAGATCCGCTCCGACTGCGGAACTAACTTCATCGGCGCCTCTCGTGAGCTGGAGATGGACAAGGCTAATCCAGGCTTCAACAGTGTGGATAAGTACCTGGATACACAGAGCTGCACCTGGGTATTTAACCCGCCCCACGCGTCCCATATGGGCGGCGCGTGGGAACGCATGATCGGCATCGCCCGCCGCATCTTGGACTGCATGCTGCTCGAGCAGAGGAAGTCTCACCTGACACATGAGGTTCTAACTACACTCATGGCCGAGGTAGCTGCAATCATGAATGCTAGACCGCTCATCCCTGTGTCATCGGATCCGGAATCGCCTCTCATCCTCACCCCAGCGATGCTCCTGACCCTTAAGACAGGTGCTGCACCTCCTCCACCAGGCAGCTTCGAGGAAGCGGATCTCGTCAGAGAGGAGTGGAAGCGAGTTCAGAGCCTAGCAGACATGTTTTGGAACAAGTGGAAACACGAATACCTCAAAACATTGCAGCTTCGGCACAAGTGGCAAGGAAAACGGCCAAGTCTCCAGGAAGGAGACATCGTTCTCCTGAAAGACAATCAGGCAAAGAGAAATCAATGGCCTATGGGCATCATCAGAAAAACCTTTCCAGGGGAAGATGGATTGGTTCGGAAAGTCGAGGTGGAAGTCGTCAAGGATGGAACCAGGAAGACCTTCTCTCGACCTGTTACAGAAGTGGTTCTGCTTCTCTCTCCAAAGACTGATTGTGTTTAGTGATGTGGGTTCTTTAAAGACCCCAAGCGGGGAGTGTCATGTTGCTTTAAAATATTTTGTTAGTCAGCAGCCTAGTCCCATTTGTTTATGTTCGTAACCATAGCAACCTAGAACTAGTGCATTCTGGTAAAAACAGGAAATAGAAAGCAGCCATGTTGTGATCTGCCACATGCGATCCCCTGGCAGTCTTCATCTTTCTATCCTCGCCTTTCTTTATGCCCTCTCGGCTCAGGCAACGTCTGTAAGTATTTTATCGTGTGATGCTGAATTATAATTTGTTTTGAAAGCAGCTAAGATGATGATTAGCATCAGCAAGCCTCGTTAGCTTCATTAGCTTCGTCGTGCTAACATATGCTAAGCTAAGTTAGCTTTATTTTGCTATACTATTGTTAGCATGGGACTTTAATTGTATTTTTCTACACTGTATTGCAGTTTCACAATATACGAAGTAAACTTCATGGAAATGAAACATCGGTCTCCTGGGGTTTCTTCGCTGTGTTTAAACTGATTGGAAATGAGTCCATGACAGACAACATACAATACTAGATGAGGAAATTAAAGGGATAGTTCACCCAAAATTCAAATTTCACTCATTATCTACTCACCCTCATGTCGACTATAAGAGCTGGTGATTTTTTTTTTTTTTTGCAGTAATAATAAATTCAATATGAAACTCTTTTAAAGGGATAGTTCATCCAAAATTAAAAATTTTCAGAGTCCTCCGTTCCTTCTCTGAGTTACGCGCAGCAGTATTTGTCCATGTAATGGTTGTGAATGGTGCTCACTTTTCTTCATCCAAAAAGACACAAACAAAAAACATCCAAATACCTCCATACTGCTCGTCTGTAAAGTCCCTCTTGTATCGAAGCCCCGACATGAGAAATTGTTCTGAAAAAAATTAAATAAGTCTATATTTGAAGCTTGTTTGTAGCGGAAGCTCCCAGTGTCTCAGTTCACTGCTCTTCCTGTGTCTGAAAAATTCAAATTTTGGATGAACTATCCCTTTAAAAGAGTGTCATATTGAATTTATTAGTACTGCTAGTGTACAAATCTGCTGAAAATGAATAATTAATTGCACACGCAGGTTTAAAACACATACACAACACACATTCTTTTAGCAGTTTGGTAGAAATTTACTTCTAAATTTAAATCTTAGACATTTTTCCTGTCCAATCGATGGGCATCACGTGGTTCAGACTTGAAACGGTGTCAAAATCTGTCTCCGAGATAAAAAGCTGCAGTATTTGGAAATCAGTTTTTCTTCCAAAAAAAAAAAAAAAAAAATCATCATCCCACCAAGTTGTCGCGTCTCCAAAAACTTGACTCAGCAGCAACCCGACGACTTCAGGAGGAGGAGGCTGCGGTTAAAAATAACCCTTATCTGGCATCAGCGGGTGAGAATTTCTCCCGGCAGCACTTAGCTGCAAGTCGCCGCCAAGTTATCAGAAACAGTTTCGCCAATCTAACATCAAAGCAGGAGTTTGCTTTTTTTTAAGTCTTTCCAGTGTCACAGATGCACATGATGAAGCGCTCTGCCCCTACACACACTAGCCGGTGATAAATGGACAGCTGCGCTCTGACCGGCTGACCTGTGTGTGTGTGTGTTTTACAGGGGAGCGTTCTCCGAGGTGGTCCTCGCCGAGGAGAAGAGGACCCAGAAGCTGGTGGCCATCAAGTGCATCCCCAAGAAGGCGTTGGAGGGCAAAGAGAACAGCATCGAGAATGAGATCGCAGTCCTGCACAAGTAAGTGGACTGACTCGGTTTCTGATTGGATGAGAAATTGACCGGTAACAGACTGTGACTGTGAAATGTTTTGAAACCGCAGCATCAGCCTGCATCTGAAATCCAATCTGCAAGGTTCAGGATGGTAAATTTTTCATCACTGGATCCCCGTTACTGCCTCATATATGTTGTATCACATTACTAGATATCATACATGTTGTATATGACTGCTGTAATATGATCTAAGTGATGCATGTGGCATATTTACATCATATACAGCTAGATTTAAAGGGCCAGCGCTACATAAAATGAACTATTGGCATCTAGTTCATCCAGGTAGTCTTAGTTTTAATTGTTCAGGGTGTTAAAAGGGAGTTGCACTTTTTCTCACCTGGCGCTCAAATTACTTTGTCAAAATTTCAACAACTTGAGTTTCAGGAAACAAGTTCCTGGTTCATCTGGAAAAACCAGAGACTTCACTATTCAGACGTTGCAGTTGAACTACTTTCTAACTAATCACACGTCCTGTAGATTAACCAGACGAGCAGCTTCTGCACAGAGCCGCCGCCGCTGTTGCTTTGTGTTGGTTTGACAAAATGTTTATTTACTTATTGGAATGTGGGATATCTGGTTATTAACAAAAAATTAATGATGAAAATCCTTTTTAATCAGCCTATTAAGTATAATCAACTTTATTAGATTATCTTTTGAAGATTACAGTGCTGTGCCTTAAAAACACACACACAAATAATACACCATCAACCCTTTTTTCTAAAGTTAGGGAAGTGGATAGTTGAACATTTTGGCAAATTGGCCCATTGCCATAATCCCTATAGTCATAGCAGTAGGTTTGTTACCTTTAATTGTCGGTGCAAGCTATTTTTAGAACGGCGGAGCAGAGTCGTGAGCTGTTAAGAGCTAAGCTGCGGAGGCTCATGGGATTTCTTGGTTTCCCTCATCAAACTCATAAAATTGTAAAAAAAAAATATATATATACGCACATCCCTTGCTTGGGGTGCTGGGCCAAGGGGAAAGCAGAGGGAAGAGAAGAAATAGCCTGCACAACCTCGTTTTGCTCCAGATATATTACTGACAACGTTTTCGGCCCTTCATCAGGTCATCATCATCATCATGATGTCCTCCGTAGCGTGGCTCTGATCAGCTCACGGCTCTGCTCCGCTGTTCTAAAAACAGCTTGCACCGACAATTAAAGGCAACAAACCTATTGCTTTGACTATAGGGATTATATCAATGGGTCAATTTGCCAAAATGTTGAACTATCCCTTTAACATGTGGAAATAAATGTATGGGTTTTTTTTTTTTGTTCTATCACACCCCGTCATTTTCACACCTACAGACGGCTGCACACGTTTGCACTTGCACAAGTTTTCTCTCGCTACCTGTGCAAATGATGACATAATGTTTTATTATTATATTAAGACAATACATTTCCGTCCCAGTAATTGTGCGGTGCTTTCCAACGTACATCTCACTTTAGATACGGGGGAATTTACAGGCCGGTGGTGAAAATGGCTGATCTACATTGGGTCCCAAGTTATTTTTAGACCTCTTGTTGCCTGGGTTACAGGAGACACACACACACAACTCTTGCCAATATACAGCTATGATCCCTCCCGAGGTTTTTGGATGGAGGAATGAGAGCGGGTGGGAGTTTAGTGAGCACTTTGGTGACAATTTTGACAAATAGAGTAAACCGAGGCGAACTTGGCCCGAAAGTCGTGGCTGTGTCGTCTGAAGTTTGTGTGTGTGTAGACGCGTTCAAGGGTGTCATCGCTCAGTCTAACACTTCGTCCTCCAGACACACAATAAAGCGCAGGACGAGGTCAGAGTGCTACTTTCAATAGGTGACTGGAGGATTTACATGAAATACATTGAATTGAAGCTGTAAGATCTTATCGCAGTGCCGTTTTCTTCTTCTATCTTCTCTAATCTGTAGTTGTTTGAAGTGTGCGTTGGTACAACAGTGAGGTGAACCTCCAGCTGGCACTCATTAATGTTGTTGTACAAGAAACACTGTCTCCTCTGTCGCTTCCTGTGAGGCCCAGAGCCAGACCTGTCATCCAGGCTTTTCTTTCATGTCTCCCTCTGAAGATTAATGGTTATTTACTTAAACATGTAAAAGAATTTACAGCAATGTAAACAAACTGAATTTATTATCACTTCAGAGTCCATCGGCCCCTCAGCTCCTGCTCCGGCTTTAATGGTAGTTTGATGTGGCACCGTGGTAAACTGGAGGCCTCTGATATCATCACCATCATCATCACCATCAGATGATTCGCTGGCTCTTCACCCTCTTCCCTGTTTTATCTAGAGCAAACATTTACTCAAACACAGACGTGCAAATACAGTGACTAATCGCACTCTGCTAAGTCATCTGTAGCCGTGCCAGTCCGGAGAGTCGGTGACGCTGCTGCAGCACAGGCTTCTGAAAAAAAGCTTCATAAACATGGATATAAAACACATCTGAAGCATATTTCTGTGCTGGAAATGTAGAAAGGGATAGTTCAACATTTTTGCAAATTGGCCCATTGCCATAATCCCTATAGTCATAGCAGTAGATTCATTACCTTTAACTGTCAGTGCAAGCTATTTTTAGAACGGCGGAGCAGAGCCGTGAGCTGCTCAGAGCTACGCTACGGAGGCTAATGGGATTTCTTGGTTTCCCTCATCAAACTCACCAAATACACAATCCAATAACTCCAAAACGCTCTGGTGGACAAGTTGTGACCTGCACAATCACCACGCTATGAGATAATAATGGACTGTTATGAAACGGAGTCGTTTTAGAGGTGTATTTGATGAGTTTGATGAGGGAAACCAAGAAATCCCATCAGCCTCCGTAGTGTAGCTCTGAGAGGCTCGCGGCTCTGCTCCGCCGTTCTAAAAACAGCTTGCACTGACAATTAAAGGTAACAAACCTACTGAGAAAACTTTCCAAATTTGCCAAAATGTTGAACTATCCCTTTAAAAATGGACTTAAAATAATTCCACGGCTCATAATCTTTCTTCACTTTTACTGACTCTGTTGCTAAAAAGTCATGCATGACAGGACACTTGGCTTTTAGGAAGTAGGTTGTAGAACAGAGGGCATTTATTACTCAACATCCTGAAAATGCGGTGGTGGTGAACCCACCTAGTTCACCCTCTGCACCATTGTGTTCATGGTGCAAAAGCACCTTTGTACCCGCACTACCGCTTTCTGCATGTGAATTTAGGTTCAGTGTTTTTTAATTTCAGGAAAAGCAACATTCTCTGCACTTTAATGGATGTTTCCTCCTCCTCCTCCTCCTCTATGACCTAAGGGGGAAAAATTTCCTCTCCCACCACAGGAATTTAAAAGATCCTGCAGATATTGTGAGAAGCGTTCATTCATTCATGCATTCATTCAAAGCCCACTAACTGCTCTCGGGGGGTAGAAACTGTGTCACAGCTGTAAGGGGGGGAAAAACAAATAATATTCAAAATGTCACATGGGCAGAGATGCCAGATCACCTTCAGGCTGTTAAATTGTTCAAATAAACCAGGTCGTTAATGAATAAATGTGTTTTTTTTTGTTTGAGAAACCCGACCTGCTTCTCAGCCACAGTCGCCGGTACCGACCTCGTCGTCTTTACACTCTTCTCTAATTTGCTGACTTCTCTGTTCTGGTGTGTTGTGAGAGCTACGGGTGCTGAACAGAGGTCAGAAAATGACTCACCACCAGCCTCCGAGCGAGCACTCTGACAGTCGCCATGACCACTGCCCAGCATTTCTATTCTCATCGCCCACGCACACACACACCAAACACACACCTGCACAGAAATCCACCTTTTTAAAATTGCAGCAACTTGACTTGCATGAATCCGAACCCTCTGTTATTGTGTCTTTAAAGCGCACGCTCAAGCTCACACGCGCTCACACGTGTCCACTCACACGGCGGCTTTAATCCATCATTCATCCTTCAGCGGGTCCGTCTCTCCTTCCGCGCCGAGCTAAGCAGATGAATGAAGGTGTCCATGCATCGTTACAATCCGGATAAGAGCCGCCGTTGCTGCTGCTGCTGCTGCTGCTGCTGCTGCTGTAATCCAGCATGAGCTGAGGCCGACACATACACGCTCACCTCCAGTACATCTCCAAACACGTGGCGTGTGTGTGTTTGTCTTTGTCTTCCCGTCAACTCTGTAACCTTCAGATACCTGCAGGCACTGAGGTCGAATAAAGGAAGTGGTCGCATCATGCAAACGTTAAATAACCCCTCAGTTAAAATATGGATTAATAGTGTTGAGAAAATTACTTTAGCAGAACAAACATGGATGTGCAGTTTTAAAATATTTTCAAAAATGATCAGTTGCATCATAGGAAAGAAAATGTTTTTACCAACACGGAGCATTTTGTTGAGTAAACACGACCCAAGTGTTTGTTCACTGTAAAACGCCACAGGACGTGACATTCAGGTCATCACGCACACACACAGACACACAAACACACACATGTAAGTGCTGTTTATCACCTACAGTATTTTTCACACTGATGCTGATGCGCGACTTGAGCTTCGATATGATAAAATATGTATTTATTATAAATATAAACTCTTGACACTTTTTTATTTATAGACGGACTTTTTATCCTATTGTTTTATTCATTTATTTTTAATCTATATCTGTAGGAAATTTGGTGATTTTAATCATCTGTTTTTATTTCACGCTTTTTCATGAATTGCAGCACTTCCTGTCAAGTCTAATTTGTTTCTTGTTTTATGTCTTGTTTTGATTTTGACTGTTCGATTTGTGTTGCTTATTTCAACTCTCAACTGCAAAACATACTTTACCCTTTGGGTATCAATAAAGTAACCTGAACCTGAACCTGAACCTGAACCTGAACCTGAACCTGAACCTGAAAACACATTTTTGTGTAAAGATGACGTTTAAATAGAAACAAGCTTTCCAATACATAATCTTATAGGCAAGGTCTGATTGATACTAGAAACTATCATTAAATAAACATTTTAAATAGACACAGTCTCCCCGCATATCCTAAAAATATCGTTGTCTTCTAATGCAAGATGACACTAAAAAAACTCATTATGCATCACAGTGGCGCTTCATTAGTAAAAATCTGCAAATAATAAATAACAAAATGCTTCTAATGTCATCATGTTAATTTCATGATGTGACCTCGGGCTCGTTTTGTTTTGCATCTTGCACTAAAAACACAGACTAAGTGTGTGTGTGTGTGGGACAGAGGTTTATCACGGTGACAGTGTCACACTGGTTGAACAGAGAAGAACGAGACTTCTCGGTCTTGATCCATGTGAGTCATCGTCGTCTCATCCGCGGGTCTCAGAGGTCAGAGGTCAGCCAATTAGAAAGCTGCATGTGAAGCCGAGTCCTGCACCACCAGGAAACAGCTGTGTGGGGGCTTCACACACCGACCGACCCACCGACCGACACCGACCGACCCCGTCACATCGACTGGACATGATTAAAGTCATTTTAACGACACACACACACACAGAGGAGAGGGTTTCACGCTGCCTGCAGACACACAAGCAGCGAAACTAAACGATGAGTGTGCGTTTGTGTGTGTGTGTGTGTGCAAACGAAGGAGTCGGTTTCTCTTTTTTTTTTTTTCTTCTTTTTTTTTCGTTGAGTTTTCCTTGGATGCATCTCAGCAGCGAATGTCAGGGCACAAGGGATTCACTTCAACACTTCAAAAAATAAATACATCTGTAAATATCAAAGTAAAAACAATGCCAAGATCATACAGAAGCAAATTATACCAAAACAATGCAAAGAAATAGAAAAAAAAAGAAAGAAAATGAAATAAAAGTAAAACAAACAAACAAAAAAAAGTGGGGGTGGGGTCAAAAAGACACAAATACAAACGCACAAGAATGAAGGAGTGGGTTTCTCATGGTGTTCCTCTGCTCTCTCCCTCCTCGCAGGATCAAACACGCCAACATCGTGTCTCTGGAGGACATATTTGAGAGTAAATCACACCTCTACCTTGTCATGCAACTGTGAGTATTCACATACGTGTGGGTTTGTGTGATTTGTCTTGTGCGTGCGTGCGTGTGTGTGTTCCTTAAAACTCCCTGCTCGTGCTCTCCCACGCACTCCATGTCACATGCCATTAATTGCACTCTGTATCACAGTTGCATGCGCCTCAATACACACACACAGAGACAGAGAGAGAAGCAAAGCCTGTACTATGACTACACTCAGGAGCAGCAGCGGGGAGTCGGCCCTCACACCTGCAGCCTGTCGGCCTCCCACCCACCACAACTCCTGAAATGTCAGCGTGCACGAGAGAGAGGGGGGGAACCAGAGGAAGGACGGATCAGGATCATCAGCACGATTCACTGAAAACATCAATTATTAATACAGTAATCACAGTCATTGGTAAATCATGGACAGAAAGAGAGAGGGAGGAGGAGGAGGAGGGTGGGCGTGTGTTTATGAAGCCAAGGATTTTTCAGTTTCTCAAGTTGTTTTTCAATTCCGATGCCAAAACGCTGCAACACGATTGTGTTTTCTCACAATAGTTTGGACGTGACCTTTTCAGTGTGTTTTGTGTTGCCACTAACTCAAGGTTTCACACTCCTTCACATCACGATGAGTCAGATTTTATCATTCATTATTATTATTTAATATGAACACGACCAAACAAGATCAGGATGACATTTTAACAAGATGCACAAAAAAAACCTTCAAGCATCATGAGGAAAAATTAAAATGTATGTTGTTGTACTGCTGAGCTGTTACTCACACAGGTAGAGTCACTTTAAAGGGACATTGCATAACTTCTCCTGTTATCTATTCACGAAAATCGATTATTTCGTTCAAAAGTCTGTTTTTCATGAATCAGTAATCCCCCCCTCATCGTGTATTGTTGCTGACCGACCACTTGTTTACATAGAGGCTTGTTTATGCCGTTACCTGCAGCGGCTGTCGTCCGTTGTCTGTCTGCCCAATTTCACGTGAATGCAGCATGAAAAATATGATTGAATTGCTTGCGATCTACAACCACAACCAACGCTAGATGGGAGGAATTCCTACACAATGTACCTTTTAAGGAAGAAAGAAAAACAACATGCGAATGAACATTAATGCTCAGTGTCGCATTTTATTTGACTTTTACCTCCTTTGTTGTTCATCATCTGCACCTGTTGTCCACCCGTCCCTCCCTTTTCCTCTGAATTGGGTCTGTGGCTTATGATATATAAAGAGAAGCCTGTGTGTGTGTGTAAGAGAGTGACTGATGTGGGAGGCTTAAGAAACACCCATTAAGCAGATGTTGCTTGTGAATATTGTGTGCATAGAGTGAAGTCTCCATCTAGTGGCTTCAGGGTTGAACATCAGGCTTCACTCTCCTTCAGTTTCACTCACACTTTTCTGTCTTTATACGGTCGACTATTAGAAATAAATACGTCTTATATTTTACTCTTTAAAAGTTAAAGCTGAAATTTGAGCAAAAACAGAAGCAGTCTCCGGATTATTAACAACTTAAAAGCTGTTGGAGCTGTTTTTCTGTTTTGTTACGATAAAATATTATCGAAAGACTTTTATAAGACTGATTTGATTTGATTGAACTGTTTAAATATATTTTATGGTAGTGAAAATGTTTTCAACTATCATATTTATGCCAGGAAATTATGTCATAAAAGGTGAGCAAATGGAAAAAGTGCAGTTTTTTCACCACAGGCTCCTGTTTTTTTGTGATAAAAGTGAAAGTTTAAGTGGATTCTGAGCCTTAGGGTTAATAAAGTTATTGTGTTTGAACCCCAGAAAAACAAACAAAAGGACAGCAGGTAAAGATGGCTATAAGAAGCCGGCACCACACAAGCAAACTTTCAGTTTAATATTGTCACATTTCATATTTCTCTCTCTCCTCTCTTTTACGTCCCTGAACAAATCAGCATGTCTTCATTAAACTCATTCAGCCTTTATGAACCGACCTCCCTCCTCTCTCTCTCTGTGCAGTGTGTCTGGTGGGGAACTCTTCGATCGCATCATAGAGAAGGGTTTCTACACGGAGAAAGATGCCAGCAAGCTCATTCAGCAGATCCTGGACGCCGTCAAATATCTGCACGACATGGGCATCGTGCACCGCGACCTCAAGGTCGGTCGAGGTCTTTGATACTGTGTGTTTACATGTGTGTTTGTGGCGGTAGTGCAGGAGTTTGTACTTTGCTTGTGTAATATACTATTTAATCTAAACTCCCATTTTTTTTGTCTCTTCTCGTTGCAGCCGGAGAATCTTCTCTACTACAGCATGGACGAAGACTCCAAAATCATGATCAGTGACTTTGGTCTGTCGAAGATTGAGGGCTCCGGCAGCGTGATGTCGACGGCCTGCGGGACCCCTGGATACGTTGGTAAAGAAGCTACTGGCTGAAGATTTACAAAGAATTTGCACTTTGATGGTGTTGATTTACAGATTTAAATAAGTCAGAAATATTGGAACTAACTCAGATTTGGAAAATGGTTTGTGTTTATTCTTTCAGCCCCTGAAGTTCTGGCTCAGAAACCCTACAGCAAAGCCGTGGACTGCTGGTCTATCGGCGTCATAGCTTATATTCTGTGAGTACACACACCCGGCCTAATGTAGAAATACATAGAAATCCTGTGTTGGTATGATATTTTAACAGTTAAAGGGATAGTTCAACATTTTGGCAAATTGGCCCATCACCATAATCGCTATAGTCATAGCAGTTTGTTCGTTACCTTCGGTGCAAGCTATTTTTAGAACGGCAGAGCAGAGTCGTGAGCTGCTCAGAGCTACGCTACAGAGGCTAATGGGATTTCTTTTTGTTTTCCTCATCAAACTCATCAAATACACAATCCAACAACTCCACAACGCTCTGGTGGACAAGTTGTGACCTGCGCATTCACCACGCTATGAGATAATAACAGAACGTTACCACACAGAGTTGTTGAAGGAAATACAGAGACTGCTTGTTGAAAAACTGCCTCTGCCGGCAACGCAAATTTTGCATGAATTTACCTCTAAAACAACTCTGTCTTTGAGTTGTTGGATTGTGTATTTGATGAGTTTGATGAGGGAAACGAAAAGAAATCCCATTAGCCTCCGTAGCGTAGCTCTGAGCAGCTCACGGCTCTGCTCCGCCGTTCCAAAAATAGCTTGCACCGACATGTAAAGGTAACGAACCTACTGCTATGACTGTAGGGATTATGGTAATGGGCCAATTTGCCAAAATGTTGAACTATCCCTTTAAATTATCTTTATTTTGTCATAACTGTGTCCATGTTTTGCATCCAGATGTTTAATGTTAATGCTGTATGGAAACGTGACACCTGCCTCCTCTCCTGTGTGTCTCAGCTTGTGCGGTTACCCTCCCTTCTACGACGAGAACGATGCCAAGCTGTTTGAGCAGATCCTGAAGGCGGAATACGAGTTTGATTCTCCGTACTGGGACGACATCTCCGACTCAGGTTGTTATCGACAGGCGGTTTAATTAATCCAGGTGTGACAAACGAGGAGTATCAACGTATCTCCTCTGATGAGCTCGTGACGCTCGTCAGAAGTTACACAACCTAGTGTCTCAATGAGCTTTTTGTGAGCTGCGTATTGTAGAGAGGGTCACCGTGGCAACAGGGAACAGAGTGGTGAGGTGAATTTTTCTTTTTTTCTTTTTCTTTTTTTTTCCCTAAAGCTCCATCTTGTTTTGACAGAATGAGGTTTTTCCAACACAGTTAATATTTTGTCCGTCCACCGACCGATCACCTTGCAGGTGTTGAGCCCACGGAGTCGTGGCGGTGATCCCACCACGCTGATTCTTTTCCATCCAGTCCTGGCGCTCCGCCTACATCCCTGTTTCCCCGCTCGGCCTCGGCCTCGGCCTCGGCCTCCCTCCAACGTTTAGGACAAATTATGCAGCTGATGCAGCAGCCGCCAGTTTCCTTGCATATAGGAAAAAAAATACTTGTTGTTGTTTTTCAGCAGTTAGACGCTGAAATATTGTTATTATACTAATAAACTGTATCCAGTCTGTAGCCTGGGGCGCGCATGAATAAATGGACTGTGTCAAATCGCAGCTGTTGCTTTGAATTAATTCGTTTTTTTTTGTCTTTTTTTTTATTTCAGCCAAAGACTTTATAGTGCACCTGATGGAGAAAGACTCCAACGTACGTTACACCTGCGACCAGGCCCTGCAGCACCCATGGTACCGTTCCTACGCTCCTCTATTGTTATTAACATTAACGCAATTATAATAAAAATCATGATTTTTGCCGTTTAATAAGTAGAACAAAGTGAAGTCAGCCACGGTGCCATGGTGAAATGTTCCCTGTCTCCTCTCTGTCTCTCTGCGTCAGGATTGCTGGAGACACCGCCCTGGACAAGAACATCCACGAGTCTGTCAGCGCTCAGATCAAAAAGAATTTCGCTAAAAGCAAGTGGAAGGTGAGTCATGGTTGGAGTCACTTTGTTTTTTCCTCTGTGCTTATTATGTCCTGCACTTTTAACTTCACTTTTAGCAGAAACACACACACACACAGAGATACTGTTTAGTAGTGACATTTAAAAAGTTTGGTCCTGGTCTGAACCTCAGGAATCACAGAGTTTGTCTTTAAAGTTGTTGTTGTTTTTGTTTTAACGTACAGATGTATGTGGACCTTAAAAGCACCACAGATCTTTGATAATGACAATAACTTTATTTACACGACTCCTCACAAAAAGTTTGGGATATTTGACAAGAATATCCCTATAAAAAGTTCATGCTAAGTTCATGCTCAGACGGTGCTTGTGATTTTTGTGGTGAATCACCTTGTTAGAGAACAGCATGTTATTCAATAAGGACTGAAACACTGAACAATTGGATTGTGCATTCAAAAGTTTAGAGGTTAAATTAAGTTCACTTGTAAATGTTATAGTGCATTTAGGTGCATCCTGAAATTTAATCCAAAAGCCAACTTGTTGAACTTGTTGTGAGTAGTGTATATGACACCAAAAACAAGAGTAAGAGTACCATAAAAGTCCAAGCAACGCAGGCGGTCGCTACGTGACCCCAGCAACAAACTGAGACCAGGAGGAACTAGAAGATGTAGTTTGTGTCACATACGTGAGATTGTGCAGTAACTGATGCTCACCTGTATCTCTGGTCTCCTTCCCTCCTTCCTCCTTTCCTTCCTCCTTTCCTTCCTTCCTTCCTTCCTTCCTTCCTTCCTTCCTTCCTTCCTTCCTTCCTTCCTTCCTTCCTTCCTTCCTTCCTTCCTTCCTTCCTTCCTTCCTTCCTTCCTTCCTTCCTTCCTTCCTTCCTTCCTTCCTTTCCTTCCTTCCTTCCCTCTGCAGCAAGCATTCAACGCCACAGCGGTGGTTCGTCACATGCGGCGTCTCCAGCTGGGCACCAGTCATGAAGGCCCCAGCCCCCCCCTGGCAGGTGTGTGTGTTGTTATCTCACATACACAGCTTTAAAGGAGTGTAAACTAGGGGTTGCATTCAGAATTTTTAACATCAACTCTAATGTTGTGAAAGTCGACGTCGACGAGTCGCTGATGACGTCATTCATATTTTTCCATCATCACTAAAACAACAGGAGGAGGGAAATGCTTTGCAACAATCTGTACTGACTGACTGACGGCTCCTGCACAGAAATTAGTTCACAGAGCAGCAGGTGACTATGTAAACAACAAGCTGTAAATCAGTTTGGTTTTTTTGTAACATACACTCCGATATAAGTGCAAAAGAAAATACTGTAATATTTTCATTCAGCGCACTCAGCTGTTGTTTTCAAGCAGCTCCTCTCTTGTACTGTCACATGATCAGCGACTAGTCTAGCAGACTAGCAGTAAAGTCGACTAGTCTGTGCAACCCCTAGTCAGGGTTCCCACTGTCCTGGAAAACCTGGAAAATGGTTGGCCAATTTTCCAGTCATGGAAAACACATGGAAAATGAGACAAAAAAAAGTCAAATGTCCTGGAAAAGTTTCACTTGTCCTGGAAAACATCAGCTACCAGAGCTCTATTTGCCTTTTTTAAAGATTATTTTCTAAAAAAAAAAAAAAAGTGCCTAGTGAGAAAACTAGAGACTTTGAGTTGATGAGTGTTTCCAGTTTTTTCCATGTTTGTGTTGTTCTATGATAAATCCATAGGAATTTCTAAGCGTGTAACTGTAAGAGATTATTGCATAACTTAGAGCCACAGACTGCACATCTTTAAATCAGACTTCTGAGAGAGGAAGAAACATAGAAACAAAAATGTCCGAAATAAGGTACGACTGTTGAAAAGAACACTTCTCCAAAGCATGAACGGATGTATAATAACATGTCCTGAAAAAGCATTGACAGTACTTCTTCTTGTCACTCTCTCTCCGTCTCTCAGAGGGTTGTTCGGAGGGCGGGTGCTCCCAGGACGTGGACGGCGGCGCCGATCCTCTGTCCAACTGCACCTACCGCTGCCACCCGACCAGCAGGGTGTGACGCCCGCCGCCTGCTCCACTTTACCTGTCTAATCAATCCCAGTGACTTTCCAATTTTAACCCCTCGGTGGAACCAGAGGCAACCATCTCCCCCATTATCTGGTTAGGAATACAGCGTCATTCCAACCTCTCACCTGCAGGGGGAGCAAGCCTGTCCAGCCTGAGAAGGGAGACACAAAATGCAATGAAAAGAAGGAGGAGGGAGGAGGAGGAGGAGGAGGACTTGATGAAAATGATAATGATGAAGCACCGGAGCAGATGGTTTTTACAGACTGGGCTGGTTTGGAATGAGTTAAGAGAGGGGAGACGATTCAAAGGAGGGGAGAAGACGACGGACGGCCTCCTCCCACCGGCTTGTCAGGTGGATTGTTTTTGCTGCAGCAGGACAGAGCTTGTTGGACACTTTTTATTCATTCTTTTTTTTTGTGATTCAACCTGTCTCTTTGTTTTTGTTTTATTGTTTACTGTTTTATATATTTTGTGTTGTCGTTTTTTAACCTCCTCCTCCTCCTCCTGGAGAGTAAAATCCAGAAACAATATCTGCATGACGAGGAGAGAATCTTTCCCCATGCATGTTTTTGTTATCTTTAAAAAAAACACACGTACGATCCGTTGCAGAGATGCAGCATCACAGCACCATGCAAACGACGGGAGCGTTGTCGAGACAGAAAGGCATTTTGTCGCAGTATTTAAAATGAAACCGGTTTAAATCGCATAGTTTTCACAGATTTGGATTCTGTGTCGTGCTTTTAGACAATCAGTGACACAATAGTTTATGCAATTACAAAACTCCATCAATCTACTATGTCGCCTTTCTGGTGGCGATCTAGAGTTTCCAAGCAGTGGTTTGAGCTCTTGTTTTTTTTTTGGTTTTTAAATTTCAACCCCAAACTTCTTCATCCACTTGAGCACAGGGATATATCTTTGTCTAAGGTGCCTTTAGGATATATAAATAAATATATATATAGACTATATATATATATATATATGGTATGGTGGGTTTATTTTCGGGTATAGCTTCTGATGACATTTTTCTGCTGTTGCAGCAACTTCATATTTTGTATGTATCACATTTTCAGCTTTAAAAAGAATTTTATGCTCAAAGTAAAGTACTGTAATCTCTGAAAGGAGGCCTGTGCACATACAGTAACACATACTAACGACTACTTACATTACAATAATGAAATGGATAGAGCAAACAATGATATTCTGAAAATCTTTCTGGGGAGCTTTATTTTTTTTAAATCCATCAAAAAATTATTCTTTTCAGAAATATTTTTGCCTTCTCCCTCCGTAAAAGAACTTTTTCATGTATCCAAATACATTTTGTGCAAAAACACTTTGCACAAACAAACTTGCAAACCTGAAAAAGCGTCGATCAGCGTGCTCAGCTGTTCTTGCTGGCTGACATAGCAGGGTTGGGTTGGGTCAATGCAAAAAAACAAAAGAACAAGAACAACCAGAATTTGATATGCATCTGTCACCATGTTGCGTACTTGTGCCATCATTAGTCCCTTTTTCTTTTTACACTCGTTTGCAGGCGCATCTCCTCCACGTCGTGCAGCCTGTTCACAAAAACCCTGGATTAAAAGCATGTGAATATGCATCAACGCAGACACAGAGTATGTCTTGGTTCTTTTTATTGGATTTTATTAAGAATCATATGCTGTAAATTTTTTATTGGATCATGTAAAAGACGTGGAGGAGCTTTACTGTAAGTGCAGGTGTTTGAGTCGTCTGTACTTTATTATGAGGCCTGTTAGAGGGAATGTCCTGGGAACGTCTCAGAAATACTGAGGCTGCACTCTTCCATGAGCTTCATCCATCCTCCAGTCGCTCCATCCCGATCACACTTTCTCTTCTCTGTGATACAACAGTGTAGACGTGATTTGGTACTGATGTGATTCTGGTTCTTCTGATTACGTATGTTTGCATGACGTGGCTTGAAATTTTTGTGAATCCCATGATTAACAATGAATAGTGTGTATGTATGTACACTACTTGTGATGATGTTAACAGTTGCCATGAAGTGAGTGCTGGTGAAAGAAGGGTTTTTTTTTGTCACTTTTACTCTTTAAAAAGTTCAGATTTCTTTTAAAAAAGTATTTTTGAGCTTTATTCTGCATCTCTATTGGGTATAGGCGTTGTAGTATATTTGAACAGTAATGTAACTGGTGGTGACTCCAACTATAAGCGTAGTTTAAAAAAAAAAGAATTATTATTTTTTCAGGAAACTTGCAGTGTGAAGTGTCTGTACATCATGAATTACTGTGACAACGAGGCAGCCAGACGAGCACAGGAAAGCAGACGCGTGGAGGCAGTCGTCGTTCACAGTCTTATTATTGTTGGCAGGCTGATAGCGTCGTAATTAATCTCCTGGTAATGAAAACAACTCCGATTCTGCAGTAGGTTTAATGCACCCTCTCCCAAAAGTATTCAAATTGAAAATATTTCCCACAAACCCTGTAAGTAAAGGAACATGTATTTCCAGTGCCACAGTCAAATATGATAAACTAAATAAAATAATTTGTCCTGATGCTTGTTGCTGCTTTGTTCTTTGCTCAGGCAAAGAACCTGGAAATGGAAAAAAATAAAGATTTTTACATTCCAGTGCAATGAAACAAGTGATTATGAAATATATAACCATATCCCATTACCTCACCACTCAACCTCTTTGGTAGGAAAATATGCAGAGGTGACATTAGAATTGCAGTGGAGGAGGAGAAGTCGTACTGACCTTGCCCTCAAAGGTGCTCAACCACAGGGTGTTTTGATAAATTGCTGCAGCTTTTGCATTAAGTGATGATTTTTACAGCACATAGCCAATTATAGTTTGTGTCATTTTGCGGCGAATCGGCCTAAAAGAAACAGATTATTCATTTGAAGGCTTCTTCTTTGATCGCTCAGCAACCACATGTAGAGAATCACTGACGTCTGGTTAGATTTGTTGTACAAATAAGCATTTGTACTAGGGCTGTCAGAATTAACGCGTTAATCGCGATGCGATTAATTACAAACCATAACGCGTTAAGTTTTTTTAATCGTCGTTAATCGCGGCTCATTTTGTCATCTGTCTGCTGGACTGGAAGGCTGGACTGTGGCACCTCCAGTCCAGCAGGTGGCGGTACGGAGCCTTCAGAAGAATGAGAGCGGAGCACAGAGGCAGTCCTGCTCGGTCCTGCCCAGTTTTCATGCAAACAAACTAATGCCACTGCCACCACAGTTGTTAAATTTAATCAATGAGACCAACATTAATCTCCTACAAAGAGTTTAACCAGCCGGCAGTAAACCTCTGAAAGCGTGCGGATACGTTACTTAGCTCGTTGTCTACCCGTGAGGACGAGGGAATGGCGATAGCGAATGCTAATTACTGTTAGCGTGTCTATGAGATTTTACATATACGTTAGCATTAAGCTACCGAACTTTGTATGCTTAGTTGTGAGTTGTGTTTGTTTTGAGCGTTGTTTCAAACTATGGGTTTGATTGAACTACTTAGGTGTGTGTGTGTGTGCTTGCTGTGACTCTGGAGCTGGAGCTGTGTGTGTGTCTGGAGCCCAGTGCAGGGGCTGCAGCCTGAACTTATCTTAGCTCGCCGTCTGTGAAGCTAATTTAGCGTAGCTCGCCATTGCCTGTCCTGATCAGCTGATGAGTGGCCAAAACCTGGCACCTTGCTTCTCATTCAACCAAACTTTAGTAACACGCCACTTCTCACATTCTCAGCCGTCCTAAAGCACTCACAATAGTGTCATGGAGTTGTCCCTGCTGCGCTGCGGTCCCCGCTGCGCCGCACCCCCCCCCCCCCAAATATATATTAGATATTAGTGTATATTTTTAATAGAGATTAATCGCGCGTTAACTACGGGGAAAATGCGATTAATCGCGATTAGAAAAATTAATCGTTTGACAGCCCTATAAATATGTTGCCTTTTTAAATAAAATGCTGTTTTGGACTACAGAAACCTACTGTGTAACACAGATGCAATGCATCATGGGTTGTTGAAAAGTGACTACTGCTCAGTGTGAAAGCCCAGTGACTTGTGCTTGGAACAGATTTGTAAGTGAAACATACATTAAAATCCTTGTCTATGCATCATGTCTGAGCGGTCGGAGTCTGTTTTTACAAGAGGAAATAAATACATATTTAACAATCCATGCTGGAAAAAAAACATTTGGGGAAGATGAATTATGTGGGGAAACAAAGAAATACTGTGACCAAGTCTTGTTTTATGCAGAAAATGCATTAAAATGTGTATTTTCCCTTAGCAAAAAGTAGTTTATTAAAGTGTACACTCAAACAAGTACACTCATTTTATACTAAAACTGGGGCAGTATACTTGGAAGTGTACTTTTGTAAACTTAAAATGACCTTACAAGGTATAGCCTACTTTATTAAACTAAAATGTGGACTAGAAGTATACTTTGTACACTATGAATATTGGATGAGTGTACTTGTTATATACTTGAAAGTGTACTTTTGTAAACCTAAAATGACAAGTATACTTTTATAAAATTTAGTAACCCGGTTAAAAATATGAAGTAATATTATTTCATCCAAGCATAAATCATTAAAATGTTTTTAAAATGTTAAAAGCAGTTTAAAAGTATGTATTATATGTTTATTGTTTTATTTGAAAGATAATGTATCTGTAAAAGTAATATGTAGCCTACCAACATAACATCTATGGGGTTAATAGAGATCGGCCGGAACGTAACCTCTGAGGTGGTTTCAGTACGGACAGGACAAGAGTGAGGGACAGACCGGGTGAGCGCGAGCGCGAGGCAGAGAGCGAGAAGGAAGAAGACACGAGGAGCGTGTAGAAAAAACATATGAAAAAAACAGTAACTTGGACTCTCAGGACTCTGACAGTGGTGATTTTCCAGTGTGTGTGAGTGAACTACTCAACCCGCGAGGACGACGTGAAGCTAGCAGCTAATTGCTAACAGTGACTGTGCTAGGTTAGCAGCAAGCTACCTGCTCGGCAGTGACAGTGGGGAAAAGGAGCGAGGAACTGCAGACAGACGAGCGAGCACCGCGACATCGGTCAGTGTCGGGTCTTCTCCTCAGCTCGCCATACAGCTCACCTCTTCTCCAGCCATCAGCACATGTGTGTAAGGATACAACACTGGTCGTTAAGGTACCGTTTTTCTTTTCTGTGGCCCAGCCCAGTCGGGATGAAGCAGCTATTCCACGATCCCAATCGTTTACCGTAAAAAGAGGGAATTTATTGTGAAGGTTTACAAAACAAAAAGAACATTATTTTTTATTTATTTTTTACATTGCCTTAATCATTGCATAAGTAAATAATTGAGAACTTATTTTCTAAAAACCTTGTGTTGTGTATTTCATTACTTACCTTAATGAGGAAATCATTTATTTTTGAGACACATAGAGGCCTGAAGGTTTTAAAATCTTTATTAAAAATGGAAGTTAAAAGTGAATTCATAGGTAATTTAAAATCAGTTCATGTGTGTAATTTAAAAAAGAGAGATTCAAAACTAACATTAAAACTGAGTTAATCAGGGTTAAGAATAGTTGATATATTAGAAGAACCCAAAAGCCCTGCCCTCATCACTTTGACTATCGAGGGAAGCGCTACACTTGCTATATAAAATAAAATGAACTACTTTTTGCTAAAGGTTAGCCTAAAGATGCTAAGGCCCTTTATCTTTTCTTTCTCTTTGAATGGAGTATGCTGCTTTGTTGTTGTTGTTGTTTGGTTATAGACGTTAGTTCAAACAGACAACAAAACAAAATTCATGTTTTGCAATTTGGCGTTGTTTTGTTGTAACCGCTGCCTCTTTCAAAATTACATGTATTTCTATGGTATAAACTTTATTTTATGTGAAATGAATAACATGGCTTTGGCTAAATGTGCATTTAATGCGTGTGCAATTAATTTTTTATCCTTGTTGGTATCGTGACAGATTTCCTGTTTTCTCAGAGTCGCTCTCGTCCTCTGTCAGAAAACAGAAACATTGCGGCCGTGATACTTTTCTCAATGGCGAAATTTCTCAACTGTTGATCTCATGAAATAGTTTTGTGGCTTGAGAGGTTAGTCATGAATGTTAATTTCATAGCCTGCTACAGTACATAAGGCCTTCCTCATCCTCCTCAGTGGAATGCTGGGTAATTGAGGCTTGTGGTTTGGCTGCATTTAACGTTGTACTCAAGGAGACCGAGAGGGAAAGAGAGAGAGACTGGTGGTCGACCTCATTCAGGAGACAGTAGACAGAGTAAAAATTATGTGGTCAAACCAGGAACAAGGGACTGATTCAAAATAATGGGAGAGAAATTGCATGAATCACAAGGAGGAGAGTGCTGAAAGATGCAGGCGGTGTTTAGATGAGGAGGGGTGGAAAAAACGGCAACCCTGCTGGGCAACGGTAGACGACTAAAACCGAGGGATGAGACCACGAGGACGACAGGACGACATTTTAAAGGCGAACATGGGCTACATAACTTAATGCATGGTTTCAATTTCTTCCCCAAAACAAAAGCAGCAGCAGCAGCGGCGACGGCTCCTTGATGAAGACTGTGCTCGGTCCTCGTCGTCCTCCGTGCAGCTCGAGTCTGGAGAGCTGTTGCCCGTGCTTGAAAGGAATGTGAAACAGAGACTTGATACAGCAACGAGCCAAAAAAACTCAACCACACTGTTATGACTGCGTTGTTTGTGAGTTGATTTATCTGAGTGGTGTCAGTAACTAAAAAAAAAATAAATAGCAAATTGCTGATCTGGACGTTTGCAAAAGATTTATTAAATGATGGGTTTGTATTAGAACACGGTGCAAAATGAGTAGCACACCTGCTGTGAACGCTGGATGAGCTGCTTTAAATCCTCTGCACGGGGAGAAGAGGAACGTATTTGCGTAATGTGGAAGTTATGTTTACCAGATTTCATGGACATCAATCCAGCAGCTGAATCGTTTCACTTGAAGCCACTGGAGCTGTGTATTGGCACGAATCTGACCATATGATACAAATCTCAAAGGGAGGTGACGAGATGATATATTGTGATAGACTGGGATGCTGTAAGAAAGAAGATGGATGGTCATTTTTTTCCCCCTAAAGTCCATTTTTAGAAAACTTGCATATTTTAAAGAACACACAATGTTGTAAAAAAAAAAAAAAAATACAATTTTTCATGCATTCAGGTATTTCACAGTAAATACTTTTTCAACAGACGAATTAACATCTGCCTCAATCAGTAAAAGTCTCAAAAGTACAAACAAGAAGGATAAGAAACTTGTAAACAGTGTTATTGAACTTTAACATGGTGCAACATCCAACAACACTTTTTTTTTAATGCAGTCTGAGCCAAAGGAATTATCCGTCCAACACAAAAACCACCGTCACCATCTAATCCATTGAATAACATGCAGAGCTTTATACTGTCACATAAAATACTGCAATACTTTAGTGCATTCTGGATGTAGATCAAAATGCCTCTGTATGCAATTAGACAGACCTCAAACCAATCAGAAGACATGACAGAAAATATAATTAGTGCTATTTTAAGCAATATAACGGTATCAAAACGGAAGCAAAAGCCGAATCCAACAAAGAAGACTGCTTGTGATTGGTTCAACCGGTGTTTGGGAAATTGGAAGTCGGCCTCAGCGGCTTCTTCTCCCGCCTACAACAAGACTTCAGGACGATCCATCCAGTAGCTGCAGAGATATTTCAGCTTAGACCGATGAGGCTCTGACCAGCGCTGCAATCACACAGGTTCACAAAAGTCTAATTTTTTTCCAAGGTGACCTCCTGTATCTGGCAGTGGCGTGCTAAAGTGCGGTCTTAGGGGTCAAAAAGTCTGTGCACGCCACTGGTATCTGGTGCAGAGTTAATAACTGATAAGATGCAATGCAAACGACAGACGAGCTGCATGCATGTGGGCTTCTAATGGCATTTTTCAAATAAAAGTACTTCTCAAATCCAAACTCTATTTGTAGACTTTTGTCTTTCAAGGTCGCCTGTTTCCACTCATGTCAGAGTGTTGAGTTAAGGTTTGAAACCAAATGTATTGTGAGCGCACGCCGCACACACACACTGCTGCCGCCTCCCGCCGCCCCGTCTGTCAGCAGGACTTTATTGTGCTGATATCTGTCAGTGCCCTCAAGAGATTTATGCGCTCATTACGTTACGTGTTGTCCTTCAACATGTGTGAGTACGCAGAGTTTCTACAAGTTGTGTGAGCTTTTTTTATTCTTTTTCCACAACTTTACTGGTCAAACAGTGGAAGTAAATATTTGCATAAATGTGCAGCAGAGGAGATTTGGCAACAGGTGGAAAATAGTGCGATGCAAAAGCAATATTTACCTAATTATTACCTAAATCCTGGTATTAATTGCAGTTTGCACGAGGATTAACTTAGAAACCTTTCAAGTGAATCATGAATTCATCATAGTTGTGCAGCATCGACTACTGTGTGGCTGAAATTGTGCAGCGTCTGTGTTCCGTCAAACCCTCCCACCAGAAATTTGGGTTTATGTATTTTGCCTGTTATGCTTAGTGAGAAATGTTACATGTATGTACCACACAGAAGTCATACGTGCACTTTTTTGCACATATGGTTGCAATTGAGCAATGCATTAAAATAATTGTGGCAATTTACGTTAAATGACGCAGGGAAGAATAGCAAATAAGGAATGTCAAACAACAAATGACTGATGTTTCGTTTCGTATGCGGAAAAAAAAGGAATTGAGCTTCTAAACGTCGGAGTTCAGGAGTAGTTAAGAGCAAAATGGTTTTTTTTACAGCGTAAACATAAATGGTTAACGTGACCATCAGCCCAAAAGCTAATGAGCTCCTTCTTTGCACAAGCTTCAGTGAGATCCAAGTAGAAACAGACACTTAGATAAATGAAAACACACCCTCCGTGGTGCAGATACTAACAAATTAACTGACACGCCATGTCTGGTCAGATGTGCAGTTCATTTTCTCTTAGGCCGACGTCCAATATCTGATTTCATCAAGCCGCCGCCGCTGCATAAAGAGCGTGAGGGCGAGGCCGCACCACGTGAAGGCTATAGCAGGTCGAAACTAGGACGCGTGTGAATGTCGAAGTTTTTCGTAGAAGAAGCAGAGGTCGTGCAGGAGCTGTAAATAACGTGCAAAGCTTTGGTTTTATTTTTAACAAGACTAAACTGTCTCTCACAGGCCAAAGTATACACTGTGGCACGCAGCCCGAGAGCAGCATGACTAACAAATAGTTGTATGGAGAAATTTGGATTGGCTTTGTCGACAAAATACCAAATAAACACACGCGAACACACAAAACTCACCAAGTTCTATCCCCCTCTTTAGCTAATCACCGAGATCTTTCCCTTGTATCTCAGTTCTGCATTTGTTTTGGATGCAGCGTCAAATAGCTCAGAGCATCTTGGCTGAATATTTGTTTTGGATCCAAATACGGAAAAACAGGCAAAAATCATTAATGCAAAGAGATTTTCCAGTTCCATTTCTCCTCAGTCCTGCAGCAGCCGCACATTGTTTTAGGAGTAAAACCAGGTTGTTTGAGTTTGAGGGAGACAAAGTCCCTGAGGTGCTGGAGCAGAGCGAAGGGCAAGAGGCTTTAAACTATAGAGTGAGATCACCCTCCTCCTGCAAACCACAATTGGTAATAATAAACAGGATGGAGAGAGGGACAGAAACGAGGATCTGGCTGTGGAGGGAAAGCCACATATTTTTCAACCTGCAGTTAGAATCACGCCAGAAACACCCCCTGTAACTCAGAGAAGCCACGGAGGACTCTGAAACTTCTCCCAGTACTTAGTCGATATGAGGGTGAGTAGATAATTGGGTGAACTATCCCTTTAACCCCAATTCTGTCCATCAGTCAGACGATGGAAGATGAAAAGGAAAACAGACAATCAGGAGGAAAACATGAAAAGAGGGAGGATAGAAGGGAAGGAAAATTATCAAAGAGTGTTTTTTCCACACCTTTGCACATCTAGAATGGGCTTTGAGCGAGTGTGCAGGGGACACAATGGATCAAAGAGGACATCAGACAGGATACGGAGTGGAATTCTGGGTCATCTGAGGTCACACCGGGGGTCAATGTCGCCGAGAGAGAGAGCCGACGGAGAAATTCATGAAATGTCTGACGGACTGCATCCATCTGAATGAACTTCCTGGAAACCCAGTTTTCATTCTGTTTCCCGTCATGCTGTCACTGATTTTTACTCCTGTTTATGTATTAGAAGTCATTCAAACCAGCTCAGTCAGAACACACAACACACTGGCACACATAACAACACACAGACTTTTTAAATGAAGATAAGTTTGCACGCTGGTTGAGGTGTGAGGTTGCTGCTGATGGAGAGCTGCAAGTGAAATGTGCTCAGACACGCCCAACAAGCCACGTGGCGTCAGACTGAACCTCAGTGATATCAGTTTCAAAACAGCTTCTCATAATAACATAACATTACCACAGTGACTATATCTCTGCTTCACCCCATTTTATTAATCCTGTATTGTTTCTTTTGTGCAGTGATAAGAGTTGTTGCTGGACAATAAGAACGTTTCTGGATAAAACATTTCTTCTATCGGTAGAAAAAGGTTTTCAAGTCAATCTAGAGACATGCAGCGGTGACTCTTTGGTGAAGTTATCCACATGGTTGTCTCTTGATATCCTTTCATCCAGTATGCTCTTGAACAATGTTAACTGCAAAAAAGCTTTTTACCCCTTGAATGTGCATATCCTTCGTCTTGTAGCTTTCTATTGGCATCTATGGTGTTCGGGTCAGTTTTGACCCATATTTTAGATCAGCTGTAAAACACACTAAAATCTTTTTTTTTCCATCCAATTTGTTTTTATTCTCTTGGTTACATTGTTAGTCTTCCTAATCCATGAAAATATTGGTTTTAATATTTTTGGTGTTGGCTTCTGGGCCTTTTTTGTCAGTTTACCCCTTGTCTTTAATTGAACCTTCCTCTTGTCCGCTGTCTTTAATTGAACCTTCCTCTTGTCCGCTTTCCACTGCCATCTATGATGTTAGGGTCAGTTTTGACCCGAGTCTTCAATCAGCTGTAAAACACACTAAAACAATTATTTATCACCCCATTTGTTTCTCATCTCTTGGTTATGTATCCATGAAAAGGTTGGATTTGCACTTATGATTTCAGTTTGAACTCTCATTATTGTTCAAAATTGACCTGAACACCACAGCCTGGATGCTATAAACAAATGTATGTGTGGTACTTGTAAGCATTTAAAAGCTGAAAACAGGTCACTGGTGACCCGAACACCAGAGAAGGGAAATATAATCCACTAAAATACCATAAAGTATTTTACCCATTGACTATCTGCAGAAGGAAAGCAAAAAAAGGGAAGGTATTCATTCTCAATGTGGAAGAGACCACAGAGAGCAGCCAATATGTGACATGTTTTCGATTTGCGTGCAGTACATAATAAATCTCCTCATCTTATGATACATTAATTATAACTTGTCTAATGATAATTTATCAATCTGTCACATCTAAAACACTGATCAACTCACAGCTCCTCACATCTGAGATGCACACACAAACCCTCAATTAGTAACATCCGTCCTCAGTAACCCAGACAGCTGCTGGGGAAAAAGACACAACCCACAATTTTAATGCTGTTCTCTCCAAACTATGCAAAAACACCCAAACACATGCAGCTCTGACTGGAAAACCAAAAGAAAAACAACTCCCGAAGAATCACAAAAGAAATGATGTAAACATCCGTAAACCTATTGGCCCAACCATTAGATCTGCAAACAGCTTGGCAGCGCTAACGGCAAACACATGAAGTGCTGATTTCCTCTTGTTTGTCTTGTCGAAGTCATCAGCAACTCAGACGAAGAATAAAATAATTATAAAAACAAAACGACAGAGGACAGGGAGTTGGGGACTAAAGAAAAGAAAACACCCTAAGAAGAAAGTCATTCTCAGCCCTGTGAACATGAAAAACGTTTCCCAGAGTGAAAAAAAATGAAGTCAAACCCAAATTCCCAAAGTGAGAACCATGAGGTTTTTTAGTGCGTGCCATAACTGGGCCAAGGAATTCAATCTGGTGTTATGGTCATCATTGTAGCCTGAAAGTAAAAAAATCCTGACCTCACTCTTTTTGGCTCTCGCCGAGACATTGCATTCACCTCTCTGGGGTCTTAGGACTGAGCTAATAGTGCTGGTCTGAGGACAGAAAGCATGGTATTGTGATTACAGCCAAGTCTCCGAGGGCAAACGCACACATCTGTCATTCTTATTGAGACCGAAGTGGAGAGACAGCGATGAAAAATCACAGTCTCCTCACCAGAGCCCTGAGGGTCAAGGGTAAAGAGACGACGAGGAAATGTTCCCACTCACGTCAAAGTCATGTTAAAGGGATAGTTCACCCAAAATTGAAATTTCATCTCATCATTTACTCACCCTCGTGTCGACTAAGGGCTGGGAGAAGTTTTCAGAGTTATCCATGGCTTCTCTGAGTTACAGGGGGTCTCGGCGTAGCAGTGCATGTCCATGTAACGGTTGCAAATGGATACCAACTGTCTTCATGACAAAAAGACACACCAAAAAACATCCAAATACCTCCATGCTGCTTGTATGTAATGTCTGTCTTGTATTGAAGCCCTGAAAAATGCGAAATTGTCCAGAAAAAAATGTAATAAGTCTATATTTCAAGATTGTTTGTAGCGGAAACTCCTCTTCACAGTTCGTCAAATTTGGACGAACCGGGAAGAGGGCGGACCCTGGTTCGAGAAGCTTTTTTTTGTTTTGTTACGAAGACAGTTGGTGTCCATTTGCAACCGTTATATGGACATTGCACTGCTACGCCGAGACCCCCTGTAACTCAGAGAAGCCATGGATAGCTCTGAAACTTCTCCCAGCGTGAGTAGATTATGAGTGAAATTTCAATTTTGGTTGAACTATCCCTTTAACAGAGGTCCTGGGTACATTTTCCCATGTGCAGCCACATGAGTGCACCAATTGCAACACTGGAAAACAAAAAAGAAAACAGTTTGCAGTTATAGATTTCTTAAATTCTTTTGTATAAATATTGCAGTATGTCCTATTGTGTCTTATACTGGGAGGGAATCTGCTCTCAAATGATGCAACGGCTGATTGGTTTAGCATACGTCTCTCTGTGAAGAGGACAATACTCATCCACTGGAAAGTGAGGAAACCCAGCTGTTTCAGTTTGGAGAGCTGGCTCGACGATCTGGGCTCCGTCTCAATGGAACGAGCGGCCACGACTCTTCAAAAGTTGGACGTCAAGGTTGATTGTCCCTCGACCCCTGTTAGGTAATTCCTGGATACTTCACATTTTGTCCAGGGCGTGGGTTTTTTTTTTTTGTTTGTGTTTTGTTCTGCAAGTATGTAGGTCAAGAGTGTGAGAAAACACATTGATAGTTTGCACTGCATGCAACACAATATAACATTTCTTATAATGTTTCTGCAGCGCGACTCTCGGGCGGATCAGGTTGTTGTCGGTTCACCACCTTAATTGGACCAGACTGGAAATTCTGAACATGTAGTACAAGAACGATTTCCTGAGATTCATTGTGCCCATAGGATGAATTCCTCCAACTGCAGCGATTCTGTGATGTTTCCTCTAATTTCACTGTTTGCTCTGCAACTGTGGTTTCCAGTCCCTTGACATCTATGGGTTTGATTGCCTTGAAATTTGATGCAACCGCAGGATGAATGAATGTGACTTGGTTTGCGACTAAATGCCTGCAACAGAATGAGTGGCATTCCCATCAGCTGCTAATTATCAAATGGTAGCGTGCTTACAGATGTGGTCGATATGAAAGCTATCTGCTGAGCGTCTGTGCACTACAATTAAAATGTAGTAGTTGAATGAGGGAGAAATTGGAGCTGTTTTGCCTCTGACCAGCAGTAGAGTCGTAGCGCTAAAGCAAGTTATACTAACTACTGGTTAAAGGGACAGTTCAACATTTTGGCTAATTGCCGTAATCCCTATAGTTTTAGCAGTAGATTTGCTGCCTTTAATTGTCAGCGCAAGCTGTTTTTGGAACAGCAGAGCAGAGCCATGAGCTGAGGCTGATGGGATTTCTTGGTTTCCCTCATCAAACTCAACGCTGTGGTGGACAAGTTGTGACCTGCACATTCACCACGCAATGAGATAATAACACAACGTTACAAAACAGAGGACTGCTTGCCGAAAAACTGCCCCCCACGGGAACGTGCATCAGCTGCTTTGCATGAATTTACCTCTAAAACAACTCTGTCTGGTAACGTTTCGTTCTCATAGCGTGGTGAATGTGCAGGTCACAACTTGTCCACGAGAGTGTTTTGGAGTTGTTGGATTGTGTATTTGATGAGGAAAACATAGAGATCCCATTAACGTCCGTTGCGTAGCTCTGAGCAGCTCACGGCTCTGCTCCGCCGTTCTAAAAATACCTTGCACCGACAATTAAAGGTAACGAACCTACTCCTAAAACTTCCCAATTTGACAAAATGTTAAACTATCCCTTTAACATCACACTGATGCCCTCAAGAGCGCTGAGGCCAGTGTGGCTTTGGGCTGGACCCACACGTATCATTACAAAGACATCACACAGTAATTACACAGGAATCTCCTAAAACATGATTTCACAGGATGAATCATCCCGAATAACACAAGGTCGTCCTGTCCTGTAGAAAATAAAATACACTGTCTGTTACTGAATCAACACAGGATGCCCACCCTACTCTAACACACTGTGTTTTCACGTGCAAGAAACACAAAAGTTTCGAAGCTGCAGGTTGAAATGAAGAAAAACTGATAATACATGGGGGCCCACTTTTTCAAGGGGCCCAGAATTATTAGCAACGGCCCTGCCTGGAATTATCAATACAAAAAAAAAAAAAAAAAATCTGAAATCAGAGCAGCCAGAGAAAGTAACAGCATTTGTAAATATAAAACAAGGCAAGATAAATAAACCATGTCCACAGATAGCCAGCTCCTCTGGAGGAGACCACCACTGTGCAAGTCTTCGTGCTTGACATCTGTTTTGCAGCTTGGCTGTGCACAGTGGTTTATGTTGAGAAAGCAGTGTATGTATATCATCTTTGGCGCAGATCCATGGGATTTTGACAGTTGGCTGCAGGCAAGGTTGTCTGAAGCAAAAAGGGCTTCACTGCGCGAAGAAAGAGTCAACGAGGAGACAAGATGAGGAGCGTGGAGCTGTTCTTTGAAATCCTTTACCCCCATGAGGTCAGATGACTGGCAGAGAGAGAAGCTTGTTAATGTCCCCGTCATGTCCTCATGGCTTCACTGCCATGCAGCTCTGCAGGAGAGGCTCTGTCATTAAACTTGTTTGAAAAGTGTCCATTTTGGTTGTTTGTTCGTTCTTGCTGCCATGCAAAACCCGGCCCCCTCATTCCCTTTGGTTTTTATGCGACTGCACACCATATGGAAGAAATTTGGTTTAGCTCTCCTGGAAATTGTGTTGAAAATTTCATCTGCCAGGATGATTTCGCATCTCAAACGACCGACTGCGTTTCTTTGTGAAAATGCACCGGACATAAAAAAAAAAAAACTGGACAAGGAGAAGAAAGGTCAAACTAGGGCCGGTTTATTTTTAGGATTTATGTTGCTTTTGAATCTGAGCTGGTTCTTTGAAAACATTTGATTTATTAGCAGTGAATCACACAAAACACATTGTGACTGCCAGAAAACATTCATCATCTCTTGACTTGAGGACATGGAAAGCAGGAAACATTACAATTGAGGTTTGAAACTTTTACCTGAATTCATTACCCCTCCGCTTCACAGCTCCCTGTGTAATAGCTTTGTTCTGCCGCTCGACTGGACACATTTATGATGAAAGTAAATGTAACACGTTTAATAATGTCAACCTGTTGGGTGCACCGATATCAATAAACACACGCAGCCCGTGAAGCAGAAACTCCTTTAAATTGGTGCATGTGTCTGTTTTTTGTTGCTGACTGGACGCGTCTGGAAAACTCAGGAAGATAAAAGCTGAACTATTTTACACACCCAGATTACAAAAATCCTGCTCGTCCAAGTTTTACATCTGCGACTTGTCAATGTTTCGGCCCTTTCCCCGCTATGAAGAATGTGATTCTGCACAGACACTCGTTTAACAGCTTCACACTGTGTTGATTTTTATTATTTGTTTTATATGTTGTTTCTATGAAAGCCTCATGGATTTAGATGTTATGGGACCTTCTCTGCGACTATAACCTGTGAATGTTGTAGCCTGCTTTTTCCAAATGGCGCTGGAAAGAAGGATTCAGTTCACTTCTGTGTTTTACAGATTCAATAATCCGTGACGACTGAAAACATCCACACAGGAAGTTTTGGAAAAAGTTCATTTATTTATCAAAAAAACAAAACAAAAAAAATTACAATAACTGTTATACAAATGATTATGCTGTTGGCAAAGCAAACCAGATGTTTATAGTTCAGAGAAAGCGTTTCTACTAACAAAAGCAAATAGAGAAAGATGAATAACGAAGCAAATTCTCATTTCTGACACAGAAAAAGCCAATCCTGTACCACGCCAGGCGCACTGGCTGGACGTACTGAGTGCTCAGCACCCTGTTTTTACACACAAAAATTACACTTGCAGTCAGTATCATTGGTATGAACAGGTTTATGTGAACAAAACGCACTCTTGGGAATAATTTCATTGAATTTAATGAATCGTTTCTGAGGGAATAAATAGATCAGAGAAGTGGATAAAAGAGGTGAAAGAGAAGGATGACGCAATGGTTTTAAACTTGGACTGTAACTATATCTTCATATACAAAGTCAAAGACGGATCATTGTTCGTTATTTGTCCCTTTAACCTTCGATCTGTCGTCTGATCTGTCTGTGACTCATCTGTAAACGATGAAATCCATCCTGTGCTGCTCAAGACGGGGAAGGTGAGACTAATTACTCCTCACATCTGGAGCATCTGGATGAAGAAATTTAATTCTAATATTTATACAATGCTTAATGTGTCCAGCACAGAATTAAGAAAAAAAGAAGAAAAAAAATCTAAACAGATCTACAATTTCCAATGCTTTAAATGACCAGTATGTACAATTTAGGAGTGTCGACTGTTTTCCACATGTCTATGGTAGCCCAGAATGGACAAACGGTCAAATATGAAAGTTCAGAGGGCTTTTATTTTGAAATTCCACTTCAGATTGACCTGATTTTTTTTTTCTGGGTGTCATCCTGAGGTCTAGTACTGTCAATGTGACATGGAACGGTCCAGTAATAACCGGTAGTTTTTAAGAAATATGAATCCTAATGTACACAGAATACAGTGAAATTTGAAAGTTCAGAGGGCTTTTATTTTGAAATTCCACATCAGATTGGCCTGATTTTCTCTGGGTGTCACCCTGAGGTCTAGCACTATCAGACTGAAGTCCTACACCACTAAATCCTCCACACTGGTCCTTTAACATTGTCCAGGTATTGTTTCAACAGTGCATCTGCCAGCTTTGAGTTATTATGTGTATTTGTTTGGGAAAGGATTAAACTAATGGACACAGGTTAAAAAAAAAAAACGTTTTGGGTGGTGAAGACTTAAACAGCAACATTAACTCAGGGAAGAGTGATGATATCGGGCTAATGATGGAGAAACAGGAATTAAGGAGATTTAGATACAGATCTCTCCTGTGAAACCTTTAAATCCGTCGTGTCAGAGGGAGTTAATCCTTCACTTTAGTTCATCCGGGGGCACGAGACAAAACGGGTCAAAGGGAAAGCCCCCACACACACAGGAATAAGGATGGCATCAGTGGACAGTCTCAGGTCAATTTCACCAGGAAATAAAACTACATGATGTTTTTTTTTTTACTTTCATTGATAAACTTGCTGTTGCTGTCACTTCCCCCCAGCTTTTCACTTTCCCCTGTCACAGAAAGTTGGTTTACGTACAATGATACAGAATTTAAAAAAACAAACAAAAAAAAACAACGTGTCTATTTTTTCAGCTTCTTTGAGAGAACCTTTTTGAGCGGCGGGCTCTTCTGGTCCTGGGTGGTGTCCTGGTCCGGGTGAGTCTGGGGCGTCTTTGACTCGTACAGCTGTTTGAGGCTCAGGGTCTGCTGCTCCTTCACGTTGTCTCGCTGAGCCTGGCGCAGCAGACGCTTCATGGTCTTCACCTTTTCCCTCAGGTGTCCGTTGGCTTTCTCCAAGGTGCGCACCTTCTGGGAGAGAGTCCTCACCCTCTCCTCCTCCTCGAACAGAGCCTTCTGCACCGTGGAGCACAGCAGCTGCGAGAAGAGAGAAGATGGTCAAGCAGTGTTGGAGGGAGGAGCAAAAAACGCGACTAAAATTGATGCAGGCAAACCAGAGTTACACCATGGCTACCCGGCACTAGGGATAGCGACAATGCTAACCCATGGGGGCAATTCTTTCAACCACAACAAACACTCAAAAAACAATAAAATATCTCTGGTACATGACTGGGATCCTTAGGGACACCACTGAACTTATATAGTGAACAGTATTAACAGTATAAACTTTGTGTTTTTGCATGTAGTCACTCACCTCAGATAGCCGAACTCTGAAAAGACATTACTTTCCGATCACAGAGCGCCTGCTCTCCCTGCCACAGAAACAAACACTTTTTCCTTGTTGTGATGATTTCTTTACAAAAATAAACTGTCATAGATATTATGGACATTACTACTACACTGATCAACAGTTTATTTTTGATAAAGAAATCATCACAACAAGGAAAAAGTGTTTGTTTCTGTGGTCGCTCTGTGATCGGATAGTAATGTCTTTCCAGGATGTTTCAGAGTTCGGCTATCTGAGGTGAGTGACTACATGCAAAAACATGAAGTTTATAGCCTACTATTTATACTGTACACTATATGAGTTCAGTGGTGTGTCATAAGGATTATAGTCATGTACCAGAGATAGTTGATTGTTCAGATAGCCGAACTCTGAAACGTCCTGGAAAGACATTACTATCCGATCACAGAGCAAACACAGAAAGAAACACTTTTTCCTTGTTGTGATGATTTCTTTACCAAAAATAAACAGTCGCTCAGTGCAGTAGTAATGTCCATAATATCTATGACAGTTTATTTTTGTAAAGAAATCATCACAACAAGGAAGAAGTGTTTGTTTCTGTGGCGGGGAGAGCAGGCGCTCTGCGATCGGATAGTAATGTCTTTCCAGGATGTTCCAGAGTTCGGCTATCTGGGGTGAGTGACTACATGCAAAAACACAAAGTTTATACTGTTTATACTGTAACTTATATGAGTTCAGTGGTGTGTCATAAGGATTCCAGTCATGTACCAGAGATAGTTGATTGTTTTTTGAGTGTTTGTTGTGGTTGAAATAATTGCCCCCATGGGTTAGCGTTGTCGCTATCGCTAGCGCCGGGCAGCCATTGATTTTAGTCGTGTATTTTGCTCTCCCCAACATATCAGGAAAACGATTTCGAGGTTTAAAAAAATGACCGAAATACTCCTTTAAGCTTGTTTATTCCAGTTTTACAGCACAGACAGTTGTAATATCTGGAAACATATAGGCGGTTTGATTAAATGCACTTTGACCCATTTAAACATTTACCTGTCAAATTACTATCAGGCTGTTTGCAATTTACTACTCGGAGAAGTCCGGCATCAGCTTTTATTCTGCAAGATTCCCCCACTGAAATTCATCCTACTGTGCTTTTTGGGTGAAATTGTATTCCATCACGGCTCATACTGTCAGGTTTAATATATTTTTTGTTACATTTATGACGTAGCACATGACAGATCTGCTGTTTTTGATACTAGATTTCATTTGGATAAGTGCAGTCGGTGCTGGCTGGCTCTCCGGGCCGACCACCGCTGCCAACAGCTCATAAGTCTTTTAGCATATTCCGCTGTTTGTGTGTGAGTGAGTCAAAAAAAAGAAAGAAAGAAAGAAACTTTTTGGCTGCTTTTTAGAGCCCTGAAAAGAAAGAGAGCGGAAGGAAAAAGTCAAGAAATTAATCACAGAGTATTTTTAAGATCATACCTCTCGCGCTGTGGAACAGTCTGTGGAAATACAACTCAAGAATTTAAGCTGTACCGTGTACCCGTCCTGCTCTTTGTGTACCAGCCAGTTTTTTTTTTAAATAATATACGCCAAAGACAACTAACACTGCAGCTGAAGGTATACAAGACCAGAAGAAAGTGTAGTCACACACACAACATAGTCTGTGTGTTTCAGTGAGACGCCACTGCATGAGATGAAACCCAACATGCCTGCGAACCTGCGACAGATGATCCAAAGGCCTGGACCTTTTCTTAGGTGAAAAAATGAGCTCCAGATGCGTCCGACTGCATGCCTGTCTGCCTGAGTGTGGATTTCCTCCACAGATCCTAATGCTTCCACATGGGCCCGCGTGAAACACTGATGTAAATTCCCTGCCATCAGATAACAACCGCTGAGGGTTTTGAGGAAATGTTAAAAATGTGCTGCCGGCCGCCGGCCCACATCACTGCTTAGTGCATTACCCGCTGTAATATTAGCCATGGACTTTTTCCCATGAGCTCTTGCTGGTGTCCCATAGGGATTTGAAAGGATGAAGTGTAGGTACAGGACAATCACGTTATGTAAAGCAGAAAGTGCAAAATGGAAAAACCACTTTTTTTTTTTTTTGCACACTCAGGTAGAGCTTTTAACTTAAACATGATGTTTCTCTCTGCACGTCCACAGTTTTGTTCTAAGCTACAATTCTTAAGTAATTGCACTCAAAAAGAGTCTGCAGCCCAGAATGAGACACAGGTGCAGCATTTAGACCTTGATCTTTTGTTACTGATGATGCATAATCACACATTTTTGTGCCTCGAGCAGCAAGTCTGATCAAATATCTACAAAGCTGCTGATTCATCGAAGCGTTGCATCAATGTTTTCATCAAGAGTTCACACAGCGATGGTTGTTTTGAAATGTATTTGAGCCTCTGATCAATTGTGGGATTACGTGAAAAACTGTGTTGTTGAATCTCACAGTGACCATATGCATCATATTAATGATGTTTGTTTGTGTCATTTAGAGTATGTTTCAGTTGTTTCTGTATTATTAGGACTAGTAGAAACAGCTTTTATTTTGAAACCGCCACTTTTATTTTGAAAAGCAGATGTTCCATGTCTGTGTGGGAGAGGAGCAGGTGAGCAGGTGAAGATGCAAGTTTGCTCCAGTTAAGCTAAATTCTCTCAATTTTCAAGTGTTTTTTAAGTGTTTAACAACCGCACAAGGTCCAAAGATAATCGTATTGTTTGCAGCCAACCAGGTAATTAACGATTTTTGTCTGTTTTACTTGTCGTGTGTATGTGTATAGTTTTGATTAGTTTTTAGATTTAGAGAGAGAAAGGCAGGTGTTCAAAAAAAATTTTTTTGTTGTTGTATTAACTGTGAAATAATGCAAATGCAGGTGCAACTTTTCTGTGTCTTGTTTAAATATTTTTATTTTTTTGTGCATAGGATTGTGTTTTCTTTATGCTATGAGATTTTTCAAAAAATATATACTTTTGGATTCTTGCCAATGCACAGCCCTCTGGTTACACCTGCCTAATACATTTATCCAGTAGCCCGCTGCACTACATCATTGCTGATGCCATGTTGATGAAGCAACAGCTAATCACTGGAAGACAGTTTACCTTCAAATGGTTGTATGAGTGGGAGCAGCAGCGTGTGGATGATTCATACGACTCTGTAATTCATGGTGAGGTTTGTTTTGGTTCTGAACTGTAACACCCCAACTTGTGTCACAGTTTGCCTGCAACATTTTCTAAGTGATGTTTATATACAAGTGCCGTCAGGCCAGATGCCAAGATCTTTGTTTTTTCTATTGGCACTCGAGTATTCATGCAGATATTTGAGTTATAATCATCATTATATAGCTGATTGAACATATAAAGAAGCATTGACCAGTCTGGAAGAAGCATTGACCAGTCTGGAAGATACTAAATATGAAAAACAGGGTCACTGGTGAGTAATCGCGAACAGAAAAATGATGTTTTTAATCTTCATTAAAGAAATAGTTCACCCAAAATTCAAATTTCATTATGTCGACTAAGAGCTGTGAGAATTTTCAGAGTCCTCCATGCCTACAACATCCAAATACCTCCATACTGCTCGTCTGTAATGTCCCTCTTGTATTGAAGCCCCAACATGAGAAATTGTCCCGTAAAAAATTAAATAAGTCTATATTTTAAGCTTGTTTGTAGCGGAAGCTCCCAGTGTCTCAGTTCACTGCTCTTCCTGCATCAGTGCAAATCTCGCGTGATTTTCGATTTCTCATGTCGGGGCTTTAATACGAGAGGGACATTACAGACGAGCTGTGTGGAGGTATTTAGATGTTTTTTGGTGTGTCTCTTTAGATGAAGAACAGTGAGCCTCATTCACAACAATTATATGGACAAATACTGCTGCACGGACCCCCTCGTAACTCAGAGAAGGCACGGAAGACTCTGAAAATTCTCACAGCTCTTAGTCGACATGAGGGTGAGTAGATAATGAGTGAAATTTGAATTTTGGGTGAACTATCCCTTTAAGGCTGAGACAACCTGAGGTCACAATCAAAGAAAGCGGCAAGTGTGCACATCCTATCTTTTTGGCTCTAATATGGCTCAAGCACCATTTCCCACAATGCAACTGTGCTACACAGATCCTCCCTGCCTGGTGAACGCCGTCACATCTTCCAGACTCTACCTCCCCAGATTCTGACCGGCTCCAAAATGGATCCATGTGGTGCACCCTCAGCCCTCATGCAGAGCTTTGATGATCAAAGTCCAATCTGATCCAAACTCCACAAAAAAAACAACAAACAGGACTCTACGTGTTCCTTTCCGTGTCATTTCCAATGTCGGAGGGGACGTTCAGGGTAAAAACAGAGGGATATTTGCTCATCTCGTGCATTAACACTGTATTTTGTTACACTGATGCTGATTTCTTTTGTTTAGCCTCGCCGCGGTCATCGGGCCAGGACGGTGTCTGTAGACCTCAGAGCTAATATTTCTACATTAGTGTTGGGAACAAAAACTGTGGGAAAACCCAGCTTGTTAGAATAATGTTTTTATTGCCTGATACACTTTGGTGTTAAATCTTAAGTTGAATACAGGCCATTTGATTTACTATGGTTTGGATGATGCGCTGTGTATGTGTATTGCATGATCTGTTCGGATGTTGAGTTCGGGGGCGGTTGTCCAAACAATGGTTGCTCAGTACCAGAAGAAGAAGAAAAAAAAAACAAAGTCTGTTTTTATTTTTCTAAGAGGAAATCTAATCATGAGAGTGATGTAAGGAAGGAGCACTGATATCTAAATGTCGCTCTATAATTATAATCATTGGCCTGACCCAAGAGTTTGCTGTTAATGGAAATACAAACCATGTTTTCGTTCTCTTTTACCCATAGCAGATTTTCTTTTTTCTTTTTTTTTGCTTTTATGAGTAGTCAGCAAATGATTGGAAACAGACTGAAGAAGACTGACCTAAATCAGGCGGATTATGCCAAAGGTTTAGATTCATTAAAGGGGATAAAGCCGTGCTGAGTGACTGGAAACCATTTCTACGCCGACACAAAGGACTCTGAGACGAGTCGACGCGGTGACGGAGCACCAGGTGCAAATGAGCTTTGATCAGTGAAAGCCTAAAAGATTCAGACGGTCTTAAAAACCTGATGCCCATCAATATGAAAGTCATGAGCCTCCAGACACTCTGAAATCATCTATCTGAACGGTCCTACGTATAATCAGGAGCTATTTTGTGATTAAGAGTTGTAATTTCATTTCACGATGGATCCACTTTCCCTGGTTTTACTTCACTCAGTCATTTTCTACATTTCTCTCTCTCTCTCTCCCAGAGAGTTATGGTTTTTTCCAGCCCATCAAAGGCCGACCTCCTCCATTCAATATTCATCATGCCGCTGCTCGACTAATGTTACTGTTTCTCCAAGTGATGGATTTCGTCTGAGGCCTCCAACTAATGATTGTTTTCATTATCAAATAATCATTTAATACATTGTATTTTCCCGAGTAATCGTTTAATGTCGGAAAATTGAGAAACATGCCTTTGACGAGTTCATGGAAAAACCAAGAGACACATAAAACATAAGAGGAGCGTAAAATCCTAAATCTACATCCAATAGTGTATTATTGCATTGGTAATTTTTTAGCAAAGCAGTTATTTGGATCTCTGTTCGTTGCCTGCGTGTGTCATGTAGGTAAAAGTCGGATATGATTAACAAGGCTGCAGTTTCCCTCCAGGGATCCACGTGTTTAGCGTTTTGCTGGAAAAACTTTGACAATTAAGTATCAAATGAATTTTTCGCCAGTGAACTAACAGATAAAGCAGGTCTTTGCTTCAGCTTCAATTAGTGGTGGTTTTCGGCTCAACACTTAAAGTTTGAATTCTCGTTCTGCCGCTTTGATTTTTATACTTTTCTCTATAAATCGGTTGAAATACTTTTTAACCAATCAAAGGCCGCTGGCTCCGTACGCTGTCACCCTGACGTAAGGAGCTTAGGTAACTCCATTAAACAACCAAATGGCCAAATATCTAGATCTTAACATAGTGAGCTCTTTGTCTGATAAAAACCTCAAGAAAATGTGTATTTAGTTTCCAATGGCCTAAGAACTTATTTAGTGTTCCTGCTTCTTTTCTTTGAAAACAACAGGGTGTGATGTTGAATCCTTTGTGTGCGTGCCAGAAAACCTCAACCTCTTGGGGCTCGTTGCACCCGTTCCCACCAAGTATGTGTGAAGTCACCATGAATCTGTAACCACTGAGTCGCTAGAGACGGTGCTTTTCGTCTAACACTTTATCAACACTGGTTTATGTCGGTGGTTGTTGCGGTTGGTGGTCGTTTTTTTTTTGCCGTTACCCTGCTGTCCTCCTGAGCCTCCCACTCCGGGGTGAAGGTGTGGACCTGAGTCCCGGGCGTGCAGTTGGAAAACTGGAAGAGGCTGGCGAACATGCGATGGTTATCTGCCGTGTCAGGGAAGATGGGATCCTGGAAGTTCACACCGTGAGGGACGATGTTGTAGTTTTCATCCATCCTGCACAGAGAAAGGAAGGAAGTGTTGATTCACTCGTGCATCTGTAGTTGTGAAATATGAGCAGCGAGAGACTTGATTAAGAAGGCCAGTGGAGAGGAGATCTATTTATCCAAGACTCCTAGTTTCAGTGAGTCTGTAGCGATAACAACACATAAAGTTTGGCAGAGTCAAACAGGAAGAGTTGGACCAAAACCCCCAAACATTACAGTAATATAAGCGCAGAATTGCAAACAGACTCCGGTCTATTTTTATGCAAATTCAAGCATTATGTAGATGAATCAAGCCAGCAAATTACAAGCCAACGGGATTCAGCGTGCATGTTTCATATCTTCTCCTACAATGTGAAGTGTGTGAGGGAGGAAGCAGCGTGTTTTCCATACATCTGGACTCCATCTCTGATCCCTCCAGGGACATCAGGAGTTTGGTTGTCCCTATCACAGACTCTGTGTGTGTGTGTGCGTGCATGTGTGTGTGTGTGGACTTTGGAGATGTTGAAAGAGCAAGAAGAAGGCTGATGTTTTGCTTCAACAGAAAGAAGAGGTCAAAGGTCACATGTAAGCAAAGCAGCCAGGAGGTCAGGAAGAACCAGGAACTTTTCACCACGATGAAAAACCTTTGAACGTTGTGTAGCTGTTGGTGAATTTCACGGCATGTTCGCCCAGCTATAAAGACATTATTATGAGCGATAGTTTATGCACTTATGGAGTTTCACCTCCAGTGATCGCTTGTCTGCTTTTGACAGAAAGCTTCAAAAATGTTGAGATATATGCAAAAAGAAAAAAGAAGCTTTTTGCAGTGAGCGCATGCATGGCTGAAGCAGCGCTCTCAATCTGTCTGCTTTAAAGGTCCTGTGGGAGGCCCGAGGTTGCATTTTTCTCCATGCTCTGATTCGTCCTGTCCTGGGAGCTTATTCCTATGATTGATTGGAAAAACCGCTTTGGTCTGAGACGGTGTTGTTGAGACTTTTATAACAGGAAATGGACGTCGACTGGAGACGGCGATGTGAACTGTTCGGTTTTTGGCTCCGTAACACGAGTGTCTGGTGTGTTGCACCAGAGTGGCCACAACAACTGTTCGCTATCACTCCTCATGAATCTCAGGGTGTCGTTGTGGCGCCAAACAACACATTATGGATAAGAGCAAGAAGCTTGGGAGATGCATCTTGCACCCATGTTCCCATGCATGTATCCTGCATGGGCTGGAGTCTTCTGTATTGGAAAATGTGGGTAATCTGATTGGTGGGGGTTTCCCTGGACAAAACAGCACCACACCATTTGTTTACTGGGGTAATCATTGCTTCATAATTATCATCAGATCGGTGCTTAAACGGGCTCTGTTGAGACTCGCTCCAGGAAGTGTCTGACGGTGGTCGTCTGGGCTGATTACAGGGATAACGTCCGGATGTTTCCACCAACACAACGGGGGCCAGAAAAAGTCGTCCCTGGAGGTGTAATTAACTGAAACCAGTGAAAATACTATAAAAGAGTCGTCATCATCACCGCTCAGAAACACGCCGTGTAACACCTGTGAGCGTGACTCCGCTGCGTTATGTGATGTGTGACATATAAAAACACATATTGATGTTGGCTCTGCTGCTGCTGCTGCTGCTGCTGCAGACCCTCATGTGGGACAACCAAACATTAAATGTGAGGAATGCTTTCCAGTCGCCCTCCCCCCGCCTCCCAACTCTGGCCACCATCAGATGGTAGTATACTGGAGCATTTCAGCAGCAGTGAGTGCATGCATGCATGGGCAGACAAAAGGTGGTCTTGCCGGCTTGATAACTCTCATGAGTGAAAATTCTTTGCAGGTTTACCTTCAAGCTTTTTGGGAAATGTCTGGCACTGTAATTACCACTGACTGGAATGCAATCGAGGTTTCCCCGAGCAACCGTGTTGTTTCTGTCCAACACAGACATTTAAGAATAAAACCTGCAAAAATCCGTGCGGAAACTTTGACAGGCCGTGAAATGCAATATTCAAATGAAATCAATACACGATGATGATGGTTTAGAAAACTGATTTGCAAAGGAGGGAGAGCGTGCGTGCGCCGATGGTGCCAGTCATCTGCCAACGTGTGCAAAATGTTTCCTCACTGGCCGACAACTGATTGACTCCTTTGCTTCCTTTCATGACAGATCTCAGCAGAGGTTTGAGGAGCTGCTGCTGCTGAGACAGGCCAGACCCAGAGAGGAGCTGAGGTTCAATGGTGGATTTTATATATTGCACCCCTGATTTATTACAGTGGTTTAAGCACATGCAATAGACTGTGATTGCAATGTTTTCAAGGGGTCAAGAGGTGAATTTGACCTTCTGAATGAGCAAACTACTGACAGACAGTCGCTGATGATTACTCTGTACAGATGTTTCTTAATTATCAACCACTTAATACATTGAACTTCTCTCTCTTCTCCAGTTTAAACATTGAACTCTCATAGATGTGCAGATTGTGTCAGAGGGGTGCAGAGCACAGGGAGGTCAGACGGCGGTGGAGCCAGCAATGATGTAATTCAAGTGTATGACTGCGAGACAAATGGAGGTTCTTGTACTTTGCTGTCTAATCCCAAATATATTAAAATAAATGCACATTTTTGAATTTCTGGGCTTTCTCATCGAAGGGGTTTTCTTTGAAGTGCTTCACACTGAATTTCCATTTTTTGATGGATTAGGTGTACAGTAATGAACTGGACCCAGTGAGGGCTACTGACCGGATATGTCAGCTGTACAGGGGGGAAGAGATAGATAGTGGATAGAAACTTCATAGGCTGCAACATGACGTCCACTATAATGGGTGGTCTCTCTATTTGCAATCTGTTTTTAACAAATCTAATTAGCACTTTATGTAACTTATTCTAATTCAAGAAAGAAAAAAAGAGGGAGAAAATGTCTAATTGTTCTCTGATTGTAAACAACAATGTGAAGTTTATTCCAGCTGTGAGACACATCTGGACACCATGGTGAAAATGGGTCATGTAATGTTACCTCATGGGAAACAGTCACTGAGACAAACTCTGAAAACTCTTAAAACTTTCAACACATGCTGCTGTCATAAACAAAACCATCCTCATGTGCGTTCAATCGTATCCACATTTTTAAGTTTGCATGACAATGTGTGGCAAGAAAAAAAATCCTAAATGAGCAGTTTCTTTTGTCTTTTTCTCTATGAGTTTACTGACAGAATGTCTTGCCTCGTGCTGTATTAAAGCTTAATTATAATCATTTTCATCCCAGCTCTTGCATAATATTGCGATGCAGGTTAGCTCACCTTAGGAAAAAGTAGTAGTTGTTGTTTTTGGTGACACTGTAGGAGAAACAGGGGAAGTAACCCAGGCCGGTGACATTAAACCTGGAGCCGGCAGGGACCTCCAGCATGCTGCCCCACGCCTGGTCGCACAGCAGCTCGATCTCGGCCGAGTAGAGCAGGTCGGTGTCGTGCTGCCACGGCAGGTAGTTATACACGCTGTAGGACTCTTTGTGCAGCGCCAGCACCTTGGCAAAGACTATGATCTCCGCCAGCTCAGCGCGGCACGCTTCTGTCTGCGGTCTCCAGTCGTGGGGCAGCTGACATCCCATGCAGCTCCCCCGGGGACCGGCCGCTGCTGCCAGGATAAACGCCAAAATAATCCACATGATCCAAGAGATAGAGAGAGAGGGTCACCGAGGCGCACCGATACGCACGATGCAACAGATGGATGAACTTAGAAAGAAGAAGAGGAAGAAGAAGAAAAAACTACAGGGCTTTCATGCAATGCGCATTCTTCCAGTGTTATTCACAATAAGTCAATATAAACAACCAAACAGCCCCGGACAGACAGTCGGTAACTCCACTTCGGTCCCTGCTCCCTCCTCCCAGCCTCTGTACCTGCGATCAGTGGATCAGCCCATCCACTGCAGCAGCAGCAGCAGCAGCAGCAGCATCCCCTGGAAAACTGGTGCCTCTCACCTTTTAAGTGACACCAGGAGGAGCTAATTAAACTGTTTGCATTTAAAGCCTTAGCTAATTAATGAAATTCCCCTGACGTATCATACACAACAAGTCATCCAGCTTCAAGGTTGTGACAAATTTGAGTCATTTAATGCAACAAAGAACCGTCATGATTATTTTTTTTTACACAAAGCAATAGCCTAAAAGAGTTAGAGCAGAAACTTTGGAAAGATCAGTGGCGCCCTCTACTGACAACATGCATCATGCACTTTGTTAGTTGAATAGAAATGTGCAAGGTAAACTGTACTGGCAATGGTTCAATTTGCCAAAATGTTAAACTATCCCTTTTAGCTTGTCTACATTGTCACATGTAGGAATCACATTTATTTTTCAGCACTAGGGACTAGGCCTACAAATAACTTTTTTATATCTACTGTAGGCCTATATAGTATATAATTTCTTTAAGTTTTGGCTCTCAGGATCTAGTTGGTTTTCATAAATGTGTCACTAAAATTGATAAGATGAAAAAATGCCAAGTTTTGCAGCAGTCTAGAAATTCAACATGATATGGGAGTAACGTGCCTGCACCAATGACTGTAAAGCCCTGTATCATATATAGGCTTCATAGCTAATTGGATCCTACCTGCATGTAACACGTGTACCCGTTACTGTGTAATGTAAGGTCTGTGATCTCGTTGAAAAGGTCGAGCCAGCCAGGAGTCGAACCTAGAATCTTCTGATCCGTAGTCAGACGCGTTATCCATTGCGCCACTGGCCCTGCAACTCCCTTTCTTGATTCCCTCAGTCTTGACTTTCAGGAGATTTTCTGTTTTTTTTAATCTGGTTCTACCGGCTTCTATCACTTGATCAACATGCCAACCTGCTGTTCCTTGAACCTATTATGTAACTGTCGGTGCAAGCTGACATAGGCTACCATGTTGAATATCTAGACTCCTGTCAAATTTAGCCCTTTTTTATAGTATCAATTATCTTTTTGGTTTTAATCATTTGGGTATTGTTTATATTTATTATTTTGATAAGACACCAGCTGAAACCAACCGTGCCTGAGAGTCAAAACTCGGGGAAATCGTGTCACAGTTATTGGGGAAATGTAGGGCCAGTGGCGCAATGGATAACGCGTCTGACTACGGATCAGAAGATTCTAGGTTCGACTCCTGGCTGGCTCGACTTTTAAAACAAAAGTCAACTATGAAGAAATAGTTGAGCTTCATGTAGTAAACTGTGACTGTGAAAACACTACAGCTTCAACAATCTGACAAGACCTGTCCACAAAATCACACGTTGGACCTGGCCATAAGCCGACCTAGATATATGTGAATCAGGACATTATAATATAAACCACTCTCCACTCTCACTTTTATGTCCCCTGAAACTGTTGTGTTGGGAGTTTTTGCAGCACATGTATTCTAAATTAATTATCTATTCTTCATGGCAGATCTTCACATCGGTCTGAGGAGATGCTGTTATCATAGATGAGGAGTGATTCTCTGTACGTAGGCCTATCTTTTGTTGTGTAACAGAAAAGCTGAATGAGCAGTCCTGAGAGTTGAACCACAGTGAAAATGTTTTTGCATCACTTTTCATGGGCCGCTGCCTGTTAATTACCTGTGCCTGTAGGTCGAGGTCAAATCTTGGTAGTGACAGCCAATCACGTTTCCCCACAAATCTACCAAGATTTGAACCACGTGGCCAATCAGCGCTCGAATTGGCGAATCAATGATCAACCGAGACTACGAGTTTAGAAAGCGCGTCAATGACCGAGTGCACCTCTACACTACGACAAGGAGTGCTTCACCCCTTTCTGCCCTTTTTTAAAAAAAATTTTTTTATCGCAAGGCAATCTTTTACAGCTGTTGTCAATAAGATAAATTGGTAAATTTACCGAAAATTACCGCGGCGTCTTGGGCATTGAGGCCTTCTTCCACACGGTTCCAATGTCGTTATGTTAACTTGTCCTTTTTTGTTTGTTTGTTTTTGTTTTGTTTGTTTTTTGTAGGCTATATTATTGTCATTGTGTTTGGGACTCCCTCGAAAACGAGATGATTCATCTCAAGGGGTTTATCCAAGACATGTCAATATAACGCCGCCAGGTGCAACTTCAGTGAAGTTAGTTTTAAAGCTTGGGAGGAGTTGGATACGGAACTGGTGAAGAAATCCTTCAAGGTAATTCGCCCTTCGCGTAAGCCCCGCCCCCCTTGGTTACTGTTGCCATGCCGGGCAAGCTTTCACTCCGAGTCATCTCACTGGTTGTCAAACTGCAAGTTTTTGGGCGATTGTGAGCTGAGTTTTTTTTCTCCCACCACTGTATCAGTCAGTGAAAGCAGCCCCTGCCTGGAGGATCCCTCGCCTGAAAGCCCAGGTAAAAGCCCCAAAAGTACGGCTTTGGTACAGCTGTCATGTCGGAGGTGAACGTATGGTTATCCCCATATTTACACTTGTTCAAGTCGAAAAAAAAGTCCGATCGTATCTGAACATCTCTATAGAGCAGCAGTAGCAGCAACAATAACAATAGTAAATGTTATAATTATTTTAAGCGGTTTTAGGGCGGAGAAGGGTCAATTGTGTGTGTGAGTTTGTTTTTTTGTAATATTGCAGTATAACAGTAAGTGTAATAATTATTTTAATAGACGTTTTTGTAATATTGCAGCTGATTACAACAGGCGGCCTAACCAGTTTTCTTGTTGTCTTATTTACTCGGGTTGCCCTGCTTCATGTTTTCTTTTTTAATTCATGTGCATGTTATTTTTTTTCTGGATGTTTAGGAAAACAAGTTGCTGATATACAGACACGATCTGGCCAGTTCATCTTGGGTCCCCCCCGTTTACATCACCAATGCCAAGCTGATGGGTGAGACCCCTATCCAGCTCCCAGAAGTGAATGCTGCAACAGTGACACAATGGTGAGTACATTAACATGCTTTATATCAGTTTTGCATTTGAGCAGTAATCAGTTTTCATAACATGACAGACGGTGATGTCACAGGTGCTGGAAGGACCACAGACGGTGATGCCACGGTGGTGCAGGTTGCAGGAGGAGTTGGCGATGATGGGACCACAGACCCTGCAAACAGCGATGCTTGTGAGGACGCAGCAGCTACCAAAGGGTGGGGACAGTGATGTCCTGAAGTTCAGCATAAAGTAGAAAACACACACATCCCAAAAATTGTAGGCCTGGGTGCTGGACTAGAAGGTAAATACTAAATGAAAAGAAAGGGAAGTCCGCACACCAGATATAAAATAAAATAAAATAAAATACAGTGGCTGAGGCGAGTCATGAATGTGGCGTAGAGCTGGTGCAGCAAACCTCCGCATGAAGTGCCTAATGTCCAACCGGATGGTCGTCTGCCCCCACTCTTCAAACGTCCTCCTCAGAAGAGTGTTGCCACAGCAGTCTCGGTCGACATCTCAGAAGGAGCCACCTCAGCCACTCTGTACCTCATGATGAGACCTTCGATCATCGGCCCGAGACCAAAACCTTCGCTAGCTGTGCATTGGTTGCCCAGGTAGCGGTGCCGTAGCTGTGTCCTGCACGCTTTCAGGTCACCTTCTTTGTTGAATCCATCTTCAAGATATGACCGTACTGGGATGTGATGCTGGCCTTGATCTCCTCCAGCTTTTGCAGGACATCCTGGGCATACACCTGCATCAGCCACCGGTGCTTCGGTACAACGGGCATGGCAGGTACAGCCTCGAAGCGGACACGCAGGATCAGGCCCAATCTGACTGCACTGTCCATCCCCTGGCAGTCTGTGAGGTACTGGACTGTTTTGTGGAACCAGACCTCGGTGTGTGACGCTCCTGCAGCTTTTTCTGGATCTGGCTGCTGCTGTTACCCAGCCCACACAAGATTTCTAATGTATTTATTTGTGCATTTGTTGGTAGTAATATCAACACTTCCAAGAAAAATATTTTTTTAGGAACAAGTATATAACAATCAGCTATAGAGCCACAAAGAAGTTGTAACAAAGTACATCTTCCCCACTGCCACCACCTGCCTGATGCTCTGATGCAGGCCAGCTGAGGAAAGATGTACTTTATCACAGCCTGGATGTGGAGACACGTTAGGTTGACCTGCCACAACTTCCGTGGCATCCAGAGCAGCAGAGAGTGGCTGCAGTAATTCTCCAAATTTGGAGAACTGTTGTTCCTCAGTGGCACCTGCGGAGCGGAGGATATCACCAAAGTTAAAAAGTAAACAAAAAGTCTGCAAAGTACATTAGAAAATAACAAAGTACCAACCAAAATGGGTCAACAAGCCAAAAATATTAACACAAAGTACAATAAAAATTCACAAAGTACAAAATGAGAGACTGGGAACATAAGAACTCACAGGTAGAAACACAGGGGAACACAAGAACAAAGCGCCTGAAGGTCAAAATGCTGCACATGGACAACAGACTATTAGACAAAGACAAAAGGAGAACACTGAGGTTAACCAGACACAGGTGAGACACATGAGGTAATCGCAGCAGGGAGCGCACAGGACACTGAACTCAGAATAAACAGGAACTCAAAAGGGAAGGAAAGACACAGACCGTTGACAGCCAAGGTCCAGCTCAGGATGCCCCTGTGCTGTCCACCCAAACACAGCGTTGGATATCCGCCTCTGCTCCACTTCAGGGAAGATGTTCATCCAGGCAGCTGGAAGAAGGATTTGTTGTGCTGGAAAAACAAAGAAATAAACATGCAAATTCACTTCACGTGCTGTCACCCAGCTCAGTGGACACAGAGGGGTAAGGGTGGGGGACGCCAGCAGGGCTAAAAACAAAACAGAAAGCAGGACATCTGAACTTCCTGAATAAACAGGAAGTCTGAAAAGGGAAGCTCAATATAACTCCTTGAAGCACTTTTTGTTGTGGGCGTGGTCGTAGGAGTATTTACTCACCCTCCTGTGGGGTCGCGGTTCATCACCGCCACCAGATGACCCTTGAGCATTTTGTCCAGCCACAAACACAGACTTGAAACACACCAAACTGAATGTCAAAAAACTTCAGGGAAGTTTTTTCCAGGGCGTAACTGGATTATATTATGTATTATTTTATTTTTACCTGATTAAATAAAAATCTTGTGTATAATTAGTTTTTTGTATTCCATGTCTGAATTATTAATAGAATAACAAGCCACCAGGTGGCTTTATAGGCCAACAATACAATATATTTGGAGACACTCAAGTTGAAATTCTTCATATTCTTTTACATTTGTTCTTAGACAGTAGCCTAGCCTGCATATAGAGGTAAATTGTGGCTATTCAGAAGGTGTTACTCAGAGATTTGGACGAGGCTCATCAAACTTTGTGTCTGCTAATTAGCCATGCCATTTAAAGATGGTTACATATGACATGTCAGTCACAATATTCAATGAATTTCATTTGAATGGAAGAAGTCAGAGACAGTTACAGATCAGGGATAGTGCAACATAGCCTATTATATTTCACTGATTAACTTTTGCTTTTGTCTCAGTATGCATAGTATTCCTAAAATATGCATTGTCTTACAACAATACTATAGTATTATTTACTTATTTAGTAATAGTTATCAGAGAACAGTAAGAGTTTTTTGTTTGTTTTTTTGCATAGAACATAGGCCTTCAGTCAATGTGCAGAAGTTACTCTGCAGGTTTTTACCAGCTCAAATTAAGACATTTTAAGACTATTATGGATGAAATTTAAGACTTATCATGACAACAACAATAAAGGACATGTTAAAGTTACGCACTTCAGCTTTACCTGTGAATGAGTAAAATCTTTCCACCTCCTCAACAACCACCAAACTAAAAATGGCTACCTGGCTGTAGGGCCTCGATGTCCTTATTGATTCATTTCAGCTCGATGGGCTCCATGTGTTTATGGTGCTTATCTGAACTTTAAAAAAACAAATACTAATTTTATCTTTCAACTTACTTCCAACAAAACCTCCAACCATGACTGCTCCTCGACCTTTGACTGTTTGTGGGCGGGGGCGTTGAAGGCAGTTTGGTCCCCGTGGCTTTCCGTAGGTCACGGCCTGGGCGTCGACAGCGCCTTTTAACTAAACTGCTGCTGCCGCTGCGTAGGAACCAAACAGTGAAACAACAGCAGCGAGCACTTCACAGTCCTGAGAGCTCGGAGGTGTCTCTTACATAAACAAAAGGCTTAATATAACCCTGTAAAGATGCACTCAGTCACGCTGGACAGCAGTGGGTCTCCAAAGAAGCGGACGATTTCTCGGGGAATGAGCGAGGACGAGTCTCTCCGCAACATCATAAAGGAGGTGAGTCGAGGGGAAATCACGGAGAAAGACGGTTTGTTTTCTGTGGAGCTAAAGCTAAAAGCTAAGGCACGATTGTTTCTAACCCCCAGCTTGGATATTTTATAGTATTTTCACAAGAGATGTGTAGTTAGACGGAAGTTAGGACGTTTATTTAACGCTTTAAATTAAACGACCAACGGCTCCGGGTACAAACAGTAACGTTAACGTTTGTTGTTGTTGCTGTGGTGATTGTGCACAGGCCTGTAGCTTCACACACCACTTCCTCTATTAAAAGCTGACTGTTAATGTTTTTATGTGTGTGTGTTTAGTTTTTGGGGGGTATTGACTGACTCTTGCTTCTTGTCTCTTCATTTTATCACCAGACCGAGAGTTCGTCCAGGCGTCTGGCACGGAGCGACAGCCGAGCAGGAACCCTGAAAAGGAGGAGCGACAGTCAGGTAGGAGCCACAACATCACGGGGGGATGAATCATCTGTAATTATACTGCAATTACGACACTTATCTACCTGACTGTGGTCCAGATTATCTGCAGTATAGACGCCTCTCTTCCCTTCTTATCTGTCAGTGGTGCAAAGTCACTGTACATTTGCCAACAGTGTTGAAGTACTTGTACTTTGCTTAATGTATTTCCATAGATATTCCTGTTAATCTGCATTTATCTGACAGCTGTGGCTCGGAGAGTTAAGCAAATCTTGAGCTAACTTATAAAAAACAACAACAGGATAAGCCTATAAAGAAACAACACAGTGTTAAAAGTTCTAGGGTTGTTATGCTGTAGGCTATACATTTCAAACTCACTGCAAACACCCAGGAAAATAATATAACAATACAAACAGTAACGTTGATGAGAACACTATTTTCAAGCTTTCTGACATAGTTACAAAAAATAAATAAATAAGATTCTTCTAGGTAGTAACACCCAAAGAAAGAAGAAATGGGTACTTATATATGATAAAATATTTTAAGTGGAGTTGTGCAAACCACCGCACTAAAACAGCTGAACTGCTCTCCAACTTTGAGGAATAAGAAGGTTTAATCACTCGTCAATGACTCTTAATGCTCCACTTCAATTGTTTTCATTTTCGTTTAAAACTGCTTGTGAAGTCTTCACTCAGCATATTCATGTAGTTTTATGCTGGCGACAGCAGCAGGTTCAACAAGAGGAAGGATATTATTGCAACAATTACCTAATGCAATGCTAATCTTTAGTTGGAGACCGTCTTTAGATGTTACATAAGCAGTTTCCAACCTTTTTGAGGTGTGGTGTGTAATGTCATGTTTCACATTGCTATGGGTTTTTGCATTTCTCACATTACTCAATGCAAATAGTTATTTGATGCCTAAAGGCAAAGCACTTGTACTGCAGCTTATTATACATATTAACTCTCCTCCACAAAAGCCTGGAGATATCTACATCATAATTTGTCGGAGCTTTGTGTGTCTTGTATCATTAATCATTTCACAAGAATTTAGATTCACGTCACGACTCCTTGCATGTTCTCTTGTTAGATGAATTTCAGCTGTGTCGTTGCCAGTCACAGCGTTTTATCAGGACTGTATCTGTACAACGAGAACTCTTATCAGACACGGTGCCTCAGACATGTTTACACTGGTCACAACTTTTGATAGCTGGGATTTTCCTCCAAATACCTGTGTCTACAAACATCAGAGGATTAACTAGTATGTGCACATGAAATGAAACCCAAAGGTCAACCAGGTGAATTTTAGTCAATCACAAAAATACTAAGCTGGAGTTTTGAAAATCATTTGCAGCTGCGGTAAAAAAGCAAAATCCTCTGGAAATGACTCAGTTAAATGTTCTTCAGCATCATTAATTTAATGATTTACAGGTTATTATTTCTATTGTGAAAAAGGCCTGGGAGCAATTATAACATCAGTACAAGGGAAATAGGGACTTGGCCACAGATGGAGGAATTAAAATACTTTATGGGGTTGTGATAAATCTCAGCATCAATAAACTGTCACTTCATGATAGAACACGTTTATTAAATTTGTGAATCAACTATATTGTAATTTTGAAGTGGAACAGGGAGAGAGACACTCCTGTATTAAATCTCAGCATATTGTATTCGTTTAATGTGATTTACTCATGAATTTCCTTTTTTTTTTTTAACATTTTCTCCTTTCAGCAATCGGACCAGGATCTCTTCATGGGACTCCCAGAAATGGTGAGGATTTCTTGTCTTATATTAATACAAGTATAAAGATGGTTATTGTTAGTGCTGTTATGGAGCATATGGAGCGTATGGAACATATGGAGGGATTGTCATCATGAGGCCTCCCACCTCCCGAGCGCTCACACACTCAGCACTCGGCCTCCCACTGACTGTCACGTGTTCCTCTGAAATGTGCCCACTCTGGTCTGATCTGATCTGTGACTGTGTGTCTGTGGCGTAGCTGGAGCTGCAGGCCAGCTACGACGAGGTGGTGCAGGAGCTGCGTGGGCTGGAGGTCGAGCGAGAGGCTCTGTTGTTCCAGGTGGACGTCCTGCAGGACACGCTGGAGGGCGTAGAGGAGCTGCTGGCCGAGGCCCAGAGGGAAGCTGGACAGGCCGGTGCGGTACGTGGAAGCCTCGCCGAAACCTAAACACCAACACACTTTAAAGGGATACGCCAACATTCTTTTTTTTCGTGTCTTGCCTCACCCCCGAGTCCATGACCAGCAGATAGACACCATCCTTTCGACTGTGCGTTCAGTAACGAGGGAGATACGGGCAGAGCTGGCGCACCGCTAATTAGCTTAGCTGAAAACTGGAAGTGCATAGGTAGTGTTAGCCTGCCTCCACCTAAAGTCATCACTCTTCAGCAACTCTAAATAGAAACCGGCGGGCTGATCTTTGTCTCAGAGCTGATTAAACTCTCCGGTAAGGCATCTCGGGACAGGACGAGATCAGTCAAAACGGAGGGTTCAAGCAAAGACGGTTTATTTTGGTTCAAGCTAGCTACATCGAGGGCAGGTTAGCTTCCTGTTTCAAAGTAAAAGCACAAAGTCTTGTAAAGGGCAATGGGTGTTTTACTTTGTGACAGTAACCGGAAGTGCGTTGGTCACAACAGCTAGCTTGAGTAGCGCCGAATTCATCCTAACAAAATAGTAAACAGCTGGTATTTAGACAAATTTATGACACACTGCTGACTACACTACCGATACACTTCCAGTGTTTGAGCTGAGCTAATAAGCTGTGCGCCAGGTCTGCCCGTATCTCCCTCGTTACTGCATGCACAGTCGAAAAGGTGATGCAAGAAAACATGAAAAAAAATGTTGGCATATCCCTTTAAACTCTTCACACACTCAAGACTTGTTTGTAATCAACCTTGTTTTTCTAAATGTGAACACGCGAGGAGCTGCTGCTGCTGCTGCTTCTCTCCTGACGCCACTGTGTCTCTCTGCATTTGTAGGAGTTGGAGAGAGAGAGGGAGGCCAAGAGGAAGCTGGAGAGCATGGTCAGCTCTCTGATGCAGGAGGTGGAGAGATTAAAAGAGGTAATGTGAGAAAAGAAAGAAAGAAGAATATCACATGATATTGCACAGTAATGTCATGTGATATTGGCCAGAAATGACATTGTGGTCATTCCTTAAAAAAATTCATTGATTTTATAATATTTATGTGTTTTAAACATATAAAAGCTGATTAAACCTGTTACTTAACTCACTTTTTACTGAATGTGAATCACTGGTATGGTGCATTTAGTTTAGTTTTTTTTTTCTAAACTAGCCTTAAAGGGATAGTTCAACATTTTGGCAAAGTGGCCCATTGTCATAATCCCTATAGTCATAGCAGTAGGTTCGTTACCTTTAATTGTCGGTGCAAGATATTTTTACAACGGCGGAGCAGAGCCGTGAGCTGCTCAGAGCGACGCTACAGAGGCTCATGGGATTTCTTGGTTTCCCTCATCAAACTCATCAAATACACAATCCAACAACTCCACAACTCTCTGGTGGAGTTGTGACCTGCACATTCACCACGCTACGTCTTACATTTCAGCACAAATGAGGAATAGTTCCCCTTTTATAAGTTTCTATAAGATTGTTTCAAGTTCCTTTTCACATGTATCAAAAATGAAAAAAAGAATTTATATTCCAACTGATTATTTTCATCTTGAGATTTCAAGTCCACCAAAGTATTTGGAACAAAGTATTGCAGTTCTGATACATGCACTGCTGGCATCAAAATGCACCATAACCATTTTCATTCGATTTTTTTTTTCATTGATTTACTAATGGACAATTACATTTTTGTCTTTGCAGGAAAGAGATAAAGCATCTGCTGCTGCAGTGAACTCACACGGAGGTGAAGACGAGGGGACGAGACCAGGACGGGCCGCACACAGAGAAAGCAGAGGCGGAGCGTCCGAGGAGGCGGGTCAGGGCGAGGAGGCCGAGATGAAGCCGCGGCGTGTGGTCAGTAAGCCTCTGGCCCACGTCCCGTCTCTCGCACTGAACAGCCCGCTGTCCGAGGACGGGGTTCTCCTCCGGCCCTGTGAAAACGGCGTCGACGACGGGCGAGATCCCTCACCGGACAGGAACGACTCGGACAACCTCAGTGCCTACGAAGACGCGTCTGCAGACACTCCAGAGCAGGACAGGATGTTTCCAGGCGACGGCGACGATCTGGAGCTGCGTCACGATTCGGAAAGTAACGGTCAGGGCGACGACGACGGCGAAGCTCAAGATCCCAAGAACTGCGTCGTGTCTTAACTTCACCTGTCTTACTTACTGCTCGGCTGAAGGACAAAGATTTGATTCAAGAGCTCTTTGATTTGCTTTGTTAATCAAAATCTGATCTTTAGAAACAACAACCAGAGCTTCTGTAATCAGAGCTGCGACGATAAATCAATTAGTCGATCAAAAGAAAATCGCCTGCAGTGATTTAAATGAATTCCCTCATCCTTAAGCCTCTTAAATGAGGATTTGCTGCCTACTTTGTGGACCATTAGTGGAACAAAACAACATCACTTTGGGCTCTAAAAGAGTTTTATGATCGTTTTTTAATTATTTTTGCACATGTTATTGATAGAATTTCCAATTGATTATTCAAGAAAGTAATTACAGATTAATTTATAAGGGAAGTAGTCCTTAGTTGCAGCCCCATTCACTTCAATTCACTACAAAGAAACTCAGGATCCAGATGTTTACTCTCTGGAATTCCACAAATGACTACTTTATATATATATATTTTGCCAATTATGTCTTTTTTAATAATAAGTCTTCGTTATTTTTTTTTTATCTGTGTATACACATGGAAATAGTCCGTGCTGCTTTTATTGTTTTTATCTCTTTGGTCATCGTGTAAGAAAGTGAGTTGGTACACAAACACAAGTCAGGATTTACCCGTGTACAAAACACAGTGAGCTGCTCCGTCAGTGCAAAGTCTCACCTGCAGTTACAGATGTTTGGTCTGACTGTCCTCAGGCGTGGAGCTCACTGTGGTGAAAGGTTTACATCAAGATCAGATACTGATAATCAAAGGTTACATGATAGGGATTTTGTTTTTTACATAAGGGAAATGGCATCTATCTACTGTCTCACTGATTCCACAAAAATATTCCTCTTTTATTTGTTTTTCTCTTTCCTACTGTCCTGTTTTATAGTTTTATTTTTGGAAAATTTAGGGAAATTGGCTGCATTTGCACTTTTTAAAGTTCTTGTATCGTGGCAAAAAAAAAAAGTTGTCAGATTACATTAGAAAAACAACATTCCCTTTACAAACCAAACACGTCAGCGAGGCGCGAGCAGCTGAGGCTGTTTCCTCTCTGACTGCATGGTGATGCTGTATGTTTGCACATTTACAGTGGAACTTGCTGAAGTTAGTCTCTTTGGATGTCTCCGATTGCTGTACACACTGTATTTAATCGCAATTTTATAAGTGTATTTTATACAATGTTACATTTCTTCTTTTTTTTTAATGCTTGAGGCAACAGGAGACCCAGTCACCTCATGGGTCATAGTTTGCATGATGATCAACTCCGAATCAATAATGATTTCCAAACTGCACATGAATGAATTCACTGATGTGTCATTAAAAAGTACTTTTGCATGCAGTACTTTTCACACACTTAGATCAGAGTATTAGAATAAATTGTTTACGGCGAAATTTAGTTTATTAAAAGCATTTTCAGTTTTAATTTTGTTTGCAGAACATAATATCGTTCCGTTATTCCTCCTGAGTTGGATCTTTAGCATAACCGGTTTTATGACACATATCATAATACACTGAAATCTCAACTGGTGAAAGTGTGAAAAGTATAAACGCATTAGAAGAACGTCTACAGATGCTGTATTTAGCTGTGTATCATGTTTCAGGTTTAAAGCAGCTTAACGTTTGTCTTGTGCATTACGTCAATCACACAAGCCTGTTTTTAAATCACTGCTCGTTCACATGCCAACACTTGACTCTCTGTTGTGCCGACTCAGATGATGTTGATCATGGGAGATCGCTGTTACTGTATCATCATCATCATCAACAAGTCATTTACATGTGCATTTCATTTCCTGTTAGGTCAAAGGTTGTTGTTGTTTTTGTAGTGATACACTCAGACATTAGTCATTTTTAAAAACATCTTTCATTTCACAATATCAGGTTTAACCGCCTTCCTGATATTGGTACACACAGCAGTGACTTTTTGATACAAGTAATCAAAACTGTTTTTGTGTTTCGTTTTCAGACAACAATGCAAAAAAAAATGTGTTCTTACTGTAATTCAGTGCATTTTATGGGTCTGAATGTTTTTGACTTGTCCTGGGCTTTGAATCGAATGTTCAGATGTTACAGTAAAATGACATAAGTTTATACTTGTACCTGATATAAAACATTTCAGACATATCAAAATAAAAAGGAGTTAAGAATGCAGCTGTTGGTCAGTGATTTGCGTCAGCTTTATTGGGACTTTTGAACGTCTACTGCTCCGGCATACTTTCACCTAGAGATTCCATTGGAACTTTAAAATGTATTCACAAGTCTCGCCTATTAATGTGGTTTTCTACATTTTGATAGGTTTTATAGTTTTTGATCAATCACTGCTCAATTATGATGATCGTTTTTGGAGAAATGTTGAGATTACAATGGGTGTGTGTTGTGTGGAATGTTCAGGCTTGAGTGGGTGACATCATCGGCTAGAGTGGGAGGAGTTGCCTGAAATTATCTGAAACTTTTCTCTTTCCACGCTGCTCACAGCCACAAATTACACTCTACCCACATGATTTTTTCAGCAGTTGTAGACAAACTTGTCCTCTCTCTAACAATGTGCTCAACAAAGCAGAGAGACTTACAGAATTTAAATTGTGAGCCTCTGAGTAAGGACAGGACCCTACCTGCTGCCCATTGACTCCAATACAAATATTTTCTGAGAGAAGCAGAAGGGACCTCTGTTTTTAACTCGCAAGGGTTTCAAAAATATTTACTGTAGAAACACCTAAATCATATCAAAGTGTTCAGGAAAGTCTCTGGATGCTCACGGTCTACATCTTGTTCTGATAGGAGCTACCCTTTTGTCACAATAAGTCCAAATGTGAATGGTAACACCTCAAGTTACCGTTGGGTTGCCAGGTCTGTGAGGTAAAAGCAGCCAAACAGCAATTCAAAACCAGCCCCAAACCCCAAAAACCAACCCAGTACCAGAACTCACAAATCCATATATGTTACTTTTAAAGTCCAACAACATTGATTTAATTTCAAATATGTACTATAAAAACACCATAAACACTTACGACAACTTTCCAGAAACATTCTTGTCTGAACCCCTATGCACGCACACCCGCTTTAACCAAGGCCGCCACCAAAATCATGCAGGCTGCAAAAACCCTGCTTACCTGCTAACGTAATTTTTTACCCGTCTGGCAACACTTATAAAGTAGCCCAATTCCGTGGGAAAATCGTGGACCTGGCAACCCTGCTGTCTGCCCGTGGGTTTGATTTCCACGTTAAATCAACTGGAAAGCCCCACCAGGAAATGTTGCTGATTATAATTATTAATTACAAAGTTACTGAAACATACCTGATGACAGTGAAACTTGAAATACGTGTGACATGTAACTAACTAACTTTATATTATTATACGTCATAAACCAGACTCTCTTCTATGGTACACAGATCTCATGTTTCTTATTTCAAATTATAAGTTCATTTTAAAACGTCATAACTGCTCTACCAAAGACTACTTAAGTTTTTTTTATGGAAAAAGTAGCTCAGTGTGGGTTAACCTTTAAACAGGATCTTTTCTGTTCACCTGCTGTATTGTCATTCAGCCAGCAGATGGCAAACTAGCTCTTTATATATTTGCGTTGCCGCTCATGAATGAGCTCAAAGTTTTAAAAAAGAAATAACATAAATCTATGAATTAAATATTAGCATCTAAGCTGCTCAATCAGATCTTTTAATTGTTATTGTCCTCATCAACACAGAATAAGAAGCAATACAGATTTTTTTATTTTTTACTCTTGAGATTTCAAATAATATTATTATTATTACAAGAGCTACAGCTGTCTTTGTTTAAGATCAGGTTAAAACACGACTAAATAGTAGATTTGTTTTCCAGTGATTTCAAACAAATATATTAATCACAGCAGCTGCAGAGCATGAAGAGAGGCCGAGTCCTGGGGACGGGGACGAGGACACAAACAGAGACTTCATGTTCACTTTAAATAATAATAATAAAAAATAAGAATAACAATAATGAAAAATCATCAAAACAGCCCTTTGTCTTTCTTCAGGTTCAGCTGTTTCCACTGCGGCAGCTGTTTAAACTTATCTTTGGTGACTCCAAACAAGCTGGCGAAGTCAGTATCGTTGAGGTGTTTCTGAAAAACAAGTCAAAAACAGAATGAGGCAAAAATAAGTTTAAAAAGCAACAACACTGAATAAAATATGGAGCGGTTTAACAACTGAATATGGGAAAAAAATCTGCTCATAAATGAAAAGTGTCATTAACATGGCAGCAAGTGGACAACCGACAGTTTCCTCATAGTTTCCTTGGAGGTTTGTTAGACATAAACATTTTGTCCTAATTAAAGGAAAAACGGAGAAAACAGCTCAGATCTATTTTCCTTGAATTATTTCCAGGAAACTTAAAAAAAAAAAAACAATTGTTGGACAATGTTTCCGAAACAAACTTTTTTCCACCACATCTTGATCACATCATAATAAAAAAGGTGATGTTCCAACCACTTTATAAAACAACACTGCAATGACTGTTTAGCTCAACAATATCTAGCTTTTGTTCATCAATGCAGATGAATGCAATGCAATGAATCATGCAGATGATTTAAAACAAACATGGCCACCTGCCGGACACCAAACACACTACTGACCTCCTTCTGGGTGGGGTCGACTCCTTCTGGCAGCTCATTGGCCTGTTTGTTGATTAGGGTATCAGGTGGGAAGGACTGGAAGTACACCTCGCTCTCAGCTCCGTTCTGCTCCTGGAAAATCCAAATAAAGTAACAAAGGTTATTGTGATTATTAAAAGGTGAGCGGACCCTTTGCCATCAGAGCCCCCCAGCTTTGGAACGACCTGCCTGAGGAGAATCAATTCTTTTATGCTTCTTTTTTAGACTTTTATGTGACGTCATCCTCTTCTTTTTATCATCTTCTTATTGTTTTCCTTTTATTTCCTATCATTTTAATCCCCTATTTTAATGTTCCCTTACTCTCTTAGTTGGTTATCACTCTCTTATCACGCCCTTTTTCCTTTCACATCTTCCTCTGTTTCACCTCTTTTATCCCATCTTATCTTATCTCACCTCATCTTATCTCCTTTTATCATTTATACCCCCCCAGTTATTTATTTTAACTAATTAACTGCATCCTGCATTTTAATTTGTCCTCCTGGTCTCGATTTATTGTTGGGTTCTCGTATTCCCTTTGCTGCTGTATTGCTTGGCCCGTCCATCTCTTCTGGTTCGATGACACTTGTGACTTGTCTCTTATACCGTATGTGTTGTTTTGTCAAGCGCTTTGTAAACATTGTTGTTTTTAAAGTGTAATTTAAAACATCCATCCTGAAAGATGGCACTGTAACCACAAAAATGAAAACTTACGGTTGTTACTTCAACAGTCTCTGCAACTTCTCCAAACTCTTTCTTCAGCTCCTCGTAGCTCATTCCTCCCTGACAGAAACAAATCTACGTCATCGTCTGTGTTTTGCACATTATTTTATTTTTGCATTTTAATTATCTGTTGTTAATAAATAAAAACCAGAACTCTCACGTTCCATATGGACGGATCCCAGGCCCCGAACCAGCCGGTGAACGTGGGCGGCTCAAACCCCTGTTTGATCAGGATGATGGGCGTGTCCTGGTCTCTGTTTCCTGGGTGGGTGTACAGGTATTCTCTGCAGGTGATCACCGCCTCGCTGCGCTCCTCCTCGTTGGCCTCTTTTCCAATCCACAGAAACAACTGAGGAGGTAAAGAGAGGAGTTAGACTTGTCCTACGTTTCTGCTCATCCAAAAGGAGCTTTTTAGAATGGTAAATGGTTCCACCTCTTGTGCACAATGTTTAAATTAATTATTTTCTTTGCTTCAATGTAGGCTATATCAGTGGTTCTGAATTTTTTTACATCAAGAACTTCTAAATTGACACAAATTAGACCACGGGTCGTCGGATCCCCATTGGACAAAATTTTGAAACAAACACCAGAAACACAAAAAGTATTTCTTCTGAAACTGAATAAGGTTACCTTCTTAGTGAATGTATGTTAAAAAATTAGGGCCAATGGTGTGATTTTATGAAAAAATCTTAGAGAAATGTCTGGAAAAAAAGTGGTGAAGTTTCTCAAAACAAAAAAAGTGGTGAAATTTCTCAAAAAGAAAAAAAAAAATCCAGAAAAATTGAAAAGTTCCTCTTTTTTAAAAGATTCTAGAAAAAAGTGGTAAGAATTTCTCAAAAAATCATTTTTTTTCAATTTCAGGAAAATGTGGTAAAAATGTCTCAAAACCAGTTATAAAATTCTAGAAAAAAAGTGATAGGATTTCACCAAAAATTGTGAAATAAAAAATTTAAAAAAATAAAAAAATAAAAAAAAATTGAGAGAAAAAAGTGGTAAAATTTTGAGAATTTTTTTCTTAATTTAGAAAAAATTGCAAATTTCTAAAAAAAAAAAAGAAAAAAAAAAAAGCAGGTAAAGGTGGTATTTAGAGAAAAAGTCCCTCCCAAGGGCCACTGAGGGTCTCCTGACCCCACTTTGAGAACCACTGGGCTATATAAAGTGCAATTAAACTGAGCCAAACTTAATTTACACAGACAGTTTCACCTCTTACCTGGTCCCAGGTGTCCAGTAACATGACGTCCCCCTCGTTGAGGTCGTCCTGCGTGAACTGAGTCACCTCAATGACGACGAAACGTCCAATTTTATTGGAGCACTCGAACAGACGTGGCTGATGGTCTGGGGTCGCCTGCTGAAGTCTGTGCACATAAACACACACACACACACACATGTGTTTCCTCATTAAGTGTGATGCACGTGAACCTACATTATAATCAGTGTCTGTATCTGTTTGTCACCTCTTGCCACTGGCATAAGGAGTTTTGCCTCCAACCAACTCCCAGAATTCAGTGGGCTCCTGCCCCTCTGCCACGATCTCCTCCGAGCCACGTTGGCCAATCACAGCGCTCATCTCCTTCGCCATGGCCCGCTCATCTCCACTCGATCCCTAATAACAAATAAATAATCAATGTTTGTTTAAAGGTTGGCATCACAATCTAATCTCATCAAATATGGTTCCAATGTAATGTTTTCACTTTGGCAACACAAAATAAAAACAATGATGAATCATTTATTATCAGAGTCACAAAGTGCTTTACAAGTCAAATGAAAGTAGAAGAATTCAAGTAAAAGTGTAGCACAGAAAATAAAAACATCTCAAACCAGCAGCGAGTAAAAGTTTCTAACAGGAACAGAACATGAAGAGACAATAAGACTGAGACAGAGAAATGTGGTTTAAAAAGAGATTTAGAGGTGGGCAAAGAGTCGCAGGCTCTGATTTGGGACCAACATGCCTCCATCTGCAAAACTCAGACGTAAAATGTTTTAGGCTTTTTTGGACGGAGAGAGGTCAGAGGTCAGAAGTCTGACTGATACCAGGAGTGCAACAGAAGAGATAAAAGTATGCATAACTGAATAACTGCAGGTCAGAGAGTGATTAAATCGTTCTGACACTGAGCTGATAGAAAAAGGATTAAACCAAATGCTTGACTCTTGGGGTCGAAGCTCAGGTTGGCATCGAACACTGGACGAAGACTCGCAGCAGCTGGGTCGATACAGGAGGAGAGATCACTTTGGTTTTCTTATTGTTGACTTTAAGAGAATATTAGGATCCAGGATTTAAGTTATGAGTTGTAAAAGGAAGCAGAAACTCACATGTTTGTCGACTCCCAAACAAACACTGAACATTGTCACTGTTTAGATGATTTATAATGAGGCTGAGGTTCAGTCCTCCAACACTAAAGCTCCTTTATTGTATGACATATCATTAAAACAACTCACCTTTCCGTACCACAGGTAAACTCCTGACTGAGCCTTCAGTAAAAACACATCGTTGGAGTTGAGGGAGGCGGCAAGAGCCGAAACCTCGATGGCTTTGGTGTTGGACGGGTCGGAGCCTTGGATCTGGAACAGTCTGATCGGAGGCTCCGGGTCCGAGGATCCTTTTCTGGAGGTGCCGCCCTTCAACACAACAGAGGATATAGTAACTACTACTGTTGATGATGATGGTAAACGACAGCGTCAATGTGGTCGGTCGCCGGCCTTCGTACCTCGAAGATGACCAGTCTGCCCTTGAACATGGCCATGAAGTGTCTCGGCTCTTTGCCCATGGTTATCCTCACTTGGACCGGTTCATCTCCGTACTTCTGGTCCAGGTTCACGGCCTGGAAAGCTGAAGCTGCCACTTCGTCCTGCGTCGCATGTCGCCCCTAAAGCAAAAATGGTAACACAACACATATTCATCATTAACTAGGTGCTTACTAGCTTCTAATTAGTAATTATTAAGCACATATTAACACCTTATTCTACGGTATGTAGCCTTATTCTACCTCTATTACACCATGAATTTCAATTTTTCCTGATATTAGCTCCTAATTATCGCTTATTCATTGTAAATGAATGCATTAATTCTATACTAATTCAGAGTGATAAATGAAGAATGACTGTTCTTGTGCTACTGCCCCAATAACCCACTGGTTATTCACATCATTATTCAGAAACAATGCATTCATTTACAATGAATAAGCCATAATTAGGATAAGGATAGAATAAGGCTATGTAGAATAAGGTGCTTAATAATTACTAATAAGGAGCTAGTAAGCTACTTATATGCATATTAATAAGCACCTAATTCAGAAGAATGGACGGTCCTCACCTGCCATATGTAGAGCAGGTAGCGCTCCTTGTTGTTCACCAGGTAGGTGTAGAGGACCAGGTAACAGTCTCCTCCGTAGAAGTATCCGTGTGTTTGAGGGTCGACGGGAACCAGCTCCAGGTTCTCGATCCTCCAGACCTACAGACGCCGGGAGGAAAAGTTAACGCTGAAACACAAATTATGTCTTTTTCCTGCTTCTGTGTGGGTTTTTTTTAGTCGTTTGTTTCCTTCTCTCCCAGGTGCGTCCGTGTGGTACAAAGTTTGTAGAAACACTAGTGACACCAAGAGGCTGAAATGGTCATTACGCTACAGAATGAATTAAAGGTCCCATATTATGCTGTTTTTCAACCATTTCACAGGGGTCTGATACATATATATATACAGATACCTCCACTTGTCCTGAGCCGTTGTCGACCATCCGCTCCTGTGCAGCCACGTCCGGCATCGAGTGCATCAGGGAGGCGTCGAACTTCTGCTGTGTGATGTGAGCTGGAGAGATGAAACCACACATCATGAATCTACTGTACACACACAACGACTTTTCTACTAAAAAATGAAAAAAAGCTTTAAAAAAACAACAACAAAAAAACACTCATGCACGCGCACGTACCCACTTTCCCCTTGGTGTGCACTCGGCCCAGCCCCTGAGTCTGGTCCTTCACCGTCCAGCTCTGGAACAGCTGCTTGAACAGAGCCGACTCCGCTCCGTCGTTCACCGCCTCCACGTTGGTGGTGATGGGGTAGCTCTTCGCTTTGATGAAGTCCTGAACACAGCGGAGACAGAAACACGTCACATCAACATCAATCAATCAATCAATCAATCAATCAATCAATCAATCAATCAATCAATCAATCAATCAATCAATCAATCAATCAATCAATCAAACAGCTGAGGATGCAGAGTGTGTCTGTCACTCACCACAGCTCTGGACATGGCCGCCTGTTTCTCTGCTTTGTTGGCCTTCTTCCCCTTCCACACAAAGATCTTCGTCCCTCCCTGGTCCAGGAAGTAGCAGTCCTACACCCACAATATTAATAATTATATAATATATTAATTAGTATTAAAACCAAACGATTTCATGCAAAATATTTGATATTCACTCTGCAGAATTCAAAACCTCCAGCTGCACACGAGAGGACCAGGATACTGAGTTTTACACTGGCACTGGTGCAGTCAGTGTTGCATCTATCTATCTATCTATCTATCTATCTATCTATCTATCTATCTATCTATCTATCTATCTATCTATCTATCTATCTATCTATCTATCTATCTATCTATCTATCTATCTATCTATCTATCTATCTATCTATCTATCTATCTATCTATCTATCTATCTATCTATCTATCTTACTCCTGTACATTTATATGCAATAGTTTCCTTTCTGCCTTGGCACATAACTGTACAGAATGTCTTTGTCTCTCTTTGTTTCTTATATTTTAATATATTTGTTTTATATCATTTGGTATTTCAATATTTGCTTTTTTTTTTTTAACCCTGTATGCTACAATGCTACTGTAACAAACATTTTCCCATGCGTGGGATAAATAAATGAACCTTCTCATGTCTCAACTCACATCGTGGTTGAGCAGATCCTGGACCAGAGGTCTGGTGCCGACCTCTGTGACCCTCATCTGCCCGTCGGCATCCGACACGCTGCAGGTGAAGACACAGAGAGAAATGAACTCAGACCAAGGTTCAAGTGAGTTTTCAGGGTGAAGACAGACAGACAGACAGACAGACAGACAGACAGACAGACAGACAGACAGACAGACAGACAGACAGACAGACAGACAGACAGACAGACAGACAGACAGACAGACACAGATCTGGGATCAGCTCACTGGTAAAGAGTCACTTTGGCCTTCTGCTCCAGGTCGGCGGCCTCGTCGGTGGCTCCGTCCTGCAGCGTGCACGTCCTCTCTCCCAGCGCGTGGTTCAGGATGGACATGCTCTGAGGGGAGTTGCACTCTGCGCAGCCCTCCACCACCCGGACCTCCGCCCGGCCACCGCGCTCCCTGTCCCGGATGTCTTTGGCCAACAACATGCCCTGAGAACAACAACGACGACAACAACAACAATCCTGACATCACAACTTCAGCTTCAACATCAACAAAAGTTTAAAACTTGGCAAAAAAAAAAGGGGCCTTTTGTTGCTCGTTGGAAGAAAACTAAACTTCACCTTTAACTACAGTCAAAGCACATCTGCTCACATCTGGATGTTGTTGAACAGACAGTTCCTCATTATTTCATTGTATGACAGTAGGTTCCTTGTTAGTTATAATCAGAATAACACGATGTGAATAATATTATGATCAGAGCTCTTCTGTGTTTTGTTGCTGAGGAACTTATTGTGAGGAATTAATTAATGAGGAACTAAAACACCTGATGATGAGTTTCTCTTCAGTTTTTCAGCTCAGCTCTGTTTGTTGGAAACTTTAATCAGAGATGAACCGTCCTGGCAGCTCCCGGAGCCTGATGTTTATTACATATGACTCTGCACAACATCCAGGCTGCAGGGGCCACACAGTCAGAACCAGAACCAGGACCAGAGCAGCACCTCGTCCAGATGTGACCCAGTTTCCTCCTAATGAGCAACAACAGCTGAGTGACAGGAGGGTGAAACTGGAAACACTCCTCATGAGCTGCGTGTTGTCGGGACAGTGAACTATTCACGGTGTGTTTGCAGGAAGAAGGAAATGAGCGTCACCTGTGCAGCCTGACGACTTCCCCACAGAGGTTTTTTTATGGCACGATGTGTTTCCACCTAGAGCCGTAGTGCTCTTAAGACCACATCTTGGTCTTGTTTTTCTCCAGACCGGTCAAGACCACATGCAGCTGCAGTGACATCTATTGTTATTTCTTTAACCACAAATTTCTGTGATGTAATTCAATAACTTTAAGATAATTCAAATAGTTGTACTAAAGTATCTGCTGGTGTAACCATCTCAACAACGTTCTTCTGTTCAATACAAACTTTGTTTACACTAAATATGGTTTAGATTTTAGATCAAATCATCTTTTCTTTGTAGCTAAGGAGGAATAATGTAAATATCAAGACACATGGTTATTATGAGGACTGAGACTGAATATAGTGTTCACTCTCCGGGGACCCCAATGTGGTCCCCAACTCTTTCTTGAAATTTTACCACTTTTTTCTAGAATTAGCCTTGAATCTTTTTCTTTTTTTCTTTTTTTTTTTTTTAGAAATTTGTACCACCTTTATTTTTTTTTATTTTTTTTTTTGGAGAATTTTTACATTTTTTTCTTGAAAAAAACTAACTTTTTTTATTTATTTATTTTTTTAGAAATTGTACCAGTTTCTTCTACAATTTTTAAAAAACTTTTTTTGGGAGAAATTTTTTGCCACTTTTTGAGAAATTGTACAATTTTTTCTCTAGATTTTTTTTTTTTTTTTTAACTTTTTTTAACCATTTTTTTCTAGAAATGTATTTTTGTTTTCTTTATTCTCTGTGTGTTTTGTCTATGTGGTCGCTGTTGTGGTTGTATATATGTACACTATCTTTTTTCCATGTTTGATGTTGCGACCGTGTTAAGATTTTTTTTTCTTTTTTTTTTTTAAATTTATCATTATTTTATTTTATTTTATGTGTACAAATACGTGGTGACTCCAATAATAAAGTATAAAAAAAAGAAAAGAAATGTTTTTGGAGAAACTGTACCAGTTTTTTCCCCAAATTTCTCTACAATATTTCCAAAAATTCACACCATTGGCCCTAATTTGAATGTACATTGACTAAAAAAGTAACGTTCTTCAGTCTCAGAACAAATATTTGTGTATTTCTGGTGTTTGCTACAAAATTTTGTCTAATAGGGGTCCATGGACTAATTTGTGTCAATGTAGGGGTCGTAGATGTAAACGAGGACAGTAAAGCTCTTGGAAATGGTGACGCATTGGTTTGGTCTCGGTCTTGACTCAGTCTTGGTTTAGGTGGTGTTGACTACCCAACAATAACTTATAATATATATATGATGATGAAGTCGCAGAGGTCTCACCCTGAGCTTCTCCTGCCTGTTGCTCTTGGGCCCATTCCACTGGACGATCGTATTCCCCATGTCCAACAAAAACACGTCCCCGAGGTTGAAGCTCTTCCAGCTCATCTCCACCTGAAACACATTTAAAATAAAAACACAAAGCGCTCTTTCTCTCTGCTCAGCTCGTCAGCTCGTCACCGTCCTCCTGTTACATAACCATCCCTGACTGAGCAGCAGCAGCAGCAGCAACGTCTCACCTCCTTGGCCGTCACCCTCTTCTTCCCTTTGACGTGAAGCAGCCTCTGGACGTCGTAGCTGTTGGTCTCAATGTGTTTCATACCTGAAGCAACTCCTCCTTTCTTATAGCTGAAGCAGACACAGGCATGATCAGAAAATATCAATCATAACAGGCTTATAAAATAATTTTTAAGGTGAGACACTAACAGGCAAAAACACTGTTTTTTTTAATGCGCTGATCAATTTTGAGTGCAAATTTAAAGGTACATTGTGTAACTTCTCCTGTTACCTATTTACGAAAATCGATTATTTGGTTCTTCAGTCTCTTTTTCATTAATCACTAACCCCACCCCCCATCAATAAACTGAAGTGTTCCTTTCAGCTCTGAATGAGCTGTTCATATCATTCATATCTACATGGAGCGGGTAAGCTCGCTGTTGGCTGCCATGTTGTCATGTCGCCATGTTTTTACGTTCAGTGGCAGCATGACGGTAGGAAACCACGGGAGTTGTCGGCTCAGGTCGAGGTGGCGTCTCTGAAAACTCACGACAGTAACACAGTGAGGACTGTGAGGACTGTGCAGTCGGAAAAACGGCCGTCGGTAACAAACTGGATGTCATTTTAGTCACAGAACAACATATTGTCACGTGTGTTGTTTTGCCTCGTGCTGAAGGGCCACTTGTTTACATAGAGGCTTGTTTATGCCGTTACCTGCAGCGGCTGTCGTCCGTCTGCCGTCTAACTGATTTCACGTGAATGCAGCATGAAAAATACGACTAAATTGCTTGCGATCTAAGAACTGCAACTCTAGATGGGAGTAATTCCTACGCAATGTACCTTTAAGGAGCCAAATGTGAAACGTAAAACCAAGTGAAACCAAATCTCCTATTTCCTCGTCCTTTTCACCCACATTATTCCCTGTTTGAAGTATCCTTTGAAGGCTTCAGACTCGTGGTTCTGGACCTCCCGGTGCTGGACCGGACCGCAGCCCAGGAACTCGTCCAGCTGGGTGGTGTAAACGGCGGCGGCCCCCTGTTCGTCCTGAGACGACTGCGACCCGATCCAGTAGTGGATGTTGTAGGACGCGGAGCTGCCCACCTTCCGCGTCTGGAAAAAACAAAATAAAAGTGTACTGTAGCTATTATATGAGTTCATGTTGTGTTGTGTTCACTCACTCACTTGCTGTTGCCTCATTATTCAAAACACACACACAGAAACACACAAACAAACACACACTCCAGTCCAGAGTCCAGACCCTGGCTCAGAAAACTAGACCATGATTCATCGTCATCAGTCGCCTGCTCAGACTTACAAACAGGAGAAGGTAGCAGTCGCCCTCATAAAAGTTTCCATGAGATTTCACTGGGACTTGGACGAGCTCCATTTTCTGTTACACACACGGAAGAAGAAGAAAACGAAAGAAGAAGAAGAAGAAAGTTGGATTTCTCAGTTTAATCTGATACTGTATCTTTTTTTTTCACATTATCACAGCACATTAAATCACATTACCTCAATCCTCCAGATTATAATCCCAGGACTGTGGGTCACGGCTCTGAACGTGTACTCCATGCTGCTCAGATGAACTCTCTTTCTCTTTGTTTCTTATTCTTTCTCTGGAAGAGGAAAAACACACTAGTTCCTGTGCGAATACATTATAGGCTAATTGTTGTGTTTTTAATGCGGTTTCCTCACTGTAAATCACTCACACAACAGCACAGATAATCAAAGTATCTATAAACTACAGAGTAAACTTGCACATCCAGCTGCAGGAAAGAAAAAAAAAAACAAGCTACAAAAGACAAAACAATCAGATTGAATCAGAATAATTTGTCTAAAGGATTGAAGAGCTCGTACCTGGTATCTCTCTCCTCGTTATGAAGAGGCTGCTTATGAAGCTTATATGATCGTCCAGCAGCTGATTTCCCATCTGATAACAAAAGGCTCCTGGATCCTCTTCCCCTCCGTGCCCCATATTTGCCTGTTGTTTGCATGTTTCAGGATCTTTCACGGTGCTCTGCCCAATCACTGAGGCCGACTCACAATCCTGTAGGCAAATGTGCTGAGAAAAAAAAGCTTTGACTTGTATTCAAATGCACACACACACACACACACACAATGACACTCACATGCATGCACACACATACAAGCACACAGTAACGCTGGTCATTAGCATCAAGTCCAGTCGGTCCACAGTTTGCACCATATATGGATAAAACACACAGCTACAGGTGGATAGACCATCAATAATAACACAAACAATCAGCTTTCACTGGAAAAGTTCAATACAACACACTAATTAATATTTATAAGTCTTTTTTAATCATTATTCATTTATATTATTTCATACATCTTACAATTTGCATGCAGCTTTATTAGATTAATGATCAAATGTCACATTAGTTTATGTAAAAGAGGAGCCACACATGTTCACAGTTGAAGGACTTCTGAGGCCGTGGGTGGGTCAGTGGGAGATTGGAATTATGGGTAATGTAGGCTCAATGAGGAAAACACATACAGATCAATACTGATATTGATCAAATGGCCCGAGACGAGTCATGCTTTGTGATTAGAGCTGCAACAATTAAATCAATTAACGGCAAAATAATCGATTGTTAAATTAATTGTCAACTACTTTGATAATCAAATTTCTAAGAAAAAAAGTCCAAATTCTTTGATTTCAGCTTCTTAAATGTGAATATTTCTGGTTTCTTTGTTCCTTTATGACAATAAACTGAGCCTCTCTTTGGTTTGTGGACAAAACAAGACATTTGAGGATGTTGTCTTGTGGTTTGGGAAACACTGACTGATGTTTTTCAACATCTTTTAACATTTTATTGACCAAACAACTAATCGATTAATCATTTAAATAATCAACAGATTAATCGATAATGAAAATAATGGAGAGATGCAGCCCTAGTTGTGTTTTAATAAACATTTTGTTTTAATACTTGACACAAACAAACCCTAATATACTTAATTATTCACAATTAGACAGTTTTTAAAGCAACAATATGTTGATTGTGTATCATTTTATATCGATGACGTGTGACCTGTTTGGTTTGGTGTTGTCAATGAATAACTACAAAGAAAAAAGAAAAAGAAGCTCATATTCAAATAATCACTCTTCTATAAACAAACCTGAGCCATTATTGCTGTAAAGTGGGATGAGGAAATATCATAAACTTCCCTCACGCTGCATCAATATATCAAAACTACCAACAGTACAACAGAGTCTCAGTTGTTTCAGCATCAAACAGCAACAGAGAAGTGACTGTTTAATTCGTAATTACATATTATCATATAGGCTACATACATTCTCTGGATACAGTATATCAACATAGAATTTCACAATATATAGTATATAATGTAAAGTTTATTTGTACATGTCTCAAAAATATCTATATAGGCTAATGAATTTTATGCTCCAATTGTATGTTTACACTACATATTCAACTTTAACTTCAATCATACTGTCTGTATTTTGTATTTTGTATTTGTGTGATTGACATTTTGAGAGTTGAAATCAACGTTTCGTCGGTACAGCAACAGTGTCACTGGAACGTGTCTACAAAGACAGACACACTGACAGACTGAAGGTATGAAAATGCAAATCGTTGTTTACACGACTGGTTTGATTTGCAAAATTCATTCAGGGCGAATTTTTACATAAGAATCATAAACGTGAGCATAAAATAAAAAAAAACAGACTGTGACCTGTTAGTTAGTGATCAAATAAATTCCTTCTCTGTGTGAGAGGCGTTCAGTGACATCACGTAGCTTTTGATACCAAGGTGTGGTCTTTATATAAAATTACAAGGCAGAGCAGCGACGGTTTAAACTGCGTTTCCTATTTCCACTAATTCACCACAGTTACCAAACTAAATACAGTTTTTGTTCTGCTACAGACACGACCACTACAATTACAGCTGTTCACGCAGCAGCTGGAAAATATGGCGCACACACACACACACACACACAGGTAATTATATGACTAAAACATTAATGGATTTACTCACACATAGTTTTATTAACTTTTGTTCCAGAATAAATGTATAATATAACCTTTACATGGCTGCTCAGACACTGAATTAATTTATAAAGTGGCTCAAATAATATTGAGTGTTGCTGAACATCTGGATTCATCCACAACTGTCATTATCACCTGTGTTATGACATAATAATAATATGGTATATTAGGAAACTTCAAACCGACAAAGATACAGAACTGTTTTTTCTCCCGATTACATTTACAGTTCAGGACAACATCCAAGAAACACATCTGCTAGAACTGTTACAGGATAGTTTTACTTTTCTTTTTTTTTTTAAAGTCTGTTTTAATACTCACAGATCCAGATGTGCAGACGCAGGATTATTAACAACTGTAATTTATATTTCTGCTCTCACTAAAGCGATTCCCTTCAGTGAGAGATGGAGGATATAGACCTGACTGAGTTCTCAGACATGTGTTGCACAGTTTTACTCAAGTTACAGGTTTTTTTTGAGGGGATTGTTTGTAAAGGGTCTGTAACCTTTGATGACATCCACTTGATTCCTGCTGAAGCTGCAGTTCGTTTTTAAAATGTGTGCTTGCGCTTTTGACCCCCATATGTACAGGAAGAGGGATTAATATCCACCAGTCGCTCTGTGTGGTGAACATATGGGCCTGAGAGCACTATCATAAGATACTGTATATTTAGTTTAAAGAGGAGGAACTCAGCTCCATGTGTCCCTTATCTCCAGCTCCAGAGTCCTAGTGCTTTTTGGAAAATTGGTCCATTGCCATAATCCCTATAGTCATAGCAGTAGGCTCTTTACCTTTAATTGTCAGTGCAAGCTATTTTTAGAACGGCAGAGCAGAGCTGTGAGCTGCTCAGAGCTACGCTATGGACTAGGCTAATTTCTTGGTTTCGCTCATCAAATACACAATCCAACAACTGCACAACGCTCTGGTGGACAAGCTGTGACCTGCACATTCACCACGCTATGAGATAATAACACAACGTTACCACACTGCTTGCTGAAAAACTGTCCCTGAAGGCAACGTGCATCAGTGGTTTTGCATGAATTTACCTCTAAAATTACTACTACTATCTGGTAATGTTACATGTTTATTTCATAGTCTGGTGAATATGCAGGTCACAACTTTTTGGCGTTTTGGTGTTGCTGGATTTGATGAGTTTGATGAGGGAAACCAAGAAATCCCATGAGCCTCCGTAGCGTAGCTCTGAGCAGCTCACGGCTCTGCTCCGCCGTTCTAAAAACAGCTTGCACCGACAATTAAAGGTAACGAACCTACTGCTAATAGGGATTATGGCAATGGGCCAATTTGCCAAAATGTTGAACTGTCCCTGTGATGTGATGATATAGTTTCAGTGTACAGTGCAGTCCCATGGGTTTAATCTCAGTGTTTCTGTGACTCCTACATGATGTTGAGCTCAGTGCTCTGTGGGAGGGGATGGGGGGGTGTGGACACCTCCCTGATGGTGCTGTGTGATGGACAAGAAGCCAAACAACTCAAAGTGCCTCAGGTTTTTGCAAAGAGGAGCTCAGAGCCTCCACCGACTCACATTACCTTTTCCTCTCTGCGTAACTTTGTTTGGTTCTGAGCCACATTAAGAAATCCAAGCTTCAGCTCCCTCCACAGACAGAAACACACTGTGAGGACTTTATATTGGTTTCTGGGGCTTGTTAATGTGTCAACTTTGAAGTTAAGTGATCTAAAAATGAGATGGACTATCTAGTCTCTGACTTTGTGCGCCTCCATCTGCTCCAGATGTTGGAGGCTCCTCCCCGACCGGCCGCCTGCTAAAACATTCCAGCCCACCTCCTCAGGGACTCGGCTGGTTTCTCCACACACTCCCACTGAACTCCGGGCTGAAGCCGTATAGAGACGGAGCAGACGCAAAATGAGAGGACTCGTGGTCTTTATCACTTTGGCCTGCTTTGCCACAGCTCAGCACCAAGCACTGATTGACTATCTGGAGAGGAGGCTGCTTGCTATTGAGGTAAGACGATAAGACTTTGTTGTGTTAATTCACCTTTCCTGCTGAGCCCTGAGCTCCTGAGTCCCTTCAGAGAGAGAGGAAACTTCCAGGGACAGGGCAACCATGCAGCGGCAATGGAATGCAGATGTGGGCAAATCCTGGGGAAAATGCTGGAAAATCCAACTCCTCATAGGGATTAACAGCCTCCTGTCTTGTCTGGGTTTAAACCGCTGAGTCAGAAATGCACCTTCAAAGTGAGGAAATTATTTGTGCAAAAGTCGTTATTAGAAAAAATATATATTTAAGATGAAGGATTGTTATAATTTGTCAGGAAAATGAATAATTTAAATCTTATTCCGCCAACAACATTTAGAAAATGTTTAGTGTCTCTCAGGAAATTTTCCACCTGTGTAGAAAATAATTTCTGCCATGAATGAAAAAATAAATATTTAATAAATGTTGTGTGCTGCTGCTGCCAGACTTGACTGGTCACCTGTGGAGAAAGATCTCTTTTCCTTCTTTTGAAAGGTCAAAGGTTCGAGGTCAGAGGTCAGCTTGGTGTGCATTGGCCCCGTTACTTTCAATATGTGGTGACATGGGTTGGGGGTCATGTGAGGTGCAGCATGGGGGCGACTTAGTACATCTTTGGAATAGACTGATCAATATGCCCGACAATTTATTTACTAAACACATTTCTCTATGGGATTTGTTAAAGGGTCACTTCAACATTTTGGCAAATTCACCCATTGCCATAATCACTATATTTTAGGAGTAGTAAGTTCAATGCCTTTAATTGTTGGTGCAAGCTGTTTTGAAATCGGCTGGGTATTTCCGGGCTACTACTAGACATGGCTGCTCGGCAGAATGATTTCAAAAGCGAAAGTAGTTCCGAGTATTGGCTTCATGTGTCCTAATGTTTCACAATTATACGTTATTATCTCATAGCGTGGTCAATGTACAGGTCACAACTTGTCCAACAGAGCATTTTGGAGTTGTTGGATTGAGTATTTGACCAGTTTGATGAGGGAAACGTAGAAATACCACGAACCTCTGTTGTGTTAGCTGAGCAGCTCACGTCTCTGCCCCGCCGATCTCAAAACAACATGCACCAACAATTAAAGGTATTGAACCCACTCCTAAAATATAGGGATTATGGTGATGTTGAAATATCCCTTTAAATAATTATTCATGGGCAAGACGCCTTGAAAAAATATTTATAACTATGTGTCAGTGTCGCCCTCTATCACAGTCTGACGCGTATGTATGCACTTATGGATTGATGTGTGCATATATTCATGTACATTATGCATATTTAGAAGCATCATTCCCCGTACTTTCCTTTAGTTTTTATTATTGTTTTTGTATAGCTCCTTAAGTATTCATGTCCTAAATGTCTTGTTAGCCCATGAGGGGTGGGTACCTTGTGTGTATGTATGACACTTTGAAAATAAAAACTAATCTAACTAACCTGCAGGGAGCTCTGACAGGATTCAGTGGGGTTTTTTTTCTTTTTCAGACATCGGAGCAGGGTGGATACTCGCCACGTGTAGTTTGAACCTGGTTGTTTGACGGATGAGCTCATGTGCCTTTTACTGGCCTGGTCACTTCATTGAGCAACGAAAGGAACATAAAATTATGGCCTGTTCTCTGTTTTCGAAGGACGTTATTTATAGTTCCGGTGACATAAATGCTCATGTGTCTAAGACAGAGCCTGATCAACTTCTCCCTTGAGTTTGGGTTGAGTCGAGTAATTGATCAACTTTGTTTTTTTCTTCTAAAAACCAAACAAAAATAGGACCGGATCTCTCTGTGGCACGAACAGACGACTCGTTACGCCTCGGAGCTGCGGGAGCTGAAGCAGCAGATGGTTTCTCAGCTGGAGAACTTGGACAAGGAGAAGGAGGCGCTGAGGATGAACCTGGACGGCGTGGGGACGAGGGTAGACCGGGTCGAACGTGAGCTCGACTACCTGGAGACGCAGAACGGGGCTCAGCCCTGCGTGGACGTGGACGACAAGCTGATCGAGCAGCAAGTGACTCTGGTGCAGGAGAAACAGAAAACCAAATATTCAAAACTCTCAGGTGAGAAATGAGACGAGGATCTCAGAAGGCTTCCAGGTGTTGTCTTGTCTCCTCTGATGATTGGTTGACTGATTTCTGAGTGACACGCCTCCAGGCTCGATGGGTCGTTCATTGGTTTCCTGATGTTGTAGTTTCTCTAGATTAGTGATGTAACAACCACTTTTTGTGAAAAACGGTGCTTCAGTTTGTTGCTTCAGATGAAGACAGAACATCACACAAACAAAAACCTATTTACACAAAGCTCCACAATCGTTTTGCAAACAAAAACTGACAGACAAACACAACACAACACAATCCAGTGTTGACCAAGAACAGAGCAGACCAAAACCAAAACCAAGACCAAAACCAGAGCAGAGCAAGAACAAGACTTTCCCAGACTGAGACCAAACCAATGCGAGACCCTTTTCAAGACTGTTACTGATAATAATCATGTGGCTTGATATTTACATCATTCCTCATCTACAAAGAAAAAGAAAATGTTATATAAAGCCTAAACCAACTGAAACAAAGTTTGGATTGATCAGAATAACACAACACAGAAACTGCTCAAGTCTCGGTTAACAAAAAGATTCTTGACTGGTCTTGAGAAAAAAACCGAGACAAGACCAAGACCTTGTATGTGTGGGTCTCGAGACCGGTCACCATTGTCGAGTACCACATCACTAGTGACATCATGATGAAAGTCTCCATAGATCGTTTGTTCAGCAGATCGTAGGCTACGTGTTTGTGGCCTTTTGGGTCAGTCAGACCTTCAGGACCTTCATGCAGGAGTGTTAAGCCTGGTTTATGCTTCTCCATCAACCCCATGCTGAAACTACGCCAGTACCTCGACGCTGCCGTGCATCGTTCTAAGTTCTGCGTAGAGTTAACGCATTGCCGTGCAATTCAACCAATCACAGCCCTTGCAGTCTGTGTCGCCTCAACATGTAGTTATAGTTTCTTGGAAATGTGCGTCAGGCTACGGTGTAGGGAGTTTGTGTCGCTGCCTACGACTCTGTGGAGGTACTGTATGCCATCAACTTGATGCAGAAGCATAAATCAGCCTTTAAGGGACATAAAGATCTTTTCCTATCCATAACCAAGTCCATTTCCAGTGGTTACACCCAATGATGCCATCACTGTTATTGTCGTAGCCATGGAAACTGAGACAACAGAGATCCATCAGGCTCGGTGCCATAGGTAAAGTATTTCAGGACTTCTTTAGTTGTTTAGGTTGGAGTTCTTGTTGGACAACGGTAAGGCTACTGGAGCTCATCCCTTTCCTCTGTGCTCTGTAGATTTGGTAGATCAGCGATGAATCAAAAACAACTAAAAGCAGGTCAGACAGTGGATCCAGGTGTGTTGCATCATGAATGACAGTCCTGCCCAAACAGTTTCTAGAACTGAAGAAGTCTTTCAGGATAAAAGAGGTGAAACGTCTTCAAGCAACCAAGAAGGAAAGTTCAGTTGCCTTCCATCCAGCTCTGACAGCGAGAACCTACACATAATTCAATTTTGGACTCATCTTTCCAGGGAATGGGCCTCTGGTGTGTCCCAAGTGTTTCTGCCTGGTAAAGTTTAAACAGGGAACTTTGTTCTTTCTTGAGAGCAGAGGCTTCCTTCTACAAACTCTCCCATGATTGACATGTTTAGCCCGATTGTTGATGCATGTACATTGATCCCAGATGCTTCCAGCGAGGTCTGCAGCTCTCTGGAGACGATGTGTGGGTCGGCTTTGACCGCATTGATTCATCTTCTGGTGCTTCTTGGTGAAAGTTTTGACGGCTGGCCTGTCCACTTCTGGGTGTCCTCCATGTGTAAATGATTTGTCTTACAGATCTTACAAAACCTTTACTTAGGATGTCTCATTTGATTGGTCTTCTTAAATCACCAATTACCTCCTTGACTTTTACAATGCAGCTGAGGGGTTCACTTACTTTTGCACATAACTCTGATTCCATGTTTCACGTACTCTGCTGGCTACACACACAGTTCCCTCAAAACAAGGACAGTGAATTGATACACAAAAACCTGACATTTGATATATAAAAACTGGTTCACACACTTTCAAGCAGCGCTGTTCATCCTGACGGCTCGTTTCACAGCACAGCTCCTGAACGTGCAGATATCTATAGATCTCATACTTGTCTGTATAACACCAAGACCTGTTTTATTATCATAAAACACACTTTTTAGGTCTTTAAAAGGTCAAGTAAATGTCAAAGCTGTAAATAATAACACCCGTCCCTGTCTTCTGTCCAGACTGCAGCGACATGATCTCCAGTATCAAAGCCATGAAGATCTTGAAGCGAGTCGGAGGGACGAAGGGAACGTGGAGTAAAGACACCGGCCGCGGCTCGGGGAAGGTCTACATCTTCAACGGGACGGACGCCGACACCATCCACGAGTTCTCGTCTGTGCAGGACTTCGCCCGCTCGCAGGGCCTGTCCCAGTCCAAGAGCCTGACGCTGCCGTCGTCCTGGAGCGGGACTGGACACGTCGTCCTCAACGGTCACGCCTACTACGTCAACCAGGCGGACGAGCTGACGGTGGTCAAATACGACATGAAGAGCAGCTCTGTGATTGACAGCGCAGTGTTTCCGGTCCAGGACCACGTCCCCGTGTACGGCCTGAACCCCGAGACGGTGATGGACCTGGCGGTGGACGAGGAAGGCCTGTGGGCGATCTACGCCACGCGGCAGAACGAGAGACACGTCTCTCTGGCCAAATTGGACGCCAGCTCTCTGGACATCGAGCAGATGTGGGACACAAACTGTCCCCGGGAGAACGCCGAGGCGGCCTTCGTCATCTGCGGGACTCTGTACGTGGTTTACAACACCAAGCAGCCCGGACGCTCACGAGTGCAGTGCGTGTTTGACGTCAACGACATGGTGTCCAACGAAGACGCGCCGCTGGTTTACTTCCCGAAACGCTACGGCGCCCACTCCAGTCTGAAGTACAACCCCCAGGAGCAGCTGCTGTACGCCTGGGACGACGGCTACCAGATCCTCTACAAGCTCATCATGAAGAAGAAGCTGGAGATCTGAGCTGAGAACTCGGATCTCCAGAGTGTCAGTGAACACACCAGTGTTTTCAGCTCCTTATGAATCATGTGTTTAATACGAGTGGTGGCCGTATTGTTGTGTTTACCGTGGATTAATATCTAATCAAAACTGATTTATTAATTGTCACTGTGATGTAAATTGAGCATCATAATTTGGCTTTACTATAAAATGACAACTGAGGAAGAAATTGCGATAGATTAAGTTTCCTTTAGCATGTTGGATATGTTTCTGACATTGGTTTATCAAAAAAAATATTATTATTCAACGCAGTAAATGCTGATTTTGAACTACAAGCGGCAATATTGATGTTATTGTTGCAGTAAGATTTTCAAAATTTGTGTAACATTGTGTACAACTGTTTTTTCAGGAATGGAAACTCAACAAATATGATATAATTGGCTTCATAGTTCATAGTTGTTCTTTTCTACAGTATTATTTTGTTTGGGAAACCTCTGCCCTTTACTCCACTTTCTACAATTAAAAGAAAAATATTGAACTTTTGACTTTTAAAAGCTACATTACAATGAATTACTTTACTGAGTTACTTTAAAGCAGAACTGATGCAATCAGTGTAATGAATTCTGTCTCTTATTGATGCTACATTAAAAAGGTATTTAATGTGACACAATACCAAAAAAGAACCACGAAGCTCTATTAATTGTTGATTAAATTGTGTTTTGAGGCTATTTCAGTGTAACTCCAACACCATGAGAAAACGTGCTGTTTCATCAGGGAATTTTTTTTAAAAATAACCTTAAATACTAAGACACAGTTTGCAAAATCTGATATTAATGACGTTAAATATTCATGATTTAATAAAGCTTTAAAACACCGGTATGTTCCTTAATGAAGTTAAATAGTGCTGGATTGTAGAGATGTGTCTGTACTTTCACTTCCAGATGTGAACGTATGTGTTTTATATTAAGTGATTTCTCTGTTATTGATTAATAATCAGACACTTCACTGCACTTCCACACTGAATAGATTTACTGTACTGTACCTTACCTGTGATCTCTAACGTGTATTATCCAAGTGCTACTTGTTTCTCTACGGTGGCCCTGAGGGGTCACAGCTCTGCAACTTAAAAAAAAAACAAACGCACACGTTAACGACAGAAACAACTTCATCGCTGCAAAATCTGTTGTGAGGCTTTTATTTTATTTTTTTATCGTGCATTGATCTCACCAGGCCACCGTAGTTTCTTTTTGATCAAGTTAGTACGATGCACCCGACCACTCACTGTCACAATCTGTCCATCTTATACTTCATGTTCATTTTTCTGTCTAATAAAATGCAACATTTGACGCCAAGCTGAGCTCATACACTCTTATCACATCACATTTATTATATTCAGTATTCAAATATAAATCATTGTCTTCTTGGATAAAATTGAATTTATCTGCTTCATTAATTCACCAGTGTTTAAAACAGCTGTCATCGTCACTATAGAAACTGCAACACAAACACATTAGGAAGAAACAGCTAGCTGGCTAGCCACTAATATATTTCTCTCTTCATGCTTCATCTTTGTTTCTTTCTTTCCCCCCCGCAAGCTGAGTTCAGTGTTATGTTGACGTGTTTTTACCAAAATAAAAAGCACCAAATGTAACAAAAAGCACCACTAAGTCATTAATGTGTCTCGTATAAAGCAGCTGTTCAATTTTTAATTTATGTCTCTAACATCTGTTTTACTGTCGTTTGCTTATAAAATGCTCATTTTCCTACTTACAATGTCGATCTCCTCTCGTAACTGTTAATAATGAAATTAAAAGGAAATATCACAGACTTTTTTTTTATTATTCTTTCTCTTTCTGCATCACTGATTCATTGCAAAGAGAAACTTGTGTTTTGTTTGACATGACGTCTAATTATGATGCGATGAATAAAAACTCACTTCACTCAATGCTTTGGTTTATTGGCTTGAATGTAATTACAGAAGAGCAGCTTTAGATTAAAGAGGGATATTGTAAATATTATGATTAAAACACGACATAAGGAGCCGTTAGTACAATCAGATTTTAGTTTAAAGCCTTCCACTCTCTTTAATTTCAGTCATTTCTTATTTCTCTGTCTTGAAAACAACTAAATCGTCACTTTTGTTGTTCTTTCACTGTCAGTGCGTTTCAGTGTTTCTCTTCACATAATTTGATTTAAACACATTTAAACCTATTAAAGAGCTCGTTATCGTTGCCAGTTCGTTACATAACGTCTAGAACTATTTATGTATGAATGTATGAATGTGTTAATGTGTGTTCAGTCACCCACGGACAGACAGAGCGCTTAAGTTGTTCAGAGTAATTCAGGTTTAATGAGGCGAGGCTTCATTTCACTCTGGTATTTGGCTGCAGGTCTGAAGAAAACACGAGTCACGAGCCATGACTCGGTGCATTTGTTTCAATTTGTCGACTTTTCAAAAATCCCCCAAAATCACCAGCGTTAGTTATTTGAACAAGTTTTATTTTTTCAAACTGTTAATAAACAATATCCATAAAAAACAGCATTAAATTTGAATAAAATTTTTGAATAAGAAAAAATGCAAACAGCACATTCAATTGTGTAAAATCTGAATTAGAACAGGGAACATCTGAATATTGAAAACTGTCTGACCGTATGTACAAAGCTGAGAACTTCAGTTTTGGTGGATTACGATGCCGGAGAAGCAGAAAGGTGCAGTTTTTTGTTGTTGTTTTTTTTTCATATATAAAATCACTTCAAAGACACTTTGGACCCAAATTTAACTGTAAGAATCAAATGAAACCAGAAGAACATGATTATAAATCCCACGTTATTTAACTGTTTCACATCAAGCCTACGATGTCGTACGAGTCGTCGCTCCGTCTCTCGTTCACAAAGCATGGTATCTGTTATTTGCACTATCCCACAAACGTATGCAACAACATTTAATCCTAAACTAACCTCGACTATATTGGAATGTGGACAATAATATCCTGAAGCCACCATACCTACCAAAAAATTACATTTTGGGGACAAATGTAAAACAAAAAAAGATGGCACGTTAACTATAGAAGGACGACCCTGGTCACAAATATACATCAAAAAAAAAAAAAGAAAAGAAAAAGAAAAAGGCAGTTGCACATAAATATGAAAAATTATGATATTGAAACTTACAGTTAAACATTTATAACTATTACAACATCAGAGGAGGAGGAAAATAAACAGCAAAAACCTTCAGGAGATCTATTTCTCTATATAAAGCTGGTTTTCAGTTTCAAATATCCATTAAAAGGTTCCAACACGTCCTGTAGTGTCCGCTGTCAGAGTCCAGGGAGCTCCTTATTATTGCTTACTCACCGTTGGCAGTGAAAATAATAATAATATTTATAATGTTGATAATAATAATGGCCTGATATTATTATTATTATTATTACTATTAATAATACTCAACTCAGAGTCTCAGGTGAGGAACTGGCATGCTGACGTCCCGGAAGAATCGATGTACGAGGGCGTTTTTGGCAGATAACCTTTTGTTTGGATCGTAATTCAGCATCTCCTGCAAAGAGGGAAGGAAAAAACAGAGAAACTACATTAATAATAATAATAAATTGGGGTTTCTGCACCTTTCACAATGCAAAAATAGATATAAAATACAATAGCACAAGAAATACGTATAAAAATACAATGTAGATAAGGAGGATAATAACAACTAATAGAGCTGGGTTGGTTTTTATTTTTAGACTAATAATCTTTTTTCACTTGAATATGAAGTCAGAAATATATTTTATATACAATCCATGTTTACAGTTTGCTGTGTGGTGTCGCTATAAAAAATGGTCTGTCCACTGAAACGCATAAACAGCGTCACTGCTGCGTCTCATGCAGGAGATCTAATCAAAATGTTGTAAATGTTGACATTTAAAGTAAACTACGCATTGAAATATCAAAGTTAAATCAAATCCAATTGAACTGGATCTAAAAAATCTAATCAAACTTCATTAAATTGAAACTGAATGAACACCCAGCTCTTCTAATTAATAAACAACCAGCTAACATGACTGTAAGCTGCTGGACAGATGTGTTACAGATGTGTTGCGTTAACAAATGTATGAATTGCAGATGTTCTCACTCCGAGTAGCTCTCGTCCGTCCTCGTCCAGGAGAGGAACCACTTTGGATAAATCCTGTCTGGCCCACTTGGGGAACGACGGCTTGTAGTCGGGCATCGACGTCACTCCGGGCCACACGGTCTCGTCGGGCGTTCCCAGAGTCCGGAAGATCCTGAACAACTGGTCGATCTCCGAGTCTCCGGGGAACAAGGCTCTCCTGGTGATCTGGAGGAGGAGGAGGAAGGAACAGACTGTTGGTGAGATTGTGTCCTTATTATTATCATCATCATCATTAGAGGAATAAAAGCGTGTTTTACCATTTCTGCAAAGATGCATCCTAAACTCCAGATGTCGACAGCTGTGGAGTAGTATTTGCAGCCGAGGAGGATTTCTGGAGCTCGGTACCAAAGTGTTACCACCTGGAAAAAACACAAACCAACAGAAACAAGTTAGAGAAGCAAAAGTTTAAAGATTTATTTTACTTTCTGTGCAGAGAATAATTAGTTTGAGATTTTATATGAACTGAGTCAATTTTGAAAATAAAAAAATAAAAAGTGTCTATTGTATTATATTGCTCCAGATGTTCACACAGATGTCAGCCCAGGGTACCAGCACTGTAACTGACACAACTTCATTCATAAATCATGATAAGGTTTGTTGCCGTCACCTCGTGTGTGTACGTGCGGACAGGAACGCCGAAGGCTCTGGCCAGGCCGAAGTCGGCGAGCTTGATCTCGCCCTGAGCGTTGATGAGGAGGTTCTGAGGCTTCAGGTCTCGGTGCAGAACCCGGTGAGAGTGGCAGAAGGCCAGACCCTGCAGCAGCTGGAACAGGTAACTCTGCAGGAAACACACAAAAACACACACAGGTGAGTCAGAGATTCAGACAAGAGTCCAGAGGCCGTTACGACAAAGGAGGCAAAACAGATCCAGGCTTTGTGTTCATGTTAACACGGTGCTACGACGCTGGTTATCAACTTGGTTTGTTTAGTCGGCTCTCAGCTTTACGCTCTGTGACCGCTCACATCGCAGGAGGCGTTTGGCGTCATATGATTACTTCTGCACAAAGTGGACCAATCACAGGCCTCTGATTTCAGCCAAGAGGAGCAGGTTGTTTTAATGGAGCGTATGTGTGATAAAAAAAAAGCCTGAAGCATCAGTGTTGCTGCAAATATGATGAGAGGAGGCTGCTTTTAATTTCTAACAGCTGAACATTGAGCTGCTTTTAAACATGAAGCTTTATCCATTCAAACTAAATAAACTAGAGCAACAACAATTGTCATTTTAAATTGTGTTCTATTTCACTGATCGCAATTTGAAAGGATGTGAGTATGAAAACAGGCTACAGTGGGTGTAGGTGCTGCACAAGCAAATCTCATATCTCAAAAATTAATATGTCTGTTTTTATCTTTGTTGTAGCAGTGGCTCCCAGTGGCGAGATGTTCTTCCGTGTTTACATCATACATCCAATGGTTTACGACGATGAACAAACATCTGGCAGCAAATCTCATCAACAGAGCCATTGGGAGCTACTGCTACAACAAGGATAAAAACATAAAAACCTTGGCATGACGGTGAGTAGATGATTGGTGAATTATCGATTTTGGGTGAAGTATCCCTTTAAAACCAAAACAAACAGACAGAAGAGTGGATCTGTGTGATTCACCTTCACCAGCGGTAGTGGGATGCCGGTGACGGATGACGAGTCCATGAACTTCTTCAGGTCCTGATGCAGGAACTCAAAGACAAGGTAGAGCTTGTTCTCGGTGTGGATGACGTCTCGCAACCTGGAACACACACACACACACACACACACAGACAGGAAGGTTGGACTGAAATCTGACACACACACAATACAACAATCTGTCACACAGATAAAGTCGTAACATGAAGCTCTTACTTGACGATATTTGGGTGACTGAGTTCTTTGAGGAGTGAAATCTCGCGGATGGCCGTGCTGGGGACGCCTTCTGTTTCCCTGCGTGAATGGTCACACACACAACAAGTTATAATATTTGTATTTTTAATGTTTTTATTGTGTTGTTGTTTTTAGCTTCTTTTCCATATCTCGACAGCAAAAACTAACTTTATTAAAACTAACTAAAACTTGATAAACTGTTTGATAAAAGGTGATTAACCAGTGGACACAGTGAGACTCACTGACGCCACCTGCTGTATATAAATAAATAAATAAATCAGGACAGATATAGTTACTATCAATAAACATTTCATTTCTTTACTAGGATTAAATAAAGAGAGTACTTCATTTACACAATAATACACATTAAATGCAGCGGTTGTGCCTCCTTATAATAAAGTCTGTTGCCAATTAATCTGATTAAACCATCACGTCCAGTTATGACAGTTCTCATGTCCTTATTACTATAAGCTTATTATAATTATGAGCTTATAAAATAACTAACATGATTGACCACTTATCAAGATTTATTTCTCTTCCTGGCAGAAAAGTAGGTCAGAAGCAATTTAGAAAATGTTTCTTATCTATTTGTTGTTTAGGATCCAGGTCAAAAACACCTGCAAAACCTATTAGTTTCTATTTTGATGATATATATTACACTATTGTCTTTACACATCTGCAGTTTAAAACAAGCATCGGGGTTGTAATCTTTGACGTTGAGTATTATCTGATGTCAAATTAGTGTAAATCACCCAGCTGTGGAGTTTAGCTGGCAGCAGGTCATCACACACACACACAATCAGTAACTTACGTGTCCAGTCGGATTTTCTTCAGGGCCACAGTTTCTCCGGTCACCTTGTTCTTGGCTTTATAAACCACTCCGTACGTCCCCTCTCCGATCTTCTCCACTTTCTGAAACGTGTCCATGTTTCTCTTGTAGCTTTAGCCGGTTAGCATTAGCAGCTCGCCGCTCTCTCTCTCTCCCTCTCTGTCTCTTTGTACCGGAGCTAACTTCACCGAACTAACCGCCACCGCCGCCGCCGCTGCTGCTGCTTCTCTCCCCGGTCGGACCCGCCCTCACAGCCCGAGGACGGAACTCGTGTTGCGGGTGAACTTTCTCAGGTCTGAGAGGAACCGGTAAAAGTGGTAAAAACGGCTCATTAGTGACGGTGGAAGTCGGTAGATGTTCAGGATTATTAGCGTTGATGCTGCTGCTGCTTCTCCTCGATGGGAAAACAGTGAACCAACACAGCGGCGTTTCCCGCGTTAGACCGAGGAGCGCTCGGTTTTTGTCGTCAAGACACACCGTCTGCTACAGGAGCCGGGCGGTGTTTCTAATCTACGTTTTTCTAATGGCCTTTTTCTAGGGTGGCATGAGAAGCTCACCGGGGAAATCGACTGCCGTTAAACCGGAAACGCCTAGGTAAGTGAAATTTGCCGTTTATGTGTGTTCACTTCACAACGTTGCTTGATTTTTAACGTCAACGGGCGGTGGAGGCGTTCTAATGTCGGGACGTAAAACAGACTTTGAACAAACGTACCTCACGGGTCACGTGACAAGACGTTGATTACGTTTTTCGTCTTCAATCTCAACGTAGCGGACGTATTTCAAGAGGCGGAAGTTGTTGTTTTTTCTGTTACTCTTAAAAAACAAAACAGAAACAAAAGAAAAACGCTTAGAATTAGAGTATCTTTATAATTAAACCCATTCAAAACTGCCTCACAATTAGTAAAGTGTACAGTAAATAAATTAGATATAAAAATTAATAATTTTGAACAAAATAAGTCTATTTATAATAATAATTCATTAAAAAAAACAGAGGAATACTCAATACAAGGCACAATATGTGTTTTACTCTATATTTACCTTATTATCAACTGAGCAATGTTTCATATAAATACATCACAGAGAATAGTGAAAAGCACTTTCAAAAATACCCCTATATACTAATTAAATTAATGACTTAGTGTTTGCAGCCTCACAAATGATTCAATGCTGTTTTCTGGTAAATGTCAAACTGATAAATAATCTCTTCAATCTCTGCAGTGCAGTGAAATAATGAAGTAGAAGCACAGTGGCTCCCCCTAGTGAAAGAAAATTGTATTGGTGCTGTTTCTAAACTTTCTTTGTCATGTGTTTTTCTTTCAATAGAAGCCACAAAGCTATCGTCCTTTTTTCACAGCAGACATTTTCAATTTGCATATTACTTCCGATATTATTTTTGGCTTTTTTCCAGAAATCATTACAAGCAGCATTCAGTACCCACGTGCAAGTGTAATAGATGGACATAACTTCTATGTCCTATAGGCCTATGCACATACAAAATAAAAGCTCATATGTAAAAATAAATAAATAGGACAACTAATAAATGTACATATCCTATGTCCAGTCCATACACTGGACTTTGTTACATAGATATCATCCATCTTTAAGCCTGTCAGTGTATAATAGGTATGATATTATATACAGTGGTTTATAAAGTCTCAACTGCTTTGCACAGAAACAGGCAAAAACATATAATACTGAATGTGTATTATATGAAAGTAACATTTATAAAGCATATACTGTAAATATCACCATGTACCATATTTTAAAAAATCATCATACCGGCATTTGACATAGGCCCTAATGGATATTTCATATATTTCATTATGAACATATGTAGCCTATATGTGAATTCAATAGAAGTATTTACTTATTTACATTATTAGTATTTATATCACACTCCACCTTTATGATAACCAGGAAAAAAGATTTATTCAACTTTGTCAGAGTGGTGACAGCAGGTACAGGTTAATGTGTGTGTTTTATGTGGTGTAGATCATGATCATTGTGGACACTTTTTTCCTCTTATCTCATGTGTGTGGTAGTATTTGTGTAGACTTCTCCTATTAGATGCAGATAAACTCTGAGGCTTTGTCATGTGACATCAGGTGTCTCCTCTGAAAACAGCCTTTGTTGACGTGTCAGGACGTGTAAGCTCTCTTACCAGAGCTGCACATGATCAAAGCCCACAGGGTCGACACGTCTCCACCCACTGGGTTTACATGTGAAGTCTCTGTGTCTACGACAAAGAGACTTAAAGACAGAAACACAGTGTAAATGTTGAGAGTTTGAATTGTGGACTCTGTTAATCAGGCATCAGGAACCTTTTAAAAGGATCAAAGTACAATTGAAAGTTTTCCTATCATCCTGTTCGTTCTGGGACTGAGTTCATGAACTGATGTGACTGTCTGCCCTGATCTTCAACCGGCTTTTTACAAAACCGGATTGTCTTATTGATCGGACTTCTGGTCGATCGCAAAACAAAACACTACTTTTTTTTCCTGTGAGCTAGTGTTTGGAGAGACAGGGAGAGAGAGAGTCGTTGTAATAATTCCCAACTTTTTGTAATGCTGTGGATTTTCAAGTTTATGTTTATTCATTATTGGGGTGAAAACTACCAGAAATCCTTTAAAAACAGCTGCAGTAAACTGGTTCAGCAATGAAGCCAGACTGTTGATCCATTGATGAAACCTGAATGCTTTATCAGATTCACTCTGAACTCCAGATGTTGACAGCTGTGGAGTATCTGCATATGCTCAGAACCAAAGTGTTACCAGCTACAAAAACAAAAAAACAAACAAAAATCTCGGAAATATTTAAGAGTAAGAAAAGAACAAATATTTCTAACCCTAACATTGTGTTTCACTATTACTTTAACACAGAACATCGAGTTCAGAGTGTACAGTATCAGCACAATGAATCATACAACTGAGACTTATTGGTGTAATGCAATACTGTATATCGCCAGTTTGTCTCAAAGGTCTTAAAGTTTACACAGCATCATATCAACATCCTCTGACCTCTGACCCCTCACATCGACTGAGGAAGAAAAAACAAAAAAAACAGGAGAAACGTCCGGGTGAGAGACAGAGGAGGGATCCTTCAGTCAGGACAGACTGGTTCATGAGCAGGGAGGACGAGAGGAGAGGAGAGGAGAGGAGAGGAGAGGAGAGGAGGAGAAAGGAAGAGACAGAGGAGAAGAGAGGAGAGGAGGAGAAGAGAGAGGAGAGAAGATGAGAGGTGGAACGAAGAGAGGAGAGGAGGAAAGAAGAGAAGAGAGAGGAGATGAGGAGGGGTGAGAGGAGAGGAGATGAAAAAGAAAGGAGGAGACAGAGGAGAAGGGAGGAGAGGAGAGGAGGAGAAAGAGGAGAGGAGAGAAGATGAGAGGTGGAACGAAGAGAGGAGAGGAGGAAAGAAGAGAGGAGAGGAGATGAAAAAGAAACGAGGAGACAGAGGAGAGAAGAGAAGAGAAGAGGAGAGGAGAGGAGAGGAGGAGGAAAGAAGAAAGGAGAAGGGAAAAAGAGGAGAAGAGAGAAGAGAGGAGAAGGGAAGAGAGAGGAGAGGAGAGAAGATGAGAGGAGGAAAGAAGAGAGGAGAGGAGATGAAAAGAAAGGGGGAGACAGAGGAGAAGGGAGGAGAGGAGAGAAGATGAGAGGTGGAAAGAAGAGAGGAGATGAAAAAGAAATGAGGAGACAGAGGAGAGAAGAGAAGAGAAGAGGAAAGGAAAGGTGGAGAGGAGAGGAGATGAGAAGAGAGGAGAGGAAAGGTGGAGAGGAGGAGAGAAGAGAGGAGAGAAGAGAGGAAAGGAAAGATGGAGAGGAGAGGAGAGGAAAGGAAAGGAGGAGAGGAGAGGAGAGGAGAGGAGAGGAGAGGAGAGGAGAGGAGAGGAGAGGAGAGGAGAGGAGGAGAGGAGGAGACAACCAGCTCTAACTAAAAGCTCCGTCATAGCCGAACGTTTTCAGCCTGGACTTAAAGGTGGAGACAGTTCCTGCCTCTCTGACTCTCTGATGGAGAGATCTGTCTCCACAGCCGGCTTTTTACAAAACCAGATTGTCTTATTGATCGGACTTCTGGTCGATCGCAAAACAAAACACTACTTTTTTTCTGTGAGCTAGTGTTTGGAGAGACAGGGAGAGAGAGAGTCATTGTAATAATTCCCATGATGGAGAGATCTGTCTCCACAGTTGAGGAGCCTGGGGGTCTGAAAACTTTCTGAACACAGTTATAATTCTGCATATTTAATATAATCTATAATAAATATCCATGAATTTTCCTAAAAAGCACATGTAGAATAAAAACTTGTATTGTATCTTCATTATTATTTCCCACGACGTCCTCGACTGTGGGTAAATTTCATATTAATCCCCCTGAAACAAAGCTATTAAGATCCTATAGAGTGGAGAGACTAATGAGGAAAGAAGCTGATGGTCGACTATTTGTGGTATGTTGGGTCAGGTGCTCCGTGGGGCGGATTTATTTCCCCCTGAACTCTGCTGTTAGCACATGAGAGGTCACATGTAGCAGCCTGAGCAGACTCACTGACATGAGACAACATCACGGTGGGAAAATACATATTAACCGGCTCTGTTGTTAGGATTTATCCTAATTAAAAACATATCAGTGTTCTATTTAATTATTATTATATATAACAATGTGCACATTTTGAAGTTAAATCAAGATCTAAAGTAAAGCCAGTTTTTACTTACTACTTTTTGCCTTTCTTGTGCTATCCTTTTATTTAGTTACTTATTTATTTATTCACTTTATTAATTAATTGCCTTTGTTTATCCTTTTAAATGACTCTCTTCTGCCTCTCCTTTTAACTGATGCTGTTTTGGGATAAATAAGGCTTCAATCAATAAAATAATAAACTGATAAAGAATGAATTCTACATATAAAAACAGAGAAGATTGGAAAAGATTCTTTTATTTTTCACTCGTGTTTCATAAATTTATATTTTACCGTTGTTTAATGTGGAATAAACGAGTGGCTATCATCGGTTCTGCCTCTTTTATAGCACGCCATATTATTATTAATTGAATTTATTGAAGGATATTATGAAACTTACACGGTATAAAACATCTATAATGCTTTAGATGATGATTAAACACATCTAAATGTTGCATTTGTGTTTTTTCCGGGTCACAGTTTAGACTCAAGCCACTGGAATAACATAAATAATTAAGTAAAATGTATCAATGATATCTTGTTTCAGGATTTATTGACTTTTTTGAGGCTCATTATGAACTCGGAAGAGTCTGAATGTGCACAAATACAATAAAATAGAAAATAATCTGAATGAAAATTGATCCTGTCGTGTCTTTATGATCATTTCCAGACTTCCCTCTGTTAATCTCCTGAATGAAACTGTACAGGATGCGCCTCACACAGCGAGCACGGGTGTGTGCGTGCGTGTGTGCGTGCGTGTGTTACCACCACCACCACGAGGACTCGGATTCTCAGAGCTGCAGCAGCCTGGAGGTTGGACGACAGGAGGCTGAGGGAGAAAACAAAAAAAGGATGCCATTGATTTTGCCGTGCACACACACTCATCTTGTGACGTCCACGCACACATAGCTGTGAGGTCAGACGTCACACACTCACACACACACTCACTCACACAGGCATGACTCGGGCTTGGCCTCCAGACCTCAACCCCCCCTCCGCCCCCCGCTCCTTCATCCGTCACACGTTCACCCTCCATATTGTGCAGAAAACCATTTTTTGCACCCAGAAATAACTGAAGTTGTAAAATCCGAGTTCACTTGAATGCACCTTTAACTGTATTAGATTTATTATAGACACTTTATTGGAGAGACTCAAAAATAAACTGTTAAAATGTGTTAAAATGAGGCTCAAACAATGAAGTAAAAGTTATAAAACTGACAACAATAGTGAACACACAACATGTGTTTGTGTTTTTTTTTAAGGTGGGTGGTGCCAGTTCACAGACTCACAATGATGTCAGAGGTGAGAGGAACTCAGGATCCGCCTTAAAGAGCGTGAGGAGGTTTCTCCTCTTAAATCGTCTCAGTGGGAGTTCTGGTCTGTTCTGGTCTCGTATGTTGGGGTTCAGGTTCTGCCGGCTGAAGGATCTCAGGATTGCGACGATGACGACGACGACGACTGTGGTGACGGTGGCTCTGCTGGTTTGGGCCTCGACATCGTCAACCGATGCCATAAGTGAGTAGGGTTACATGAGAAGATATTGATAATCAATCAAACAATCAATAATCTGGTGGTTTTTAAAGTTTTTTTTCCTGTTAATTTGATCACTTCCTCCTTGTTTCTTCACTAAAAACAACTTTTTAATTGACTTTTTTCCACTTAAGTGTAAAGATTTTGTTTGATATGAGTGGATTAAATGTTTTTTTTCCTTAAAATTTCTATTTTATTTAAGACTAAATGACTAAATGTTTTTTTTTTTTCTGTGTGGGTGTGAGGTAAAACCAACAGTGAGTTTAAATAATCATTTTTAATTACTGTGTCTAATGTAATTTTCTGCTTCCCATTAGTTTAGTCAGTTTATGTGTGGGTCTATATGTGTGTGATTGTGCACATCAAATGGTCTGATGTGTAATTTTCTGCCTCTTTCATGCCTCTGTTAGAAAAAGGAAGGAAGTTATAGACCCACAAACACTGTTTACACACCAGTTTCACACCATCACATCGTTTCTTACACTGATTTTCCAAAGGTGTTTGGTGTAAATCAGGAAAATACTCCATAATAGTCCATAATGTTAATTTTTATAAAATATTTTTATGCTGAGGGTTTGTTCAATGTGAAAATAATTAAATAATTAGTCATTATGTAACAATTTCATTTTTAAGTAGTGCCTCTCACACACACACACACACACACACACACACACACTCAGCCTCAGTCTGGGATTACTGATGCTGCTGCTCAGCTGATGGTCACATGAAAGGGATTGGAGGAGATTGTTTCGAGTCGCGTGACTCTCACCACCAAGAACCTCGACTTTCCTGAACGCACCCTCGACTCCACAATCAGAGCTGAACATATTCTGATTTCAATATTGCCTAATAAATCACATAAACGTCTTTATAACCCTAACCTTTACATTTTATATAGATAAAAATGAAAATTTTGCATATTTGGAAATATCCAAATGATCATTTTTTTAAAATTTGGAATACGATTTTGCAATGATATGTGTTAATGACGTCTAATTTGAGTATAAACAGCATATATTTTATGTTTCTCTTTCTCTATTATACATGAACATAGTAATTCAGTATACATATATTGCATTTGCATGTAGGCCATGTAAAAGCTAAAGCTCCCAAATAGAAGAATGTAACAACACATAGGAGAAAGTAAAAAAAAGAAGAAAAAAACGTGGAGTCGTGGTGTCTCGTCCAATCAGATTCGAGTATGGAGGTTAGAGTTTAGCCGAGTGAGGAGGAGTGACAGTACCCTGGGGCCAGATCAGCTGTTGCAACTTTAGGCCACAGTAAAACATTTTTCACTTTACAGACAAATGATCATTGTCTTCTACGAAGTCAATTCACAAAAGCACAAGAGTAAACGTTGGCAATATGATTTTGGTTTATTAGATTTTTCTTTGCAGATGTATCTTAATTTGCGGGTAAATTGAAGTTCATTTTCTCTCTTTTACCTTTTAAATCCAATGATAATTCATGACTTGTAGTGTCGGCCGACGACCTGAAGTCTTAGGCTTGTTAACGCTCTTGTTAAATGTCCATTGTACTGAGCACAAACTGATTAAAATCTGTTCAGGAAGCTTCTTTGGCCTAAAGCCTCTGTTTTACATACAGGGAAATAGTTGGGTTGTTGCACCGTCCAGTAACTTGCAAAATAATCAAAAAGCAATAATTAAAAATCAATGCAAAAAACTTTACTGTACTGTTAACTAACCCTAAAATGTATCCGCACAGTAAAAACTAACTATTAAAAATAATAACCCATAATTGGGCAACCCAGAAATTGGGTTTAAGAAATAAGCCAAGAGGTTTTAATGTCTAACCCAGAAAATGGGTTAATCTTTGAAAAATAACTCAGAAATTGTACATAACCCAAGCAACTCAAGAACTGGATTAAAATATTATCTCTATAACCCAGAAAAACAAGTTACTCTCTGAAAAATAACCCATAATTGTAACTCAAAACGAGTAACCCCAAAAAATCATTGTTTGTTCTGTTTCTCAAACTTTCCTACAGTCTTTTCAGCCATACTTAAATCCATATTGTATGTATTTATGTACTGTATACAGTATATCATGTTCTGTTGCTGAATACAATTATTAGTATTACCACTAATATATATTTATTCAGCATGCAATGTCCTGTTTCTCTTTATATGCTGCTGTGACAAATTATGAATAGTTCAACCTTAACCTTAAATCAAGACACAGGAAACACTGATAAATAAAATATAATATAATTCCACAGCAGAAGCATCTTGGGGTTTTCAAAGATAGATAAAAATCTCATTATGTTTTATAATATTTCTTTGTTTCAGTGTGTTATGAACTCTTGTTGACTGTGGTTTTTCCTCACAGAGCCCAGGAGTCAGTTCACACGCTACCGCTCCTGGAACTCCAGGATGTATCCGGTGTGGAAAGACGGAGACGCCAGGTTCAGGAACTGTTGGTCCGGCGGCGAAGTGACCTTTGACCTCAAGAACGACGCACCCACTCTGACCGGAGCCAGAGCGACGTTCAACATCAACCTGAACTTCCCCCCCAACCAGACGGTGCTCTCCGACGGACGGGTCGTCTGGGCGCGAAACGGCACCGTCGATGGTGAGATGATGATCAAACATTGTGATTCTGGGCAGTTTTGTTTTTTAAATCAACGCATATTTCATTAGATATTGCCTCATTTACATATTTAAACATAGAATTTGAGAAGTTTCGTGGTGATATCTGTTGGTTAAATGTTTCACCTGTAGTTTCTCACCTTAATCTTTGTCAGGTCGTTAATGATCCTGATGATCTGTTCAATGATCAGTGATCAATGATGTGTCTTGTCTCCCAGGGCGACAGTACCAGGAGGGTCAGTCTGTTTATCCCGACCAGGACGCAGAGCGGGAGGGATGTTTCCCAGACGGCACGCCGTTCCCCCGGAGCCAGAACAAGAAGCCGCACTACGTGTTCGTGTGGAAGACATGGGGTAAAAACACACTCTCAGTTTCATTTTTAGTTTCAGTGATGAGAAAGTAAACAACCAAGAAAAACTGTAGCGGCCTCCACAAAATATAAGAACTAAGTGCTAGACAAAAATGTATAAAATGGTAAAACATAAGGGTTGCACACTAGAAAGTAGCTCCAAAGTTATTCTTACGGCTCACGGCTCTGCTCCGCTGATTTAAAAACAGCTTGCACCGACAGTTATCATCATTCTGAGTCTCTCCATCCTGTGTGAATGAACTGAACTGTGCATTGATGCCCAGTCTGGTTGTTTATAATAATCACATTGTGTTTTTTCTTACTGCAGGTCGTTACTGGCAGGTGGCGGACGGCCCGTCCTCGTTTCTGACCATCGGCACCGACAACGTCCCGCTGGGCTCCTACAACATGGAGGTGGTCATCTACCACAGCCGCAGCAAAGACAAGTTCATCCCTCTGGGCTACGCCTCCACCATGTTCACCATCACAGGTCACACTCACACTTCCTCCTTATTATTTCTATTTATTTGTATTTCTACAACAATCCCCATGTTTTTTTTTTAACACCTCCATGTTCCTCCTCCGTCTTCAGACCAGGTTCCCTTCACCGTGTCTCTCGCCCAAGTTGACGACGTGAACCAGAACGACCAGAACTTCATCCAGAACCGCGCCGTCGCCTTCAACGTCCAGCTGCACGACCCCAGCCAGTACCTCAACAACGCCGACATCAGCTTCAGCTGGGACTTCGGAGACAGCACGGGGACTCTGATCTCCAGAGAGCGCAGCGTCACACACACGTACCTGGCCGTGGGAACCTTCAAACCTCAGGTCGTCCTGATGGCCAGCATCCCCAACGGCTGCGGGAACCCCACGGCCGGTGAGGTTTAAAGACCAGGATCATGTTCAGGGGCCGTGTTTATCCAGCATCTCAGAGCGCCGTTTCAGTCTTAAAGGACAATTCCGGGCAAATTCAACTTGAGGCTCTAGTTTTCTAGTATTTTAGGTCTAACGGAATGAATCTTCTCACCTTTAGATTCTAAGACATTTGATAAATACAGATCCATTTCTTAAACTAAGTTTTACTCAGTTGTTTTCTAACTTTTCTCTCAGCGGCTCCGGTCGATGCCTCCATGGTTCCGGCTGTCGTCGTGACTGCAGCAGCTCCGGCCGAGGGAGGAGACACAACCGCTGCGGAGGTTCCTGCATCTGATGCCACGACGCTGGACACAGCTGCAGAAACAGCCGATGGAGAAGCAGCAGCAGCAGCAGCAGATGCAGCAGGCGATGCAGCAGTTGTTCCAGCTGAGCAAGATCCAGCTGCTGCAGAAACAGATGCTGCTGCAGCTGTAGAAGAAACAGATGCTGCTGCAGCTGTGGAAGACGCAGATGTTGCTGCAGCTGTAGAAGCAGCAGATGCTGATACAGCTGTAGCAGACGCAGATGCAGCTGCAGCTGTAGTAGCAGATGCTGCTGCTGCTGCTGCAGAAGCAGATGCTGCTGCTGCTGCTGCTGCTGTTGCAGAGGAAGCAGATGCTGCAGCAGGCGACGTGGCCACTGCTGCTCCTGCAGCTGAAGATGCTGCCACAGCTGCTGTCGATGAAGCTGCGCTGGTGACAGATGCAGCTGCAGAAAACGTTGCCGTGGTCGATGCCGCTGTTGCTGCTGCTGCTGTTGCTTCAGTTGCACCTGTTGCAGAGGGAGAAGAAGAAGCTGCAGTCGAGGTCGCTGACGATGTCACAGTCACTCCTACGGCAGAAGAGGAAACTGAAATTATCACGACTGTTGATGCTGAAGCTGCTGCTGCTGCCGTTGCTGCCACAGCGGTCGTCGTGGCTGCGACAGAGGCTCCTGCTGACAACGTCATCGCTGCTGCTGCTGTCGCCACCGAGGCCACGGCTGCAGAGGAACCTGAGGCCGAGGCAGTGGAGACTGAGAACGCAGTTGCAGCGACTGCAGCTGCCACAGGTGAGCGAGCGCTGAGATGTTACAGACGACAGCTCATGTGATAAAACACACACAGATACAGTCGCTGTGTTTTTTTGTTCTTTGGATAAATTTGCACTAATAAAGTACTGAACTCTGTATTTTCTGTATCTGTGTCTGTCTGATTGTCTTGCAGTGGCTGCAGCTCCGGCCGAAGCTGAAGTTCAGGCCGAGGTGGAAACAGATGCAGCACAAGTTGCTCTGGTCGTGGCTAAAAGACAAGCTCCGGAGCTGACGGCCGACTGCACCGTCTACCGCTACGGCTCCCTGGCCACCTCTCTGGACGTCGTCCGTGAGTTAACATGGATCTCTTTTTATTATGACAAGTTAGACTTTGAGTATGAATAATAAAATATCTTTTCTTCATCTTTCCATCCTGCAGAGGGGATTGAAAGTGCAGAGATTGTTCAGGTGTCCAACGTCATGACTCTGATGACTGAACTGGAGCAAAATGCCGTGGACCTGACTATTTCCTGTCAGGGAAGGTAAAGAGAAACCATCACATGTGGCTATTCCAGTTTAGTTTCAACAAGCGATGAATCAGTTTTAGTTTAGTTTTTATGATAGGAATTTACTAGTTTTTATTTAGTCTTAGTTGTAGGTAGTTTTCAGGTTTTAGGAGAAACCCTCTGTCAGTGAACTCTGACGATGAACTTTTCCCCTTTGAGTTAAAACCCTGACTCACATCAGATCACACCCTGACAGAACAGAACAAATTAAAATATTGCACTGTAACCACTGGACAGCGTATGTGCCTAAAAGCCGAAGCTGTCGGGGCCTGGAAATGGAAATAAAGTGGCTCCAACTCAATAAATAGAGCAGACAGAGCGGGTCAAGAGGTTCACTTACTGTTCAGCCATACACCATTAGAGGTGTATTGATTTGGTCTTATCTTGATATTGTAACTAATGCATCACTTACTTCCTGGTTTGGATTCATGGAAACTGTGTCGTGTAGTTTTATTATTAAAAACAAACAAACAGTGGATAATGTTTTGTGTGAAAGTGAAAACAAGTTTTTATTTGCACTAATCTTTGGTCCCTTTGTTTCTGTGTCTCCAACTCTTCAGTTTACCCAGTGAAGTTTGCACCGTGGTCTCAGACGCCGACTGCATCACCCCAGTAGAGACGGTCTGTGGTGTCGCCACGCCCTCGCCAGACTGTCAGATGATCCTCCGTCAGTTCTTCAACGATACTGGAGTATTTTGCATCAACGTCTCTTTGACTAATGATGTCAGTCTCGCTGTGGCGAGCGCCAGAGTCAGCGTAACAGTCGGTGAGTAAAAGAAAAACATTAATTAATAACTAAACTAATCAGCTTTTTATTCTCCCTCATCGGTGAAATGTGTTTCCTCTGCAGGATCCGTCGGCTCCCCGGCTGGAACCGCCGCCACCGTCCTGGGTGTCATGGTTCTCGCCTGTGTCGTCTGTTGTATTGGTTTGATGTACAGGTGAGTGCTTAAAGAAGATATTCTGCCCCTTTTCCACAAATTAAAATAGTTCCCATCTGTTCAAAACTGCCCTGTTCAGAACGGCTGGTTTCAGTGTCTGTCCCTTTAAATGCAAATTAACCACTGCTCACCAGGCCCCGCCCCTTCTACCGGTCCCAGGTAGGGGCGGGGTTATGCAAATTCAAAAACCTAGTTACATCACTGGAAGACAACCAAGGGAACAACTCGTAAAACCACGTGGATTTTAACCTTGGGAGCCTGTAAATTACCGATTCTTTTGTAAATTCTCACATTTTGGGGGCTGAAATGCGAACCAAACACCCAAATATATGTAAAGTCATAATAATCATAATTGCATAATATGTCCCCTTTAATGTGAAAACCGATATAGCTCTGGAAAATATCAAAAGACCACTTTGAATTTCAACACAAGCAAAACTCACTGATCATGTGATGACCTGAACCAAATCATATTAATGAAGGTTATAAAAACCACAGCTACAATCAAAAAATTGGGGTTATTCCACCAATTTTGATTTCTGAACATTTTTTAAGTAAAAAAAAAAAGAAAGAAAGAGAAATGTGTTGTGTTGTTCTAAAATGAATATGAACTTGTTTTCTTTGCATTATTATTATTATTCAAGGTCTAAAAACACTGCATATTTTTTGTTATTTTGACCAGCTGTCATTTTCTGCAAAAAAAAAAGACTCTAAATAACAATATTTTTATTTCAAATTTGGTAGAAACGTTGTCGGTAGTTAATAGAATTAAACAAAATTGTTCATTTTACTCAAACACATACAAATTAATGGTAAAAATCAGAGAAACTCATCATTTTGAAGCGGTCTCTTAATTTTTTCCAGAGTTGTATATATGCATCTGTGGACAACAGATTCATATAGTGACATATAACATAGTTCATGAGGTATTGGAGACAGTAAAGACTGTCCACTGCAGCAGGCGGATGCTGGGAGTGTTTTTTGGTGGCATGGAATGCAATAAACCAATCAGAGTGTCTGATTACCTCAGTCACTTTAGAGAGAAGACCAACAGGCTGCTTTATTAATAGAGCAGTCAGTGTCTCATGAGGGTTTTAATACTAAGTGGTGGAGCGACATTATCACTGTCCCATATAGATTATTTTTTATTAATAGAAATCTCCTGTGTAGTTTACACATATGCACAGGTATATAATGTGCCTATAATGTACAGATACAACCCATACATACATACAGTATACTTTATATATACACACCAAAGTCCATTAACATATGTTCATATGTAAATGTAAAACACACACATATATGTAGCATATGATTTATATTGTTTTGGATCTAGCTTGTTTTAGCGACACATACAGCAGTTGAATGTCAATTTGTTGATAAACTGGTTCACTTAAAGGGATAGTTCAACAACTGCCATAATCCCTATAGTCATAGCAGTAGGTTCGTTACCTTTAATTGTCGGTGCAAGTTATTTTTAGAACGGCGGAGCAGAGCTGCAAGCTACTCAGGGCTACGCTACGGAGGCTCATGGGATTTCTTGGTTTCCGTCATCAAATACACAATTGATGAAAAACTGCCCCCGGCAGGAACGCGCATCAGCGGTTTTGTATGAATTTCCCTCTAAAACAACACTGTCATAACATTGTGTTATTATCTCATAGCGTGGTGAATGTGCAGGTTACAACTTGTCCACCAGAGCGTTGTGGAGTTGTTGGATTGTGTATTTGATGAGTTTGATGAGGGAAACCAAGAAATCCCATGAGGCTCTGTAATGTAGCTCTGAGCAGCTCACGGCTCTGCTCCACCGTTCAAAAAATAGCTTGCACCGACAATTAAAGGTGCAACTGCTATGACTATAAGGATTATAACAACGGGCCAATTTGCCAAGTAGTTATTTTCTATACAAGTACAAATACAACTTCTACTATATATGGATATGTGATAGATGCTCATCATGCATGTCCCACCTGAACCCACATGTCCCACTTTAACTCACCTGAACATAACGAAACTCACCTGTCCTCACCTGTCCTGTGTGTGAACAGACGGTTCAAGCAGTACCAGCCTCTGAGGGAGGACCACGGCGACGGCGGCAGCTCCACGGTGACATCGGTGCCTCTGTTGTTGTGGAACCTGCTGAGTCGACAGTCGCCTGGAGAAAGTCGTCCTCTGCTCCAGGGACGGATCGTCTGAATAACATCATCATCATCATCAACTCAATGCACTGAACATGACACACACACACACACAACACACACACGCACACACACACGACACACATGCACACACACGACACACACTAACATATTGGCTTTATACTCCTAACACTCCTAGTAATGTCCTGAATGTATGAAACCAGAACCAGAGACGTGGACCGGTCCCCGTGCACAGCCACATTTGTACGAAATATATAGAAAAATGTGTAATAAAACATGTTGAAAGTGATATTTATTTTGACCTACATTATGTTTTATTAATTGGCACTGACATGATTAGTTTGTAGAACTTATTGTCTTGTTTCTCTTATTTTGTGGTCGACAGTATTTACAACTAAAACCAATTGGGGGGAAAAAAAGTAATAAAAATCAGTGTAAACTCAATTAAGCTCAATTTATCGACAATGTAATTTAAATCACGCTCGCCACAGAACATTAACAATGTTTGATACCCTGAAATAAACAAATAAAATGGAAACTTTATCACCATCGTGTGTGTGTGTGTTTCCTTTGTGCTACTGCAGTTATTTCTTGTCTACATCATTGCACAAACTTTGAGGTAAATACATGAAACATTTGACTATTACTAGTCTGGCCGGCTCTGTTTAATACAGTATTTCTGCAGTTTATGTTCTTTTTTGCTTTTAAAGGGATAGTTCAACATTTTGGCACTCATCAAATACACAATCCAAAAACTCCAAAATGCTCTGGTTGTGACCAAATGAGATAATAACACAACGTTACCAGACAGAGTTGTTTTAGAGGGAAATACAGAGACTGCTTGATGAAAAACTGCCCCTGAAGGCAACGCACATCAGTGGTTTTGCATGAATTGAATTGATGAGGGAAACCAAGAAATCCCATGAGCCTCTGTAGCGTAGCTCTGAGCAGCTCACGGCTCTGCTCCACTGTTCTAAAAATAGCTTGCACCGACAATTAAAATTTACGAACCTACTGCTATGACTATAGAGATTATGGCAATGGGCCAATTTGCCAAAATGTTCAACTAACCCTATTAAGTAAACCAGTTTACCAACAAATTGACATTCAACTGCTATGTGGCGCTTTAGTAAAAGCTTGATTAAAAACAATAAATCAGAAAATATGCAGATGCAGCAAATTACGTGTCAAAAAAAGAAAAAGAAATATACTGTCTATGTGCAGGAACATGTGGATGCAGTTGGCTGTGCAGACGCTGAGGAGCAGCAGTGATGTGTGTGGAGCTGCTCTGCCCTCTGCTCGGTTCAGTATGATTTATTATTACAATATGTTTCATGCACCGACACAGAGCTGCTGCTGCTGGTGGTGGTTGCATGTACAGTACAGTACATTATATGACACGCTGCAGTGCAGGAAACCAGGCTGACGTCACTGCAGCAGAGGAAACAAAGACGTCTCTCGGTCAACGTGCATATAATCAGATGGAGAAAAAAAGTTTGGCTGCAGTGACCATTGATACATGAAAATACATGCGTTTTTGAGATCTCTACATCCTCACTGTGATCTTTTTTCCCCGAAAAACCTAATGTATACAATCAGATACATGCAATGATCAGATAATCCACCAGGGTGCAGTTATTTATGCACCAGCAGGCCTTCACTTGGGACATCCAATATGGCCGCTGTCAGTCAGTGACCCAAATGTGTTTTCTTATGGATATTTTTTGCCAATTTTGAAAAAGTTAAGGTAAGAAAAACTTAACTGAAACTTCAATAGGAATAGTTACTGCATTGATGCAAAGTAAAACTACTTAATATTTCATAACGTATTTTACAGTAAAACCGTTGAAAATGTGTGTATCAAAATAGATACAGCAGGTATGCAAGGTAATTTTCTATGCAGTTTTTGTTTTGAATGATATTTCTTTATTATTATTTGCCAGAAGGTCCAATAAAGGGTCCAATTTAAAAAATATATATATATTTTCTGACAACTATCTCATGCTTCAGACTTTACAGTTCATATTCATTTGTGAGGAAAAGAGTCTCTCTTTGTCTCTCTCTCCTTATTAATAGTCTAAATGAATATCCCACATCCTCCTCCACCGTCTCTTGGTTTCATGCACCCAGCGCTGCTCGGTCATTTTTCACCCATGATCTCCATCTCGGCCCTGACAGCTCTCCAGCTTCTGCAGCTTTTTATAGGCCACAGCGTTTGTCCTCAACGTTTGTCCTCAGGAAGCAGAACAAAGAAAAAGTAAAAAAACCAAAACCGACTGTTGCCTCAAGAGCTTTTCCACATTTGTGCCTCTCTTCTCTTCATCTCTGAGCTGTGAAACTGGAGATGAGTCAGTGAGGTGAGGCGGTGACATCATCCGGCCACTGATTAATCTGAGCGACACTTTATTGCTCAGCACCAGCAGCACCACCACTCCCTAGCAACAGATCTGAACGTGAAGCCGTTTCCTTCATCTGTCCTCCACGCTGCAGAAACCCACCGCAGTGAAGATCGCTTTGTTATGCAACGCGTGTTGTCACATCTTCTGCAAAAACATCCATACCTTTATTTTTATTTATTTATTTTTTACCCTTGAAAGAACATTTTGCACACGGAGGCCCCGCCCCCTTTGTCAGTCAAACACTGACTCGCCTTGCAGTGGTTTGCTGTGAGCAGGTGAGAGAGGACGTCCTGGAAAATAACTTATCATTATTCACACAGTCGAGCACAACACTGTTCCCACGGTCAGAAAGATATATTGTATATATAAAAAATATTAATAAACAGTTTTGCATTTATGAAACAGAGCAATGCACTATTGCACTAAATGAATCAATATGGTATGTGATATATAACATATATGGACAGCCCTATAACAATAACAAGGAAGTTGTTGCCATATATATGTCACATATATTATTATCACATCTACTGGTGGTATGATTTACCCATTGTAAAATGTATATATTTGGATATACATGGAAAATAGCAACATTAAACCTTTTTATATGCTATATTATATGTAAAAAATATATATGTTAAAAGAATATTAACATTTTTTCAAATCAATTTTAAATATTTATGTCTGTCTTTTCTATTTACTTACTGTAAACATAAATCAATGAGCTTTGGTTTGGACATATCATGTATGTGTCTAATATACTGTAACCATTAACTATATACTGTATATTTATAATGGTAAAATGACACAGCGTATACTGTATACATTAAGTGGTATATGTGAGATAAATATGAATATACAGTATGTGTCATATATTATGTATTTATAGAAAATACTTTAGGATATCAAAGTATGTGTTACAGTACATTTCATGGTCTAAATGTGTATGTCACGATATCATAATTGTGTTTTTATTTCTATATATATTTATATTTATTTCTGGAAATTCCATGAATCACAATCTATTAATCTACACAATTCTATCACAGCTTTTCCCCTTCATAGGAAATATAAGAAGTGTTTAACTTTATTTCCCTCTATAAATTAAACTGTTGTTTATGTCCTTAGGCCCTCATTTTCCCTATAAGAAATACTGTTAGTGTAAATCTAAATGCCTTTTTATATCTGGAACATCACACACACACACACACACACACATACACACACAGTGACTATACAACGTGTGGAAACGGGACCAGATATTCTGTCCTGATTGAATTTATGGCTCCTGTGGGAATTCTCCAAGAACCAGAGGGATCAATGTCTAATGGTGACATCTGTCTGAGGGTTTGTGTTACTGATACAGTGCAGCCACAAACCACTCACATGTATGTTTTTTTTTTTTTGTTTGTTTTATTTATTCGTTTATCTATGTATTTATTTTTCAACATATCCCTGCTTGCTGCCTGTCTGTCTTTCACATGTGAGTCCAGATAAGATATCGTCTCGACTCTGACGGAGGCCGAACCAGCAGCTCGGAGCAGGAGAGGAAGGAAGAAGAGGAGGAAAAATAAAATAAAAGTGAAACGAGCTCTGAGCAGAGAGAGAGGGGGTGAGACAGGACGTGAGACGGAGGGAGGAGAGGGAAGAAGGAAGGAAGGGGGGGTTGAGGAGGACGGAGAGAGTTACTGACCATAAAGCAGGTTGATTAGATTACACAGCAAAGACTAACATGATCCATTTATGACACAGAGAGAGAAAGAGAGAAGCAGATCTAGAAACAGGGAAACCATGTGGTGGTGGAAGTGAGTGGTTGTGACTGACAAAGAGATGATTTTATTTCTACTGCATTGTGTAAGTGTGTGTGTAAATGTGTGTAAGTGTGTGTGTGTAACAGACGCTCCGCTGCAGAGAGGAAATCCACAATTAAATTCAATCAGAAAAGACAGTTGAGCTCTGATGTTGGAACAGAAGCTGCAGATTGATAAATGACTGTGTGCATGTGTTTAAGGAAAAGAAAAGATTGTGTTTTTACATTGTCTAATTGTGTGTGTGTGTGTGTGTGTTGCATGAAGCCTGAAACTGGACAGGGTTAATGTTTCCCAGCATCCCTCACTGGGGACACAAAGGGCGACCGGCGCCACACCCAGTCCACACTGAGCATGCTCAGAATTACATCAACTAGTTACAGTGGACTGGAGGCCTGGGTCAATTAAAATGACTATAGACCTCACACACATGCACACACACATGCACACACTTACACACACATGCACACACTTACACACCATAGGCCTTCTTTCTATACTTGTGAGGATCTTCGCTGACGTAATGCATGTCAACATCACATCCAACCTGAACCCTGACAACTCTCATTCTCATGCATCTTCAGTTTCACCATAGCCTTACAACTAAAAATAAAAACATCAAAAATAATTCCTTTAATTATATACCACCTATAAAAACAAGGGTTGCCCCAAATGTTTACAAAAGGCTTTTATAAAAGCAGAAACACTGTTCACTGTTGACGGTTTTAAAGCAACACTAACTTGTTTTTTGACCATAAAATGTTTCTAAATTACTTCAAGTGGTAGGAAAAAAAAAACAGGATGAATCTGAGTGGGGTCGTGCTGGCTGCAACTGCATTCTGCAACTTTCCTGTTCGGGTAGGAACACAGCGCCATCGTGGTCCTGGTACACCATAGTTCTGCAGAGCTCCAGAGACGTAGCTCAACCCTGTTTGCTTGGCACCGGCACTGGCAACGGTAACCCCGCTCATGCTGCAGCGATGGCACGATTCATCCTGTTAACCATTTGTCTAAGTTTAAAATGGCATAATGCTGCTTTAAAATCTGGACTCTCCGTGTCTGGTCTGTTCTCCTCTGTGTCTCTAACCCTCCTCTCCTCCATGTGCATTTGTTTACAACATCGAAGTCGGTGAGAAATCAAGAAATCAATCCATGGAGCAGTGGATAACGTTACTTATCATCTACAATGTTACCATGTGTATATCTGTGTAGTCTTATCTGTCATCAACAAGAGATTACGGGTTACGGGGCACGTAACGTTTGTGTGGCGGTGCCGCAGAGACGAGAGCTGGGACACCGGGTCGGAGGCTCTGATCTTACAAGGTTGGTTTTCAGCCAAAAGACGCTAGGTGGAAGACAAATTCTCAAAAGTATTATTCCTTGAGATAATCCTTGTCACACGTTTTATCCTTTACATTGCACTGTGTTTCATGATGCAAGATGCTGTTTTGTCAGGTCATGTTTGAAATCACAGAACTGTTTTTAATCTTTCATCCTCATCCAGGCAGTAACACCATGGACTAAACTTAATCTATTCTGCAGAAACTACCAGAACCCAGTGCGTTAACAGCATCCGGCCTGAACTGTGCTAATAGGTTGGTTTCATGCCGCTCCTTCCAGGATCCCATCAAACACCAAACTATAAAACTAATATTGATGATGACGGCACTGGGGGAAAATAAAGTCACTGAGTTCATGAAGCTGCTGCAGCGTCGGCCTACTCCTCTTCTTCTTCTTCTTCTTCTTCTTCTTCTTCTGTGACCTCTGAGTCAACACGATTCGAACAATCTGCACCGAAACCACCGACAAACTGTTCATGGAAAATATCTGGAGCCATTTTTTTTTTTTTGCCATGCAGCTCGTACTCTGACAACAGGGATTAACTGGATCCAGTGTGTTTGAAAAGGATAGAATAACTGCAGAGTCATGGCTCTAACCCCAGACGCCCAGAATATCAATAAAGTATTCCATTACTGTAAAAGGAGAGAGAGACAGACAGATAGCAGAGAGACAGAGAGGGCAGAGGGAGACAAATGGAAGAGACGAGGGGAAAAAAAAAAATCAAATCAATGAATCCGTATGATTAAATTTTAGGCTTGAATTTCACATTTTCTTATTGGAGAGCGGGTAACAGAATCCTTGATGTTTCTGAATTGAACTACAAGTGTCACATTGGAGAAACTACAAGGAAAACTGAGAGAGAGAAGTGAGTAACGGTGCAAAGTGTCAATGAGGGATGAAATCAGGGAGAGGCGAGCAGGAGGAGGAGGTGGAGGAGGAGACATCTTTAGTTATCAAAGCAGCAACCGATGTGGAAGCTGCTCTGGCCTCCAGCCAAGTGCTCTGGTTAAAAGGGTGGAGGAGTCGAGACGAAGGAGGAGGAGGAGGAGGAGGAGGAGAGTGAGACGGAAAACACACCGAGGGAGGCAGGGCAGGGAGTGGCTTGTATGCTGATGAGTGATTGAGGAAGGAAGGGAGGGAGGATGGGAGGGAGGATGGGAGGGAGGATGGGAGGGAGGGAGGGAGGGTGAGGATGATGGGATAGCCAGCAGCTTGAGTGCATAAAAACCCCCAGCAGCCTTCAGTCGGATGTCCTGTTGCTTCACGACGAGCATCATCACCGAGCTCTCCTCTCTTCTTCCAGCTCTCCGTCCGTCCTTTTCCTCGCCGGCCAGCCGATCGACAGACAGGGAACCGAAACCATGAGCCACTCTTCGATGCAAACCTCCACCTCCTACCGGCGCACGTTTGGAGGCCCGCACCACATCACCATGACCTCCTACTCCCCGGTGTCCTCCAGGATGCCCGGCGGCCCCGGCGGGCGCTACATGATGCGTGCGTCGCCACCCGTGATGGGCCGCCCACCCGTCGGCAGCACCACATTCCACCACCACCATGCGCAGCGTTCCCGCCCCAGCGCTCAGCCGCCTCGTCTCTCCTACGACAAGGTGGACTTCACGCTGGCCGAGGCCATCAACCAGGAGTTCCTCACCACGCGCAGCAACGAGAAGGCCGAGCTGCAGGAGCTCAACGACCGCTTCGCCAGCTTCATCGAGAAGGTGCGCTACCTGGAGCAGCAGAACGGCGCCCTGCAGCAGGAGCTCAACACCTTCAAGGGCCAGCAGCAGCACGGCCAGCCCAACCGAGCCTCCGAGATCTTCCAGGAGGAGCTGAGGGAGATGCGCCGCCAGATGGACGCCATCGGCAAGGAGCGGGACCAGTACCAGCTGGAGAGGGACAACCTGGCCGAGGACATGGCCCTGCTCAAGCAGAGGTTGGTGACGTTGAGACAGGGAAGTGTTGCATGAAGACGTAACGATCACGACTTCTAGATACGTAGATGATTGGACCGACAGGTACAGACATGATTTGTTCTTGAGTGGTAACGTTAGAATAATCTGAGGACGTCACAAAATCAGAACATTTTCCAAGTGTTTCCCTCCTGTTGATCCCATAATCGCTCTGTCCAGTCGCATCCATCACTGCACTGACATGCTCGTAATGTCCTGTGCTGCATACAATGCACTTTTAAGAGACAGGGAAGTGTTGCATGAAGACGTAATGCTCACGACTGAAGCTCGGTGCTCCTCTAGATACGTAGATGATTGGACCGACTGATTTGTGCTTGAGTGGTAACGTTAGGACGTCTCAGAATCAGAACAATCAGAACATTTCCAAGTGTTTCCCTCCTGTTGATCCCATAATTGCCCCGTTGTGGCTTTGTCCAGTCGATATACAAGAAGACGAAAGGGTGTCACCACCACGTCGCATCCATCACTGCACAGACACGCTCGTAATGCACTGTGCTGCACACAATGCACTTTTAAGCACAGAGCAGGTAAAGAGTCCCTTGGGGGCGTCCCGGCAGTAAAGACGTGGTGGTGGCGGCGGTGGTGGTGGTGGGTGGTGTAGGGCGTGGCACAACAGCAGCGACGACAAACGACAATGATACAACAGGCACGCTGCACTGCGTCCCGTGTACTAAACTGATTCTGTGCACAAGTTGCAGGAAAGTGACGAGAAAAGGAAAGAGCAACACGCTCCTTAATGTATTTGTTTTCTGTCTTTATTCTTTATTCGAACAAAAACAACCAATAACAAAAAAATAAATAAAAGTGGTCATTTAACAACAAACATAACATATATACAGTATATATATATGTTTCATATAAGAAAGGAGTGGGAAGAAGTATGAACTTATTTAATCCCACCCCCTAATCACAAGTTTCTTGGTTATTGTATCATTATCATCATTATGTAATAAGTATTTATTATGTAATAACTCAATTATATTCATTATATTTCTAATTTAGGTACAAATTCAAGTACATACTTATTATATTCAACATAGACATAAATGCCTATGCCTGCTACATACACTTGCCATTGGAGACAACGACACAAAATTACGAAAGTAAGAGATAACTGAGAAAAAATAAACAATGACAACGAGAAACAACAGAAGCAGTATTCCACCTCCTATTTTTATATCTTTTTTCGAACAAGTTGATGCTAAATAAAGTAAAGAAGGTGAAGCACAAGTTCCTTTAAATAACGATAACGAATGTGCACAGTTGTGTTGATGCAAAAGGAAGATGGAAAAGAAGGGAAAGGAGGATGAAGGCTGGAGGAGGAGGAGGAGGATGGAGAGACTGGACACAGGGTGGGGCCAGCTGAGGAGTCGGGTGGGTGGGGTGGGAGAGAGAGGGAGAGGGAGGGAGGAAATGGGAGCAGAGCGAGCGAGAGAGGTTGGATATCAGGCGTTGGTGAGAACAGCGTCAGGAAAAATCAATGTGACTCGATGACTCCATTAGGTGTGTGTGTGTTTTCTGAATCTGATGGGACGGTGCCAGAGACCCCATTAGGACAAAAGGGCCCCGTGTAGCACCACATGAATTAAAGATGAGGGAGCAGCCCCATCACACCCCCCTCCCACCCCGCCCCCGCCCTCCCCTCCATCCAACACTAATCTACTTTATGTCCAGTCTGGACATGAGTCCTCCCGGATCCAGACAGAACCATCGGTCAAACAGGGAAAAGTTATTTGCAGTAATGGCCCAATTCATTCATTCATTTATTCAATTCATGTTTCGGTCACATTAATATAATTCAGCAATGAGTCACTGCAGAGTGTAAGTGGTTTTGCAGAAGCATTTTAATGAGACATCGGGACTATGATGGAGTATTAGGGCCACATTGACAAATAAAAATATCACAGGAAATATCTCGTAGGAAATGTACGACTTTATTCTCTTATATTTGCCATTTTATTCTCGCAAATTCTCGTAAAAGTACAATTTTATTCTTGTAAATTTCCGACTTTATTCTTGTAGGAAATGTACGACTTTATTCTCATAAATTTATGACTTTATTCTCGTAAAATTGCGATTTTATTCTCGTAAATTTCCGACTTTATTCTTGTAGGAAATGTAGGACTTCATTCTCGTAAATTTATGATTTTATTCTTGTAATGTTATGACTTTTTTCTCGTAGGAAATGTACGACTTTATTCTCGTAATTTACGACTTTATTCATGTAAATTTAAGACTTTATTCTTGCAGTCTGTGTTTTGTTTCGTTTTTTTCTTCAATGTGGCCCTAATACTCTGTCGTACGGGGACTGAAATAGAATTAAAAACCATTTTAATCTCCATAAACGACGGCAGATCAAACTTCAGACGGTCTTGTACTGGTCGCCGGTGTAACGACTATTTAAAAATCTTTTAAAAACACACAGGGAAAGAAGAAGAGACAGGGGGGAAGTGTGTGTACATAACCTTATTGAGTATCTGGGTGACCTTATTGACCTGTGGGAGGGTGGGAGGGGGAGGGAGGGAGGGAGAGAGGGGGGAAACCACATTAGTTTGAAAGGAGCAGCTTCTGATCCCACTGGGCGACCTCCCAAAACCCTTTTTACAGGAGAGTGAATTAACAAATTGATCCAGGAAGCTTTTTGCCAGCTGCTGCCCCGGTGCAACCTCTCGACAGGCTGACAGAGAGAGACAGAGACAAAGAAAGAAAGAAAGAAAAAAAAAAGAAAGAAAGAAAGAAAGAGCGTTCTTGGTTTAAAAAACACACACAAAAAAGAAATCTACATGTTTTGTCTCTGTTTCCTTTTTGTCCCTGAAGGTTGGATGAAGAGACCCAGAAGAGGGCAGATGCTGAGAATAACCTGGTCGCCTTCCGCAAGGTAAACACACGCTGCTGCGCTCACCGGGCTGTGGTGATCGTATTGATTACATCGTCCTCCTCGGGCTCATGTAACAGGTCAAAAGCAGCTGTTTAATAATGTAACATGACGGAGCAGATTTATTCAGAATGTATCCCTGTTGTTTTGTCTGTTCATTTAACTCTGCTTTTTCTAATGTAACACTGTTTAATAATGACTAAAATATTAGTTGCATTATGAAACAGTGATGATTTGCAAGAGCAGTGTGACAGGACCTCGTTTTTCCTTTTCTCAAGACATGCGTGACGCTTTCCTTCGCACCTGCATCTAACATTTTGGTGGTGCAAATACTTTTCTGACTGTTAATTTATCCTAAAAAAGTTGTTGAATCATTGTAAGTTGGTGCCTGAAGCCTTTCCAGACTACAGTATATGTACTTACAATATTTCTATACACCAAAGGAAACTTATGATATTTCAGGTGCCGATGGTTCAGGTTTTGTGTCACATCCTCTAATAACTTGTGTGGTCAAAGCATGAAAGAAAATCGATACTACAGTCCTTTATGTTTTTTTTTCCTCACATATAAACATGTAGGATGTGGACGATGCGACATTGTCCCGTCTGGAGCTTGAAAGGAAGATCGAGTCCCTGATGGACGAGATTGAATTCCTTAAGAAGATCCATGATGAAGTAAGTGATGCTGCTTCTTCTGGGATTCAGAAAGTATTCAGACCCCTGCACATGACGCTTTTGTAAACTATGATCATGAGTGGTGGAATGCAGAAGCTTAAACAACATCCTGTTTTTGGGGTGCATGCATGGTTTTTTCTTTGAGCATTTTGAGTTCCTGGTCGTATTTTGACGCATTTTGCTCATTTTGCATCCATTCATGAATTATCAGGAGATCCAGGATGTGCAAGTGAGCGTCCAGACGCAGCAGCTGAAGATGGAGGTGGACAGCACCGCCAGACCCGATCTAACCGGAGCTCTGAGGGACATCAGGGCTCAATATGAAAACATCGCTATGAAGAACATGCAGGAATCTGAGGACTGGTACAAGTCCAAGGTACGACATCATCAGACAATCAGAAGGAGGAAGACGAGTGTGTGGGTTGGTTGGGGACAAGATGATGATTGATTCATGTGTGTTTCATCTACAGTTTGCTGATCTGACCGAGTCTGCAAAGCGAAACACCGACGCTCTGAGGCAGGCCAAGCAGGAGGCCAACGAGTCCAGGAGGCAGATCCAGTCTCTCAACTGTGAAATCGATGCTCTGAAGAACACGGTGAGTTTCTGTATATACTTATCTGTTACGCAGCATCATTCCCTATATGAGGAAAAAACTGTTTCACATGTTTTTTTTCTCCAGAACGAAGCTCTGCTCAGGCAGATGCGCGAGATGGAGGACCAGTTTGGCAACGAGATCGGAAACTACCAGGACAACGTGGGCCGACTGGAGGACGAGATCCGCCACCTGAAGGAGGAGATGGCTCGCCACCTGAGGGAGTACCAGGACCTCCTCAACGTGAAAATGGCTCTGGACATCGAGATCGCCACTTACCGTAAACTCTTGGAGGGGGAGGAGAGCAGGTGAGGAACTGTCTCAGTGTTTTAGTTTTATTCTTCTTCTGTGGTATAGGCGCGTTTCCACTGCAGGAGTTCCTGGTAAAGGGAGGGCGTAGGGACTCGTAGGAACCGTCCTCTCGGTTTTACTGCTCTTGTTGTTGTTTTTTCCTGGCAGTATAGACACTTTCTAAAATTAAACGCTGTCTCAATCATCCCGTAATCCCGCGATCGTGTATTTATCACACTTTTTTTAACAGGCCTACTGGTACTCTCATCTTTTACTGAGTTATTCTCTCTTTTTCTGTCCGTTTTTCCGTTTTTAGTAACATTGGGTTTTAAAAATGGCGCTTATTTCGGGGCTTTCTCTTAGCTTAGGCATCCTGCTTTGAGTCTGACCAATCAGTGGTCTTTTTTTTAATATATAACAAAATATTCCTTATATTCCTCTTTAGGATCACTGTCCCCATCTTAAACATCGGCATGAGCAATCACCTTGGAGACCGAGGTAAGACAGATCTCAGATCAAATATAAGATGACGACAATCTAACAGCTCCATTTCATTTTTTTTTCACTCATACATCAACTCCATGAAATTGATTATTTATGATTCACCTTTTGGAGTGAATCATAAATTGTATTTGAATGTAAAAAAAAAATTCTCAGCGACGCTTTAATCTGACTTTTCGTAGACTATGAACAAACTCCAGACAGTGGGAGCAAGAGGACTGTGGTGATAAAGACAGTAGAGACTAGAGATGGAGAGGTACAAAAAAAATGACAAGATACATAATGCAAAAATAACTAGTTTGGTATTGTTTGCATTATGGAAATTGTGAGGAATATATATACAAGCATCAGTTACTTACAAATATATGAGATTAAAAATTATCTTATCTGACTGTTTCTCTTCCCGTCAGGTGGTGAAGGAGTCCAGGAGGGAGACAGAGAGGGATTCAGGCCGCACTGATATAAAAGACAAGGACGACGACAAGGATGAATAAAATGATTAGGGAAAAATTGTAAAAGCCAGTGCCATGGTATAGCAAGAAAAAAAAAGAAAAGGAATAAAAAAAACATGAAAAAATAAAGAAAAACATTGAAAAAAAACCAAAACAAAAGACAGACTGATCTAGTATATAGCCCTCTTTCCCACTAGTTATGTGTCTGGCAGAGTCTCTCAGTATTTGGTGCAATGTTGACGAATGAATCCCTTTAGACAGTGTCACTCTGGTGCTATTTCAGCCACCCCGACTGTTTTGCTTAACACGTGTGTCATCTTGTAGGGCTAGGCAAACATAAACAAACACTTTATTAACGAACCACCTGAGGCCTTGATTTACAGTGCAATCCCGTGGACTCCTTAGACGACCACACATTTGTAGCCAAGTATTAAAACTGCAGGCTTGAAAGTAGCTAGTTTAAAAAAAAAGAAGAAAATAAATAAATAAATAAATAAATAAAGCAGGATTTTAGACGTTTGTGTCGTAGATATGACTTACTAACAAACTGTCAGACACTGCCCTTTAATCAACACACACCTTACAAGAAAGACAGACTGAATATACTTTAACACGTCCGCATTATTTGTTTTAGACGCTTCGCTTATATCCTCTTATTGTGCAGACGACCTCCGAGTCTCACTCATGATGAACATGTAACGCACACAGAAAATTTGACAGTGAAAATGTGACCAACTGAAAAGGCTTTTGCTGAATGTGCTTCGCAATGTTGTGTGTATCTGGCACGACTGATGAATGAACATGTCAAATGCAAATAAATTTAATTGGAGCTCATCTGTGCTGTGTGTGTGTAATTCTTTATTTTCCCAGTGTTTTTATTCCAATGCAAGCCAAGATCATCATTTACTTATCACTTATTCTAATTGTGCAGGCATAAACTGTAGGCTAAGTCACAAATCAAACACAACCAGTTTTCTGTATGCAGAAACATAGACAGTCAGGAATATTATACTTCAACTTCAAGTGACACAGATAGTTGCTCTACATTGAAAAGAGTTTTCCCAGGACCTTTACCAGTCTTAGCTGCACTAGTGCCAGAACCAGTCTCTTCTCCAGTGGAAACTCCACTAGTACCGGTACCATAACTAGCACAAGAATCGGAAACCAGAACCAGTACCATAACCAGTACCAGAACTAGTGCCCAAACCGACACCAGAACCAGAACCTGTACCAGAACAGGTACCGGTACCAAACCCGGTACCAGAACTAACAGCAGAACTGGTACCAGAACCAGTACCAGAGCCGGTACTGGTAGATGAAAAATTTAGGCTACTTGCACTGTCTCAAATTTTAGGGGCAAAATGACCCCATTTCGGCGCAAGTCTGGAGCCCTGGACTAATGCTAAGATAACACATTAGCAATAATGTGGAAATCATATAATATTGGCATTATAAGAAACCAAACAAACTCACCTGAATGTCAAACAGGTCAGCCGTCTGCACACCTTCTAAAGTTAAGCACGTCACTTTTTGATGTCCAAGGAAACTCTTCCGATGGTCATCTGAGTTTTTGCAGCACATTTATGTAATAATTAGCAGGTGACATGTTGTGTGAATTTTTACAGTGTATTTGCTTGTCAAATTGATGGGGTTTTTTTTGCTTTTGCAAGTGTTGTTCCTTTGGTAAAAACTAATTAGAAGCGCGAAAAGCGTATTTTATCAATGTTTAGAAATTACATCAACAGCCCAAAGAAGCCAAGAACTTGAAGCTAACCTCATTGATAGAAGGTTTTGCTCCATATTTTCTTGCCCTCAGTTGAGCCTTTCAGGCGACATTGTGGCTCAAACTGTGGGTTAATGTCATTGTCTCCCTAAAATATGGCACGCAGATGATAAAATATAACCAATCAGAGGCTCTTTTCTGTTTATCTTAACTTTACACAATCACCATGTCACCCGTTAACTTCCCACCTGTCGATACACCGCCCGACAACCTGTTGCCTGAAATACGAAACCGAGGGTTTGCATCTGCCACGGCTAAGAGAAGTGACGACATCCTACTTCCGCTGTATTGGCGCGAGACTTGTCCGAGTCGCCGGGAGTGGGACTGAAAACCAACAACGTCCTGATGAAAAAGAACCAAACTTTACAGCTGACAGCCTGTTAAACCCGACACCTGTAGAGGAACAACGTCCACAGCGCCAGGTAACTTACTGAATATGTCGGTTTTATTTCTCTGAACTAGGTCGCGCGCACTGACAGGAGCTAACACTAACTGGTGGCTACATAACATTAGCAGATGGAAGAACAGCAGCTGTTGTTCTTAGAAGATAATAATATTACTATTATATAATGCAGGGTTTATGGTGTGGTGTAGTCGGTCACAGAGAAACACATTTTCATGTGGTTTTTACTCGTCTATTTTATGTAGTAAAGTTTATTTGCCTGTGAATCGAGGTGTAAAAACCTAAACTTGTCCAGAAGTTTAGTAAAACTAGTTACTTTACAGCTCTGTTATTGCTACAAGAGCGGTTCTCATTGCCACTATTAGCACAGTATAATAGTGTAGTCGTTTCAGAGAAACATATTTAAACCACTTTAAATCCAAAATCATTTGTTTTTACTCGTCATTTTGTAAAGTATATTTGCCTGTGATAGAGGTATATAAACCTAAACCTACTATTGCAATAGAGTATGATTAAGACAAAAATAATAAATAAGAACAAATAGAAATACATACACATTTGAATCATGTTTTGTGCTGAGAGCAGCACTGATTTACAAAGTCTCCAAACTGTCAATATCACATCTGTCAGTGAAGATGAGTTGGGTTAAGGTGCTTTAACTGCTCAGGTTTTTGTGATGCTCTATCAAACTTGTTCATCATCGACTGACATCTTCCTATGTGAACCTCCTCAGGATGAACTGTGAACTTCTGGCAACTTGCAGCGCTCTTGGTTATCTGGAGGGAGACACCTATCACAAGGAGAGCGACTGTTTGGGTGAGTGTAGTAGCAAAATATTCAGTTACAGTGAATATGCATTTTTATTTATTTATTTATTTTTTAACGTTTTTATCTTCTTTTTTTTGATACTCAGATTTTATATTATTTTCACTTACAACAATGCATATAACCATACTTCAACAAATAGTGGTCTGGGCTGGGAGGGGAAAATGAGTATAGAATAAATGGAATAGAAAAAAACAAAAGAACAGTCATATGTGTCCTTGTATGTATAGAAATATTTCTTAATAGCGGTCCACTGAGTCTCGGACACTTCACTTTCTAACATTTTCATCTTTTTCCTATTGCCCTCCTGTCTCGTGCCTTGCAGAGAGTATCAAAGACTTGATCAGGTATTTACGCCATGAAGACGATACGCGTGACGTGCGACAGCAGCTGGGAGCCGGTCAGATTATACAGAACGACCTTCTGCCCATTATCACTCAGCACAGACAAGATAAAACCTTGTTTGATGCCTGCATCAGGTCAGAACCATAATGCTGTCTTACTGAATGAACTAAATACCGATTTTACAAGTCAGTTCTGTTTTGATAAACATTTGCCATGTGTTTTTTTTTGTTTTTGTTTTTCTTTCTTCTCAGGCTCATGGTCAACCTCACTCAGCCGGCCATGCTTTGCTTTGGAAAGATCCCAGACGACCCAGTGTTCAGGCATCACTTTTTGCGAGTGACGTCTCATTTACAAGCCTATAAAGAGGTGATGCCTCCTTTTTAATTGTATATGTTTTTAAATATGTAATAGTGTTGGTGTGAGTTGGATTTTAAGTCCTCTGTTTTTATTCTTCAGGCCTTTGCCAGTGAAAGAGTGTTTGGCATTTTGAGTGAGACGCTGTACAACCTTCTGCAGCTGGTGAGTGTTTCACTGATAAAACATCCACCTGTTTGTGCGAGGATGATGATGTCAGATGATGAAATAACCTCGGTTCCTACTCGTCTTCCTCCTCGTTCACCTTCGTCTCCGTCAGGACTGGGAGCAGAGGCAGGAGGAAGACAACCTGCTGATCGAGAGGATCCTGCTGCTGGTCAGGAACGTGCTTCATGTACCTGCAGACCCAAATGAAGAGAAGGTCTGACTCTAACCACAATATAACATCATGTAACAGTGACACATCTCAAAAAGAAACGGGTTTAATACGCAACTCAACTCAAATTTAAGTTATAAAGCACATTTAAAAACAACCTCAGTTACAATCCAGTGCCAACAATATAAATTACAGTGGGGAAACACATGAATTACCAACATAGATTAACAACAGAAGTTAAGACAATAAAAACAATCATTTAAAGGGATAGTTCAACATTTTGGCAAATTGACCCATTGCCATAATCACTTAAATAATTCAAGCATTTCCAACAATCGGTCCTATATTAATAGATACTTGCAATATATTGTGTATATAATTTTTTTGACTATATTACACATTCATTGTGTTGTGAAAGTAATAAATGCATAATAATCGTGATATTCAAATATTTATATACTTCTCGGACAATAATCATAGAAGTAAATCCATAATGGTGACATCACTACTCTGTGGTCATAAAGGTGAACCCGTTTCCAGCTGTAAATCCAACCTCTCTCTCTCTCTCTCCGTCTGTAGAAAGTGGACGATGACGCCAGCATCCATGACCGCGTGCTCTGGGCCATTCACATGAGCGGCTTCGACGACCTGGTCAAGTTCCTGGCGTCGGCGCAGAGCGAGCAGCAGTGGAGTATGCACGTGTTGGAGATCATCTCGCTCATGTTCAGAGATCAGGTCGGACTGAAGAACTTATTTTAAGTTTTGACTGACAGAGCAAACCAGCTGTTTTTTAACTGTTTTAATGAGTCCTCCTTCCTCTTTTTTTTAAATGTTTTACTTTGTTCCCCCGTCAGACCCCGGAGGCGTTGGTGAGTGCCGGTCAGGCTCGTTCAGCTGAGGAGAAGCTGAAGGACTCTGAGGAGCTGGAGGCGCTGAGGCAGAAGGAGCAGGCAGCGAAACGCTCCCGCACATTACAAAGAGGAACCAGGTGACGAGACGAGACGATGCTCCGTTTTCTGTCGAGTTACATTTTTTTATCCAAGCACAGTGACGTGCACTACTCAGAAAAAAGTTTTGGGATTTTTTTTGGAGGCTTTTGTTCAGGGCGGGGACAAACTTTTGCATGATGACACTGTTGTTCTTCTTTCAGACACTCTCGTTTTGGAGGCTCCTTCGTGGTTCAAGGTCTCAAGGCAATCGGAGACAAAGATGTGATCTATCACAGAAATATTAACAACGTGAGCAGAGCAGCAACTCCCACTCATCTGAAATATGAACGTAACTCTAATCTGATCGTCTTAAATTTTAATGCAAATGTCATGTTTTTCTTTTCATCTTCCTTTTTTGCAGTTCAAGAATTACACTCACGACATGGGTAAATCCGTGAGACGTGTCCCCAAGAGGAACCGTCAGATCAAGGACACTAAGGAAAAACGGCGCTCGGCCTTAAACGTCCGGCTTTTCCTGCGAGAGTTTTGTGTCGACTTCCTGGAGAACTGCTACAACCGTCTCATGTACCTGGTCAAGGTGAGATGATCTTAACGAATCTTCAGCTTATTTTTGTGGACGAGGATAAAATACCGAAGAGCCCGTCTTTGTTTTTTTCCTGCAGGAGAATCTGATCCGAGAGCAGACCCAGGAGCACGACGAGAGCTATTACCTGTGGGCTCTCAGCTTCTTCATGGCCTTCAATCGTGGCAACGGTTTCCGTGCCGACCTGGTCTCCGAGACCATGTCCATCCGAGCGTTTCACTTCATCGAGCGCAACATTACCAACTACTACGAGATGCTGCTCACCGACCGCAAAGAGGCCACGTCCTGGTCCCGCAGGTGACGAGAGCGCCCAGAAACAAACACATCAAAGCGGCGAATCGACCACAGACTCACGTCACTGGATTTTGTTTTTGTTTTTCCCAGGATGCACCTGGCTCTGAAGGCGTATCAGGAGCTGCTGCTGACGGTGAACGAGATGGACCGCTCACAGGACGAGAGCATCAGACAGAGCTGCCATGTGGTTAAAAGTAAGAAGCTCAGAAGCTCCAGTTCAGATAAATTGATTGATGAATTTCATTCAAATGTGAAATATAGCCTGTTTTTAAAGGGAAACTAAGCAGGATTTTTCCCGTGGCTGTGCAACTTTCTGTATTACACCTTGTATTTGTGTTATCGATACATAGATTTGTCCTTATAACACTTCTGTATGGACTTTAAATTACTTGTGTGCATAACTCCTTTGCACCACAGTTCACCATTGCTAGTATCCAGGACTTTGCAGACATGCTCTGCACTTTATATTCTCTAACAAGCACCTTTGCACATTACTCTTGCCTGTTATACCAAGCACTACTTATTTATTATATGGTATGTTAGGCTATTGTAGTGCTTGTGGTTTAATGTTGTGTGTGTATATTGGATGTTTTGTATGCATTGTTTTATTGTGTGGTGTGCTTTATGTTTTATGTTGGACATAAGATAAAATGAAAAGAGATGAGACGGAGAAGATAATTTCCTGTTTTCTATTTCTAGGCAACATCTTCTACCTGATGGAGTACAGGGAGATCTTCCTGACGTTGCTGAGGAAGTTTGATGAAACCAAGCAGCCTCACTCGTACCTCATAGACCTGGTGGAGTCCACTCACCTCTTCCTGCGCATGTTGGAGCGTTTCTGCAAAGGTCGCAACAACCTGATCGTCCAGGTGAGCTCCTCTGTTATATTAAAGTGTGTGCGTGTGTGTATGTGTAAATGTTTCCCATTAGCGTCGGCTTTAAACGATTTAACGACTCTGTCCACGCTGCTGCAGAAGAAGAGGGTGAAGCGGAGAAAGTCTCGAGGAAAACAGAAACAGCCGGCTCCAGAGACGAGTCCGGAGGCGCTGGCGGAGAGCTGGAGGATCGTGGAGGAAGAGCTGAAGACTTTAGGGTTTCAGGTCAGTGTGAGAACCAGAGAGCAGATGTAGCTCATGTATCTGACACCGGACTCTTTAACCCTTTTATAGTTGGGAATTCCTGACTAGCGAGTTGTTTTGAATGCACCATACGACTCTGGGTTTGCACAAATAAAACTGTGCAAAAGTACACACGTAGCATCCCCCCAAAAAACATGAAATTTAAAAAGTCTTCTTTGTGCAGCTGTCGGCGTCTCTAAGTGAAAGTCTGGTGCCGTTCGATGCCACATCTGAAACTCCGCTGGAGGAGCAGCGGACCGAGGCCATGGTGCGCGTGCAGGACGCCCTGCTGGCTCGGACCGGACCTGAAGCTCTGGGTCTGCTGCGAGCGGCTCGGTCAGTTAATTACACGTCAGACATGCTGCCGGTTCTTTGAAGAGGGTTTAAGTCCTCTCTAAATACACTCAGACCTACAGGGAGTTCTGACTTGACCCTTTTTTTGTCTTAGGCACGTTTTTAAATATGACTTTGACCTTTTATTTATTTATTTACAAATCATTTTAAAATACTCCAGAGTAGTTTTTTATTCCTCAAAGTGCATCTGCATGACTAATGAATTTCATTTTTTGGTGAACTATTCCTTTAAGTTTTTAAAGATTTTTTTTCTTGTTGCACTCAGCGAGGTTTGGCCGGAGGGAGACGTGTTCGGTTCAGCTGATGTGGAGCCTGAAGAGGAGCTGGAGCTCCTGAAACAGATCCTGCACGCCAACCTGCCCAGTACGTCTGGTCATCGTCACATGCAATGATTGTTTTTAAGGGTCAATTAAATCTGCAAGTTGTTTTCTGCGTTAAAAAAAACAAAACAAAAAACACTTAACTTGTCAGATTAGTTGGTGCTTTCATTTTCTTTTAATGAACAAACCTCATGTTTTGATTTCAGGGTCTGCTCCTCCCGATCCGGTGGTGGAGGAGGACGATGACGGAGCAGAGCTGGAGGAAGAGGAGCTGGAGTCGGTCCAGGTTTCTGAAACAGAGTTCAACTTCCTAGACTTTATCAAGAGGTGAGGAAAACAAACAAACAAACAAACAAAAACCTGTAGTGACCTCAGAAGCCTCGTCTTCACCTTCTTCTCTTCTTCCTCCTCTCAGGTTTGCCAGCCCCAACATCGTGCGTCCGTACATCCTCCTGTTAAAGACGTACTCGAAAAACACGCCTCACACAAACCACTGCATCGCCCGGATGCTGCACCGCCTCGCCGTCGACCTGAAGATGGACGCGCTGCTCTACCAGCTGTCCGTCTTCAACGTCTTCAACAAGATCATGAGCGATCCCGCTGCAGCTGCGTACAAGGTAGAACAGCAACACCAGAGAGGATATAAAGTCGACCGTGGGTTCGATACAACAGCTGATAGTTTTCTCTTCTTTCCTTTTCCTTCACAGGAACTGGTGACGTTCGCCAAGTACGTGGTGAACCGCTTCTTTGTTGTGGCGGCTCAGAACAACAAGGCGTATGTTGAGCTGCTGTTCTGGAAGAACGTGGGGGCCGTACGAGAGATGACAGAAGGCTACAGCAAGGAAGGGTCGGTTGCTCCCTTTTTTTTTTGGTATTCAATACTTTTAAAGGGATAGTTCAACATTTTGGCAAACTGGCCCATTGCCATAATCCCTATAGTCATAGTAGGTTCAGTACCTTTAATTGTTGGTGCAAGCTATTTTTAGAACGGCGGAGCAGAGCCGTGAGCTGCTCAGAGCTACGCTACAGAGGCTCATGGGATTTCTTGGTTTCCCTCATCAACTTCATCAAATACACAATCCAACAACTGCAAAACGCTCTGAGATAATAACAGAACGTTACCAGACAAAGTTGTTTTACTCTTTGGTTTTGCTTTTTAAAACATTGTCTCTCTTTGTCCATCGTGTGTCAGGGAGGGGAAGAAACCAGCCTGGACCGAGGAGGAGGACGACGAGTTACGGAGACTCTACGAGGAGCACCGCGACTCTGAAGGTTCAGCTCCTGTTTTTAACTTTTAGTTTGTGCATCTTTTCTGTCTTTTCTTAAGTTCTGCAGAGTGAAGTTATCGACTCTTGTGCTTCAGTTCCAGATATCGTGGAGACTCTGCTGCCGTTACTCAGCAACAGCTCCCGCACCCGGCGCCAGGTGGTGACGCAGCTGGTTCATCTGGGCCTGGTGGGAAACGCCAAGGAGCTGAAGAAACAGGCGTAAGTTCTCACTGACCATGTTTCTCTTCACTTCGATCGATCTAATTATCTGAAGATGGATAAAAATATTAATCTGAATAATGCCGGTTCAAGTGCGTTTCCATCTGAGACCTTTAAATCGAATTGTTTTCTTGCATTTTACGGTGTTTCCGTTCATTGTTGAACCACAATTCAAAACCAATGTCTGATTTTCGTTAATTTTTACCAAATTTTCAAAATTTACTGTTATTTTTGTCAGTTTCAAGTTATTTCAGTGACAGTTGCAGGTGTTTTTTTCTTTAACTGAAGGGAACCAACAACTTTGTCTACGTCTATAGGTGTTTTTATGGCTTTATACATCACTTTAAATATAAACTGAATACGTTTTGGGCCTCTGATCTTCACTCGGTGCTGAACAGGACCGTGTTCTCTGTCACGTGACATAAAACATAACAACACATGGTGGTAAATTTATATTTTTGATTTTATTTTTGACAAAAGGAAAGGCACCCGCATCGTTCTGTGGACTGAGGAGCAGGAGCAGGAGCTGCGGATGCTGTTTGACGAGTTCAGAGATTCAGACGGTACCAGACTCCATTTTTGTGTCTTAAATCTGTTTCACCTCGGTGTCGGTCACAGGAAAACGTCATGGCTGAATTTACAGCAAAGAACATACCAATGTTTTATCTACTAAGTCAGGGTTCTTGAAACTGAAAATCATAGGAGGAGATTTGATTTCAAGCATCGAAGTTGCTCAGACCACCTTAAAATAAATGTGCGCTTCTGTTGTCGGAGTAAAAGTTTGGATTTCTTAACAGAACGATTTTAAGGGTTTGCAGATATTTTTCATTAAAAGAGAAAAAAAGCATAAACAGAAACAACTTAGAAAATATACATTGGACATTTCAAGGTTCTTTGAGTTTAAGTTGATTCTTCTTACTGCTCCTTTCCAATCATGAAAGGTGTTGATTCGAATGTAATTATAGATTTGTGTACCATCATATTGTATTGTACTCTACACTTTCATGAAAGGAACAAAGAATGAATGAATGAGTGAATGTTTTTTTCTATGTGACCGTCCTGTCACAGATGTGCTGGGTAACATCATGAAGAAGCTCACAGCCAAACGGTCCCGTGCTCGAGTGGTGGACAAGCTGCTGAGTCTGGGTCTGGTGTCGGAGAGGAGGGAACTGTACAAGAAGAGGAGCCGTAAACCTCAGGGGAAGAGCTCAGGGAGAGGAATGGTAACCTGGCTGTGCATGTTAAACAATATAGTATATACATATATAGGGATGTCAGGATTACTTGTTTTTACAACTATTCAATCTGATATGAATTATCACCTGCGGGAAACACACCTGGCTTTGCATGGCAAAGTAAAGGTAAATACAAGTGACTGAGATAAATTACGTTAATGTCAATTTACCTAATGTAAGGAAGGTATAGGAATTTAAATATTAGCACGTATATTTTGTTTATATATTTTTGCAATAATGCAATAATATTATGACTAGTCTTGATTTTACACATTCATAGTGTTTAAATAATTTAATATAATAATCAGGATTATTTCTCTTGACAATAATCGTACCAAGAAAATCTGTAATCGTGCCATCCCTATATACGTATATATATATGTGTATATATAGTATATGTCATAAAGTGTGTGGACAGACGTGGTGCAGTGATTTGTTGTTCCTGCGCCGCAGACTGAGGAAGAGTTCCTCGCCGGACTGACGCAGGAGTCTCCAGACGATTCTGTGGACAGAGACGAGGAAGAGGACGAAGAGGAGGACGAGTCAGAGGAGAGCGAGGAAGAGGAAGATAGAGATGAAGGTGGAGATGAAGACGTCGAAGACCACCAGAAGGAGGAATCACAGAACCGCGCGAGGAGGAGCCACGGCGTGGAGAAGAGAGCCGACCTCGTCACCATGGTGACAGCTCTGAAAGAGCAAGGTGAGACAGAAAGACAAACTACCTCATCAGTTTATGATTTGATTTACTTTGGTCAATCGACATGGCAACATAAAAAAACAACTTTAAATTTAACTGATCGCCCGTTTCCTCTACCAGCGTTTTTGCGAAGATAATGATACCATTCAACAATTCAATTCAATTTATTGTCACTTCCATGAAAATACCTTTGTTTAACATGGGAGTGAGGAGCTGTTCTCACTGTCACGTTTGCAAAATAAAAAGGAGACACGTTTAAAACAAGACAATAATTCTAAAAATGAGACAGCAGCAGTTTTGTTAAAGTAAAATAAATAAGAACAGATAAGATTACATTAAAAAAAATAAAAGCGGCGTGAGAAGCTTCAGCGACCCACGCGACTCGGTGACCAACGACCCCTCTGACCACGTATGTAAATGTTGAAGTGATTACGATCTGTGGGCGTGGAAAGCAACCGTAATTGCATGGTGACTATTGAGCAGTTTTACCAACTTTGTCGCCCCCTAGCGGCCACACCGTTTCACGTACAGGAACGATTTTTAGCACGTTTGATCAGCTCAGTGTCCTGATCATGTCCACCAAGTTTGAAGCAGCTTAGATGAAGTATGTCAGCGTCAGAGCCGTTAGAAGTAAAATGGCGCCGAAGACGGAAGCAGCCAAAATGCATTTCATCATGGCAGCCACGCCCTTTGACGTAGAGACATGTACTGCACAAGATAAGGTCAGCATGTCATGTAGAAGGTAGCCTGCCAATTTGGAGTCAATCGGACGAAAAGGACTAGTTCGTTCAAACAGGTCAAAACTTCAATTCAAAATGGCGGACTTCCGGTTGGGTTTCGGGCGTGGCTCCAAGAGGAATGTTTGGGTGTGATGCATGTATGTGAAACGAAATTTGTATATGGGGAATGTAAGAAAAAATTCAAGGGGGCGCTGTAGAGGCATTTTTTGGGAAACACCCATATCAAAAGAAAAGCTTGCCATTCTTATCCTGTGGATAAGGCATGGCTTAGTTAAAGCAGATATTAATGCTGCGTTCAAGGCAGGCTTTTGAAACCGTAAGTTACAGCTTCAAGTCACAACTACAACTTTGTAGCGTTCCAGCAACCTGTGACCGTCCTGTTGCCTGTGAAAGTTCACTATAACGGCCTCTCGTAATTTCCGACCGAACTCGTACCAGATCAAACTGGTATGACTTCACAGGAAGGAAAAACACAAGTTACGAGTTTCCTTGAACGCACCATGAGTTAGCAGCCCCCGCCCTCGTCAGGCATCTATTGGTCCTCGTCCCTACGTCACCACATTCACACGCATCCCTTGGCTGCACACACAGCCCTTCATGCCGTTCTCTCTCCTCATTGGATAACACTTGTATCCCACAAGAAAAATTTTCTCCTCGGGTTACAGCAGAGCAGAGTGACGGAGAGACTCGTGTTACGGCTGAAACACTCCATGTAAGTGATTGCTGACGGAAAATAGGACTATTAGGGACTTATATTAACAAAAACATTCCGCTGATATCTGCTTTAAAGCCACGAAAAAGGCAAAAGTAATTGGACATTGGAACGTTACAGTCACAGCGCCACCACATGGATGCCGTTGCTCGTATGGTCACAGCATTCACAATATAACTTCACCGCCCGAGTCTGCATGTATTAGAAGTGAAATGACGTTGATTTGGTAAACTACGTATTTTTAACAAATTTTTGTACGTTTTCGCTTACCACCAGGGGGCGCTATGACCGATGTATGAATGTAATATATCAGATCGTTCAGCGTCACGCCCTCATCATATGCACCAAGTTTGAAGCTGCTGTGATAAAATCTGTGGGCGTGTTAGCATTTCAAACTTTTTAGCTGAAGTGCTGAACTTGGCCCCGCCCCACCAGCCACGCCCTTTAACCTGCACACGTGCAAAGCACAAGATAAGCTCAGCTAGGTCTGGAGATGTTGTGTACCTAATTTGAAGCCGATCGGATGAAATCCCTAGGCGGAGTTCGTTTTGCGTAAAAAAAAATGCTAACCCAGATAGCCGACTTCCTGTACGTTTTTGGGTGTCGCTCCAAGAGACTTTTTTTCATGTCTTTTACGAAGTTTGGGAAGCCTCTGGGCAAATTTTTTTTCCATCCTATGGCCGGGGGTCAAAAGTTCTAGGGGGCGCTGTTAGTACATTTGGCCACGCCCATTTCCAACGACTTCAAAATATCGAATTTTTTGCAAGACCCGATGCCCATGCCAAAATTCACGCGTTTTGGGGCATGTTGAGGCCCCCAAAAATGCGATTTAAAAGTCAGACAAATAATAATAATAAACATAGCAATTACAATAGGGCCTTCGCCGGGCGAGTGCCACTCGCCGCTCGGGCCCTAATAAAGTGCGCCGGTTGCAGTTAGTTGGAGAAAGTGCATTTAACACTTATTCCAAGCAAGAACACTTTGAGTAGCTACCAGAAATCAAACCATTTGTTCATATTATCAATTATTTAGTTTTTTAGGAGACTTTTAAATCTCTGAAGAGTCCCACATGATTACAATTAATTATCAAGATTGTTCCATATGTGCACCCCCCAATGTACTGTACCTTCAATTAGTCCGAGCTTTTAATTTTTTAAATGTATAAACCTCCTTTAAGTTCATATTTGCAATCTCTCTTTTCAAACATATTTGCAGCAAGAGCCAGTTTTTATTGGTTTAGAAAATATATAAAAACATTTTATCATGTTTCTGAACTTTAAAATAAAATAAGTCTCTTATTCTTGTCTATCAGGGATGTCCGGCCCGTTGTTGTGGCTGCAGAACCGTCTGTACCAAACAGCCGACGACCGCGAAGACGACGGTGAGTGTTCATGGAAAAACACTTTCCTCACTCATTCACTTTTAATTCTTTATTGAAAGTAGTTTTTTTTTTTTTAGTTTTAGTGGCAGTGATGGTGTGTGAGTTGATGAGTTGATGGGATGTTTCAGGTTTCTCTCAGCCCGTCCCTCTGGTCCCTCTGACCGAGGCCAATGAAGAAGCCATGGACAACAAGAGCTTCAAGAAGCTGCTGCGCAAACTGGGAGTCCGAGCTCCTGCAGATGAACAGGTGTGTCTGTGTGATATTTCTGTCGAAGCCAACGAATACAACAGAATGTCTTTATTGTTTTTGCAACCAGCACAAATAAACTGAGAGGTCAATCCTCTCTCTAACTAATTAATCGCACAGTTTATAAGCGATGGCACAATTGCTTATAATGAATATTTATCTCTCATATCATCAAATTAATATAGAATAAACACAAAGAAAGTATATTTCAATTCAAAGACTATTTTAATGTCTTTCTTTAAAGGGATAGTTCAACATTTTGGCAAATTGGCCCATTCCTATAATCCCCACAGTCATAGCAGTAGGTTTGTTACCTTTAATTGTTGGTGCAAGCTACAGTATTTTTAGAACGGTGGAGCAGAGCCGTGAGCTGCTCAGAGCTACGCTACGGAGGCTCATGGGATTTCTTGGTTTCCCTCATCAAGCTCATCCAATGCACAATCCAACAACTCCACAACACTCTCATGGACAAGTTGTGACCTGCACATTCACCACGCTATGAGATAATAACAGAACGTTGCCAGACAGAGTTGTTTTAGAGGTAAATTCATGTAAAACCGCTGATGCACGTTCCCGTCGGGGACAGTTTCATCAAGCAGTCTCTGCGTTTACCTCGAAAACAACTCTGTCTCGTAACGTTCTGTTATTATCTCACATGACAACAGTGGACTCTTGGGAGTGTTGGAAGTGAGATACAGCTTCAGTTTGTCTCCGTGTTTGACTGTTTTGATTTGTTTGTTAATCAGGAAACTTTCTGGAGAATCCCGGCCAAGCTCAGCGTGTCGCAGCTCCGGAGCGCCGCTGCAGCTCTGACTCCCACAGAGAACGAAGCTAAAGGTGGTGAGGAGAAGGAGGAAGAGGAGGATGGGCCCAGGAGTCCAGCTGGAGAACCCCAGGAGGAGGAGAAGGAGGAGGAGGAGGAGGTCTCAGGTGAACAGAGAGCTCAGGCTCTCAGAGCTCTGCTGCTCGCTCGGAAGAGGAAACAACCCCCCGGCCCCGAGCCGACAGGTATGTGTGGGAACTTCATGCTCTCTGCCTCCTGGGATCAGATGACTCCACTTAATTACAGCTCTGTCACAGACGAGCGTAAAGTGACACCGTGCACAATTAAACCTGCCTCCTATATAAACTGCTTCGGCTTGTCAAGCAGCCAAGAATAGATATAAAGAATGCAGCCAGGTGTCGAGTGTCAAGTGGTGTAACCAGTATTATTCTTTAACACAGATCTTAAATATATACAGGAAAATGAATCTGGACTCAAATGTAGAATAAATGTAATTCACTTGCAATGCAACACAAATGTTTCTTACAAATTTTACATAATTTGTCACATTATGTAGAAAAAAGTGGTGTTTTTAGGAGATGTCCCGCTCAGTATTGGCAAATGCATTAACATTTTGAAGATAGAAATACAGCAAAAACAATCTGTTTTAATTTGATGTTTTCAGAAGAAAGTATTTTCAATAAGTACACTTAAAATATTTAATATTTATCATTCTTTTGTGATTCAAAAAGGTTCAAATCTCTTTTCAGATGACACAAAACCAACATGAATACAAAATGCAAGCATCTGATGCATGCTATTAAAACACTTTTCAAATGTATTTCTGGATTGCGCATGTAAAAACAAAGTTAATACAGATAAATACGGAAACAAATATAAACACATGGAGTTTCTGTTTTAGCAATCTGTCCATATTTCAGTTTTCTTTTACTCATCTCATCCATTTCTCGCTTTAAAATGTCAAATATAGAAAAGCAGTGACGCATGGTTAAAAATGGAAAGTGTAAAATCACACATAGCGATCAAATTCCTGCGGAGCGTCGGTTCTTAGAGGCCGGATGAGAAACCACAGGGACCAACAGGTTTTCTCCAGGTGCAGTGTTTTTAAAATCTGCTGCTTAATGTTAAGCGTTAAGTGTGTTTGTTTTCAGCTCCGGTGTCAGACTCCACCCCCTCTGAGAAAACACACAGTCCAGCTGAGAGGTGAGGAGTGTTTTTGTTTATCAGTTAAGCTGAGTAATGTGTTATTTTTAGTTTTAATCTCCTTTAATTCTTCTTCAACTTTTTCTGCACAATCACCACCAGGTCCCAAAGCAACAAGACGTCAGCGAAAAGGAGCAGGAGCAGAGTGTTGGAGGACGACGACGATGATGAAGAGGAGAAGGAGAAGGAGGAGGATGGTACTGTTCTCACATTAATCCAGACACAAGTGTCTAAAATTATAGATACGAACATAATGCACAAGCAGATTCAACAATAGAAGAAAAACAAAGATGCACATCACAAATAAGCAAAAGATATGAAAAGGAATAATCCGCAGCACTTTGTCTGTTTACAGGAGACAACTTAGTGATGGACTTGGACGGTGATGCAGATTCGGACGGGGAGTCGAACACCTCTGCTCCTGTGAAGCGACGACGGAAGATGGTTTTAATCGATGAAGAGGATGATGAGGATTAGTGACGGCCTCTAATGGACTCTTTAAAAAAAAAAAAAAACTGGACAGAGGAGAGAGACACAGACGTCCCCTCTCGTCTCTCTCTGGAGAGTCTGAAAAATGTCCAGTCAATGGAAACGTGACTAATGGAAAACCAACAAACAGCCCAAAGCAGCAGAGCCTCTGCCCTGTTTATACATAAATCCTATTAAACTGTTAAGTTTTGTTTTCTCTCTTGATTAAGCACTTGATTTTGTGCCTTTGTGTAGTTCTGTTTAATCCTGGTTAACTCTTTTTATCGGTTGTTGTCAGTCTGAGAACAGTTTGGACTTTGTCTCAGTCGTTGAAACGTGTGAAAACACTTTTGTACTTGTCGGTCATTTTAAAAACTGTAACTGTGAGTTTCTTTGTCCAATTAATTCATCTAGTTAAATAAAAATAATAATAATTCTTGTTAAATTTAAGTGTTTTATTCTTTAATCTTGCACTGCATCATTTCAGACACTAGAGGGTGCAGAAATGTTGAATGCACAGCTTTGATTACTGACTGGAGGAGTTAACTTATACGTGGAGTCACTTTATATCCCATTAGAACCTGTTAATGAGCCACATTAGAATAAAGTTATAAACAAAACTTTATTAGCACTCCTTTGCAGTGAGTAAAGAGATCAAAACACAGTTTTAATATTTGAAACTACGCAAATGTTTTTTGTGGATCTTTCTGTGTGTATATGTGTCTGTCTGCAGCCGCTGCCTGTAGTCGTCCACGTTTTCCAGCTGTGTCGGAGGTGGTCTCTTGTCCTCACATCTGGACCACGTTAGTAACTTCCTGTCACTGCATCTGCTCCGCTCTACCCTGCACCCCCCCTCCTCCCCCTCCTCCACCCCCATCCCACGGAGCCAGGAGCCGACCTGACAGTCTGCAGACACCGCTGTGAGTTAAGCATGTGTGCACACTGTAGGGAGGGAGGAGGGAGGGTGAGTGTTGTTCATGGAGGTTAAAAGTATATCAGAGTTCAAACCAAACTAGGTTTTTATATCAGCCTGCAGGGAACATAAACATTTATAGGAATACTCTTATTTGCATTTTCTTATCAATGGAAAAATACCTGCTCTACACTGGACTGGACCGAGTCCAACATATTAATTCATATTTTAAAAGATTGCAACATAAAGACACTGTAACCTGATGATTTACCTCCATCCACCCGAGTGATTTGCATTAACTCATTGTAGAAGCTGAAAGATGAAAGGAAAACGCCCGAGGGGCTGCGTCGCATACATGTGAGTAACAGATGCATTTATGCCAGTTATTGTGCAAACTGTGGGTAAATGGAAACCAGGTGCTTTATTAATGGAAATGAAGGAGTGAGGTTTCATTGAAAAGCTAAAGGAAAGTCATAAATTATTCCTGGTGTATAGACTAGATATCATATCGTATAACACATTAGGTCTGATCTGGACTTTTCAAACAGTAGCAAAACAGAATGAAAGGTGAATCAGACTCTCTGCTGTTGTCGTTTCCTCGGGGCACAGTCTTAATCATTGGACGCATTCTCTGGAAATTCATCTGCGAGGGCTGGAAAAAATTCACCTGCAATGAGTTTTGTTTTTGTATCTTACCACGAAACCTGTTTAGAGCTGAACTGAACTGCGTATTGTGCAACACAACACGAGAGGACTTGGAGATGTGGTGTGGGAGTGGGATTGTTGGAAATTTCTCTCTCAATTTCAAGATGTTGGCCTTTTCTTTGTTTGATTTTGTGGAGCAGTGATTCAGACTTCACTGGAAGGGAGAGGACAACATCTTCACTCACTTCATATCTTTCCAGAAGAAGTGGGAGAATATGAAAAACGAGTGTGGCTCCGATCCACAGTGACATCAGACACTTCACACATAGAGAGAGAAAGAGACACAAAGGGGACGGTGCAGTTTCTCAGTTATTAAATCAACAGTTTATTTTGTCCTCTGCTGTTTCGCCAAACAACTTGGCTGTTGCTAAATCTTCCTGGAAACGCATTCATCATGATGAGCCAGTGAAATATTGGGTTAGCAGCAGCGAGGCCTGCCAGAGGACTCACTTCCAACCTGAGCTGAAGAAAAAAACAAAACAAAAAACATCTCCATATGTCGTGGTAAACACTCAACAACACGTGGGTGTTCTTTCTGAGCTGTTTGTGTTGTGGCCACTTCGGTCTGTGCAGTCGTTTATGAATAAATAAATATAATCCTCTTCCCTGGCACTCACACTCACTTTTTCCACATAACTTTAACAGCAATTGTTTTCTCATTAAGAATGAATGGGAACGGTCTTGAAACTCTTCAAATCTTCTGCTTCTTTGAACTTCATCTAGTACTTCAGCATACTTTCAGCTACAGACTTCATTCAACTTCTTAAACGTTCACAAAATTTCCAACTATTCAGATATAACTCATCTTATTGATATCTTCAACAGTTTTTGATTGATGACAGTTTAAAAACACTATGAAAATTCAAATTTATAATGGGAGTGAATTGTGCGGAATGTTCCCAGCTAGTGTGGGTGACATCATCAACAAGAATGGGAGAGGGTCTAAAAAAAATAATCTGAAACTTTTCTCTTTCTCTTGTTCTCTCAGCCACAAATTGCACTCTACACACATGAATTTCTCCATAGTTGTAGACAAACTTGTCCACTCTCACACAACGTGCTCACAAAAGCACAGAGACAAACAGAATTTGAACCGGGAGCCTCCGAGTGCAGCCTGATCCCTCCCTACTGCCCATTGACTCCAATACAAAAGTGAGACAGAGGAGACAGTTTTATGTTAGTCATGTCTAATCGTGTCAAAAAACAACCTTTAAAAGGTTTGAAAATCAAATCTAGTTCATTTAAGCAAGTTAAATGCATGTTCAAAGTCAATGTAAATTAATTAATAGTGAAAAATGACTTAATTCATTACTAAAGCCATTTGCAGGCACTTATGTCCCAGTTCTTATGTAATCTGATTACACACAACTTTATTGGAGAGTGACGTCCACATGAAGTAAACCACGTGCTGCTCCAAGTGAGACCTATTGAGTTCATATTGACCCATATTAGTGCCACAACTACACACATTTCCAGCTAATCAAATTGCCAAAACCAGGAGACAGATTAACATTTTGACCTCTGGAGGATGTGACATTTTTGGATTTAGGGTGTCAATCATAATCAAGGATGTAATTTATGACTATTATGGAGGAAAAGTGTCTTAAAATTGGACAATTTGGGCTCAAATGACAAAAAAAAACATGGAGAGTGAACCGAACCAGGTTTAAATGAAATGTTTTGGTGACATATTAACCTTTCTGATGAACCATTGATGTTAAGATTGTATGAAGTACGGTCAAAGTAAGTTAGCTGTCTGCCCCAGCAATTTGGCCCAGCCTACATTATTTTGATCAAATTTATTTTCAGGTCAGACCAGAAAAACGGTCAAGGCCGTAGGCCTAAATTTGCTAACACATGGCCATGGGATACTTTTTTATTTTTATTTTTTAATCAGACATTTTGTTTTTTGTTGTTGTTTGTTTGTTTTCTGGCTTATCCGTTATAAGAGCCACAGAAAAACCTCGTTAAGGTGTTTTTACATCAGGGCTGCTCAGACAGGAAGGAGCCAGATACTATTGAAGAGAAACTGTAAACAAATAAATAATTGATCTGAGTGATTTAAAAACCAAAACTGTAAACACACCCAGAGATCTGCCGCAGGTAGAACTGAACCAGCCCTGGGGGAGGAGGAGGAGGAGGAGGAGGAGGAGGCCTGGGGCTCATCTGTTGCTTCCTCCCCCTTCTTCCCCCTCCACTCCCCCCGGCTCGTTTTCCAACGGACCAACCGTCGCTGGACGGAGGTGAGGAGGGAGCTGTGGCCCCGGAGCCCCGGAGAGGAAGAAGAAGAGGAGGAGGAGGAGGAGGGAAACTTTTCCTCCTTTGTGTTCTTTAAACAGGAGGAGGAGAAGAAGGAGAAGAGGAGGATCGCATAGATTTTCCAGAGACTTGTCGGGAGTTAACGTTAGTTCGGGAACAACGTCAACGGTCAACGGTTTAAGATTCGCTCCGGAGTTTCCCGACTGATCCCGAGTTGGAAAAACGGAGCCGAGCTTCCAGACGTTAGGCTACAGGAAGAGAGGAACAACGACAACAGAAGAAAAAGAAGAAGAGGAATTGTCTTTATTATTATTCCTCTTATGAACATGTTTAAACTGTGACCGAGGTCGACAGAACCGGTTCTCCCTGGTTCCCCTCCGCCGCTTTGTGTCGCTGCATGGTGGGCTGTTTTTCCTGTTTGACAGCGCCGACTGGGAAGCTCCACATACACACAACTTCGGTCGGTAAGTGTCTAAAACACACTTTAACTTAATGAAAACTTTTACTATTAATCATATTACTTATTATTTCTGATATAAAGTGTGTGTTTATGTTGTTGCACATGAGGTTTGTCTGTTTGTTTGTGAGTCTGTGTGTTTGAAACTTCCACCACCTCCATGGAAACAATGACTCCCTGCGGTATTAGATATATATTCATATGTGTATTATTGATTATGGATGAGTGATTCCCCTCCAGTCCAGATGCTGCTGGTGACTGATGATCAGAGCCAAACTCCACAGCTGGAAAATGTTTGTAACTAACACGTAGCTTCTTCTTCTTCTTCTTCTTCTTCTTCTTCTTCTTCTTCTTCTTCTTCTTCTTCTGTGAAACTTTCCTGCACTTGAGGGACATAAAGCAACTTATCAGTCAGCTCCAGTCCACACACTGCAAAAACTCAAAATTTTTCCAAGAATATTTGTCGTATTTCTTGTCAAAATGTCTCATTTCTAGTCAAAACTACTCTCTTTCCACTTAAAATAAGACTCTTCACCTAAAAATTGACTTGTTTTTAGATCATTTTCACTTGTTTCAATCAAATTTTCACTTGAAATAAGTAGAAAATCTGCCAGTGAAAGCAAGTTATCAGATTTTTCTACTTATTTCAAGTAAAAAATGTGCTTGAAAGAAGTAAAAAGCTACTTTTTAATGTGATGAGTCTCATTTTAAGCATAATGAGATTTGTTTTGACTAGAAATAAGACAAATATTCTTGGTAAGATTTTGAGTTTTTGCAGTGCAGCACAAAGACATAATGATCCGTAATAATAAGGGCTTTATTGTTGTGCACCCAACCAAGCTTTTACACCAAAATCCCCCAGCAGCAGCAGCAGCAGCAACCCAGCAGAACTGTGGCTCTGACCAGTTTTACCTCCTGTGTGATTTAAATCTTATGCATCTTCTATTATTATTAGTAATCATAATAATAATAAACTCCACATCTGGACCCTTGAACTTCCTGTGTGCAGAGGAACTACACCCAGAAACATCTGATGACCCTGCAGGGCCCACGTAGCGTGCAGGGAGTCCTGGTGCTGTGGTTCGGCTCCGCTGTGTGGGAGGAGTGAGTGCCGCTTGGTTTTTCGGGGCCAGTGTGATGATGATGATGACAGCCTTCAGCTCCATGTCTTTACTGGGGAGGGACAGAGTAATGTAGTCTGTAGTTACAGCTCCCCCCTGTCTGCCTGCCTTGGCTGCTGCACCAGATGGTTTCAGAGAGGAGAAACCTCGTCCCTGCCCTGGGAAAGAGGAGAGCAGGGCTGATGAAAGTTAAGACTGCACATGTTGTTTAAGCCGCGTGGAGGCCTTTAATTAACCCAGAGGCTCACAGGGTCGCGTTTTTTTTTACAATTTTATCTTTATCGTTTTGTCTGTGGGATGCTTCAACATCACTCTGACTCATCTTTACTTCAGTAATCAATTAATCACACCTTATAGACGAACTTTAGGAAAAACTGGAAGCACCAACGGTGGCGACAATGACGAACACTAAAATGTCCTCGAGCGTCTTCTTTCTTTTTTCTTTTCAGGAGAGTGAGTGTCGTTGGAGGGTTTCCCGTTTTATGAGAACTAGATTTAATTTGAAGTCTGGGGGTAATTGCTGTTTGGATCTGCTCTCTTTCATAAACAAAGGCCGCTGAAGACAACAGGGCCACAGGCTGGAGTTGTTGTCCTGCTCCTCGTCCACATCGTTCGTTCTGGGGCTGCAACTAACCATTCCAGTATTTTCATTATGGATTAACCTGTTGATTATCTAAACGATTAATTGATTAGTTGGTTTGGTCAATAAAATGTTGAAAAATATCAATCAGTGTTTCCCAAACCACAAGATGACGTCCTCAAATGTCTTGTTTTGTCCACAAACCAAAGAGAGACTCAGTTTATTGTCATAGAGGAACAAAGAAACCAGAAATATTCACATTTAAGAAGCTGAAATCAGATCATTTGGACTTTTTCTCATGAAATTATCAGAATAATTGACGATTCATTTCATAATCGATTAGCCTAACTGTTGCTGCTCTAGTTCATTCACTGCGTTGGTTAACGAAGAGTTCCTAATTAAAACCCCATTTCAGTCTGGTGGACGTAGAGCAGGTTGTCCACTGATCAGAGGATCGGGGGTTCGATCCCCGGCTCCTTTTGTCACCCATTGGTGGGTGAGTGTGTATGTGAAAGATAGAAGTGTGTGTGAAGTGCTTTGAGTGCTCGTTGAGACTCTGTAAAGTGATCTATCAATGCAAATCCATTAACCAATAGAAATCTACAGTAGTTAGCAGCTGACAAAAATGACCCTCGTTGCTTCCTGTACTTTATAATCAGTGGTCATTGCAATGTAATTAAAGATCACAGTTGTAAAGTCCAAATCACAGGAGCGGCAACTTTTGTTATCTATTTATAAAGGTAACACATGTGTCGACTCATTACATTGTTGTGTGTTGTTAGTCAGTGTTGTGTTGTTATAGAGACGCCTTGGACAACAAATCATATTGTAATCAGATGTTTGTTTTGGCACAAGACCAAACAAACATCACGTCGGACGTTTTTTATAGTTTTTAAAGCAAAACTGACCGTTCATTTGCAGTATGATGTTTGATAAATGGGAGAAACCAGAAGGAAACAACCATGATCACAGATCCAAATGTAGTTTTGCACTAATTGTGTTAACTATAGTCATGGTTTTAATGAGTTAATCTCTTGTGTTACGGTCTGTCCACGTGCTCGGGCGTCTGATTCAGGGACAGATTGATGAAGTGATGAGTGATGAGCTCTGTCATGATCATGAGGACTCATCATCATCGTCATCATCATCATCGCTGTGGTTAATCTGATAATGAGCCTGCTGTTCTCTGTGGCAGGAAGAAAGACAAAACTCCCAAGAACAGTTCAGATGGACTAGATGGTTCTGCTTCGACTTCATTGTTGTTGTGACGCAGAAGAAAACAGATCTGGCTTTTTAAAAACCAGTTGTTGAGTAACAGAGAGGTCACTGTGAGTTTGAATAACATCCGGAGGTTAAATCCTCCTGAGCAGCGTTTTAGTTGTGGTAAAGGCTGAGGTATAACTGAATACATCAACCTACGCTGTACTGGTTAACGAGTAACCAAGTCCTTGGTCCGGTCCGGTCTGGTCTGGTCTAGTCTGGAGAGAGAGACTCCTGGGTGTAAAGAGAAGCCCTATTGTCACAGAGGAAAACCACATGAAGAAGTGATACCCGTCATTTTGAACCTCCATACGTCCCCGGAGCTACTTATAGCCCGTTAAACACCGGGTATCGTCGGGGTGTTGGTGTCTCCTCTGGAAAAAATGAAGGACATACGTGATATTTTGGGCCTGTGAGATGAGATCGCTGTAGGAGGTACAATTACTGCAGAGTGGAGTCTGACAAAGAGGGTGAAATGGCTGCTTTAAATGACAGAGCTGCAGTGGAAGTACTGCAGACATGTACACATATATATATATCAATATATCTACTCCCTACACGGAGGTCTGGACCACGACTGTGTCTGAACCACTACAGCAAACCCACCTACAAATCATCACCATTTACTCACTGATGTGTGTGATTTGACTACGGCAGAAACTTAGGGATGCACCAATCCGATGTTAAAGGGGACATATTATGGAAATATCACTTTTTGAAGGCTCTTGGCTCGCCTTCCGGTCCCAAAATGTGAGAATTGACAAAATAATCTGTAATGTTCAGGCTCCCTAGGTTGAAATCCACGTGGTTTTACGAGCTGTTCCCTCAGTTGTCTGGCAACGATGTAACTAGTTTTTGAATTTGCATAATACCAGTCCTACCTGGGCCGGTAGAAGGGGTGGGGCAAGCAATGGTTTATTTGCATTTAAAGGGACAGACACTGAAACCAGCTGTTCTGAACAGGACTGGTTTGAAAAAAGAGCTGTGATGTTGGATCCTTGGAGTATTTTGACCGAATCAGACATGTCTTCAAGACACCTAGGAACTATTTTAATTTGAAAAGGGGCAGAATATGTCTCCATTTATCCCTGACGAGTTGATTACCGAATGCATCAGTGTCCCTCTCTGTTTCTAACACTAACTAGCGAGTGTTAAACAGGGAAATGAACAGAGTTGAGTTGCTCGAACTATCACAGTCAGAAAAACTGCTGCATTTTAGGAACTGAACGTCACTGGGGTCGCATGATGCTGAGTAGAAAATTGGGTGGAAATTTGGGTGAAGTATCCCTTTGAGTTACAAATATCAGTATAATTTGTCTTTAACTTATTGATTAAAGACTATGATTTGCTGCTGAGAGGTCAGAACATGTCTGGACATGACAGGGTGTCGGTGAAATGCTCATAGACACTTGGTCTGATCCACAGCAGTTATATCATCTCTCTCTGACATATGGACGTCAGATCCCGGCTCATGGAGCTGCTCCTCCGTCTCACTGGCTGGAGATCAGTTCCTCGCACTCCTCTCTGTCACGATTTCACTACGTTAACAACCACATCCAGATTCCAGCCTCTTGACATACGGTATAATATACAGCACACATGCAGCCGTGACATCATGTGACTCTCTTCAAAAGGCTCCTCATTGTGTTTCATGCTTCTCTCCCTCTCTCTCTATAAGTAGCTCTGCAGCCTTGTTGTAGTTGAAAGGCCTCTATTGTCTGGACGGAGCATGGGATTGAGGAGATTAAGAGGGAGAAGCAGTGAGATAGTACCAATAAACCACCCAACAAGTGACCATTATCAGCGTCCACTGCCCACATGGCGAAGACACGGAGAGTGAGAATATAGAGAGATAAGTGAGAGAGCACATGTTGGGAATAATCAGGAATTTTCATAACTGTGTAGTGTGTAATGGTCAGAAAACTGCGTGTTTGGAGACTGTGGTCACAAATATGTGGATTATGAGGATTTAGAGGGAAACATTTATTACTTCAGACTGTTTTTTAACAAGGTTACACATGTTTTGAGTTTTGTTTAAAGTATTTGTAGGTGAGTGTGTGATGGAGAAGCGGAGGAGCAGCTGATAGAGGACAGACCAGTGGACTAGTAGGACCATGAAGTCCACACAAACACTGGGATCCAGTCACTCGAGCCACATTCAAAGCTCAGCCAAAGACTCATGTTTGTGAATGCAAATGTTTCCCGTGGAGTCGACTTTGTATTTCGCACGCAGCTCAACAGAAAAACAGCTGATTTGTTTAAGCCACACACTCAGGGAGCAGATTTCCTCCGTCTTATTCCCATTTCTGTTGCATGTATGTGTGTGTGTGAGGAGTGTGAAAGGTTAAATATGGATTAAAAGAATAATAATGATAAGAGTTTCTGTCTCTCGGCTCCTACGAGCCGGGTTTTGTTCTGGTGACAGGAAACGTGTTGCGTTCAGGGCCCCCAGCGTTTTTCTTCTTCTGTGTAAACTTGATTTGTCGCTGTGTAAACTTGTAGATTGTTGCACATTGTTAATCTGTGAATCAGTTCGGTGTGAACGCGGCTGCACGGATCTTTGACTCCCAAGTGTGTGCAGTTAAAAAAGTGTGAAATGATGATGTCATCATGTGGTGCTTTGTTGTTTCCAGTCGGACCAGAACCAACACGCCTCGCTGGGAGACAATAGCAAGTGTTGCATGAACAGATTATCCAGATTACAAGTTTATTTCTTCATATCGTCAGCTACGCTCTGCCTTTTCCTGCTTCATCCACTTCCAGTCGTTCCCAGTCTTTCCCAGTCGTTCCCGGTTGTTGAGTTGAGTTGAAACGAACTCTAAAGGTTTGATGACCCAGCTCTTTGGTTCCCGGCCGCTCCACTCTCTGCTCTGCCACCGACACCAACACGACACAAAGGTCAGTTCCTGCTGAAACCTGATGATCCACTTCCTCATCTGGTCCTGACTTCCTGCTCCGGAGAGAGACAGGAAGCTTGAGTCGTCTGATGTCTGCACCAGCCAGCGTGGAGTTAAAAGCAGATGTGGTGATCGCAGCGTACATTTATTATGTTTATATAGTTTAATTCCTGGCACAATATGGCGTCCATTTTTAATAACGCCCACTGTGACCATCCAAAACAAAAACATGAATGAAAAAGTGACAGTTTTTAGTGTTTTATACCAATATGCTTTTTAATCTATCACAAAAAAAACAAATAAAAGTCTAGTTTTTCCTCAGATCATAGTGCCCGGTTTTCCATTTCATATCTTCGATCTGAGCCTAAAATTGAAATATGAAATATTGATGATATAAATATAATATAATAATGTAAATATTAATTCGTTTTTTTGTGTTAGATTAAAAAACGAAATAACCAGAACCTTTTTTAGATTTTTGACTGCCAATTGAAAACGGAAAGAACGAAAGCTACACAGATTTGTTTTGAGCTGAAGAAGAAGAAGAAGAAGAAGAAGAAGGAGGTGCCATGATGAACGGCTGCAACAACTGCCGAGCGTGCACACACACACACCGAGTGTAAACCCCCTGGCCGGGTGTGTTCATCTCACATTCCTGCAGGAGTCGTCCAAGTGCGTCTGTCAGACGTCCAGATCTTCAGCTGGTCGGGGCCGTCAAGTCGGAGCAGCAGCAGCAGGATCCTCGGCTGCGGTCACACACACATGCCCACCACCACTCGATTAAAAACACTCCCATATCAGCTATGTGGGGAACTTGCAGCCGCCCCGGCCTGTTCCTCAGCAGCTGAGCACTCAAACTCTGCAGCAGGGCTCGGCCTCCACCCCTCCACCCCCCTCCGAACCCTCCTCCCCACCTCCACCTCCACCTCCCCTGCTGTGTTTGTTCAGGGGGAGTTTACTCTGGGGCCAGTTTTTGTTTCAAGGGCAACACAATATTCCAACAGCTCATCTGCAGCTGATACGTATTGTGTTTTAACCCTCAGCTCCCAGCTGTCTGTCTGTCGGCTCCTCGCTGAGCTGTAAGGGATAGCCTACTTCTGGAGGACGTTTCCTGTGTCTTCCTGCTGGATTCAGCACATTTAACATCGTTCAGAGCTGCAGCTGCTGCACGTTTGAGATGTTTTACTGTGGTGGAACATCTCTTAGACTAGTGTTCAACACGAGGTTAGACGTTCGTGGTCATCAGGGGAAGAATCCTTCAGAGTTTAGAGACTCTCGTTTGCTGCTGGAGTTTGATATTTTGGGGACTTCCTGATGGATCGCATCACCATGACATTTGGTATAATTTAGTGGATCTTCTCACTTTTCATCGCCCTCTAAAGCAGGCCTGATAGCAATCATTTGAGCTGTCAGTGATCATTTTGCAGAATGGTTCAATGGTTTCCCTTCATCTGTGTAAAAACTGTTGGATGAAATTAACAGAAATGTCAAATTCCATCAGTGTTTCCTCGTCGTTTTCCTCCGTTTGCGGTTTGACTGGTCCTCTTTTAATGACATCATCACGTTACACCCCTTTCTTCTTCTTCTTCTTCTTCTTCTGCTCTGGTTAAATGACACAACAAACAGTTTATTTCCAATATTAGACGACCACATTTCGATGATCATTTCTAACCATTTCACACAGCCTCCTTCTTACATGTTTTAGTTTTACTCTTCAGATATTGTTTCATCTTTTCAAGACTGCTTCAGCAATTTCTTCACTTAATTCAGCGTCTTTTCCCTTGCTTCTGATTCGCTAGTGTCACTTCAAAATAAAGGCTCTATCCTTTAGGCGGGCAGTTAAGAAATGTAGCAGCCTTTTATTATTGTATGGCCTGTTAATATGCAGCTGGCACATGATGCGTATTTTGAAAATTGAAAGCACTACAGCAAGTTTTCTTTATGGTTTGATACTGAATTGATTCTGTGAAGCACTGCATCGATATGATATCAATAGTTTCCATGGTGACAGTGGTTTTCAGATGCTAAGCAGCTTGTCAGACTCGACCGACACTGATGCTAACACACTCACAGAGCCGCTAACACGACTCCTCCACCCTCGGTCTCTTTTAGTTTCTTCTTGTGTTGAATTTGTTGCCGGGCGACTTCGGCTCGTAGAGGAGTCAGCTGGGACGACTTGTGAGGCGTTCAGGGCCCCAGAGAGAGAGAGAAGAGAGACAGTCCAGTCATGAAGACAGATAGTTGTATCCCTCCCTCCCTCCCTCCATCGCTCAGCACCGGCCCAGTGAAGACAAACACTTGGCAGCTCATCTCAAAGCAAACACTTTAGGACTGACCTGTTTCCTTGGAGCTGTCGGACATCTTTCTTTCTTTCTGTGGGGCTCCAAGTTTTTTTCTCCCTTCTTTTTTTTTTTTTTTTGGTGCCACCAGAGGTCACAGCTCCAGGGGCCTCTCCCCGCCTCTCCCCCCTCCCCTCTCGGGCCTTTTTGTTTCTCTGTGCCTCATAATGGCTCCATTCTCCCAGAGCAGCGCTGCAGACTTCCCAGGCTGCTCCACACAGGACACAGGACACCACTGTGACTCCCCGAGCTGGAAACATGAGGAGACAGACAGAGAGAGAGAGTCCACAGGTGTTCGTGTACAGTAAAGAGCCACATTACCGGCAAAATGCTGCTTTTATTACGGTCTATTAGTGACGATGACTTATTTACATGGTTTCACCAAATGCAATAATCTGCACCACAGAACATCCACTCACGGTTCTGGTCCGATTGAAACGATTAGAGAAAGTACTTACAGTAATTACAGTAAAAAAACAAGTTACTGTAATGTGATATGTCGTCTATTTTATTACCCCCTCCCCCTCCTCCCTTCTCCCCATACAAATACACAACCAGCACATGATCTACTGTTCAGCCCTTAGAAGTCTGAGCCTGTTTTGGTTGTTTTGTTATAGAAAATGATTCACCATACTCGTGTTTGATATCTTTTTCTTTTCAGCACAACTTCAGCTATACGATCTAATCAAAAATCACATAATCACAAATCAAAAATGACAAAAACTGCTCATCTCATCCCATCTTTACACTCAGTTAGCTAAATGTTTTTGTAATAGCAAATTAACACCATCATATCTCCGGTTTTACATGGTCTATCAATGTCAAACAAAAACTGGGAGAGAGTTTCAAATCTGCACTTCCGGGTGAAGTTGACGGCAGCGCTCCAGGTGAATGAGTTTTTTTGTTACGGCGCTTTGAAAACGTCACGTGATCTGACCACACCGGTGTGATCATAGACCCTAGAGGTTAAACCAACCAGGTGATGTTGGATGGAGCTCCAAGCTGCTGCTTCATCTGAAAGACCTAAACATACTTTTTTTTACATTTTTTGGGATACACGATAAGTATCAGTACAGATAATTATCGGCCCGAAATTGCCCAATAATTAGTAACAAAATACACAGATAAGTCAGATAATTAAAGTTTTTGCCAATTACTTGAGCCAATAAGCTAACATTGCCTCGATTTTGCTCATTTTCAGTCAGTTTTCCCCCTGAATTGAGTTGAAACAATAGTAAACATAACTGTTGTTGCTTTTATTGTGATTAGAAAACAACAGTAGTGATGTCGGTTATATCATTGTGTTAAGTCAGAGGCAGATAATGTTAAATTCATCTTAACTATTAAAAACAACAGTTATCGTGCATCTCCACTAGTTTGTTCTTCAGATTAAAAAGTTAACATCAACATAAAACACCTCCTGTTCGTCTCCTGTGACTGAATCAACACGACTCAGAGAAACGCCCAAAAACCAAAAGGGAAACAAAAGCCCAGAAGAGCGAAGTTCTTCCTGTCGCTGCTCGTCCCTTTTTTTTTTTGTTCCTAACCCTCTTATCCTGTTCAGGGTCACGAGGGAAGTCCAGTGTGTCACAACAACAACATACGGACACGACATATGGACAAACTCGCTGACGAGTTCAGATCTGGAGATTTAAACTCATTTCATTGATCGACCATGTGTCGTTTTTTCTCTTTTATTATAATTTCATCCTCTAGCAAGAGTTTGGTTTCTCATCTTTTCTCATTTTAAATTAGTTTATCATTGATCTGTCTCCGTCTCATTGAGCCAAATTTGTTTAATCTTTACTGAAATCATGCCCTTCAGCTGTAAACACACGTAACTACTATGACTTCACTCCCGTCAAACTGTCAAATTTGCATAAATACTGAATATATCAGGGCTAAACTTAAAGGAACTTTCAATCAGTGAATCTTATTGAACATTTTATGATGGTTTGTCTGTGAAAAGAAGAAACTGACTGAGTCTTGATCTGAATATTAATCCAACACACGTTCCAACTCTAGTCCACATTCTTATTTTACATGCACGTCTTCAAAGCAGTAATAATTCCTGCAAAGTAACAGGCTCCAAAAGGAAAAAAAGACAGTGATTGAAGACACATTTTCAGTCTCTAAATTCAGTTGTGACTGATAGAAAACAGAAACAGAGAGAGAGAGAGAGATAGGTAGTTTAGAGAACTGTATGTGACTGAAGAAGAAAAGAAAACTTTTCCGACAGACTTTCATTTTTTCCAAGTAAAGTCACTCACAGGCAGGACACTAAATTACACAGCCGTATGTCTTTGGAAAGTATATTTTAAAAAAAAACAAACCAAAACTGTGTCACGACGTTTGAGTGTCGTGGAGAAAATATAGATTCAGTAACAGACAACAGATTGGAGGTGAAAGAGACGGAGGAGAGAAGAGAGAAAGAGAAAGAGTGACGTGGATCTGGAGAGAAGCTAAAAAGGCCGAGTGTTTGTCTTGAGTAGAAAACGTGAGTTCGCTGTAATCGGATCTGAGCTGTGGTGAGATCATGCACGAGGCCGCCAGCAGCTCCACACACACACACACACAGGCCGGTCCACCCAGCAGCAGCAAACCCTCAGCCACCAGCTTACTAGATACCAGACGTAGGCCTAATATTTTAAGAGCATGAGATGGTTTTAACAGAGAGGTCGCTCACGTCTGCTGCTGCTGCTGCTGCTGTGTGATTATTTAAGATTCAAGATTAAAGGGAGTTTATTTGTCACATACAATAATACAAGATCAGTGCTGTGAGATGACGTGTGCATACACTCTAATGACTGTGCAGGTTAAAAACATGACAGGAAAACAACATTAATCTGACTGAAAAGAAAACCAAAAAAACTATGAAATGCTAAGACACACTGAACAGACAACAACAAACATTCAAAAGGCAAAGTGGCCGTATTGTAAACCAATGGTTCTCAACGTGTGGTCGAGGGACCCCGAGGGGTCTTTGAGATGGTTCAAGGGGTGAATAATTTCACCTCCCTACAGATAGTTTGTGTAGATAATGGTCAATCCCTCTGTGTCATAGTGACTTTCTGTTAGATTACTGCTGGGGCATCTTATCTGCCCTATTGTCTCTCTGAGGAACACGCCAAGGCCATGGTCCCTCTTTGGCATCTTCAATCTCACTCTCTGGCTGCTTACAGACGCAGCTGTAGAGTTAGATGATAACGCCTGATAACGCTCACTGGATGATACCTTGTGTTTCCTAGCGGGTGTGATTCCTTATCTTCATGTTTATGCATTATATCCAATTGAATGTTAACACATATCCTCCTTGCCTTTTCTGTCTCAGCCCACCTTTCTAGTAGAAGAATCTGAGCTCATGCACTTATGTTGTGATGACGAATCTTCTGTTCTCCTCGGCCGAGCCTAAATAAACTCCTTCAGCATTAGACATACTGTACAGGACTGTGGTACTTCTTCTTCTTCTTTGGCATCACCACAAATTCCTCCCTAACAAGCAGGTCTCCAGCTTTTTCTTGAAATTTTACCACTTTTTTCTAGATTTTTTGAAGTTATGTGAGAAATTTTTTTTTTTAACAACTTTTTGTTGAATTTTTATTTGTTTTTACTTTTTTGAGAAATTTTACACGTTTCTTCTAGAATTTTTTAAAAAACTTTTTATTTTGAGAATTAGAAATCCTACCACTTTTTTGTAGAATTTCTTTTAAAACTCTTTTTTGGAAAAAAATTACCATTTATTTCTAGAAATGTTTACATTTCTTTTAGAAATTGTACCAGTTTTTTTCCAGAAATTTCTCTTGCAAAAATTCACGCCATTGGCTCTAATTTGAACGTATTGACTAAAAAAGTGACGTTCTTCAGTCTCGGAACAAATATTTGTGTATTTCTCATGTATGCTTCAAAATGTTGTCCTATTGGGGTCTGTGGTCTAATTTGTGTCAATTTTAGGGTCCTTGATGTAAAAAAGTTTGAGAACCACTGATGTAAACAACATAATAATAAATAAGGTAGTGAATAATGAGGAGCAGAGTGTGCGAACTGCCTCAGAGAAGAAGATCACCAGTAAAGTAAAGTGTGTGTGTGTGTGTGTTTTCTGTCCATAACAATGAACAAAGGTGGTGAAGCAGCAGCAGGAGGAGAGGGGACATCCCAGTTCTAACAAAAAAGAAAGAAACAGTTTTCAAATGAGTCACAGAAAAGTGTTGCTCAACTTTTCCTCCTCCTCAGTGTGTCATCGTGTCTCAGGTTTAACTTGATTATTTTAATTGAGTTACATTAAAAACTGAGTGAGTGAAGTCAAATCGCAGGTGACGGAGCTGGACGTGAATGAGCTGAGTGTGTGTGTGTGTGTGTGTGTATGTGTGTACTGAGTGTGTGCCAAGTCAAGCCAGTTTGGCTCAGGAGTGAAGGTGAAGTGTGAAATCTTCAGGTCAATTGTAACTTTGTCCTCAAACACTGTGGAACAATTTGCCACATTCAGTTCGTTCTTCTTCCACAGCATTTGATTCGGTGTAGTACAAATACTCCATCGTCCTCTGAGTTTTCTTTCTGTATTTTTTTCTCTCTAGTAATATTCTTTTGTCATTCTTGTTTTGCACGTAATTGTAAAGCACTTTGGTCAAGATTTGTTGTTTTTAAATGTTGTAGCACCACATTATGTAAAAATGTAAAAGAAATTTCACCTCATGATGTAACAACGCAGCAAATTCTTGAGCGCAATATGTAGGCTATTATTAAAATACATTTATTAAATAAATTAAATGATTAAAATTAACATTGTATAATAATTTGTTGCATTATGTAGCAACTTATTACAAAATGCGGCAAAGTTTAAAATGTGGCGGATTATTACAAAATGCAACATTATTGCATCATGAGGTGAAAATGTATTACATTTTTACATAATGCTGCGTTATAACATACTGCAGCGCTACAAATGTGCCACAAAACATAATTTGTTTCTTCTTCTTCTTCTTCTCTCAGACGTCTGAGCTGCTCCGATGGACCTGAGGTAACTCCTCCACCTCCAGAGCTTTCTGCCCCTCGTCCTGAGCTTCATCGTCGTCCAGCCTGCCCCACGTCCGTCTGTCCTTCAGCTCACCAATGGCAGATCCCACCGGGCTGGGGTTGGCGCCGGGGCCGGGGTCGGGCTCGGGGTTCGGGTCCGGGGTGGGGTCGGGGGCGGCGGGCGCGGGGCCGACCGATGTCAACGCCTGCAGCCTGGAGATCGAGAGGAAGTATGACATCATCCCTGCCGTCATCTGCTCCATGTGCTGCCTGTTCGGCATCATTTACTGCTTCTTTGGTGAGGACACGCAATGACATAACACACACACACTCACTCTCTGATTGGATCCATGTGCAGCAACATGTGTGAATTACAGTCATATAAGGGGGGGTAGTTGTTTTTCTTACTCTGTCAGTTCCTCACTCTAGATCTCTGTGGTGTAAGGGAGTAATTTATCGGAGGGGGGTTAAAAATCAAATCCAGCCAATATAACCAGCCATAATTAATCCAAGCCCATTTTCTGCTCAGAAACATAATTGATGACGCACTTTTCTTGTGTTATGCACGAGTCGTGGCCTCGGCCTGATGTTTCTTCTTGGCTCGTGGGCGTCCTGTAACTCAAGTTATGCAATAAAGCCTCAGATGGCAGTAACTTTGTTTTGATATATGACTATATATCTATTTATTTATTTACAAAACGGAGACTTCCTGCGCGCCACACCTGCACCAACTAGTGGAAGCCTTGTAGCGCCACATTACGTAATACTGTGATCAATTTTCACCTCATGATGAAATAAGTAACATTTTGTCATAAAATTCTTGAATGCAATATGTAATAAACTTTGCCGCATTTTTCTAATAAGTTGTCACATAATGCAACAAGTTATAACAAAATTAACTTTGATTAATGAAAAAAAGTAATAATTTAGTGCATTATGGAGCAACTTATTACAAAATGTAGCAAAGTGTACAGTATTAGCCTACATATCGCGTTCAAGAATTTTATTACAAAATGTGGCGTTAATGAAAATTTGTTACTACATAAAGGTGATTCGTTCTATAGGGATTATAGTGAGTGGAGAATTAGACTAAATGTGGAACTATCCCTTTAATAAAAACCTCCTTATATGGGCGTCTCCTCCTCCTCTCTCCAGGTTACCGCTGCTTCAAGGCCGTCATGTTCCTGTCGGGCCTGATGTTCGGCTCCGTCATCATCTTCCTGCTCTGCCACAAGGAGCACGTCCTGGACACGCAGCTGAGCGTGGAGGCGAGCGCCGGCATCGGGCTCGGCATCGGCCTGCTGTGCGGCCTGGTCACCATGCTGGTGCGCAGCGTCGGCCTCTTCATGACGGGGCTGCTGCTCGGGCTGCTGCTCGCCCTCGCCGCCCTGCTGGTCGCCCACCAGTTCTACACGCCGACCACGGTGTGGGTGCCGCTGGGCGCGCTGCTGGGCGCCGGCATGCTGTTCGCCGTGCTGACGCTGCAGTGGCAGAAGTTCTTCACCATGCTGTCCACCGCCGTGTTCGGGGCCGCCATCATGACCGTGTGCGCCGACTACTTCGTGGAGATGCTGGCGCTCGCCACGCACGTGTACGAGTGCCTGCGCCTCACGCCGGGGCCGCCGCTCTGCTGGTACAGCTGGGTCATCCTGGGAATCTGGCCGGCGCTCAGCCTCATCGGAGTCCTGGTGCAGTGGAAGCTGACCGACGACAGTTTCTCTCACACCGAGGGTAAGAAGAAGAGTTGTTGTTTATCACTGTTCATAAAGCAGCAGAGACTGGGAAGTAGGAAGTCCATCCTCTCCTCTCCTCTCCTCTCCTCTCCTCTCCTCTCCTCTCCTCTCCTCTCCTCTCCTCTCCTCTCCTCTCCTCTCTATCTTATCCTATCTTTCCTTTCCTCTCCTCTCCTCCGCTTCCTCCTCCTCTCCTCTCCTCTCCTCTCTATCTTATCCTATCTTTCCTTTCCTCTCCTCTGCTTCCTCCTCCTCTCCTCTCTATCTTATCCTATCTTTCCTCTCCTCTCCTCTCTATCTTATCCTATCTTTCCTTTCCTCTCCTCTCTATCTTATCCTATCCCTCCTCTCCTTCCTCCTCCTCTCCTCTCCTCTCTATCTTATCCTATCCCTCCTCTCCTTCCTCCTCCTCTCCTCTCCTCTCTATCTTATCCTATCTTTCCTTTCCTCTCCTCTCCTCTCTATCTTATCCTATCTTTCCTTTCCTCTCCTCTCTATCTTATCCTATCCCTCCTCTCCTTCCTCCTCCTCTCCTCTCCTCTCTATCTTATCCTATCTTTCCTTTCCTCTCCTCTCCTCTCTATCTTATCCTATCTTTCCTTTCCTCTCCTCTCTATCTTATCCTATCTTTCCTCTCCTCTCCTCTCCTTTCCTCTCCTCTCCTCTCTATCTTATCCTATCTTTCCTTTCCTCTCCTCTCCTCTCCTTCCTCCTCCTCTCCTCTCCTCTCTATCTTATCCTATCTTTCCTCTCCTCTCCTCTCCTCTCCTTCCTCCTCCTCTCCTCTCCTCTCTATCTTATCCTATCTTTCCTCTCCTCTCCTCTCCTCTCCTCTCCTCCGCTTCCTCCTTCTCTCCTCTCCTCTCCTCCTCTCCTTTCCTCTCCTCTCTATCTTATCCTATCTTTCCTCTCCTCTCCTCTCTATCTTATCCTATCTTTCCTCTCCTCTCCTCTCCTCCTCCTCTCCTACCCTATGACACTATAAAGGGGCGGGGCCTGTGACTCCAGAGAGTTACATGTATGACGGCACCAAGGAGCCGAAGTAGAAATTAAAAAAAAGAGATGAGACATTCATTTTTCCAGTGACGGCCTACTTTAGTGAAGGAGGAGCATTCAGCGTTCAATGATCATATGATTGATCTCATTCATGCTCGCAGCAGGAGTCATGAGCCGATCAGTGACAGATATTAAACCAAACTTTGCCTCTTTGTTCTGTCTCATGAACTTTTCTCACTGGGAAGGGAAAAGTTAGATTCTTGGAAATCCTTAATAAATCAATGAGTAACTAACTACCAGGTGAAACTGGAAATCAATGTAATTTATTGACATGGACAGGAATAAAGAGACCTAGAGTGAAGATACATCAAAGTTACTGCAAAGAAAATTAATGTTAAACAAAAACATTGTATAAAATGTTCAGATTGATGCCGTTAAAAGGCTAAAATGAACTTATTTCATGTTTTAGCAGTTATTTAGTATTTAACATAAATGAAACTTGCAGCTTTCTAGAATCTAACTTCATTTCTAGATGTTTGAGTTAGGACTTCACTACAGATGTGCTTCATTATTATTATTTATTTATTTGACTCTTGTCCTCTGTGTCCTGTCAGTCGTCATCAGGGGGCGACAGAAGCGAGTGCAGCTGATGCGGATCCGAGAGAAGGACGCCAAGAAGCGACAGCAGGCAGGTGGGCAGGAAGGCACATACCGTCGTAAACCCACCCCAGTGAAACGTTACGCTGGGGACCTACTGGCGCCGGTCAGTGTCGCCCGACATGGCGTGTGTGCTGTGGTAGTTCTAGATAAACTGTTGTTGTTGTTGTTGTTGTGCTTTTACCAGTAGAGGAGAGTGGGGTAAGATGAGCAGCTACACGACATCAAGACAATTATAGTTTTGTTGCTAACTAATATACTGTATCTTAAGCCCTAAAATTATTCATTCCCATGTCAAATACAAGGAATTTATTAATTTTGTCAGTTTCAGATCAGTATTTCAACTCAGATTTGACATAAATAGGACACGGAGGAAAGTCTGGAGCCATGACCAGGTGTAAACAAGGTGTTTCTTTCAACACTGAATAAAAATGACCATGTCCAAAATTATTGACACCCCAGTGAGACCTCGACTGGAACGTGCATCATCGGTTTTGCATGAATTTACCTGTATGTATGTGTGATTCATACACAACCTTTCAGGTTTATAACTCAAAAACTTCTCACTATTCTCTGCTGTTTCCTCCGCCCACTTCTTCGTTGGTTTATTTATGAACCTGAAACTCTTGAAACGTGCTCTCTGGTTGGCTGGATTTTCTGTTCAGGCTGCTAAAACAAACTTGCTATATAATTATAAGGCTACAAAAACCAAACAGATTTTATTTTATAGCGATTATACACTTACACAGATATATTCATGGATAGTATGTTCAGATTTTGCCAATAAACCTTGACAATTATTACACACTGGACCTTTAAGTGTACAGGGCAGGTGGCTCAACTTACCCCAAAGCTGCCATATTGACTATATTAGTCCCCACAGATAAAATACTGCACTTTTCATACTTACAGGCCGTCACGTGATAGTCAAGAAATAGCTTAGAAATAACGGTTAATTTCACAGTTCATAAAGGCTAAAGGTTTCACATGCTTTTCATGCTTTGAATTTTTTGGGAAAGGCCAGAATTTTTCTCCACCAAGTCCTTGAAATTGACCGATATTTCTGTTTCTACACAATCAATCGTTATTTCTTGGTTAATATTTCTCGACATTCCTATGAAATCGACCGTTATTTCTGCTATTTGTAGACATTATGATGCAATTATTTGTTATTTCTTGACATTATCACGTTATTAACGGCCTGTAAATTAAAGTTTTACCCACAATTCTCATTAAAAACTTATGACGTCAAACCACTTTACTCGTGTGGCTCTTACCGTCACAGACTCCATGAAATGCAACGATGCCGGCTTCCTCCTAAACATTTGGTCACATTACTCAATTCTTCTTATGGTTTCCTAGCAACAAACGGCAGCTCAACTTTCCCCCACTCTCCCGTCAGATCAGTAGAGATATATGTAGAAATATAAAGACTTGTTTCTAAGGTTTTTCGTTGTCTCATGTGTGGCTGTTTTCACTCCTCAGAGTTACCTGCAAAGTCTGCGGGACAGACAGATGGGCACCGGTACTTCCCTTAGCAGCCTGGGAACCTCCAACCACACCACCATCGACCTGGACTACGACACCGGCTCCACGGCTCCGCTCACCGCCACCACGCCCGTCGTCAGGGTCTGAGACCGGAGAAGAGGAGAGAGACTTTTTTTTAAAAGAAAGAAACTGAAACTGATCCAGAGCCAGGACGGAGCGTCGGTGTGAAGACGAAGAGAGGAAGATGCTGCTTTTTATTTGTTTTGAGGAGGAGGAGGAGGAGGAGGCAGAATGACTGACTCTGCTATAAACCACTACAACACACACACACACACACTGACGCTGACTGAAGTGAAGCGCGGTCCTCCCATTTCCTCCCATTGTGCATTAAAGGGATACTTCACCCAAAAAAATCAATAATCCACCAATTTTCAACTACTCACCATCATGCCATGGAAGGGATTGGAGAACTTTCTGAGTCATCAAAACAATTTTGGAGTCCCAGGGGGGGCAACAGATTTTCATATAATGGCGGTGGAGAGAGTTCACTTTTGAATCGTCCAAAACACACTATGAAACATCCAGATTCCTCTCGTACGTGCTGACCCAAGTGTCCTGAAGCCGCCACATGAAAGAGTTGTTCAGGAAAAATGAATGTGATCTCTGTTTTTATCCCTGTTGTAGCAGCAGCTCCCAGTGACAAGATGTTTACATCATACATCCAATGGTTTACAACGACGAACGAACGCACACCTCGCAGCAAATCTCACATCAACAGACCCACTGGGATTGATTTTGATTGATTGTTTTATTGAAGTGTCCTGTGCCCAGCCCACATGGGCTTATAAGGCACTAAACATTTAAATACATACGTTCAAGAGCAGCTATAAGTCTGGGTTCTTCATCTGGGCTTTCTCCGTTTATCATACAGAGGACAATGAAACAGAAAACGCACCTCACTCATCTTCAACAGCGCTGGTCACACAAAACACACTACTACTACTACTACTACAAGGATAAAAACAAATATCAAATTATTTTTTTTCCCAATGTGGCAGCTCCAGGACACTTCGGTATCTGGATGTTTCATAGTGTGTGTTTTGGACCATTCAAAAGCGAACTCTATCCGCCGCCATCATATGTAATATCGCTAGCCGGACTCCCCCTGGAACTCCTAAAGCATGACAGTGAGTAGATGAAAATTGGTGGATTATCGATTATTTGGGTGAAATAGCCCTTTAAAAACACATCATCACAGCGAGTACGAGCCACAGAAACGTTGACGTGTACTGTAACTTTTCACACAGTTTTAGTCATCATCGCCATGAAGTGTTGTTGTGTTACTATTATTACCTGTCGTTACTTTTTAACCCTGTCGTCATAGGATGTGTTCTTTATTTTTATTTCATTTTTTATTGTGTATGTGTGTTTTTGTGTGTGTGTGTGTGAACAAACTTTTCCCGAGGCCGTGAAGCAAAAAAACGAAACGATGCAAAGAAACTTTTCAGCCGTTTGTATTTCAAAGCTCCTGCACGTGCGAGCTCGTAGCAGGAAACCACGTTTTCTCTATAATTCAGTTCTTTCACCTTCATGTGTGTTTGTTTTTGCAACGAAGCTCGTGTCAGAATAAAGTAGGTGAAGAATTTAGAGTAAAGTAAATGTTTTATAATTTATTTTATACAACAACCAAGTAGTGTTGGGGACAAAAAAGGACAAAAAATGTTAAAAAACAAAGCATGTTTGATGGTAATTTTTAGATTTTTAAATAATTATCCATTCTGTTTGTTTGTTTTGTTGCAGGGACGATGCACTTGTCACCTGAATCTGTAAATAACCTGTTGATAGAAATTTCAAAGATGAATAAATTTTGTTTGATACAAAACAAAACAACTAAAAAACGACCCGTCTGTCTGTCTGTCTTCACTGTTTGTCTCTCCGGTGTCATAGCAACACTGCAGCAGCAGCGTCGTCATCGTCCAGATTTCTCATCGGCAATAAAGAGGTCATGGGGAGGATTTCCTACACTGCAATTGGTCGAGGTTGCCATGGCGCTTCTGAGGGTTTTTTGTTTTTTTTCCAGACAAACACAATGCAGCACAGAGCGGCCTTTCATCACAGCAAACATTAAACAGCTTTTATCCTTTTATCCCTTTTCTTTTTCTTTTATTATGGGTATGTTGAGCCACTTCTCTGAATCACACACACACACTGACAGTACGTCTTGTTTAATTTTACAAAATGTTAGATTTTCATGTAGAATACAAAGAATAAAGGAAGGAAGGAAAGAGAAGAAGGATCCATGCCACATTATTTCTAGTGACATAATGCAAAAGTTTGGTCTTAAGTGTCTGTTTAATGTGAACAGTTCATCAAGTGGAAGATGGAATGATCTCCAAAAGACATAAAGTTAAACATGGAACACTCTTTTTTCAATATTTTTAATCAATATCAGTGTATTATTTTAGTTTTCTACAGTTCCAGAGTGAAAAAGGGAAACAAAGCAGCAGCAGCAAAAGAATGAGAAACCCAGGAGACTTGAGCTTGACTTGAGACTTGAGAACTTTGACCAAGGTATCAGACAATGTGTAACTTCTCCTGTTATCTATTCACGAAAATCGATTATTTGGTTCATAAAAGTCTGTTTTTCATGGATCAATAATCCCCAAACAAAGTAAACTGTTCCTTTCAGCTCTCGGTGCTGGCGCTTGTTTTTGCCTTCTACAAGAGTACCCGTTTGCAGGGACAAGAGCGCCGCCATCAGCTTATCACCTCTCACCTTCAGCGTGATCGTAGGAAACCACGGAAAGTCAGCGGAGACACCGGAGCTGTCGGTTCGGGTCGAGGTGGCGTCCGTGAAAAGTCATCGCGGTGACGCAGTGAGGAGGAAAGGAGCGTCACACTGATGCTGCATTCAGGTGCAGTCGGGCAGACGGCCGTCGGTAACAAACCAGATCATTTTAGTCACAGAAGTTGTGTCAGGTAAACAATACCACATTGCCATGACAGTACATCACCACATGTATTGTTTTTCCTCGTGCTGACGGACCACTTGTTTACATAGAGTCTTGTTTATGTCATCTGTCTGCCGTCTGCCCAATTTCATGTGAATGCAGCATGGAAATTACGATTGAGTTGCTTTCGATATGGGAGGAATTCTTACACAATATACCTTTAAAATTTTATTATCAGTATTTGTTTTGTTTTGTTTTTTATCAATAGGCTACTAGACATCTCAGGTGACCCCAAGGTTGAAAAACACTGATTTACACAATGTGATAGTTTCCAAACTACTACTAGGCTACTAACTATGCAGGGGGCCGAGACCTTTGCTGAGGGCCCTTTTCCTTTCAATTCCTGTCAGTTTGAACATGGAAAAGTGGAAAATAAATAAATATAGTTTAAAATGTAGAGTGAATGAGTCATCTGTAACTTTATGTCTTCTGGAGATCATTTCATCTTCCACTCGATGAACCGTTCACATCAACACAAACTTTTGCTTCACGCCACAGAGACGGTGCTGCTAAATGTTTTAGTAACAACGATGACGAACACTCCCAATCACCATGATGTCGTTACATCGTACTGAAAGTATTAAGACGTAATGCAACACATATGTTTGAGATTTTAAAAAAACACAACAGAAGAACAAGGCCTCCCCTCGACTTCTCCCTGAGATCACAGCTCAGCTTACATAATTCTCACAGTCACAAAAACACACACACACACAGAGTGAGTTTCACAGGAATCAGCCTGTTTCTGCTCCAGAGGGAGGGAATCGATCCATCCAGTGAAATAAAACCAGTCCTCACACTGTTATTTTTCTTTTTCTTTCATGTTAAATGATATTTCACAATTGATCGCTGTTGTTGTTGTTGAGGTTGCACAGTTGTTGTCAATGCCCCATTTGGAGTGAAACCAGCACACCCCCACCCCCACACACCCACACGCACTGCAAAAACTCAAACTCTTACCAAGAATATTTGTCTTATTTCTATTCAGAATGTAATTTCTAGTCAAAACTAATCTCATTATACCTAAAATAAGAATATTTATACAGATACATACATAGTTATACATAAAAAGTAGCTTGTTTTAGACACTTTTTACTTATTTCAAGCCTATTTTCACCTTTTCTACTTATTTCAAGTGAGAATTAGTTTGAAACAAGTGAAAATTATCTAAAAATAAGTTCATTTTTAGGTGCTGAGTCTTATTTAAAGTGGAAAGAGACTAGTTTTGACTAGAAATTAGACATTTTGACAAAAAATAAGACAAATATTCTTGGAAAAGATTTTGAGTTTTTGCAGTGCGCCTCTCTGTTTGCCTCTGACTGAGCGTCTGCCGCCCCCTGGTGGCCAAACGCTGACACTAGCATCTCATCCAGCGCTCCTTCTTGCTCAGCGGGTATCCTCTGTCTGCCCGCAGCAGCTCGTTCACCCTCCAGTACTTGTCGCCCTTGAAGAAGAAGATCTTGCCGTTGGTCCAGGTGAAGGCTGCGTCCGGAAAAGAGGGAACGCCGGTGAAGAGCAGCGACAGCGGTTTGGGGTAGATGCTCAGGTCGTTGTACTTCAGCTCGTCCCACTGCCAGTGCTCCGAACCCTGAGAGAGGAGACACTTCATCTGTATCTGTTGCATGCATCAAGGATTTCACTTCATTACATTACTAGTCTCGCTTTATGTAACTTAATGTGTCCAGTACATATTATTGTCCCATGTTTGTTTTTTGTTTGTTTGTGGCCATCCTGGAATTTCTGACTGTGAAAAATGAAAACTTTAAATCTATATGGCTCCTGAACTTACATCCTACAGATCAGCTATGGTACATAAAAACTCAAATAAACACACATAAAGGTTGTTTTTTTGTTTTAAAATGGAACTCCTCCACCATACAGCCCACTTTTTCTAACTTTTATATTTTTACAACGTGGGGATAATGTAGGTAAATAATCTTTTTTGTATGTTGGAGCCATCTTGTGGAGGTTTAACGCATATAAATGTTTAAAAATGAACCAAAAAAATGGTGCATTTACTGTATGCATTTACTTTTCTGGGACTACTGTGATTTTCAGGACTCATGATGTTGTATCCTGGGACCACAATGGAAATAAACCCTGTGGCTTTATTGTTATTGTAAAGTTGTTTCACTGTTGAGTTAAATTCAGAGACTGCTTTCTGAAAAAGCCTCCGTAGCGTAGCTCTGAGCAGCTCACGGCTCTGCTCCGCAGTTCTAAAAATAGCTTGCACCGACAATTGACTATAGGGATTATGGCAATGGGCCAATTTGCCAAAATGTTGAACTATCCCTTTAAATATGGTGCAGCAATGTATCATGTTTTATAACAAAATGTCGAGCAAACAAATGTCGATGATCCCAACTTGAAATATTGTCCCTTATATCCCCTATAAATGTGACCATATCATGATTTTTACATTTTCTACTACAGTTATGAAATCACTTCCACAATAAAAAAAACATTTGTGTCGTCTGCAAATGATACAAATTGTAGTAAATCTGACACTTAACAGATATTATTTTACATATAAATTGAAATGTGGAGGCGGTTTCACATGGAAGAAGCTGCTGTGTGATCATCAGTGATACCTTAATGAAGACAATCTTCTTGTTCCTCTCCAGGTACAAAGCTGCGTCGATGTTGTGAGGAATCCTCTTCACCTGTTTGGGGTAACCGTAGTCCAGCAGGAACCGGGTGTAGCGCCACACTCTGCTCCCTGTCGGAAAACAGAAACAGAGAGTTTTAATATTCTTTAAATCACAGCTGGAAGAAGAGAAGTGAACGTCTCATCATTCAAGCAGCTTCACCTTTCAGGAAGTAGGTTTTGTTGGTTCTGGGCGAGTGCACGGCGGCGTCCAGGTCTCCGGGGAGTTCCCTCCACAGCCGGTCGATCCTCATCGGCGTGTTGTGTCCCAGGTCGGAGATCGTCCACACGTAGTCTCCGCTGAAGGCGAAGGTTTTCCTCCACGGACCTGGAAGAGACGCATCAGTCATGTGAAATAATCAGGAAACCCTAATTGACACCTAAACATCTTTAAAGGGATAGTAGCATTATTTTTAAGTGGGGTTGTATGATCTACAAATAGCCCCTAAGTACTTTAATTACAGTAGAAGACTCTCTGCACTCCTCCCGCTAGCAACGCCAGCCCATAGCCATCTTTTAGGCCGTGAGAATAGGCTGTTTCTTTGGGTCTGTTCACAACACTGTACTACTTCTTCTTACCCAACATGATGGTGTCCAGCGTGGCGGTGCAGGGGTCGGGGACGGGCTCCGTGTTCTGGCTGCTCTCTGTGGGGAACAGACCGTCGGTGGTCGTTGGGCTGGCTAAAGTGCTGGTGACGCGTTTTCCTGTAAAAACAGAGGAGCAGGTCACAATCCCATTAGCCTCCGTAGCGTAGCTCTGAGCAGCTCACGGCTCTGCTCCGCCGTTCTAAAAATAGCTTGCACCAATAATTAAAGGTAACGAACCTACTGCTATGACTATAGCAATTATGGCAATGGGTCAGTTTGCCAAAATGTTGAACTATCCCTTTAAGACCACGAAAGCTTCATTACATTTTAACATTTTTGAATCAAAGGCACTGGACAATAAACTGACACTGAAACCTGGTTTAGAAACTAATGAATGAAATGCTGCGGTGACTTATGAGTTTTGTTAAACTGTTGTGACAGTGTTGGAGTTCGAAAAAATTAAAAACAACTGAGAAAAGTTGTAATTATTATTATAGTCTGGCACAAAGCAGGACAACCATCCTGTTGTTGCCTCTCTTTCAGAGACAAACAACTTCTCTGAGCTTCAGGAGTTTGTGAAAGTTCACAAATCCACAAACATGACGAAGCGAAACCCTCAGTATGTCTGGACCGTCTGGACCCGCCCACTCACCGTACAGCGCCTGGATGCCGCTGACGTCATCCGAGTGCAGCCTGAAGTTGGCACGGTAACCGGAGTAGACCGGAGCCATGAGCGCGGCTCTGAACTGAGAGTGGCCGAGGCCGAGCGCGTGGCCGATCTCGTGCGCCGCCACAATGCGCAGATTAGTCCCATAATAAGTTCCCTCCGTCCAGAACTCGTCCTCATCAAAATGAACAATACCAGATTCTGGCGACTCAGCGTGGGCCAGGACGTGACCTGCAGGCAGAAAACACACAGGGTCATGTTGTGTTGTGGTGTGTTGTGTTGTTTTGTGTTGTGTTGTTGATCCTGAGTTTGTGCTGAAGGGGAGACACTACAGGTGAATAGGGTAAATATTTTAACTAACAGATATCACCATGAAACTTAACAAGTTTATCACTTGCATTAAGACAAATATTTTTTGTATTACAAGTTTTGTCCAATTTTATGTTTAAATATGTAAATGAGGCAATATCTGATGAAATATGCGCTATTTTGCATACATTTCCTGAACTGAAATCTGAACAATGGATAAAGCCACTTGTTTTATTTTGTTGACATATGAGAGTCAGAAGTTTTTACAGAGGAGATTTTGGATATCTCTTTTTGTTGTATCACTCTATAAATGAGAAAATACTGTCACCAGCCCTAAAAAATCAAATTTCGCCCTGTTTTTAGGATATATCAACAAACCTCTCAGTAAAAACCTTCAGAATAAAGACAGGAATAAAACTGGAAGGTTTGGTGTCTGTAAGCGCTGCTGAAGTGGAGATTTCTAGCTCAGAGTCTGAGGAAAAACTCATCTTGAGAAAATGGCCTTTAAAGACTTGTACTGTGTCTCGCCTTAAGTGGAAACTGACCTCGACCATCAAAGGGAACGGCGCAGTATCCGTCCTTCTTGTGGAAGGAGATCCTGATGTCCGCGCGGCCGTAGTCGATCTCCCTGAAGGTCAGAGAGGTCACGTCGCTCCAGTAGCTGAAGGCCGAGCGGATCGCTGCCCGGACCTCCGACTTCTTCATGTCGGGGGTGAAGTTGTAGATACGATAGGTCAGACTCCTCTTCCTCCACCGGCCTGAGACACAAAGACAGAGACACAAACAACAACAACACAGGTTATTCAACAAATGTACATTAACCTTCCTAATCATCTTGACACTATATGTTCATATCACATCATATTATGCTTATACAGTTTTTTATAACACATATCAATGAATTTTGGTTTGGATATATACTGTATGTTTATACGTAGCATGTATGTGAACAATATAAACATATACATGCATTTATGTTTAAACATATGAGTTTTTTGCACATATCACTTCAAATAGTATGAATGATGTGTGAAGGCCAGTTATGAAACCCAAAAGAGCTTATATGAAAACCTCACCCATGAAGAACATAATTCAAAAACCAAATTTCTTACAAGTAAAGACAAGAAAATAGGGAATGATTAAATTATTAAATGATTGATTCACTTTCTTATTAGTAAAATCTACACATATGATTTATATAAGTAAAAATGACACATATTATATGAATGTGAACAGCAGTTTGTGTTATATATTATATTTACATATGTCAAAGTGTGTATTATTCATGCATATTTATATGGTCTAGACATATATTGTTCAAATTTCTAATAACTACTACATATACATCATATACTGTATGTTTTTACTTTAGGTGTACAAATATTTCATAAACAGAAAGTCAAAGATAGAAATATTTTATAACAGAACAGTTTTCCTTGCACTAAAAGATCAGTTGTTCTAGTACAATATAAAAAACATTTATCCTTTCACCTGCAGCTTTATAGTTTCATATTATTAAGGAATAATATTTTTTAAATTCTGGTTGAATTCAGCTACAGTTCACATAATTTCACTGTGAGTAACGACACAGTGACATCATGGACTCACCCATCACTCTGTATCTGTGGAACTTCTTGTTGAAGGGGTCGTCCAGGCCACAGCGCGGCTGCCTCATCACCTCCACCGTGGCTTCATCCAGCTCGCCAGTAGGTGGCAGATCATTCACCCTCTGAAAAACCCTGCACACATCTGCTCAGTCAACATCTGCACTAACACTCAAACTCAAACTCACTCCCCCACCTCCTCCTCCTCCTGCAGCTTCACTTCCTGTTACCTCAGGGCATCGATGACCTCCTCCAGGTAGTTTGGGTCCAGTGGGTCAGCGGGCTCGTTCAGGTAACCGTACTGCTTCAGATACGCCTGAGGATAAACAAGGAGAAAACTGTGAGTCCAACTTAGTGAAGTACAAACATGCAGCAGCTTGTAAAGATGATGAGAAAAAACTTTCATCCAAACCTTTGCTTCATCTAACTCCGTCCATTGCACCACAGCAGCACAAAAAGCTCCAGTGAGGTTGAGCAGCAGAAGCTTCAGCTCCATGTTTCTTCAAGTTTTCATCCACCGTTTCTTTCCTTCTCTCAGATATCCAGAGCCGACGCTTTTTAAATAAATTAAAGCTGCAGGAGTGGAAGTAGAGCAGCTCAGCTCAGACAGACAGAAAGACAGAGAGACTCTGTTGGCTCTGTGAGTGTGAGCGCTCCTCCAGCGGTTTTTAAACTCAGCCCCGTTGCATGAGTCAGACCTGCGGCTGCGATGATCCACCTCTGAAGAATGAGGATTACAGAGAGCAGCCAGCTGACCCCCAGCCAGCGCCGCGTCTGTCTGCTGCTGTGAAGCTGCACAGCTGGTTCAGAGCTGCAGCAGCAACGTCCGTCCGTCCGTCCATTGGTCCATCCACCACAACAACTGCACACTCTGCTCTGCTGCTGGTTTATAAAGTCGACAACAGTCTGCAGTTAGTTACAAGCCACTGAGCAAAGGCCACCTCCACCACGCACGACTACGACTAAGACACGTCCCTGTTTCTGCTCCAGGATTACGGCCTGTATCCGTCTGACCCCATGCTGTTAATACAGAGGTGTCACAGCTCAATTATGGACCTAAACCCACAGGAGACGCCTTCACATTCCTGTCTCCACTGTAACATTTCCATCACAAACACACAACAAACACACAGTTACAGTGCTCATATGTTTACGTGCCATGGCAGATTTTGTAAAATATGCAGCATTTTGGAGCAAAAATTGGAACAAACTACCAGCAAAACTGAAATCAGCCCCAACTGTGAGCACTTTTAAATCCAGGTTAAAAACATTTCCCCTTTCATGTGCTTATAGCTGAGCTCTTTTCAAGAACTTTAAATGCAGAGACTGCTTGCTGAAAAACTGTCCCTGAAGGCAACGTGCATCAGTGGTTTTTTGTTCTCATAGCGTGGTGAATGTGCAGGTCACAACTTGTCCACCAGAGCGTTTTGGAGTTGTTGGATTGTGTATTTGATGAGTTTGATGAGGGAAACCAAGAAACCCCATGAGCCTCCGTAGCGTAGCTCTGAGCAGCTCACCGCTCTGCTCTGCCATTCTAAAATAGCTTGCACCGACAATTAAAGGTAACGAACCTACTGCTATGAGTATAGCGATTATTGCAACGGGCCAATTTGCCAAAATGTTGAACTATCCCTTTAAGTCAACTTCTGCACCTCTGAGTGGAAATATTATTCCACAAAAGTAAAAAATAAAGATCTGAAAGTTGTTGTCGTTGCACTTTGTGTGTTATGATGACAGTTCAGTGTGAAGAAGAAGTTTTTCTGCTGCTGATGCATCTCGTCAGGTTTTGTTGTTGCTATTTCTGTCAGGAGGAGATGAATCGAGCCGAGGCCTCGTCAGCTACATTTAATTCCCGTTAGATTCACAGCAGTGTCAGTTTTTTCTTTTTTGATCATCTCTCTAAATCTCATTCATGTAGTTGTGTGAGTTATTTCTACCTGTGTCCATCCTTGCAGTTCTTGTGTGCGAATGAATGTGTGAAACAGCTGGTTTCCAGATGTCGGTGCGTGGTTATCATCATACAGTATGTGCTGCACAGACTAAACACTATATAAACTTAAAACTCCAACTTAAATCCACATTTCCAGGAGTGAAAGAGGAGGAACAACCTTTTCATCTCTACAAAAAGTCAGCAGTAGGTGTTAATGGGCCCGAGGATTTATTTCACACATTAGCATTAAGTTGAGAACGACTCATGCAGCAGGACGACGGCCGTTTCCTCTGCTCTCAGATACAGTGGATGAACCTCTAAACAGCCGTATGTTCTGGATCTGGATCCCACCTCCGTCCACATGCTGCACATTCCTCACTCTTATCACAACTCCCTGCAGAGTGAAAGTCAACCAGAGCTGTGTGTGTTGTGCACCGGTGGTTTTGCATTTACCACCAATGTGACACAATCTCTCTCTGACCGAGTTACAGAGCACAGCAAAACTGGTCCGAGTCAGCTTCCTCTGTTTCCTGAATGACGACGATGATGATGATGATGATGATATTATTACTGACTGTGAGAGGAGAGAGGAACAGAAAGCAGGAACAGGCGTGGGAGGATGATGAGCAGCAGGACAGTAATAAGTAATACGTTCAGAAAAAGACTGAAAGGAAAAGTGAGATAAAGCTGCCGGCCGACCGTCGGTTTCCAAAACAAACACACACACAGCGACGTCACAGCCACCTGTCTGATCTGATATAGCTTCAACCTTTTAGCTGCAAAAAAAAAAAAAGCTGAGACACCTTGAACCTGTCGTGTTCCTGAAAGCATCATGAACTCACTGTGCAACATCATCCTGCAGAAAGAGGCCACAGCGTCCATTGGGAGCTTTGATCCATGATGACTATGTCAAGACATTTTAACATCTGCAACACATCGAGTCTGGCTTTTAAGAGGAGGTCAAGGTAAATGCAGAGACTGCTTGTTGAAAAACTGTCCCTGAAGACAACGCACATCAGTGGTTTTGCATGAATTTACCTCTAAAACAACTCTGTGTGGTAACGTTGTGTTATTATCTCATAGCGTGGTGAATGTGCAGGTCACAACTTGTCCACCACAGCGTTTTGGAGTTGTGTATTTGATGAGTTTGGATCTAACCTGGTGTCTTGGGGCCTTTCTGGGCGGAGCTTAGGCTACATGTTCTCCCTCTGTTCCCTGCGTTGGTTTCTCTCTGAGTTTTCCGTCTTCCTTCCTCCCATCGTCCAAACACATGCACGTTTACGGCTGGTTGGTGACTCTGAAGCAGAAAAGCAGCTGTGTATTGATAACTGATCATTTATATCACCAGTTAAACCTCTGACTGTTTATTTCAGTCAGTAAACCATGAAAAATGTTTGGATTTATGTGTTTTCTTGTTCCATTTTATCCTTCTTTTAATGGTTCGCTTGTTGTTTTTTATCCAATAACTACCTGCCAATAGGACAAGAGATTGAATAAAATCAGATGTATTCGTTAGTTTATTTCTCCTGTGGCGCCTCATCTTCATTTTCATTTGCTTTTGGAGTTCAGCTCTGTCGATTCCTGGATCGGGGGTCTCTCCAGGAGTCTGCATGTTCTCCATGTTCCTGTGTGGGTTCTCCATGGATGGGCGACCTTGGAGCAAACCCGATGACCGATGGGCAAACCCGAGCTTGTGAAAACGAGGCTTTCCTCCCTGATGTGATCACTTCAGTCACGTCTTACTAAAGTTAAACAGATATTCGTCACCTCGCTGCTGCTGACCTAACTTCCTCCTCTTCTTCTTCTTCTTCTGTCATTTCTCCTAAGTCCTGGTGAGTGTTGTTGTGTGTTGGTTGCACTCATACCACCATCACGGCTTTTCATTGTTTGTGTGAAACCAACATAGTAAAATTAATTCCCCAGATGAAGCTTTTGGCTCAGCTGCACTTCTTCTCTATAAAACGCGCTGTTCTGCATCCGTTTTGACGCAGTTCAGCTTACCGCAACTTTAGTCACTTTCTGAGTCAGAGACGGATCACAGAGGAAAGTTTATACAAAACATCGGTGCCAAATAAAAACAGAAAAATCCCTCCTCAGTAGGTCAACGACTCCACGAGATACTGATGCACAAACAGGCATCCATCATGTAGGGAAGAGCTGAAACATCCCAGTGTTTATCTGCAGAAGAAAACACGAGGAGGAACACTCATATCGCTGTAAACATAAAAATCATCGCCATGACAACGCAGTAACTCCCAGCTCAGTAAATCCGTTATATTATTATATTATTAAGAAATCTCAAGACAGTCACTTAAATCCTGGTTAATCATCGGTTCCAAGGTGCAAATGTTTTAGACAAATAAATCCAGGAGTTACTGTAGATTTCACTGTGTTTTATGTTGTTTTTAATAATAATTTAATAATAGTCGTAGCTGACATGACAACTCATCTTCTGTAGTAAAGTGTCCTCCCTTCCTTCCTGCCAGATGCCTGCAACATCTTTTTTTTTTTCCCGCCCGGCTGCCTGAGTCAGTTCACTTCCTGTGCTCTCTGTAAAAACAGCAGAAGATCAATAGAATATAAAAGCTGTGTTGTTGCAGTGGTTTGGGGCAAGTTTGGACAAATTTAGGCAATTCTGCGTAACAACAGGCAAAATAGGATTTCAAAAATTGTCAAAATGTTAAAAAAATGTCTGAATGAAGACAAAAATCTGATAAAACATATCTGTATATTGCATCTAGACAGCATAGAAACATTGGTGATTTGCTTCATTAGAGAAAATCTAATGTTTAAAAACATAAAATTCTGATATTTTCAAAGGTTTATCTCTAAAATATTGCCAATTTATTTCAGGAAGATTGAAAATATATTTATCAAGAATTGGCAGGTACGTATATATTTACAGCCAAATGTTTTCATGCACTGTAGACTCAATTTTTCAAATGTCAAAAGGCCGGGTGTCAATGTTGTGGATGACGGTCTGAAGATGCAGTCGCAGCCAATTTGGTGTCAATTGAGCAAAAATTGTGGGACAACAAAGATTCAATAATGATACTGGATATGATATAGGATAATGTGCACTGAGTTAAAACATACAAACGTTTCTAAAGTACTAGGGCGACATTTTGAAGAAAGTTGTAAAACTGTAGCATGGATGCTTGGTAGGAATTTTCAAAGTTTTCAAATTTATTGTGTTTAAATTAAGGAGGAATATTGACATGAGCTTGCTAGTGAGCACATTTGGCATGGAACTGGAGCTTTGTGCAGTGTGGTGATTTTTCATGTAGGATTTCCTAGAAAGAAGAAGAAGACATGACAAAATCCAGGATGCGACCTGTGATTTTGATAAATAATAATATAATGTGATGCAGGATTTGCAGCTCACTTCTGGTTGTGTTGTGTGCGGTTGTTTTAATTCCAACAGGCCGATTTCTTTCAGATTTCAAGAACCCGTCTCTTCAGTGAATCAAAAGGCCAGAGTTTAAATTAGAGCTCTTTATTCTTCGATCTTCAACGTCGATATAATGTTCATTTTTACACCCAACAGTGTAATGCAGTGCTGATCACAGGCTGCGAGCCGCAACAAGGAGCTCGGCAGCTTCGAGTTAAACATGACTCAGATGAAAATTAACATCGATATGACTGAACATCCCCACGACTGTGGGATAAAACAACAAAGCTGCATGGTTTGTTCCAGTTCCAACAGGGTGAAAATATGTAGGTCAACAATTTACCTGTGGTTTACCTGGATTTACACGTGATTTATTACGATCACTCCTCTGTCTCATCACCTTCATTCATCTGGAAGGAAGAAGCCTGTTCCTACACATCAGCTCACATCTGGTTTAAAACAAAACACAAAGTTCACCTGTGATTTGCCGACTTAAAAAGCGAGAACCGATGACCTCATCCAGTGGAGGTTAATTCTGGTTATTTCTTCTATAGCTACTCAAACTTCTTGCAAAAAGTTATTTCACTATCTGATCTTCAGCGAAGCCAGTTTCCAGTCTCTGTAAACTGGTATAAAAAAAGAGAAGCACGTCAAGTCGCCTTCATTTAAAGCAAATAACTCTATAAGAATAAAGTCACAACTTTCCTACTTTTCAATTAAATTCCATATTAAGCATAATAAAAATAATAAAATGAGGCTTTTAAGCTGCATGGTAATCGTACAACCCTTTTTATATAACGTGCAAGTGTTAAGAAAGTTCCTAGTTATTATAAAAATAAATGTTTTTCTTTTCTTTTTCCGTATAAAGACTCACAACCAAAGTGTCGGTGACTCATCACCAGATGAGACTCAACATGTTTTGGTTTAGTCATTTGCAGCTTTTTAGCTCAGTACCGCTGCTGAGAAAAAGCCTTTAAATCTTAACGGCAACTTAAGACTTTTATGACTCTCTAAGTCCTGATGGATTTTGTTATAATACTTTGAAATATTGTGTGTTCTTTGTCTCTTTGTGAAACTGTCCCTCCTTTAAATGTCCTCCAACAGATTTCAGACAAAGTCCCCCAATCCATGTATCATTATTTCTTTCCATTTTCAATTGGCAATCAAAACTCAAAAAATGAAAAAAGTGCCCAATTATTATTATTATTATTTTTTATCTAACACACAAAAATAAAAAAGTTACTCAGTTTTTTAGGCACAGACCAAAGTTATGAAATGGGGGGGAAATAGCCATAGGACTGAATTCGATTTAGATATTTAATTGATCGTTGTATAGCTGCTGTGTTTGTAAAGCTTTCATTTTCCTGAAATTTGCTTTGAAAACAATGCAGAAAACTCGGAAACACTATAATAAGTAGCTACACACTATTAAGCATTGATAAATACTGAATTCATCATTTATAACACATGAATACTCATTAGTATGTAGTTTGTAAACACAGTTAAACATGTTTTACACATCATTGATATAGTAAGCACTAACTGTGTTTATAAATTACATACTAATGTAGTATTCATGTGTTACAAATGAAGAATTTAGTATTTATTAATGCTAATACTTAATAGTGTGTACTCATTATAAAGTGTTACTGAAAACTCCTTATTTCTTATGCAACAGTAAAAACCAAGGGGGGCGGGGCTTAGCGAACGAACGATTGATTAAATATCAAAATCAAATTCAGTTCTGTGGTTTGTTTTTACATTTTGTGTCTTTGATCTGAGCCTAAAATTTAAATATAAAAGACAGGCCTTTTATTCGTTTTTTGTGCGTTAGGTAAAAAAAAAATTAAAAAAAATTCAGTCTTCATTTTTTGATTTTTGATCGGCAATTTAAAAAAAAAAGGAAAGAGCGAATGACACAAAGATAATTAAAGTCCACTGTTCAAACTTGTGCGTTTGTTCTCCGTTGGCGGTCGATCAGACCGGAACCGCCGAGTTTATTTACTCCTCCTCTTCGTCCTCTCGGATCTTCACCTTCACGCGGTGCCAGGCATTGCTCAGGACGCCCCTCAGGTTCCAGATGGGCGCCACCGTGTCCGGCTGCATGTTGTAGCTGCTGTCCACCGCCTTGCACACGATCTCCATCTCCTGAGCGCCGGGCGGCAGAGGAACCGTCGCCTCCCACAGCTTCCAGGCCCAGGCCCGTCCCGGCGGCGGCGGCGATGGCGACGGCGGCTCTTGTCCCTTCTTGTCGCTGCTCCTCAGCTCCGCCACCTGCCACGTCTTCCCTCCGTCCACCGACACGTCCACGCGCACCACCTCCCTGCCGCCGCCGCTCCAGGCGTAGCCCTTCACCGTCACCTCCTCTGCGCTGCGGTCGACCACGGCGCCATCGGCCGGCGTGGTAACCGCCGACTGGATGGGCAGCTCCTGGATCGCCGGCGCCGACTTGAAGTCCACGGTGTCCCAGTCCGTCCCGGGGGAGAAGCCTTTGTAGTCGTTCTGCTGCCAGTGGCTGCTGCTCTCCTCTCCGCTCACCACCACCTTCCCCAGCCACTTCACGTTGCGTGCGCCCACCGTGCCGGGGACGACGACGCGCACGGGGAAGCCGTGGTCGGCGGGGATATCCTCGCCGTTCATCTCGTACGCCAGCAGCACGTCGCCCTCCTCGCTCACCGCCTTGTTCAGAGGGATGGACGCGCCGTAGGTCGTTCCCGTCACGTCCTTGTCCAGCCCCTCGAACTGGACGTGGCGTGCCGATCGTGCGACGTCGGGGCCGTATCCCGCCGCCAGCAGGACGTCCCTGAGTTTGGCCCCGCCCCACGTGGCGTTGCTGATGGCGGCGATGCCCCAGTTCAGCCCCTTCACCTGTTTGACCTTGTTCATCTCCGAGCGGCGGTTCCCGGCGCACTGCAGCGTGGCCGTGATCGTGTGTTTGGGGAATTTGGTCTTCAGCTCGTCCAGAGACAGCGTCAGCGTGCCGCCGGGTAAACCCTCCACGTGGAGCCGGTAGGACGCCGCGTCGACCTGGGGAACGGGCAGGTGGTTCCTCTTGAAGAAGACGGCCGACGGCGTGATGTAGCTGTCCGTCAGGATCTCCGGCGGCGGCTCGGCGTTGAAGGGTTTCAGGTTGTTGATGCGCAGCACCGGGTGGCGCTCGGGGTCGGAGGCGTACGGGTCCGACGACTTCACCGCCTGCTGCTTCTTCCTGTCCTCGGCCCTCAGCTCGCCCACCTGGTGGTTACCATGGAGACAAACACTGGGTTAGTTTGACCAATGGTTCTAAGTTGGTTTTTTTTCATAGAGATTTTACATTTTTCTAGATTTTTTTTAGAATTTTTACCACTTTTTTCTAGAAATGTTTAAACGTTTTTGAAGAAATTCTACTGTTGTGCAAATGTTGATAGTGATGTGAGAAATGCACCAAAGCGACTGAGGAAAACTGTAACCAGCTTTTTTTCCCTCAGTACAAACTGCACACTTCACATATTTGTCTTCAGTTACCAAACACAAGATAAGACTAAATAAACAACATGGTTTCTCCAGGATAACATTCAACAGCTCTGAATACAGTTAGAGAGCGGGTTAGGCGTTAGTCTCTGTGTATTCGACTGGAAACTCTGAGGGGAAAATATCTCCCTTTGTATTTTTTTGTCACTCCCTGTCTCTGCTGCGATCAGGTGATTTAAGTTACAGATATTTCTATTAAATTTCGAATGTGATGTTTGGAGAAGTCCAAATTTCCACACTGTACTATTACGAGACTTGAATCACCAAAGAAAGATCCTTTGTACCTTTTAATTCTTCTTCAAATGGTAGATGAGTGCCAGACAATTGAATTTGGGGATTAATAAAGTCATTATTCTTATTCTTATTCTTATTTCTAACCTCACAAACACTGACTCTAGTGTTTGGTGCTGGCAGCTGATTCTCAGCCTCAGTATACTTCTGCTGATCACAAGATCAGTTTACAGTTAATAATTTACCCATGGCTCACTGCTTCCACTGTAAAACAATAACTGAATAACTACCAGAGTTTTTATTAATGGACATGGATGTTTCCTTTTCCACAAACCGATTGAAACACATTTAAACCCCGATGTGAAAATCTGTTCCTGAACCCAAACGTGTGCTCACCTTGTACTCAGAGAGGATTTCCAGCACATGCTCCTGGTTGTGAACGGCGTACAGAGCCCAGAACGGTTCGAGGGCTCCGCCCGCCGCCAACAGGATCTTGTCCCCACCGGGGTGCATGGCCACGAACCGGGTGATGTCGTAGACGCCGCCTTTGTACGTGACCCACACGCCGTCCTCCAGGGAGCGGTGCTTGGTGACCTCATCCTGGCTGAAGACGGGCAGGGACGAGGAGGACGTCTCCCCTATCGGCTTCACCCGGACGCTGTCGGCCTGTTCAGCCTGGACGAGAGAGACGAGACGAACCGGTGAGAGTTTATGTTATTTACAGACAAAAGAACAAACAGAAGTTGTGCCTTATTTTGTTTTACATGTATGAATTAAATAAGCTCATCACATGAAAACATCTACGTATGGTACAGCTCTGACTGTGCTGTTCTGAGATACTTTATTGATATCTAAGCAAACTAAAGTATCCAGTAGCGCACATATACAAGGGCATAGTAGAGCAAAAATAAAACAAGACATAAGAAGTTAAATTAAAAAAACACATTGTTACGAAAAAGAGGCTGAAGTTCCCTTGTCCAACGATTTAAAATATTTATATATTTCATTTATTTTATTTTATTCCATTTCCAAATGTTATCTTATTGTTTTATTGTTTCTCCCTAGTGTTTTCCCCCAATGCAAAGTACAGATTGTCAGTTGTAAAACAGCATTTCTTCAGTATTTTTAACAGCGTTTTGATTTTTTGAGTGTGTTAATGCGTGTGTGTATGCAAATGTATGTGAATGTCTAATGTCCTCTCTGTTTTTATTATCTCTTATCATGTAACAGCACTTTGAGCTGCTTTCTGTGTAAGTCAATCAAACAAATAAATTTGACTGACTGGAGGATTAAGATAAAAGCGTCTTCTGCATGATTCATTCGACCACCACCATTACACACAGAGAGCTGTCACACACTCATTCTGCAGCATCATCACTGTGTTAATTATTCACATGTTTATAAAGAAAAAAAAACTGCTGCACCCCTTGCCTGGAAAAGTTAATGTTTCCTAACTGAACATGAGACGGTTTGGTTTGATAGGTCAGTAAACAGGATTTAGTGGTCGGTCAAGTCGCTCTTCTGCTCGTTCAGAAATAAATTCTCTTTGATTTACAACAAACAAACAACTCTAAATATTCAGGCTTGGTAAATGGAAACATGTGAACAGTGACATGCAACTAAATCACTTCCACATTTCCAGTCCAGCAGATGTCATAACGTGAACTTGAGGTTTCTTCAGACTGTACTTCCTGTGAGTTTTCTTGTCAGCACATCGTTGACTCAACATGAATGAAAAGAGGGAGTGATGAAAACTGAGAAACGAGCTGACAGGAGAAAACCCAGAGTGCAACAGGTCACTGCCATAAAAGGAGACACAAGAAAACCTTCTGCACTTAATGTAATGTTGTTGAATGTAAACCTGGCTAATCATACACAGTGTTCATAGTTAAATTACATTAGAGCTGCTTCAGAACAGCAGACTTTTCAGACAATGATGAATGAGTGGCTGTGAGATATTGCTGCTCTGTAAACTGTTCTGAGTCCAGATTGTATTTGTTTATCTATAGTGATGTGTACTATTACCAGTATGTATACTACTACTGTAATATTACTATTGCAATAACAAATAATTCTACTCACACACACCCATATACAGTATGTACACATTTTAAATCTGGGTATTAGCAATTTGTTTACGGTATTTCTGGTTATCAAACATAATTTTTATGTTTTGGCAGTGTTGTTTTTCACCGCTCCTTGCACATAGTGTATTTCTGTGCATTAAATTCTGCTTTTTGTTGTTGTTGTTTTTTTTGTTCTTTACATATTTTTGTGTTTTTGGTTGTTGTGATTTGTGACAGTGGAAGACTGTGATCTTGTGTTGCTTTTTTTATGAGCTTGTCTTGTTACAAGATTAAAATAAAAAGAAACTGTGCTGAATAAATAAATAGAATAAACAAAAAAGACCTTGGCCTCTTTTGCTGGACAGTTAAAACATATTTCAGTAACATAAGACTAGATATTTAACACACCTTTTGTGTCTGATATGTGAGTTTTGAGTAACTTGTGCTGTCTGATTTTATATTTCTGTTTGTTCTGTTTCCTGCTGTGGACTTTCTACTTTTGTATCTTCATCCCGTCTATAGGCCTCACTAGGTCTGTTTTTTTCACCTGCACAATCTGCTTGTTATATTTTAATTATTTGCTTCCTTGTTTAATTTATTGTGCAAATAAATCATTCTAATCTTAATCTGGATCTTATCTGCTGCCAACCTTGTGTTGGTGGAGGCCGTAAGCCAGGACAGCGCCCGTCCCCGCCAGCAGTCCTGCCAGCCCATATCTCCAGCTGGGGCCGTACTGGTGCTGCTGCTGGGAGCTCTGGTCGCTGCTGCTGCTGCTGCTCCAGAGTCGACCTGCACACGACGACGCAGCGGGAGCCGCCTGATGCCTGTGAAGTATTCATTCACATCGATAGTGAATTTACAGCATGTATCATGTTATAAAAATTCAAAATGACTTTTAACAACCTGAGTTGTGATAAAACACAGCTCAGGTTGTTAACTTTGGTGTCTGAAACCTTTGGCCAGCAGGAGATCACGCCAGAGAACATGCAGCTACTTTGTTGGTGGTACGCCCAGTTTACTTCTTATTACAGCGTATAAAACATTAGGTATGATATTGAATAAAATGATTCAGCTCATGACACTACACAGCTCCTTGTTCTTACCTTTGAGCGCTGAGGGGGCCAAATCGAGTCAGGCTGTGGCAACGTCTGAGAAGCAGCATGGCATTGATGTTCTAGGGAGAAAACAAGTGGAGGAGAAAAATGTTCATTTCACAGAGTTGCTATAAACAAAGCTTGACTTTCTGAACTAATTATTGACTTTTCTAGGGCTGAACCAAAAATGGTAATCGATCATGAAGTCCGTGATCGATTTTTTTTCCTTTTTGACACCTGTTCCCGTCTGCAACTGTTACAGTACATTAAAATGAGTAGGCTACTTGGCATCCTGGAAACCTGCCTGATTTTGGAGATATACAGTCTTTGTTTGCCATTACTTTCATTATTTCCGCTACGATCACAACTGGATCAAAAATTAATCATTCAACTCTGTCATTACTTGTATAAATACATCATATCATCAGTTCTTCTGGTCTCCTTGCGCAAAATCTTGACCCTTTTGAAAGAATCCCATCTTCCTGGGTGGATTTTGAATCCACCCTTCACAGAAAACGTTTTCCCTACATTCAGTCGGAGGCTGATGTTTATTTTCTTGTCCACATTTCGTACACATGGCCTGTTCTGTGAACCCTCAGCAACTTTCCACATAATTATCCTTATATGTCTCTAAAAAAAAAGAGTGCATACTACAGTAGGTCAGGCTAGAAAATATGGAAAGTGTACAAGCTTATTTCAGGTTGTAAAAACTTGTAACAGACTATAATAAGTTCCTAAATACAGGCGTAGTCAGTGACACAGTGAATCTAACTGTTTTCGTGCAGTTTTCAACAGACGTTCCCTTAAAAACACTGAACTGAACCTTTAAACTCTTCAACTCCTCCTGATCCGACCAACCAGCAGTGACTTCATCCTGCACCGGGAGCCAACCGCTGGAGGGGGAGTGGACACAGAGAAAGCAACGAGGAGGCCAAGTTTCTGTTCCCTCTTCCCCCAAAAAACCACAGAAAGGCTAAAGCGGAGTGATTATAGTAAACACTGACAGACTCACTGCCCAGAGTCAGAGTGAGACCGACACAATGGAACTGGAAATGTTACTATTTAGTGGTAGATGTAATAATAAAACCAGCGTTATCCTCTGTTGTTCACAGTAATGAAACAGGACTCAGTATAATAAAGACTCCACAGTTTGATCCAGGGATCAAACCAACACAAGATCCACAAATAACAACACAATCACTTTCTTGAAGAGTATGAGGGGATTTTAAAAAGCTAAAGAAAAGCTCTTTTACACTGACAGCACATCGTGGCGGCTGCACGCTGCTTTATCAATCAGTGGCACCTGCCTTATCAGCCTGACAGCTGGCTATTAAGATTAACCCAGGGTTATCTGCAGCCAGCTTTCACTGGAATTCACCTCCTGTGTTGGCCTAACTGCTCTCAGAAAACCAGTCACCAGTTGCATTTCCCATTAGCTTTATGTAGCCTACATCATAACAAAATAAACATAAGTCCACACTTCTACAGGTATTTGCAACTCAGAGGTTTTGTGGCATCCAACTCAGATTGTTTCCCACTGAGTCCTCCTGAATCGCTGCTTGAAATAATTTTAAAATGTAAAGTTAACATGAAAAAAATAATAGGCAGAATTTATACATTACTCAACACACACAACGTGAACAGTCTAGATAGCCTCAGAACGAAGTGGGAAACTGACTTAGATGAAACAATCTCAGAAGAAAAGTGGCAAAAAATTATTCAACGAATTTATTCTTCCTCTATATGCCTCAGACACACTGTGATTCAATTCAAAATAGTCCATCGTCTTCATTGGACCAAAGACAGACTGTCTAGGATTAAGACAGATATCGATCCTACATGTGATCGATGCAGACAAGCTCCTGCTACATTACTACACATGTTTTGGTCGTGCCCTAGGCTATACAGTTTTTGGCATTCTATCTTTGAGGCATTCTCTGGAATATGTGGGAAAACAGTGCACCCATCTCCTCTGATTTCATTATTTGGTGTGGCTCCGGTGGGTTCCCTCTTTTCTCGGAACCAACTTGACATGATGGCCTTCTGCTCTTTGTTGGCCAGGAGACTTATCCTGTTTAAATGGAAAGATGCTTTCCCCCCAACATATGGCCAGTGGATTAGAGAGGTCATGAGTCATGTTCATTTAGAAAAAATTAGATATACTGTAAGAGGGTCCACCAGGAAATTCTTTGTCATTTGGCAGCCATTTATCTCCTTTGTTGAAGACACGGCAGCTACTAACATATCTATGTAACCCAAATGTATTGTATATATGTACCTGTTTTTTTGTTGTTGTTGTTTTTGTTTTCTATTATGTTTCTATTTATTTGTTTATTTATTTTTTATTGTAGGCTATATGTTGATGTCTGGATGCATTGAAATTTGCTCCGGGTCCAGTACTTGTTGGTGGGGGGTATGGGGAAGTTTTGTTTGAATGTACAGGAACTATACTTGACTGTCTCTTGTGTCAATTGTATTCTCTTTGTTTGTTATATTTGAAAAATAAAAAAGACCTTGATCAAAATAAACATAAGTTGCAGCCCTAACCTTGAGTTAGACTGTCTCCAGGCTTTTTTTTCTGTCTATTGATATTACTATAGACTACTAATCTGATTCACACAATCACCTCTGCTCCTAATATTCTCCCAAGCTCCCCAGCCTGGAAATATATTGAACTTAATACATCATGTAGGATGCTGTTGTGAATTTCGAACATGGGGCTACTTTGAAGAAGTTTGTCGAAAGTAACCAGAAAGTTTCTGAAGAAATTGTGCTTGGTGAAAAAAATCGAAGATAATTTAAGGTATTTGTACGAAATGAGCAAGAAGAACTTGTAGCAAAAACATCAGATGTTTGTTTGTTGGCAGCGTTCATCCAGAAATACCTGAAGGACTATGACAGTGACCGCCCGAGAGCTTCATGCTCTGCGGAAAACACAGGCAAAAGACACAAACTTGCACAAAAGTTCAAGTGTCATTTAAGGACACATCAAAGTAAACTAGATCCAGAGATCTACTGTGAATGCTAAGATAAAAGTAAAAACATTTGAATTATATGGTAAATTACATGATAATAACCCAAACACTCACACTCCGTCACACGTTGTTTCTTCACATTCACATTGTGTTTTCCTAAGGTTGAAGTGTATGGAGTGCAAGTATGAGGTAGAAGTTCACCAAGGTTCACAGGTGTTTTACACACACACACACACACACACACACACACACACACACACACACACACACACACACACACAACCCAATGGCTACAAAGGACTTTCAGTCATGACTTGACCTTGGCTCTGCAGTTATCAAGTGCTGATTTTCCAATGAGCTGCTTTGATTTTAATAGATGAAGAACATCGTGTCATAGAATAAAACTTTATTAGGCTAATTAATCAGTCAGCTTTGCCAACTGCACTTCAACTTGTTGCTGTGGTAACTGAAGGCTGAAAAGCACCACCCAAAGGACTTCAGTAAACACACATTTATTACATGTGTACTGTCTTTTGTTTCTTTATTTTTCCTTTCTTTTTTTTTTAATACAGCTAATTATATTGTTTACATTTGCTCTCCTAATGTAACTAACTGGCACTATGCTATCATATCACTTTGGCACTATGCCTTTTAAGAATTGTTGAATGTTTCTTGTTGTCCCTGTGTAACTTAAATTAGTTTAGAATATATCAATTTGTCTTAGCATTTCTTAGTTTTTAGCTCTTTTCTTTCAATCAGGTTAGAGTTGTGTCATGTTTTTAACATGCACAGTCATTGGAGTGTATTCATGCACAAGTCATTTCACTGCAATGATCTTTTATTGTGTTATTGTATGTGACAAATAAACTCTGTTGAATCAAACAGTATAATTGTTTACATGTTGTGGCGAGGTCAACAGGGATGGCAGTTGAGGTGGCGTAAGGTGCTCGCGCTCTCGGTCAACGTTCCACGTACGTTAAAAAAAAAATTAATTCGAAAACGGTTTTAAAAATGTTACAAAATATTACGTACAGCTGACACTAAATCCCAAAAGAAATCTCACTTTTGGCGTTAAAAGTAAAACTATATATAAAGTAGAGACACACCTTTAACATGTTTTGCTACTGTTAGAAATATCTCGAGTAAACAAGTTGTATCATCCAGTTAGCAACGTGTGCCGTTGGTAGTAAACTAATGGGATTGTGGGCACGAGCTACAACACCACATCAAAACATCTCCGTGAGCTCAGCGCAGGCAGCAAAGTCGTTAGCTGCCTGTCAGTCCAATAAAAACTCTTTCATTCACAAATATGTAAACCGCTTTAACAGTTTAACGTTACAGGAGTGTAAACAAGATTCATTAGCTGCATTCAAAACCTGGCACAGCAGCATCCTCTGGGCTAACTTTAGCTAACACTGAAGTTAGCACCGACAGCCGGTCTGACTGACCCCCACTCACTCAGATGTGTTCATGACAAAAAAGGATTAAAGTTTAATGTTTCTAAACCAAACCGAGCTAACGTTACTCACTTCTGGTGCGTCAGTCGCCGCCGGCTTGAACCCAGATGCTCTCCACGGTGTTAACACCCGTACGTAACGTTACTACTAATCACCGGCTACGTAGCACCGGAGCTCCCGAACGTTACTGACCGAGGAGCGTTCAAGAAAACTGGGACTTATTCCAATCGTCACGGGGCGGAAACAAAATGCGCTGGCAGTGGACAGGTCAGTCACCTGTCTCCTGCTGCCTGCACCTCAATAATGTCACGTTAAAGGGACATAACAAACATTTGGATCGATTAATGGATGAAACCTTAAAAAATACACCCAGGACAGGAAATGAAGCACGAGCTGTCCCTGCCACACCTTTGACTAACTGATGACTTTATTTGTTTTTAAACCGTTTAACAAAGCTTAATTAGTTTAATGAAGATACTAAAAACATGCTTTTGTTTGCCAACATGTGGGAGAAAAACTAAACAAATTTAACCCGAGTGGATTAATATATTATCAACATTAATAACTTTATTCAAGTGCTGATTTTGCCAAGTAGCAAATCTTCCCCGACGAACCCTGAAGGCACCTCAGTTTACAGCACTGATTTCATAAGGGAGGTTCACTGAAGGTTTGGATAAATCACATTAATGCCAGCTAATTACGCAATATTGTAATATAGTAGTGACTGTATAAGAAAGTAATTAATTTGTTCTAGTGTATAATAACAATAAAAACCATGAATATTTGACTATTCCTCAGTGGGAAATTGTTAATGTGCATTTCACATAAAATGCACTAAAAAGAAAATAATAATAACTCATAATCATAAATATTTGATATGATAATTTTTAGAGGGATCAATTAAACAATGGGATGGCCACACACCAGCAGGAATAACTTATTAGTGTCTGTGTTTTTGTTTATTTGTTTGTTTGTTTGTTTTAACTGGAGGAGGAGAGGCCTCAGGAAACATGAACCCCTTCTCTTTGGTTTGTTTGCTTGTTTGGACTAATGAATTGATAAGAAAATGTAATGGCTTTGTTTTTAGACAATTATTCTTTTTTTTATTTGCCTGTGTATCACCATTGTGCACCAATGACTTTTTGTTTGTTATGTTGAACCTGAATTTACTCAAAAGGCCAACGGCCTCTACAGATGGACACCAGTGAAGTTGAACACAGACAGAAGCCCAGTGTCATTTATCTGAGTCAATGAGAAGGCCTTTATCAGGAAAGCTTGCTATAATGTAGTAAATAGATACAGTATGTGTGATGAAATGTCATAGTTTTAACAGAGAAACAGTGCATCCTGCTGCTGTGGGCGTCCAAACTGGAAAAAGCATTTGACCACAATGAATCAGTCATAGCAAAAGTGAAAGTAGGAAGAATTTCTCATTTTGACTTTTACATTCCTGCATGATTATATTATTGATTTTTGAAATGGCGGTTATTATATGTTTTAAGATGCATTTTTGTTTGAGACACAGTTACCCTTAGCATATTTCCCCCCTGACAACAGTGTTACCTCTCTGTCCTGTAGCAGACAGCATCACTCTGGCTGTAATGCAGTATAAAAAAGTATTAAATGTACTATTTTAATACATCAGTGAGCACAGCACAATTCACTGATGTTAAATGGTGCACATTTGACTAAAATTCACAATAGAAGACGGACGGTGAGTGGGAACACTGACAAGAATTTCAAAGAAATCCTGCAAAACATTAAAAAAAAAAAGAAAAGTTTCTTCTCTTGCTGAAACTCCCGAGTCCTCAGATGACATGTTAACATTAGACTGACATAACACTCCAAAAAAACGGTGAGTAAAATGTCTGTTTCCTGTGTTTAAACCTATGCTATAAACTTTGCATGGTTTACATTAACGTTTTTTACACAGGGTTTCCAGTGAAAACATACTGTAACTCCGTGGCACATAGCTACTGTAACTGAGCTCGGATTGAGTTGCTTTGGCAACAGCAGATTCACCGTCTGTGTTTTGATGACAATATATTTCCAACCTCTACACTACGATTATGCAGTCGCAGGGAAGGATATTGGATATGGACCAACGTAACTTTATACTGTATATGTATGTAGTTAATATGGATTTCCTACTTATCCAGGTCGTTTGTTACAGACATAATGTTCCTTACTGACTCAGAGTGAAGCTATTTCCACATTCTGTACAATACAATACACTCAAAGTTTACCCACACTTTAAATAAATGTTTGCTCAGGAACAACAGTGTGTCTGTTGTGAGCAGTCGGCTGCTTTCTGATCATGTGTCTGAAACCTGAAATGCAATGGGAGGCTCTGACCTATCAGCTTAGTTTAGTTAAATCCAAATGGTGACTTTTTTTTTTGGATGGGCAGTGTATATATTTGTATATTTCTGCAGTTAATTATCTGGTTAATTTAACAATTTCAGCTGGACTAGACAAGGAGAATTTAAAAAATCTAGACAATAAGTTATATGAGTAAAATTAGAGTCAGTTTCAAATAGATCAGTGTGGATATTTGGCTCTGTGGATAAGTCACCGTCTCTGTCAGCAGCGGTCTCTAGCTCTACCTACCGTCAGAACAGCAGGTTGTATCTGAAGATAACAAGAGGCCTGAACGCTGCAGGAAAATTGCTACACAGTCTCCACCATCTGGACAATAAAAGCATCTACTAACACCAAACTGTTCAAACTCAGAGAAATCTTATTAAAGAGGCTGAGACTGAGTGCATCAACTCTTCACAATCAGCCTCACTGTTCTGTTTAAACTTTTAAATAATTGACAATATTATTATTATTGGTTGTCCAATATGTGAAACTTAGAAAACCTCAGTCAGCATGTTGTGTATACAAGTTTAATATCTTGAAAAAGATTTACTACAGAATTTAAATACAATATTATGAAAAACTGGGAGGGAAAAAAAACAAGGCTCTACCGTGAGAGTATCTACATTACAACATGAAAAATGTTCAAACACCAAGTAAAAACCTGTCACTCATCTTGTTCCAGGATTTAGCTGTAGCCTGTTTATAATTCACGTTTCCTGTTCACATGTCGATCTGATTCTTTGTGACATTGTTGACTGGTCCATTCGTCTGCCTGTGTATCCTGTACATACATGTATATATATATATATATTTATATATATATATATTGATTTGTCTGCTGGGTGGCTGCCGTTCACTGCTGCGTCATCTTGGCTGCTTCAGCTTTTATTAGTGAGATGAGTTCCAGGTTAATTAGAAACACGAAGCGAAGACCTGCAATCTGAAGAGACAGATACAGAATCATTAGGTCCCACATAAACAAACAAACAAACATATTGTGGTTTATTTTTAAATCTAATAAATCCAACTAATTTATTTAGCCCTGAAATATGTTGGTGCTCTGATGAGCAGAAGCTGGAGTGGCTGTTTAATTTCAGTTTGTTTAAGACTGCTAGTTTTATTTCTAAAGTCTGGAAAAGAAGACAGAAAAATGTGTTTAATTAATTTCTGATGATTTCCCTTGAACCCTGGCACTGTTGTTGTTGTATTGACACAATAACAAAAGTCATCCATTCATTCTAATGAGTCTTATTCGGAGCACGCACCTCCACCACTGAGTTGTTATTGAGTTTCCACTTGTTGCCCGACAGCACTGGTCTGCCGTCGATGTAGATTGGTCGTCTGCCCTCGTTGGCGATGAAGAAATCTCCGTTATTCTTCAGTTTGATAATTCCTGTAAATGTCAACAACATATAATGGTCATTATATAGACATGCATACAAATGATTCTGCAGACCTTAATCTATCTATCGTCGTCTATCTATTAAATTAAATCTTCATAGCTACATTTTCTCTCCACGGCATCACACAAATGATGTTACTTGAAACATCTGTGAAGCTTTAACATGAGATTAAAACTAATAAAAGAAACAAATGTGGATGAAAACCCTCAACCTTGTGAAATGTAAAATCTGTCACACGTCAGATCCGTGCCGTCCAAAATCTGTGACACTTCATTATGCAGCTTCTGCAGATTTTGTTTGTCTAACTGCTTAAAGCAAAAGCTGCAGCTTGACTGTGGTTTAACACTGAAACAAAGCTGATTATACGTATTTCCCTCCCACACCAAAGATTCCTGGAGAGGACTCCTCTCTCAACTGGGACTTTTTAGTTAAACCAGGACCTACGCAACAGGGACAAAGCCTGAACCTAATTCCACTGGTTGTACAAGTACAAGCTGTTCAGTCTGTCAGCGTTGCCTCCACACGGATGTTTCTCCGGCTTTTTGTTCTGTTGTTTTTCCTTCTCTCAGGTGCTCTCAGTAACAAACTGGTCTGTGTTTTTGTTTGGTATGTGACGTTACAGTCTTAATCACCTTGTTTTCTTGATATTTTCCAGGCAGGTCCTTCTAGCGACAGATCGACATCGATCTGTTTGTCCTTCGTCGCCCTTCCCAACGTAATCTGTAAGACCACGGATCAAAAAAAATAATTAGTATCACATGGAAAAATACAATGCTGTGAAAAAGTATTTGCCCCCTTCCTGATTTCTTATAAAGCCTAAATGTTTAAGATCATCAAAGATTTTTTATTATTAGACAAAGAAAAAAGTAAAAAATAAAATGCAGTTTTAAAATGTTAAATCATGAACTAATTATGATAAAACAAATTTTTTGAAAGCTGAGTCCAATTTCACTCCACACGCAGGCCTAATCACATCCAGAGCTGTTGCAAAGTGAAGGAGGCTTAGAGATCTCAACAGTAACACATCATGACGTGATCTAAATAAATTCAAGAACACATGAAAAAGCAAAAATCATTTACATCCATCAGGCTGGATAGTGTTACAAAGCCATTTCTAAAGTTTTGGGACTCCAGCGATCAATGCATTTTAAAAGATTTTTCTCAACAGTAAAGGAAACACATCATTGCCATAATCTAAATAAATTATTATTATCGATGCTGGCGCAGGGGAAATTCATGCAAAACCACTGTGGTGAATGTGCAGTTTTTAGCAAGCAGTCTCTGTATTTGTAAAACAACTCAGCGTGGTGAATGTGCAGGTAGTTTTGGAGTTGTTGGATTGTGTATTTGATGAGTTTAATGAGGGAAACCAAGAAATCCTATGAGCCTCCGTAGTGTAGCTCTGAGCAGCTCACGGCTCTGCTCCGCCATTCTAAAAATGGCTTGCACTGACAATTAAAGGTAACGAACCTACTGCTGTGACTATAGGGATTATAGCCAATTTGCCAAAATGCTGAACTATCCCTTTAAGCCTCGGCTATCTTCTCTGAAACAACTAAATCGCTCACCTCTCGCGATCTCATGAGGTAGCGTACCATCCGCCCTCGTAGCGCCGCCAGTGTCTGGTTGTCGAAGTCGGGCATGCTCATCCCTGGCGACGCAGACACACAGGAGGAGAATAAATGAATAAATAAATAAACAAACAAACAAACAAACAAACAAGAAATAAATTCCTCCAGACTCTGACACAGCCGTCTGAGAGACTTTACACACCCGTGATACTGTCAACAAGAACCTGCCAACGAGGCAACTCCTGCTCCAACTGTCTGATCTCTCTTTTCTGGTGGCGATCAGAAATCATCAGCTCTGAAAAGGAAGAGAAATCAATTTCTATATTTGTTTATTCTTATTTTCCATGATAATAATATTCTAATATTGTGTTGTATTGTGACTAAAGCTCATCCACTGTAACTGATGCTGAGTAATATGAACTGCATTGAGTTGTTCTTCATGACGATTTCTTACCATGTTCCAAAACCTCGTCTCTGCTCTCCCTGTGTGAAGAGAAACATGATCAGCATTGAAAACCCATGAACGTACGATATTTCAGGTTTTTTTTTGTGTGTACGTTATCCTTGAAGAGACTGCCTTACTTTAATTTGACATCATCGACCATCTGTTCAGCATCAGAGAAGTTGAGGACTTGGTCACCTTTAGGGAGGGGCTGGACTGCAACACACAAGTAAAACCACATGTTTGACATTGTTTTTAGAAAACCAACTCCGGAGGCTTTTTAAATAATAAAAAGCATCATAAGTTTCATCTACGACAGATGTTTGGCATATTCGATTTCATCCGCTCAGACTTTTATTATCGCCTGGCTTCTAAAATCATCCAAACAAGCATCAGTCAGCTCTAAAACATGATCATTAACGTGCTAAATAACTGTAATAAAACTAGGAGCAAAGTGACAACCATCAAGTGAAATTAAGTTAGACAACTCCAGCAGGCATAGCGGTAATTTAATTAAGACTCCCACCACTCTGGCTCGCCAAATGAAGAGTTGAATGGTTTGGTTGTGTGAAAAGATATATTTTATGGCTGTCTAAAGCTGCCAGGACATGAGTGCTGTTTGCAGTAATTCACCCTCCCTGGTCGTCACTCCAACTAGCCTGTCTTTTCCCTCTGCTCATGTTTTAATAGAAGACTTTACAAATTTAAATGACAACGCACTATTAAATGTCAGAATGTCCCTTAATGGTGGTTTTTAAACAGCAGTGAGACTCACCGCTCTGGTCGTCCAGTAGGTAGTACTGCTTCAACAGCTGCCAGTGAACCAGGAGGCTTTTGGGTGTTCGAGACGGGTGGAAGACGCCGGGGTGTTTGCTCAGAAGATCCTGGAACACGTCCAGTTTGGGCTGACTGGTCTGTTTGAACACAAGTGTAACAGAACAACATGCAGTGAGGTTAAATGTGTACATTTAGGAGATAATTTAAAGGACAATTTCAGGTAAATTCAACCTGGGGCTCTGGTTTCCTATTATTTTACATCAAAAAGAATGAATCTGTTCTGCAGTAGTTCTGTCTGTCCCTGCATCGCCACAGAGGACGGATCTTAGGCTGTTTACATCCCAGAAAACAACAGTTTTTTTCCCCACAGTCTTGAAACATACAGAGAGGAATCTGTTTACATCAAGACAAACGACACGTTTGGAAATGGAGTCTCACGCGAGAGTCAAGTCTCGTTCCGAGTATGTTTGCAGGTCTGAAGCTCCTGTTTGCTTTATCAATAAAGGAATATCAAATCAGAGCCACAACGTTTCCCTAGCGTTCCAGGCAACCCGTAGCCCGTGAACTCTCGATCTGGTACGAGTTCACAGGTAGGAAGTTACGGGTTTGACTGCCCTTCTAGTGCATTTTAACCGGTGACGGGACATGAAAAACACTCGTTCTGGTGCAGCGAGTTCCAGGTGAGACAGGTTCGCTCGCGGTCGTTGACTGCCGATTTCACGGAGCGTTTCAGTGCATTTTCAGACTCGGGACAGACGCACGCAGTACAGTCACCGGTGACCGTTACCATGGTCCATGCCGACCAGCTAACGCGTCCAGGTTATAACCATGTTGTCAATAAAAACACCTGGAGACGGTGCTTCAACCAAACGACACAGCTGTTGGATGACTGGCTGTTTCTCTGTCACTGTTTCAATGTCCCACAACCTTGAGTTTTACAGGGGCGTCTCAATAAACTAGAATAACATGGAGGTCTGGGCCCCAACCAAGTATTGAGAGCAGATGGACATAGCCTACTTTTCAGAAGGCCAACATTTTCATCTTAATTTCCTTTAGATAGGCTACTGGATTAATACTGACACTAAATTGTCCACTGCAGCATGTGAATCTGATGGAGCCAGCTCTCTGTTAAAATGTTGTCCAGGTTTATGTTTTTGGCCATGAAAGGCCCTTCAGTTTAAGATATTTCTGTGATCAGGCATTAAACAGGTGGCTCACCTGTTTCCAAACAAGTGTGAAGTAGCATTAGATGGAGCAACGTTGGACCCTGATGTTCTTTTATAAATATTCAACAAACTCCTTTTGTTTTTCTGTGAATAAAAAATTTGAAAAGAACATGATTTACGGGTTCAAAAGTCTGCCTGGAACGCGGCATAAGTCTGGCTGTTGTTTATTCTACCTGTAAACATACTGAGCCTCAACTTGACTCTTGTGCGAGACTTTGTATCACAGCTCCGTTTCCAAACAATGTCGTCTTTCTTGAATTGAACAAACTCCTTGGTGAATGTTTGAAGAACAGCCTAAGATCCGTCCGCTCCCATTCGCTGCTGTGGCGATGCAGGGACAGACAGAAGTATTGCAGAACAGGAGAAAAAAAAATCTGATGATTCATTCTGTTAGACCTAAGATATTAGGAAACCAGAGCCCCAATTGAATTTGCCTGAAGATAATAAATCCACGTACCGAGCCGATCTTGGCCAGCAGCGCCTCCTCAGCCTGACTGAAGAGAGCTTTACTCTGAATGGCAGCGATGGCCTCCGGGTGGAGCTGCCGCATGGCCTGCCACGCCAGCCTGGAAACACAAACAAAGCAACGTCAAGAATGTGATTTAAAGGTGATGAAAAGACATAAGGTTGTCAACAAAAGAAATGAGGACAGGAAGGTAAAGTCTCTTACTTTGAGATGACGGGATCGTACAGCAGGGCGTACCACCTCTCTTTAATTTCCCGCAAAGTGAAACGACAGCTGAACTTGACGCCCAGATGAACAGAGGTCAGATCTGTGGTCTGCAAATAGAAACACGCAAACACAAAGATTCACGCTATGCACATGTCTGTCTGACACTGGTAGTTCATATGATCAGACTCTTTTGTACAAGTTTACAGAGGACCTGTTATTATTATGCTTTTCCAGCTTTTCAGACATGTAAATATGTTTAAAACGTTGGATACTTGTTCTGAAGGACGTGGTGTCAAATCATGATGTCGGCATGTGTTGAAGTTTCAGGAGTTCTGAGTCGCTGCAAACGCTCGAGTTTGAAAAGTTTTTTGTAAAGTCTCAATTTGATAATAAATCAAGATAAAAAAAACAGTTGAGAAAAGTGTCATGCATGAAGAAATCATATTTTGAGCAAATTATTACTACTTTAAATAAGATTGTTGTTGAGAGTGTATGTAGTTTGACCTATTTGTTCAACTATCTTGACTGTCTGGGTCCAAGACCAACAGTTGTATGGGTGAGGTCGACATTTTTTAATATACTGAAATAGTAAACAAGCCAATTTCTGTACTTTTTGGATACAGAGTGAGACAACTTACTTGAATGTGAGCAGAGTTGTGTCACTCTGCAGCATACCCGGCGATAGTTATGGCATTTATTATTAATCAAAACTTTCTGTATCGCTCCACTTCGGTCCAATATCACATTAAAAGCCTCTGAAATGAGCATAATAGGTCTTCTATAAGCTATTTAACTTTTTGTACCACTCACCTGCAACACTGCATTTATAAGCAGCAGGTCGTCGGTGGGTTTCCATCGCCCGAGGTCTTTTGTTATATGTAACGGCTGTTTGCTCTTCTTCACTCTTTTGGTGATGGGTGCAGGGTTTATTACCATGGTGAGCGGCGGCGTGAGAGCAGTTCCTGACTTTGTCACCTGACAGACAGAATCAAAGACACAGAAATGATACTTGAGCTCTGCTGCGTCAGTCATCATTACTTCATTTCCTGATGGTTTCTGTGGATTCGATGTTGATACGAACCTTTTTCTTCTCACTCGATGAAGGTTCGCTCCCTGAACAGCGAACAGGCTCGATGACAGGCGGGCCTTTGACTCTACTCGAGGACTTCACGAGACTGCTTTCCACCAGCTCATCGTCAAACTTCTTCCTCTTTATTGACCTGAGGACGTAGTTTTATCAAGATTTATTAAAACTGTCTAACTTGTACACAGCTGAGTTGATGGTTTAAATTCAATAATAAAGCACATCAAACCTGGAGGAACTTCTACGTTTGGGAACGCCGCTGCCAAATGCTTGCGTCGCTGTCCTTTTCACATCTTTCACCCCAAGTGACTCCTCGTCCTCTGACCGACTTTGGGCACCAGCTACTCCCATAGATGCTCCAACCACAGGGTCACCTGCTTGCATCTGCTCAGACACAGCATTAAAAAAAGAACACCAAAAAATAATTTAGAAATGTCTCACACATGTTAATCTTTATCTTTCATTCTGTATGTTAATCTTTTTTAAATAATGACTTTCTGTATTATCATCTTTTTCTGACATTGAAGACGACAATTGTTGTTTTTACAAAGGGGAGATATTTTCATAAGACTTTTTTGGGCTTCCACCTATTTTGGACAATCTTTAACTTCTCTATTTTCATTATTTTTATGTTGGCTATATAATGTGCAAATAAACTAAACTAAACTAAAACTGTTCTGGAGGTTATTATGAATTAAGAAATAATATGGATCTTGACTTTGTAATACTTTCTTCAGAAGTTGGTTATGCCTCTCGTGCTGTCCTTTCATTAATTTATTTATTAACCTTAGGAGCAAATTACCTTCATTTAACCAATTATCTTTTTTTAAATGCTGCAGTCATCTGTTCATAACCATGTTTGTTATTACTTTGTTATCATCATCATCATCATCCTTGCCCTTTTGTTTTTTAAATGTGGTATATAAATAAACAAATATGTTGTTGTTGCAAAAGAAAAAAGAAAACAAGAGTAATACTATAAAATACATATAAATAAATACGCAAATATAGAAATATAAAACGATATAAAACATACATAAATATACTATATCCTTTATTTAAAGAGTTAAAAGAGAGAGCCATCCTGTTCAGTTATAATATTTCAGCTATAAACTATGTAGAAACGTAAGGTGCAAACCAGGACCTTGTCTTAGAGTAAATTAAATTTTATTATTTTATTACACATTTCTGTAACATGTTGTGTTTATATTAAAGCTGTTATTACAGCCATGCTATTGAAATTAGCAGTGTCTTTTGTTTACATCTGTCGTTAGCTGTAGCTTTAACCCGTTATTTTAAATATTTAATATCTAATGTGGAATTAAACTACATACACGGATAAAGTAGTCAACGGAGATAACACTGCAGCACCGTCTGTTTATCCCGCGACTTTAATTTGATCTAAAAAATAAAGATATGTTTTATGTTGTGCTAGTTAGCATTAGCATTAGCTTAGCACAAACGTTGGTTTCATTTTACGAGCTAAGGAAACCTGTTAGCCGGTCTCGTGACTCACCTTTGCGCGGTATTTTCCAACGTTTCGTGTATCCCGTCCGAGAGCTGCAGCCTGTACAAACTATTTCTGCCTCTTTTAGTCAACACAATATGCGCTAGCTACATGCTAGCCGCTGCCTGGCTACATATAATCTGACGTCTGGTTGTTAGCATTAGCATTAGCTCCTCTGCTGTTTTCTTCTTCCTGGGAGTTGGATCGGAGCTTCTTGCGCCGCCTGCTGCTCTGGAGGGAACAGACACCTACTACTACTGTACAGTGGTGGCATGCAAAAGTTTGTCTAATGTCTGTTAATATGAACAGTTTAACAAGTGAAAGATGAAATGAAATCCAAAATGCTTCTCCATTTTCAAAATGACAGAAAAGGAAAGGGTCCCTCAGCAAAGGTCTGGGCTCCCTAGTAGATTGTCATTCATAAATTACAGGAGGTACCCACATTTATTAGCATTGGCTTCTCTGCTGTTTTTAATTTCTTCTTTTTCCTGCAGTTGCATATTGTCCCCCGCTGGTGCTAAACGTCTGTTAATGTGAACAGTTCATCAAGTGGAAGATGAAATGATCTCCAAAAGACATAAAATTAAACATGAAACACTCTTTTTCAATATTTATTTTATTTCCTACAGTTTTCCTACAGAGTGAAAAAGGGGAAATCATCTTGATGAACCATTCACAGTAGGCTAACAGACATTTTGAACATAGGTGGACAAACTTTTGCATGATACTGTATGATTCATATCATATTTAGTAATTAATAATTGACAAGAGATACACACATGTATGAAAATGTAGTTTTGGTTTCTCCTCCATTTTCTTTCTCATCAGAGAAGAGCAGCCTTTGGCACAATAACACAGACATGCATGGGTCCCTTCCTATATGTCACAAGCATGTACTATACAAACACAAATAAAGCTATAAATAGAACAATTAGTATTGGTATTTTCTAATTTAAAACCAATTCTCTGTCTCTCACCACCACCATCCATACCAACCATAACCTTCAGCATCATAAACGACCACGGGGGCACCTCAGGAAATGTCGTGTTATACTTACAGAGTTATTCCTCCAAACCACAGCTCAGATTTTTCCTTTTCCCAACAGGAAACTAAACTAAAACTTTTCCAGTGTTAGTTGTATGTTTTTTCTTTCTTTTTCCAGTGCCAGTGGAGGTTTTCTCTATACCACCATCTCTTATTTTCATTGTCAAATATTGATTTTAGTGCAGTTTTTTTGGGCTTCTCAGTGCGTCCATGTTTAATTTTTTACCCAGAAAAATGAGGCACTGGTTCAAATGAGACATACAGATTACAAAATGACTCCGATATCTGTGTTTGATGATAAACATTATTGCTCCCCTCTCTCTGCAGGGCAGGTCGAGTGATGAACGAGTGATTTCTTTTTATTATTGGTCCAAATTATCGATCCGTCCAAACGTCACACAGGAACTTTGATACTCAGCAATCTTGTTTCCTAGAAAGTATTACTGCCTACGTGCCCAGAAAACCCCAAACTAATGACTATTGAGAGAGCGTTTGATGTGTTCGATATAATCTGATGCAGCTGATGGCGTTTAAGGAGATTTACATGCTTGAGTCGGCAGCGTGTTAACACAAAAGAAACAAGTGTTTTATAATGTATATAAACCGGATTCTCATGTGATAATAATAAGCCGCCTGAATAAAAAAAAATCAACAAACAGACCCAGGGCGCAAGTTGAAACCTTTTTAATTTTTCTCGTTTAGAGACATAGTTTTCAAAATGTGTTAAATTAGAAAATAAATACAAGAAGTTTAGCAAGTTTACAAAAACGGTGGTATATCACTCATAAGTTGATACATAAAAAAAGAAAAAACAATACAATAAGACGAAGTAAAAGACAATACAAACAGATTTACAGCCTACTTTTAGATTTCAGTGGCATATTCCCACACAGGAATCATTTCAACAGCTGCCATGTTCTTTAAAGAAACCAGTCACTAAAGGTTTTTTTTTCTCCACCATAAGCACCTTATAAAATACACATAAATCATCATATCTACACAACTCTGTCACAGCAGCTTCAGAATAAGAGCCGGAGGTTTTTGTGTCTCCACTCTGAGGCGAATACTCCTGAATAATTTACATTTCAACATCATCATCACCGTGTTTATCTCAGACTCAGAAATTCAACATGACGCCTCCTAATACACTGGAATGACATTTACAGAAACGCTCTTCAGATTAAATGTTTGCACATTCAGGAAACGTATGCTGATAACGCAGCATCGTGTGTGCAGAAGTTCACAGTCTATAATCAGACTCAGGAAGAAGAGGAGGAGGAAGAGGAGGAGGAGTTGGGAGGAGAGAAAACTCTGCTTCAGTTTCTGGCTCACAAAACGAGGATAAAGTGAAAGAGATCAGTCAGTGGCCTCCATGCTAATAAATAAGTGCTTTGTGGTGACAGTATGGCGCCCGACCCGGCGGTGGACGAGCCGCCACTCCTTGTCCTTTTTCCGTGTGTTCGTTTGTCCTTCAGTTTGTGCAAACGGCGGGCGACGGGGAACGGAGGCGCTTTGGTCTCTTGAAGGTTGAAGGTCGACTCGGACGTGATCGGGCCGGGTGCAGCAGCCTCACGGTTCCTCCTCCTCCTCCTCCTCCTCCTCCTCCTCCTCCTCCTCCTCCCCTCTGGCGCTCAGAGACGCTCACGTTCACGTTCACATAACCGATGATCAGCTCGGGGGGTCAGTAGGTCACCGTTCGATAAACTGGAGGTTAATGACATTTTCAGGAACTAGAAGCGTCCGTGTCATGGGCTTCACAGAAACCCCTTCTGGGTCTGGCTTCACGTCAAACTCCACCAGGATCTAACGAGGGCAGAAAGAGAGAGGAAACAGATTTAACACAGGCTCATTGGATGATATTGGATGATATATACTAATTTAAGTTGCCACCATGTGATATGTGACTTTCATTTGTAACGCTTTGATTTACAGGCCGCTAATTGCATGGTAATGACAAGAAATAGCCTAGAAATAACAATTAATTGTGTAGTAATGCCTAGAAATAGCCAAGAAATAAGAATGAATTGCATAGTAATATCAAGAAATAGCCTATAAATAACAATTAATTGTGTAGTAATGCCTAGAAATAGCCAAGAAATAACAATTAATTGCATAGTAATATCAAGAAAAAGCCTATAAATAACAATTAATTGTGTAGTAATGTCAAGACAAAGCCAAGAAATAACAATTAATTGTGTAGTAATGCCAAGAAAAAGCCTATAAATAACAATTAATTGTGTAGTAATGTCAAGAAAAAGCCTATAAATAACAATTAATTGTGTAGTTATGCCAAGAAAAAGCCTATAAATAACAATTAATTGTGTAGTAATGTCAAGAAACCTATTGTATTAGACTAGAAATAGCCTATTCTCTATTCATTATGACACAATAATTGTAATTTCTTGGCTATTTCTTCACATTGTCACATTATTAGCGGCCTGTAAATTATAGGGTTACAGGGGTTTCAGATTAAATCCAAATAAATCCAGTCCACTCACCCTGGCGAGGGCCAGGTAGAGCTCCAGCTCAGCGATACGGCGGCCGATGCAGCTGCGTTTCCCGACGCCGAACGGCACGGAGGCGTACGGGTGATGAGTCTGGTCCTTGTTCAGCCACCGATTAGGAAGGAACTCGTCCGGGTTCGGAAACACAGCCGGATCCCGGGACGTTGCAAAATGGCACAGAGTGATGAGAGTCTGGGTGGGAAGAAGAAGATGAAATGCGATCAACACAACACATCACATGCATTCAGATCTACACTGTTAATGACACGTTATGTAGATTTTTAGAAATGCAACTTTATCAAAAAGGAAAAACTGAAGGATCAATAACACCGGTGGTAAATTCAGTTGATCTGACCGGATCTGGAGGAGGATTTGAGATGGAAATGGACGGATTTGGCACAAGCAGGAAAACTAAAAGCTGAACAATAAGAAGAGAGCAGGGAGGGAGGAAGTTGGTCTCCCTCCACCAGATGTAAACCTCCTCAGTTTAAACCGTTTGGCCTCGAGTTCTTAATTCAGCGTCGACCTACAGACACACGGTTCACTGTTCCAACAGCTGCACCAGAGACTGAGACACCGGTCAGGGTTCAGAGCAAAGTAGAGAATAGAGATCTGTAATGGAAACCTGGTCCAGAGCCCCGAGGAGCTCACACTGAATAAAACAACCTCGATCGCTCCGTCAAAGACGACGTAGGAGCGGCTGAGGGACGGCTCTGAACTCTGAGAGCGAGCTGAAACAACGGCCCCCGGCCTGCAGGACAGGACAGACTGAAAGAGCTCTCAGTCTCTGCAGAGACCTGATAATAACGTCCTCCTACGATCCTCATCCTGCAACCCCACAGAACCTGAGAGGATCAAAATCCCCCGAATCATCCAGGCAGTGTGCACAAAGATGCTTCAGCGGAGCAACTTAGTGCTGTGACGTTTCAGTTTTTCCCTTTTAATAAATGTACAAAAAAGGAGAATATCTGCACACTTGGATCAGTTTCTATTAAAGATACTGAAACTTGCATTTTCTGGCACCTTGGCACACGCTGGTTGTGATTTACTCCAAATAACTCTGTGATGTTTAAAAATGTTCTGTGTCTGAACGCACACTTACATTTTTGGGGATGAGGTATCCTCCGACCTGAATGTCTTTGTCTGTGATCACTCTTGCATTTGCAGGAATAACCGGGTACAACCTGAAGTTTAAAAGAAAAAAATGAAAGTGTGATTCATCCTGTGCATCAGGTGTTACAAGGTGTTTGACAGAAAAAAAAAAAATTAGATTTCTCTTCTACCTGAGCACTTCTTTGACTGTGGCTTTCAGCAGAGGCATGCGAGCCACGTCTGCAGCCTCGGGGATCCTCCGACCGTCCAGAACCGCCAGCACCTCGTCCCGGAGCGACGCCTGGACCTCGGGGTGACGGGACAGCTCGTACAGGGACCAGGACATGGTGCTGGAGATCTGAAGAGTCAGAGACACACGTTTAATTAAACAAAGCTGCAGGTACAGAAACCAGCGAAGAAGAAGAAGAAGAAGCAGAAGAAGAGGAGGAGGATGGATGGAGAAAGAGAAGAGGTGGTCGTTACCGTGTCGACTCCTGCGAGCAGCAGCTCGGTGACGTTGCTGTACACCGTCTTCATGGGCAGACCCGTCTGGGACAGGAAGTAGGTGAGGTAACGACCCTCCACCTTTTCTCCACGAGCGATTTTCTCTGCTTCGGCTGTGAGGCGCTGGTCGATGTGACCTTTAGCTGCAAGCACAGACATTATACACCATTAATAATAATAATAATAATGTACAGTAAAGATAACACAACTTTAAAGGCAGATTAAAGCCACAACTTCATCATCGATTCGTGACTGATGCTCAAGATCTAGACTCAAACATTTGTTGAGGGTTTGCGTGAGGGTTAAGGCCTTTAATCTCCTGCTGCTTCCTGATTATGTCTTTTAAAAACATGGTCAATTCAGATCTGGATAAAGTCTTAACGTCCTGTGAGAACGAGTCGTGCAGCAGCCAATGGGAAGCTGAGAAGGAGGGAATTTAATTACATGAAGTGTGCAAAGACGAGAACTGTGCTCAATCCGCCATGTTTGTTTGTTTTGGGTCCGTGTTGTAGCAAAGCGGGGGGGTCGTAATCTTTAATATTGACCGAGGCTTCTGTGTTTTATCAGTTTGACCGATTTCACAGCAGTTTTTTTTTTTTTTTGCTTTTCTACAACACAAAACTAATCAGAGTTATTGATTGTAAGTTTCCTTTAAACCGAACCAGGAGACCCACCGAAGTCGAACATGTAGTCCCAGCACTGACAGAAGACGCTCCAGGGTTTGGGGAACAGCTGGTGCATCCAGCTCGGCATCGCCATCGTGAGCAGCGTCATCACAAACATGGTGTTGATGGACTGGATGAAACGCTCGGTCTCCTCGGGAACGACCGGATCCAGGCAGCCGATCCTGGACTCGAACAACACGGAGGAAATACCTGAAAAGGAAAGAGAGACAGAAAATGATGAGTTAATAAATGAGGAGGCGAGAAAGACGGAAATAAACTCCAGGAGCCACATCTGAGAGTTGCTTCAAGTCGTCACCTGCCTCGTCGTAATAACAGAGCACAGATATAAACATGATGCTTAAATACAGCAACACATCATCAGACGTGATTACACCCGTTCATTTCACACTATAAAATTCACACGGTGACTAAAAATGGAACAGGCTGAAGCCCCGGGGCTGATTTTTATCTACAATCCATAAAATAACCCAGAATATCAGCAGCAGTCCCAAAACTGAGAAACATCTGTATTTTACATCAATTCTCATCCTCTTAAATGATCATTTCCTTCTCTTAGTATAAATAATTGTAGAAAACAAACAGAAAAGCTGTTATTTCTAACTGAAAAAAGTATTTTTACTGTGTTTAAATGCACGATGCCAAGGAGTTTTAACATGCAGGACCTGATAAATACATGCAAAATATCTCAGATGAGTTGATCCTGAATTCTTGTTTGGTTCTTTCAGAGTAGAAAAGAGTAGATGGTTGAAACATTTAAGTTTCTTTCTGTGCATCTCAGTCTTTTTCTTGGCTCAGTTTCTATTCAACAACACAGAACCGGTGTCAGGGGGAAACCTCTGTGAATGGATGGAGATCTCTTTTCCTGACTCTGAGTCTCAAAGTACGGTTTTATATTTATATTTTTGTCAAATCCTGATCTGTGGCGGCCGTTCCTCCGTTTTCTTTCTGTCTCACGACGAGAAACTCGATCGCAAATATCTGGAAAGTTCTGCCTCTTAAATCACATTTGGAAAATCCTGCACACAGGAGAGTAAGAGTAAAGTACATTAACTTATGTTTATATGCATTATGTATAGAGTATATACTATATATAAATAGAGAGAGATGGAGGGTAGTTGCTGTAGTTTTAAGGTGGAAAGTTGAAGTCATCGCTGTGTGTGTTTAAAATGTCACTGATATCACGTCATGTTGCGTTCTGCACGCGTCTGGCACTGATTACCAGCGTTTACACGGAGCCCAGTGAGTCGTGACGTGACGCTGGCGGTGGCGCTGACTCTGACTCACCCTCGAGGCCGAAGCGATAGAACTCGCTGGCGATGTCGGTGACGAGGCCTTGAGGCCGGCGGCTGAGGCGGAGCTTGGCGATGAGGTCACTGACCACGCTGTTGAGGGTTTTGTCGTACGCCTCCACCGCCTTCGGGCGCAGCATGTTCTTCCCCAGGAGACTCCTCACCGCCTGCCACTCCTCGCCCTCACTGGAGACACAGACACACAGTCAGAGTCAGACGCTTTGATTCAGATTCAGATTCTTTATTTTTCATTCTACATTAAAAACGCAGAGAACTGTCTGTGCAAATTCTCGTTCGTCCAGGTCAAAGGCTTCTCCAGACAACTGGACTTAGTTTTTTTTGTTTCTCAAGACGTTTCACTTCCTGATCCAAGTGGCTTCATCACATCATCAAGATAGTCTGGTCCACATGACCTGATGAAACCACTTGGATCAGGTGCAGAAACGTCTTCAGAGACAAAAAACTAAGTCCAGTTGACTTGATTCAGTTGCCTGGAGAAAACACGGAGAATGAAAAGTGTCTCTCAGGACCAGTGTACGGTGGCCGACAAGGGCCAAATGCTGCAAACACAGGAATGATGCAAAACCATAAACACGTGTAACAAATGCAACAGAAAACCTTTTTCTTTATGGTATTTGCAGCATTTTTCTTTCGCATTTGTTTCATGGGTTTGCAAGTTTTTGCTCCTGCATCGTTTCTGTGATTGCAGCATTCCTCTGTCGCATTTGTTATGTGTTTGTGTGTTTTTGGTTTTGCATCATTCCTGTGTTTGCAGCGTGTTTGCCCTTGTTGGCCACCGTACCCAAGAACCAATATTAGGAACTAAAAACCTACATGATAAACAAATACATAAAACACACTTGCACATGCTTTCTGCAAAACAAAAAACACCTGATTGATGAACATGCATGTGAGATGATGTCATTGTGAGCGACAGACAGAGGACTGAAGAGGAGGCAGTGATGGGAAAGTGATGCAACAACAACAACAGCATCACTCACGAGGTCAGCAGGCCGTAGTGATGTCCTCGCAGCTTCCTGTAGTCCTTCCAGGAGGACAGGTCCGAGCGCATGGGGTGCTGTCCCTCCTGCCTCAGCACCTGCTCGATGAGCGCCGGCTCGGCCACGTGCACCGTGAGGATGGGGCCGAAGCTGGCCTTCCACATGGGGCCGTAGCGCTGCGCCCCCTCCAGCTGGAGACGGAGACGGAGACAAGAACGAGTTAAAAAAGGCTTTGTTCAAGTCGACTGGCATCGTCTCAGACTGCGCTCTCCAAGACGAAGTCGCCTGCAGGCTCCTTCTCTAAACCACTAATCTCATCTGCTTTGATCGGCCGAATCTAGATCTGATCGGTCGACTGTTGGTGTTGACAGGTGAGTTTCTATGGAAACCTACAGCAGCACAGACTGGTGATGAGGCAAAAAAGGAAAAGATCTGGATCAGTGGGTGGAGAGTAGATGCACAACAGACTAATCCAGATGTTTACACTCAGGAGCTGCTGTGTAATGAACATCTGTCTGCTCAGCTGACTTCAGTATCAACATTTAGTGTTTGACACCTGCAAATCAACATGCAGGAAACTAAAAATGATATGAGTGATGAGATCTGGTTTCTGCAGACACCAGATCTCAACCCAACTATCATCACCTTCACCTGTGAAGGTGAATGTTGGAGGTTCGTCTCTCCATCAGAGTCCAGAGACTTGATCAATCACAAAGTCATGCATTAAACTCACCGCTGCCCCTCCACCTTTACTGACTTTACTGATCTCTCTTCATGTTACTCAAGTTTTTTATCCTTCAATTTGTTTGATCTGTATCTGTTTTTGTATATATCAACATCTATTCCTTCATACAGCACCATTGTGGTCTATAAATAAAGTTGGTAGAGTCCTGTGGCTGCAGAGTCTGTGGTTATTGAGACACTTGGTGGTTTTTCCTCCCATTTTATCACATTTTTCATCATCAGTAAATCCAGAGACACCAACATCCAGTTATTACTGTAAGTCTTTTGCTTGTCATTGACTTTCACAATAGAGATTTCTTTGTACCAGCATCAGATCCAGAAGCCAAGAGAAGCCACATAGATCATGGTGCAACAGCAAAGGAGACATTTTGTTCCTAGATTGCAAAGTTGCAGGAAAAAATCCGCCTGGGAGGTTTTTTTTTAAGGAGAACATTTGAAAATAGTTGTAGAAACATCTTGTCCTCCTTAAAAAAAAAAAAAAAGAAGCAGATTACTGTGTCAGCCTCGCGCCATAAGAACTTCTCCTACCTGTAGCTCGTGCAGCCGTGACAGTCCCCGTCTGGCGAACAGGTCCCAGGCGAAGCTGGCGACCGACGGTCCGGGCATCTGGTCCAGCGTCTTTACCGCCACCACCTGCTGCTGCTGCTGCTGCTGTTTGATTCCCTCCGGAGCCGCTGCTGCAGCCGCCTCCGCCGCTGCTGCAACCGCCGCCGGACCCTCAGTCCACCGGTCCACCCACTTGGCCAGGGGGGGCAAGAAGCCGCTGCGGCCGGACACTCTCAGAGCTTGTTGCAGCATCTTCCTCACAAAGATCATGGAGCGGTGGCCGGACGCTGCTCCAGCTGCACCGGAGGCTCTATTTATGAGGCGGGATCTGCTGGAGGTGGTGGTGGTGGAGGTGGAGGTGGTGGGAGGGGAGGGGAAGGGGGGCTCGAACCTGGAACTTTTTCTTCTTATTCTTCAGGAGCCAATCACCGGAGGGGGGAATCCGGCGCTGGCTCCGCCCGGATGAGACTGTGAAGGCGTGGAGGAGCTGGTGGGAGGAAGGTGTGTCCAATCAGAGCGCAGAGCTCAGACCATCCCTGGGTACAGCAGCAGCAGCAGCGGCGCACGTGGAGCTCCCATGGATAAATAATACATGACATGACCCCCCCACTCGCCCCCCCTCCCTCCAGTTACTGTCCAGGCTTATCTCTGTGCAGCACTTTGCTCTCTGATCGTGCAGCTGACTGACAGATTTTTTTTTTTTTTTTTTAACATTGATCACGCACTTGTGGATCCCTTTGTGATCTTCAAGGCCAATAGTATTATAGATCATTGATTCAGCTTATTTAACCCTCCTGTTGTCCTCCTGGGTCAAGGAAGGAAGGAAGGAAGGAAGGAAGGAAAAAGGACTGTGGAAAGAAGTAAGGGAAAGGGGGAGGAAATAAAGGTGGAGGGAAGAAACAGATTCATTCAAGGAAGAAGAAGGAAGGAAGAAGGGAAAAGGAAATAAAGATGGAGGGATAGGGAACAGATCAGGTCAATTGGATCAAAAGAGGAAGGAAGACGAAGTAAGGATGAAGGGAAGGAAGAAAATAAAGATGGAGGATGAAGGAACAGATCAGTTGTCAGTTGGATCAAAAGGAAGGAAAGAAGGAAGGAAGGGAAAGAAGGAAGGGAAAAGGAAGGAAAGATGGAAAGGAAGCTTATTTAACCCTCCTGTTGTTAGAGGGAAAAGGGAAGGAAAGATGGAAGGAGGGAGGGTACAGATTGGGTCAAAAAAGAAGGAAGGAAGGAAGGGAAAAGGGAAGGAAATATAGATGGAGGGAAGAAACAGATTCGTTCAAGGAAGAAGAAGGAAGGAAGAAGGAAGGAAAGAAAGATGGAGGGATAGGGAACAGATCAGGTCAATTGGATCAAAAGAGGAAGGAAGAAGAAGTAAGGATGAAGGGAAGGAAGAAAGGAAGGAAGGAAGGATGGAGGAAGGGAACAGATTGGGTCAATTTGACCCAGAAGGTCAGTTTTAAAAGAAAAAAAAAAACAGCAGAGAGTTGATCCACAAAGTGCCACTAATTATTACAGAGTAACAAAAACAATGCAACATTATTATTCTTGTTATAAGTCTGAACAACATGAGAGTTTTTTTCTGCTGCTGCTTTGTTTACGCAGCTTTAGACTAAATCTTCTGCTGACTTGGTGGCTTTTCCCGCAACACAGAGAGAGAGAAAGAGAGAAAGAGAAAATCTTTCTGACCTGATTTCAGTCGAACTGGAACTCGTCCAAATGCACCATGTGTGCGGAGGACTGTGAAGTAACAAACCCCCCCCCACCCTCACCCTGAGGGGGGGTGTAGTACTCAGAATCTGCTTTGACACTTGATCCCACATTTCAAATGCTCCAACTAACTAGAAATGTAAGAGATCAGCCCCGTTTCACAGAAACACAGAAAGGATTGAGAGAGAGAGTGACTGGTCGTCGGTCGGTCGATCCGTCCGGCCTCAGCTGTGAAATAATGAGGAGTGTGTTACATCTCACACTGTATTTTTCATATGCACTTTCATATTTATTGCTCATACAGTATGAACACTCTCTGCATGTTATGAAACCACTGCTGGTTGCAGATATACTGTACTGTGTATGTAGGCCGAATTTTAATGAATACACTTTTTTTTTCGTAAGGATGAGGGATCAGAGAGAGAAATCTGATCAAAGTGACTCAGATTCTTGTAAATACTGTAAAAATAAAACAGCTTCAAATAGATATTAAAATGAATCTTATTCAGAAAGATATGTATTAGAGAAAGAGACGAGAAGATGTTGAGTTTTGATCCAAGGTTTTCATGATGAAGGGTTTAAAGGTAGAGTCTAAAACTAAACATATAAACATACACAACAGAAATCCTGACTGTGTCTGTGCAAAACATTGAATTAGTAAATACCATTCAGTGGTTTAGTCTTATTTGTAGACCAGTGGTTCTCAAAGTGAGGTCCAGGGACCCCCAGGGGTCCTTGAGAGGGTTCAGGGGGGACCCCCACTTTTTTTCCTGTTTTTTTTTGTTTTGAGAAATTAGTATTTTTATAGAAATTTTTCTACAATTTCTAGAATTTCTTAAAAACTTTTTTGGAGAATTTTTTGAAAATTTTTAACTTTCTTTTTTTTTTAGATCTTACCATTTTTTTCTAGAATTTTTTTTAACTTTTTTAACTTTTTTTTTTTTTTTTTTTTTTTTTTTTTTTTAGATCTTACCAGTTTTTTCTAGAATCTTTTTTTTAACTTTTCGGGTTTTTTTTTAGATCTTACCAATTTTTTCTAGAATCTTTTTTAACTTTTTTTTTTTTTAGATCTTACCAGTTTTTTCTAGAATCTTTTTTAACTTTTCGGTTTTTTTTTTTAGATCTTACCATTTTTTTCTAGAATTTAAAAAAAAAACATTTTTCCCTGAAAATTGTTGACTACTTTTTTCTAGAAATATTTTAACCACTTTTTCCCCCCAGAAATTCTTCTACAATATTTCCAAAAAATCCTACCATTGGCCCTAAAATGAACGTATATTGACTAAAAAAGTTATGTTCTTCAGTCTCAGAACAAATATTTGTGTATTTCTGGTATTTGCTTCAAAATCTTGTTCAATGGGGGTCCGTATATAGTCCAATATTTCGGGGTCCTTGATGTAAAAAAGTTTGAGAACCACTGACATACTGTAGACTATATAGCTTTATTGAAGTGGGTATACTAAAATATGAATGCATTTGACTACACCACTGTATGGTTCACAATATCAGCATAACTCAAGATATTTAGCAACAATTACAGATGGTTGGTTGTTGTTTTTTTACTATTTATATCACCATACAGAAGATTTATTATCTATAATAACACCTAAGATATTTCACAGAATTAGCTTAATAATGATAACAATAAATGGTATAGAAGTTTAGCTCCAGGAACAGATGGATTTATAAGGAACTTAATGATAATGTGTGTGATTCCTCTGAAGGATATGATTAATGATAACAATAATCATCCTACAATCTATAAAACCAAATTCCAATATTACAATTAACGTTTAAATTGAACGTTATGATGCCAATAAATCAACCCAGATGTTACGACTCCCTATGGTTTCTATACAGATGTTTGCAGCCTGAGGGTGAAGCTCGCGGTTTATCCTGTCACACTAATGACAGATGAGCTCATCTTATATTTTCTGTCTCCTGATGATGATGATGATAATGATGATGGTGTGCAGAGTTTTATTATTTATTTTCATTCTCGAGTGCCATTTAGATTTCCTGCAGTGTCACCATGACATCACGTCCTGTCAAATTCGCTGCGAGGTCAGAAGGTCGACTCTGACGTTATTTTTCCTTTCTGTCGTTCTCTTTTTTTTCTTTTTTTTTTAGCAGTTAGCAGGTGTCATAGGATGTGGTGCAGAAACACTAACTCCTTATGTTCTAGTGTTTATTTTCTGGGCTGATTTCAGCAAAAGGTCAACGTTCAGAGTGCATGATTTATTTTGACTTGGGGCTAAAAACTTGAACTCGACTCGTTCGCTTCTTCTGGGCTGGTTTTGCTGCTGTTTACATGGATCTACTGGTGTTAACGTACAGCAAGGGGAAAACTGAAGGAAATATATTGTATTTCTAGTGGGGTCGTTGACATGAAACTCTCACCAGATGTTGGTAACAACCACAGTAATCCACACACACAAAGAAATCAGAGCATAATAAATGAAGTTTTAGGGAATTAAGTGAATAAGTATTGAAGACATGAAGAGGAGGTTGTTATTCGGTTTCTATAATAAACAATGTAAATATCAAGACAGCGATGGTCTTGGACTTGGTCTAACATTGGTTTGGTCTCTGTCTTGGACTCGGTCTCGCATTAGCTGGTCTTGACATTCATTCATGTGTATTTTGAGATATTTAAGTTGTTGTTGCTGTTGTTGTTGTCGATCTGTGCAGCTTCTGGAAGTGGAATTTTATTGTGAAAGTTTTGTTGGATTGGATAAACGAGTGGACAGAAAAGCAATGGCGTTGGCGGTGCCACCAAGCTGACTCAACATGTGACTCATTAACAAAGATGGCTGCAGACGACAGACGTTGTTTCTGAACCCATGAATGCACCGTTGGGCGGGCCGGAAGTGAAAAGTGAAACTTCATTTGACCATAAAGGTTAATTATGATGAGATTCTGCTCGTGTTCAGTTTATCATTTGTTTAATTTAGGTGTTTTCCTGTTTGGTATTTGTGTTTTAATCTCATTTGGGCCACCAGATACATATGTAGGGTTCTTTGCTTGCTCCTTTTTGGTCAAATAAACCACCTTTTCTTTTATTGAAACTGGACTTTTCATTGGACATTATGTTTTTCAGTGCAGCCCTTTGGTTTTTTTATGATTTGATGATGTTTGATTCGAAACATTTGACAAACAGCTACAACTGACACATTTCAATCTGAGGTTTGGTTTTGCAAGCTGCTCACGTAACAAAAGCATGAATGAGAAAAAAGATGGTTACATAACAAAGATAGAGTTGTGCGATCGCAGGATGGAACGTGAAATCGATGCAGACGTTTGATAAACGCGGTTGCAGCGGCATTGAGCAATAAAAACCCTTCCTCTTTGAATAAGAGAGAAACAAATGGAGGAAAAGCATCGTTTCCAGGTTCAATACATCTGACCTCACTCTGCTCCTGTGACCTGCTGCACATGTGATGCTGCAGACTTCAGATTTCCAAGGATGACGCTCGCCGGCAAACGATCATGAACGTGCAGCACGGAGCAAAGATCAAGCTCAGTGTGTCAGTCGGGGGAAGTCGTCCATACAACACGAGACACGAGACGACACGAGACACGAGACGAGAAAACGAGACTTCCTGGGTGGAAGATGCTGAGTCAGACTCCGGCAGAGACAGATAAACAGTGACCTCTGAAATTTACATGAACACATAAACAGCTTTTAACCACGGTGACCTTGTTTTCTTTCTTTTTTTTACATTTATCTTCTTTACTCAACAAACTGCAAACAAACCAAACCTAAGATTTCTTCTGTTTGTCTTTTTTCTCGGTCTGCTGATAAGACGTTTGCACACACTCTCACTCACTCACACTTCTTTGATTTTTTTTTTTTTTTGCTCACCTAAGGAACGTGCACAGATCTTCACAGGTTTCCCCCCTTTTTTTTTTTTTGCTGCTGCTCAGATAGTAGTAAATCTTTACTGTCCCTGAAGGGCAATGCAAATGCAGCCTAAAACACCCAAACACATAAAACAGAAACAGACATTCATTGGTTTTTAATCTATATTCTTGAGATGATTGCTTCTTATTTATCATCACTTTTAATCCTGAATAATAAAGCTTTATCCTTTTTAATAAACTGTTTTACATCTCACAGCTTATGGAACAACTTGCATGCAGTCAGAGCTCAAACTCCCACTGTATCCAGGCTTCATGAGTGGAAATGTTTGTTTTATTTGAGCTGAAACAGTCTTAGAGATGCAACAATTAATAGAGTAATCGAACAATAATCAATAATTAAACTAATTGTCAACTATTCTGATAACTAAACAATCAGTTTGAGTAGTTTTTTTTAAGAGAAAAAGTCCAAATTCTCTGATTTCAGCTTCTTAAATGTGAATATTTCTGGTTTCTTTGTTCCTTTATGACAATAAACTGAGTTTCTCTTTGGTTTGTGGACAAAACAAGACATCTGAGGACGTCGTCTGGTGGTTTGGGAAACACTGATTGATATGTTTCAACATTTTTCAACATTTCATTGACCAAACAACTAATCGATTAAATGTTTACATAATGTACAGATAAATCAATCATGAAAATAATCGCTAGTTGCAGCCCTAAACTGTTTGTTTTCTAAATATACGCGCTGCCACTCTTGGCCAGGTCTAAATAAATAAAATAAAATAAAGGTTATAATAATAACAATAGAGAAAGCTAATAGAGGGTATGACTGCACGCTGATAGTCTTCTTCAGGTGAAAATCACTGTTTCTATCAGTGTGCACGGCACGCATACCCTCTCTTTTTTCCCCCCGTAATAATAATAATAAACACCGGCCCAATAACAGGAATGATCATCGTGCACAAAAGTGGCAGAACAAGATGCACAATTTCTAAATTTTGTTTTAAAAAAAAAGAGGAAATACACGGGGGCGTCGGATCCGACTCATCTTCACTTCAGTCGTTCTGCAGCTGCTAATTGAAGACCACACAAGAAGAAACTACACACACACACACACACACACAACGAGTCTGATTTAAAAATTAATCTCCCCCTCCCCCCGCCCCCCCCCTCCTCTCCTGACAAACAGAGGATTAATCAGCTTTTGAATATGAATAAGAAGAAATCCTATAAGAGAGAGAGAGAGGAGAGGAAGAAGAAAGGCTCCTTTGTGGCAGCTGTGTACTGTTACTGTACTGGCCCTGTGCCCACTGGGGGGGGGGGGGCAGACTCCCAGCAGACTAGTGTGTTAAAGTTCATGGCTGCAGAGTCTGCCTGTCTGGGTGGTATCACAAAACACACACACACACACACGGATCAGACTTTTGGACCCCGCTGTACCTTCATGTATATTACTGTATTTATGGGGGGCTGTAATTGACATAATACACTCCCTACACACCCCCACCCCCACCCTTTACCTTAGACCTCCAACCATTACAACTGAACCCCCCCTCCTCGTCCTCCCCTTCCCCGCAACCCCCCACCCTCCCCCCATCCCCCTCTAACCTGATCCTAAATCTAAAACCAGGTTGTAAGCCTCAGTTCAACTCCTGCAGGGATTCAGGCGCTTTATGAGTGAGTGTGTGTGTGTTGCACATGTGCCCAGATGTGCACACACACACACACACACACACACACACACACACACACACACACATGAATGTTAAACTTGTGTGTTATGTTTTCCCTCCTCACTCAGCGGGTCGGCGTGAAATAAAAAGTGAGTTAGTGATTTATCCACCAACAGTAAATCAGGTTCTCTTTACAGATTATTATTCTTTTTTACAATGTTGACTATAATAAAAATGTAATGGTATATATATATATATGAAATATATGATTCAATATTCTTTCATACAGCTGAACTGGTCGAGTGAATCTTCTCCAGAACTATTTATTGGACACTTTCTGTGTCCTTTGAGTCACATATTTTAAAACTATTCATCCATCAGTTTTATTGAACATAAACAGTTTCACTATTATTTTTATGATCACAGCCAATTCATTCATTCATTAATGAAGCTTTTCCCCTGAAAAAGCTCTAAGATTCGTTTTGGAAATCAAATCCGACACCACCACACGTTACCTGTGTGTCTGTGTTATTGGTGCATGTGCAGGACTGTGCATTTAATTAATTTAAGAGAAACATGTATACCTTGTGTCATGTGTTTTAAGCTGCTGAATTAACAACATCTGGACTCCAGATGTGCCCTAAACACTGTGCATGTGATTGATTATGGACGTTCTGCTGCACAACTACTGATTAGAACAGATAAAAACTACACTAAGAATTATCTACATTGATTTTTCGCTAAATCAATATATATATTTTTTAAATGTCCCAAGTTCACACAGTAGTTTTCACACAAATGTAGTATACAGTGTGTACAGAAAGTGTTCACACCCCCTTCAACTCTTCAAAAATTGAAGGGGGTCTGAATACTTTCTGTACAGACTGTATGTTCACGTACTGAGACCAGGATGGATTAAAAGACAAGGAACAGTCAGAAAAATCCAAAGTTTCACTGACTTCTGGTTAAATAATACTGTTGTGTTTACTATTCATCTACTTTATATGAAAATTTAGTTAAATTTTGGTTTCAGCATCAGTTTCTAGTGCCTGAATAGAATCGTATGCTAAAAATGAGACAATAACGCCACGTATCGAACCTCAGGCTAAAAACAAAGTGGATGAAATGTTTAAAACTGTGACTTCCTGTTAGAGAACAGATTGAGATTCACCTGCAGCAGACACGACGACGACGACGCTGCTGCTGCTGCTCCGTGTCTTTATGCTGACGTGATGCAAACTGGTTTAAATAATGAAGTCGCCCTGATGTGACGAGCAGCAGCAGGTGTGAGGTGTCACAGCTGCTGCAGATGTTGATGTCCAACATCAGCAGCAAAGTTTACTTTAAAAACTTTTGCACGGATCACGTTTCCTACTGTTTATCATGCACATAATATTTCCTGTTGGAGCAAGAAAAATCACCTTCCTCTGACTTTTATCCTCCGAGGGTTTTTGTTTGTTTGTTTCCATTTCATTTTCTTACAGAATCAGCTTCATTAAATGTAAATGTTGATGGAAACCGTGCAGCATGAAGCATAAATGAAAGAGGAACTGGTCGCCTTTGGACTTTATAACATAATAAGTGAATCAAAACCAAAACCTAAAGGAACTGAGTCACGTCTGGCTTCGACTTTTTGATGTTTCCATTGAAGAAATATTACATTTATCACAGTGTCCAAATGAATCTGATGTTATGGTGAAGACCAAATCATTTTTGTGATTTTTAAAAAGGTACAGTCTGTTGGATTTTCCTATAAAACAAAATAAAGACTTGCAAATAGAAAACCTGTGGGCTTCTACTCTTGTTTTGGTGTAGTTGGGACGTTTCTAGAGGATGCACATTTAGCAAAGAAGAAGTAGGAGCCAAAATATGTTTTTCATTGTTTCTTTACGTACAGGCTTACGTCATTGTGTTGTGATGACGTCATTGCTTTGACACATTGAGAGGGTTGTGGTTATTTTCTTTTACTTATTGTGTTTAATGGCGGGAGTTTGAACGCAACGGAACTTGTAGCTCTAATAGTTTTTGTTGACTGTCATCGTCACCGTAATCATCATTATTTACTGAGACTCACCTGGTTTTATTTTCCCTTTTTCCAGTAACCCTTTAATTTACAGGCTATTAAATAGTGTCAAGAAATAACAATTAATTGCACCATAATGTCTAGAAATAGCCTAGACATTACGTTTAATTTCAAGAAACGAGGATTGATTGCATAGAAATATCCCAGAAATAACTGTCAGTTTTCAGTTTTAATGTTCTCCATCAAGTCCTTTGCAATTGACCGTTATTTCTTGACATTATCACATAATTAACAGCCTGTAAATGAAAGGTTTACCATTTTTCCTTTTTTGTGCTACAACTGCTTGTTGGCTCTTTTTGATTTTTGGAGCCTTTGGATTCTTTTGGACGCTTCACAAAAGACGAGCTTTAAGTTCCTGAGCGGAAAATTCACAACAAACCTACTGACTTTAAACTGTCCCATGTGCAATAATCGAGAGTGCAAAGTGAATATAAGAAAATAAAAATGTTGAATCTGTTGTTTGAAAGTCCTGTGTAAATGTAAAAGTATAGAAACTGAAGTGTGAGATGAAATCTTCTAGAAGAGATTATGAGACTCCTCCTCCCTGCAGCCTGAGAGACGAGTTTGGGGAAGTCGACTGATTATGTTTTTTTTCCTCCTTAGATGTGAAGTCATGAGCAGCGTGGGGCGAAGCGTCGGCAGCCGAGATTAATAAAGAAATGAACAGCTCTCCTTCTTCTTCTTCTTCTTCGTCTTCTTCTTTGTTGGGCTGAAACCTCCTCGGGCCCAGGAGAAGGTTTTTCTCTCATTAGAGCCCAGACCAGAGTGAGACAGAGAGGATCTGATGGTGGATTCAGGCCTGTGGGGAGGAAGACGAGCCGCTCTGATGTGGTTCTGAAGAATCGCAGCAGGGTCGTTAGAGCTGTGGGATTCTGGACTGAGATGCTGAGACACTGGACGGAGCTGATGCAGCATCAGCACCAGGGAGGAGAAGGAGGAGGAGGAGGAGGAGGAGGAAGAGAGGGCGGAGGCTTCAGGGTGTGATTATGGACGCAGAGTTGGAAAGTTGTTGAGTGTCCGAGATTTTCTACAAGTCTGGAAGAGTTGAATGAGTTTTTTTCTGTTGTTTCTGTGTTTTTAATCTCCTTTTAATATTAATAATACACTTTATTTATCAAATGAACAAATCTGAATCTCTACTTTAACGTATTTGTGCAAAAACCACAGCGAACAGTCAGGTAGGAAAATAAAAAAACAACTACCTGCAGCTAAATGGGACAATTTGTGCAATACTGTTTATAAAATGTTAATTTTATGTGTTTTTTAAAAATGTTTTCTTGATACACTATGACTCGAATGATTGTGTAGCTACATGCATGTGTGGTGTGTGTTTGTTTGATTCTTTCATTCAGTCATGGCACAGTGAATTTCATCGTACTTTGTGCAATGACATGACACAATCTAAATTAGTAAAATCATTGTTTGATTTGTGCAGAATCAGCAGGTGCAACAGCTAAATGCTCATCACTAAATTTAATCTTTTACATACAGCCTGATGGTACTTAGATGTTACGTGATGCATTTTATTGCATTATATGTGTTTATTATCAAAACATCTGAGGGCGTGAGAAGATGAGTCAAAGAGTCGAAGCTGAAAAATTTGTAAAAACTTGTCGATGTCATTTGATTTTTTTTGAAGATTTCAGTCACACGTGTTTCAGTCATTGAAGTCCATGAGATGTGGCTGAAAAATGGATCAACAAATAATCTCTGTGCCGCCAAAATACAGACGACAGATGAGTTTTGTTGTTGTATTATTCAGAATTTAAGCTATTTCTTATTCTAGGGTTTCTGGAATTGAGCAGAAAACAAAAAAACTGTCCGTGTTATGATTAGGAACATTTTTTATTGTCAAAAACGGTGGAATGTCGACAGGGAAAAGTTTAACTGAAGTAGGGAACATGTTCTTTCATATTATTAACATGACATTTAGTTTATGAGTTCTTGAATTACTCTGAAATCACCCACAGTTTTTCCAGTGTCTGGTTTTCTGTCATTAAGGCATGTGCTGTCCTGTTCTTAATCACCACCCCCTGCAGCAGCAGCAGCAGCAGCAGCAGCAGCAGCCGGGCTGCAGACCTGCACTGTCCCGCTCCACAAATACCAACCTGCTGCAATATTCAGCTAAAATCATAAAAAAACCCACTGGTTTCTGCCACACAGCGACCTTTAAGAGCCACAACAGACACGATAGTGGATAATGAGAGAATTAAAGTGGAACAGAACAAACGTAAAGCTGCAATTAAAAAAGATTCATGTTGTTTCTCAATGCACTGTAAAATATAACTGCATTTAACTCGTATATGATGATCTTATTATTTCTAAACCAGACCATGATTATCCTCCTAAATGAATAAATGGTAAATTAATGCCACGAATATAAACTCATATCATAATACGAGTAATTTCGACAAACTGATCTGAGACAGCAAAGTCATTTTACTGAGAGAAATAAAGTTTAATTGCAGGAATTTACAGAAAAATCTAAAATAGCTCCGTCAATGAAGGTAAAACAAACTGAAGAAAAAAAAAGTCTGCAATTAGTTAGTGAGTCTTTTTGTGGTCGTTGTCTTTTCTGAGCCGAGGAGTGAAATATTAAAAATTATGTGGAAAAAAAACATAAAAAACAAATCCTGTGTCGGGAGGAGCTGAAAATGTTTCTCGATCATCAGTTCCAGTAAATAAAATTTAAAAAAAAAGAAAAACGTTGATGTCCAGCTCATGTCTGAACCACTGACCGTTGTTCCTGTTTGTTCAAACCGTCCTCGACTCTCCTGAAAACAGCGAGGAAGTTCTTCCCTCCGTTCCTCTGAACTTTCTTTCCTTCTTCCGTGCAGGTTCCCAAACGACTGATGATGACGTCATCGACCTGCAGAGAGACAGTCGACAACGGTCGCGGTCAGAAGAGCAGGAAAAACCCAATTACAGTTAAACACAAAGCAGTTTTATGAGATTTTTCTGAGTTTGCCTTTTTATTTACTGCAATAAGGCCGTTACTACAAACTCAACACTTCCGGTGTTCTTTTCAAATTATGAGGCCCACACTACCCCTGGCAACGTTTTAATTGGGCTTTTATTGTGAAATTTCACACAGGAAGATGGTGTAGCTACAGCAGTGGTTCTTAAACTTTTTTTTTTACATCAATGACCCCTAAATTGACACAAATTAGACCATGGACTTCTATTGGACTAAATTACTAGAAATACACAAATATTTCTTCTGAGACTGAAGAAGGGCCAATGGCGTGAATTTGTGGAAAAATTGTAGAGAAATTTCTGGAAAAAGTGGTACAATTTCTCCAAAAACGTTTCAAAAATTCTCAAAAAAAAGTTTAAAAAAAAAAAAAGAAAGAAAAAAAAAAGAAATTCTAGAAAAAGGTTTTTTTTTTGAAGGAAAAAAAAGTTAAGAAAAAAAGAAAGAAATGGTAAAATTAAAAAAAAAGTGATAGAATAATAAAAAATAATAATGAGAATTTTTTTTTTTTAAGTGGTGAAAACTTCTCAAACCCCCCCCAAAACAAAACAAAACAAAAAGTTTAAGAATTCTAGATAAAAGTGGTAAAATCTCAAGAAAAAATTGGGGACCCCCAAGAACCCTTGGACCCCACTTTGAGAACCATTGGTGTACAGCATTGAAATCAGATATTTGCAGTTAAATATCAGTTTTGCAGTTAATTTAATAAGATAAATATGCAATGATGCAATTAAAAAGGCTGTTTCTATCTCTGTCAAACTGGGTTTCCACAGTGGTGTCACCTTCACCTTCACTGTCCGTGTGGAATGGAGATCTGCTGACAACAGTTTATAAAATGTCCAATCAGTCGACCTCTAACCAATGAGAAGCAGACAAACTGTCTCCGATCAATACATTAGAAAGCGAACTTCAGAAACCTTCAGATTCAGAATATTTCTGATAATGAATTCGACCTGTTTTTTGTTTTTTTCCCAGGATCTGTGAACGTACCAGCTCTTCATCGGGGACACGTGTGAACAGCGGATGTTCGGTGAAGTGCTTCACCATCCAGAGGTGGACCTCCTCCACGTCTGTAATGGTGTAGACCAAACCCTGAGAGCAGACAAACAGGAGGAAAGGTTATCGACACAGTTCTGAGAAAACACCTGTCACTCTGGATGTGTGTGTGTGAACGATTAAAGAAGAAAGGGTCAAAGACAAGCTGTCAAAATGTCTTTTTTTTTTTTTTTTATCTTTGCACCGTGTTGAAATGTTTCAGAGTGAAGTCTCTGCGTCCTCACCTCTGCAGAGCAAACAGTTAAATGTTAAAGAGATAAAAATAACCACAGAGACGACACGGAGGTTAATCACCTGCTGCTGTCGTTTGCTTTACAAAGATAACGTTAGTAGAACGGGGTTTTCTTAGAAGGACGCAGCCATGGCACAGTTTTTCATCCACACGAGTGCGTGAGCGCCAATTCGTCACGTCCACCTCACCAGATTTTGTGAAGCTGTTTAATAGACACACACTCTAGTTTGGAGAATGACACTAATACTAATTTAAAGTCTGCTGCATTTACTCCAGAATGTGATGGAAAGTGATCAGATCTTGATGTCTGTTGTCTATTGTACGTTATCCTTGTCTATATTTTATTAACTTTAATTCTTATAGCTCATTTTGCATGTATTATGTATCTCCTTCCTCTTATATTTTGATTATTAGCGGCGTCTGGGGAAGAAAATGAGAAGATGAACTGCACCAATGATATGAAATGTTACAGCTTACTTCCTGTCTCCTAAGAGATCCACCTCATGTTGTGAACTATTTGAGTTGTCCGATAACATTTAGCTAACAGTCATGTTTGATGTTCAGCGCCGGCCTTCATAAACGGGAGAAACTAAGTTTGTTTTCTCCTGATTTGTCAGTTTTAGTATGAAAATATTCAGAAGAGATGTGTCTTGTGAAAAATGAGTCAGATATTTACTACAGTGACTCTGGAGTGAAAGAATCGACCACAATCTGAGCTCAAGTTCACTTCAATAGTCACGGTCTACTGGTCTCCTAAAGGGGGCGGAGCCATGGTCACAATCTGAGCTCAAATTCACTTCAATAGACTCAAGACCTGCTGCTGCTGCTGGTCTCCTAAAGGGGGCGGAGTCACTGTCTGCTGGTTTCCTAAAGGGGGTGGAGTCACTGTCTGATGTCTCCTAAAGGGGGCGGGGCCATAGTCTGCCGTCTCCTAAAGGGGGCGGAGTCACGGTCTGCCAGTCTTCTAAAGGGGACGGAGTCACGGTCTGCCAGTCTCCTAAAGGGCGCAGAACCATGGTCTGCTGGTCTCCTAAAGGGGGCGGAGTCACTGTCTGCTGGTCTTCTAAAGGGGGCGGAGTCACGGTCTGCCAGTCTCCTAAAGGGGGCGGGGCCATGGAGAAACCCACGGGACACAGAGACAGGAAACTGACTCGTCTTGTTTCTAAACCGTCTTTGGCGCTCCCATCAAGGATACTTTTAATAAACTTGATGAAACTGTCAATAAAAGACTTTGACACTTATGAAATGATTGTAATTATACTTCAGTAACATCTGACAACACACTGAGGCGGAAAACTTTTACACTTACACACACAGACACATACACACACCGGAGTAGTTAAAGTGATAAAGCCAAATTTAGAAACAAGCCCTCCATTGTTTCCTCGGCCTCCATCAACACTCGTGTCCCAGCGCTGCTCCGACAGCTGTGTCAGGCAGAAGCAGGGTGTGTGCAGACGTCCTCCAGCTGCAGGCCACACACACACACACATTCGATGCCCCACTTCTACGTCAGTGAATTCATGGATTTCTGCACTGTAATCAAATGATTATTTTGTTTTTCTTTCTCTATTTTAACCGATCCGACCTTTAAGACAAGTTCGTACTCAGATTATAATTCACCTGTGAGTTTTCATCTGTAATTGTGTGTGTGTGTGTGTGTGTGTGTGTGTGTGTGTGTGTGTGTGTGTGTGTGTGTGTGTGTGTGTGTGTGTGTGTGTGTGTGTGTGTGTGTGTGAACTTGGCTGCAAACAGCAACTAGTTTAACTATTAATTAACCTGTCAGTCACTGACGCAATTAACGTTTTACTTCTCACAGCATCAAACTCCAAAGAACGAAGAACGACGACAACACCAGTTATAGTTTGTGTTGAAATGTATTAATTTCAGTTATTATTCCCGTTATCTAAATCAATTTATTGTACCTTTCTCATCCAATTAATCCAACAACTTTACAGTATCTTTATTTGGTTACAAAGGTTTATAAATCAACTGCAACTACCTGTACATATTTGATATATTAAATCCTGTTGTGAGAAAATTTGCTCATGTTTTTAACCTGTTTTGTTTTACAGTTGAACGATCGTTCCACTGTTATGTAGAAATGATACTATCAATAATAATAATAATAATAATATCACTTTATCCTTCAATGGCAGTGAAGCAGCGATCTCTGAGAATTGTTTTGTTTTGAGTTTGTTAGAGTTGGGCTGTTATAATCATTAAATTTCAGCTGATGATAAATTACCATACAAATAATTGTCATGAACGATTTAATGGTCTTTTTATGTCGCTATTATAGTATAAGCCTAAGAAGAAGAAGAAGAAGAAGAAGAAGAAGAAGAAGAGACATTTATTAACTTTGCAGCTAAATCCATGATGCTAATGTCATGGCCGTCGAATGTCAGAAATAAACAGTTTGTGGCTCCACTTATGTGTCATTAAACCATAGAGGAAGAAGACGAAGAAGAGAGGGGCGGTGTAAAGATAATTTTATTTGTATAAAAAGTGCTATAAAAATCAACTAAATAAACAGAAAAATTGATTGATTGAACAGAATCCGAGTCAATCTGATTGATTTCATTTAATTTTTTGCTGGTCGTGTACGTACCCCGACTCTCAGAGTGTAGGCGTACTCCGCCAGCAGCGTGGGACTGATGATCCTCCACTTGTGTTTGGTTTTCTTGAAGTGCGGGTCGGGGAACAGGAAGAACATCTTACTGAGCTGGAACAAACAACACCGATCAGAAACAAACGAAACACAATATCAAAACTTAAACGTCTTTAAAATGTTATTTTATATCCATATCCATCTTTTGCTTCTTAAATATCATCACTTCTCCTTCCCACTCCGTGGCATTTTGTGGTTGATTGTTAAACAGCGTGGATTGCAAAAACTGGAATTTCCCCCCTCTTGATTTTTTTTTTCCATAAACTTTCCCCACGTCTCTGTTTTTGACAAGTGCAGCAGTGATATTAGTCTGACTGACTGATACATTAAAACCCCTTCCAGAAACTTCTTCTTCTTTTTTATTAGTTAAAATAAATAACGTCAGGTATAGACAGAAAGATGTGGGGATAATCACCGGGGACTGCTGCCGCCTCGGGGGCCTCGTCACCGCTGATGGAAAAACCTTTTACACTTTGCACTTTTTTTTTTTAAAACCCCAAAATAATTCAAAGACGACAGGAAGAAAAAAGAAAAACGTGTCAGGTCTTTTTTAGAAAATGCTGCTTCAACACTCGAGTTCATTCATGCATGTGAGAGGGATTGGGACTTGGTCTGGGTGGTCGGCTTTTATTCCTCTGCAGGTTTTGTTCACAGACGATGACTAAACACTAAAAACTGACACTGGGAAAAAAAGAAAAAAAGTCCAACTGAATGTGATTTAAGAGATGTGGTTTCTGGAGTCTGCACAATAATAATGATAATTTAAAGAAAGAACCTTAAAGGGATAGTTCAGGGGTTTTTTTTTGGTGTGGTTTTATAATATCTGTGAACGGACCCAAACTATCCGTGTGTTTTCGCTGCCTCAGAATAACACACCTGTTTAAACTGTATAATATATACAACGTTTGTTTTTTTTACAGTGCATAAACTGGTGAGGTGAAAAAAGCATTTTATCTGGGACTAACCAACGTCACTTTTGTGCAACACGCTGTATCACTCCGCCTATCAGCTGTTTGGATCAGTAGGGGGTCTGGTTTAATTGGACGTTTCCTGTTACTCTGTTACCTGTATTGTAATAACGTCTGCTAAATTTGCAGACGTGGATGACTCCTGTACTTTTTGTAAAAGATAAAAATGATACAGAAACAATTTCACATTTATTATTCTATTCTGACAATCTACTAAAAAAGTTTATCACTGTGTTTTTTTTAATCAATGCTGCTAAATCTGTCTTCTCTCTTTACCTTAAAGATATCATTTACTACTGTGTCGATCCAGAAGATGGCGCTCTTGAACACTTGATGAAAATTTGTCACCTTTTTTTGCAAAACTTTTTATATTCACAAACAAAAATTTTTCTTTTACCTTAAACTAGATTTTCTTATTTATTTATTATTATATATTATGATATAATGTTTATGACTGTTTATGGAGTTAGATGTGCTGCTGCTCAGTATCCATATATATCTTGTTGGTTTTGTGCATTATTCTCATTCAATAAAACACAAAAAAATAGCAGTGTTTGAAGAAGGCGGAGTGATACAGAGTATTGCACAGAGGAATACTGAGCGAATCCTGAATAAAATACTTTTTTCCGACCAGATGGTGCACTGTAAAAAAAAAAAGTTTGTATACAGCGTACACTTAAAACAAGTGTATTATTTTGAGAGCAGACTCCTTTTTCATTCATTCATTCATTTCCTTTTGACACCTCCATGGAATATAAGGGACAAAAGAAAACAAGGACAACAGATCGGAGCTGTTAGTTTGGGTCCGTTTAAAGCCGTTAAAAAAAACTGAACTATTCCTTTAACACAAAATTAAAGGGATCAAACTTCAGCTTTGGCTGCTCAAGTTGAACAAATAACAGACGTATTATTATTTAAAGAATTAAACTTTTATATGTTTTTATTACAAATCATTTGGATCCCATGAGCGTTACTTCTCCTCTGCTCTTTTCTTTTTTTCTTTCTTTCTCTCTGAGGTTTTTATTCCCACTCAGGGCATTTGAGGTGAAGTGTTTCTTCTTTTTTTTTCTACCTAAATTAACCCCGGCGCACTAAAAAGCCGGCTGCTGTGTAATCTAATGCGAGTTTCAACAAGTCATAGATTACCGCAGCTAATTGGAACGGATGAACGGCGTTTTGCTCTCAGCTGATGGCGACGCCTTTGCGTGTCAGTCAATGACCCCATTGTTGTGAAATCCCAGATTTATTGAGCAATCGCTGCGTAATTAAATCCAGTCCATATGTCAAACATGAGGAGAGTAATTATGTTTAACTCTTGGCCTCAAATCGTTGTTATTAAAATTAGTATTATTACCTTGGCAGAGCCGCGACGGCCGACAGTCTGTCAGCTCGGATTTAAGGTTATTAATGTCCACACGGGATCAACTATTAATGTAAAGAACTTCAGGGCTTTTACTGCAGGAATGTGGATTCAGAAGTTATCCACACACAGTTTCAATATTTTCTCATGCTGCTTAAATCCTCTCATCTACACTTGATAGAAATAAAAACACATCAGCGCCTCCGTTTCCTGCGCAGATTTCTGCAAGAACATCATGATAATTTCTTTTATAAAGCAGCTATTGAGTCCATTTTAAAGTATGACATCACCAGCTGGTTCGGGAATTTAAAAGTCAAATCTAAATCGCAAATTCTAAATTTTGTCAAGACAGCAGGCAACATCATTAGTCTGAACTCTTTGAGTTATCAATCAGGCGAAGAGCATTTTAAAGGGATAGTTCAACATTTTGGCAAATTGGCCCATTGCCATAATCCCTATAGTCATAGCAGTAGGTTTGTTACCTTTAATTGTCGGTGCAAGCTGTTTTTAGAACGGCGGAGCAGAGCCGTGAGCTGCTCAGAGCTACGCTATGGAGGCTCATGGGATTTCTTGGTTTCCCTCATCAAACTCATCAAATACATAATCCAACAACTCCAAAACACTCTGGTGGACAAGTTGTGACCTGCACATTCACCACGCTATGAGATAATAACAGAACGTTACCACACAGAGTTGTTTTAGAGGGAAATTCATGCAAAACCGCTGATGCACATTCCCGTCGGGGAAAGTTTTTCAAGCAGTCTCTGCATTTACCTCTAACACAGCTCCACTGATGACAACAGGTCGGAACAGAAACAGTCTGTATGTCAAACTGAAAGCTCTCATGTTATTAAACTTATTAATCATCATACGACTTACATACAGTATATAATCAGGTGACACACACACACACACACACATATACACTCAGGATCAGACGTACCTGTCCTTTACTGAAGAAGTTGGGGAGGTATTTCATGGCGTTGCTACGGAGGCAGGCGATGTTCTGGTAACTTCCAGGCTCGGACGTCCGTAACGACTGGATACGATCCTGAACGTAGTCGGACACTTTGACCCGGATCTCCAGACCCAGCAGGAGCTTGTCTGGGAACAGCGGAGACAGCTCCACTGAGACACAAGACACACAGAGGGTTAGAGAGGAAGAGGAGGAGGACATGATGGGGACAGTGTGGAGCAGCTGTGGACGTAATAATAAACACCTAAGAGGCCTCCGTATCCACAGCCGATGTCTGCAAACTCCACCCGAGGCGTTGTCTCCGTCTCCGTCTCCATCGCCGTCTCACACTTGTCTCCGGTGAAGAAGTGTGGATACAGTTTGGACCAGTCCATCTCCTCCGGACACACAGGACTGAGGAGACAACAGCACATCATCAGGGTTTGTCTTCATTTTTGTTCCTGTATTCATATATTACACATAAATTTCTATATTTTAATTATATTTTAATTTATTTACTTATTTCATCTGACTTTTTATCCACTCTCTAGTCTTTTCCACATTGAAAAGTACAATTTTCCAAGTGTAAGACAGCATTTCCTCAGTATTTTTAACTTTACATTTTGGGGTGTGTGAATGCTTGTGTGTAAATGTCCTCTGTATTTTCATTTATCTAATTTTTGTAATCATGTAAAGGGTTAGGGTTACTTTGAGCTGCTTCCTGTATGAAAAGTGCTCTACAAATAAAGTTTGATAAAGTTTGACAAAACCCTCCACAGTGTTTTCTGTGTGGATTATCCAGCGTCACATTGAGTTTGTTTCAGGACAGATTGGATTTTAAAGTTTAAATCCTGAGTCACTGGTGGATAAAAAGTGAGGAAACATGATATTTACAAACTACAGAGCTGAAACCTTCACATTAACAGGTAAACATGGGCAGAGCAGTTAAGTATTAATAGTAGTAGTATTAATACAGAGCTTTATAGAGATATAAACATATGAACTCCCTCACAGTAACTTTTAATATTAGTTTGCCTTATAAAGATAACGATATAACGTTAAACACATGGACTCACTAGTCAAACGTGTGATGAGCCATCGGGTTTGAATGAGCTCGTTGTCTGTAGAAACGTTTCTGAGGCATCGATGACGTCATGTTGAATAAAAAATAAAAACTTCACTCCGGTCTCAAAATGTTTCAGTCGTATAGCTCAATATATATTCATGTAATGTTAGATAAACAGAGGAACGAGTTCTCCTGCAGCGGAGTCACGTTGTTTTCCTCCACTTCACCACCGGTTCTGTGAGTCGCGGCGTTTTGACGTCATCGCGCTCAGCGTCCTCTCTCAGGGTTGCCAGGTTTGTGACATTTACACGTCAATGCTGCAGCTTCAAGTAATTCATTCAATAAAACCGAAGGATTGATAAACTAGCTGTATCAATTCAAATAAAATATATTATATTTCATATATAAAATATAAAATTGTATATGTAAATGAGTTTTCACCCCATAAAACTAATCTCTGGAATAACAGATCCAGGTATTTAGCTACTAGAATGAACTAATAGCCTAGTTTATTTTTCTGAGGATTAATGGAAAGGAGAATTAATCTATCACATTATGAGCCATTCTACACGAAACATATTTGAAAATAATGTTATTTAAATGATAAAGAACCTCCCCAATCCATTAACAGAGCAGAAACTGATCCTATTTGTAATTCAGAGGTGTTTAACCCTGGACAAGAAATGTGTATATTAGCTAATTCTAAAAAGTGTATAAAGTGACAACGAGTTCACAGAGAAAAAAACTAATTAAATAGACCAATCAATAGAGCAAAGTACCTTCCCTATAACCTTAAAAACAAAATAAATACACTTCAAAACTATTTAACATTCATCCTGATCCTACATTGTTTTGTTATGATTATGTGAAATCACACAAATGCATTAAGAGACGGTCCAGTTTGCACCAAACTGTATTCAACCCAGTGATTATTTTCATCTTGTTTGATCCGCTGAATGAAGACGCAGCGGCTCCTCTGGGCGTCGTCTCTGTCGTCTTTAATTTCCTCCACATTTCACTCTGTCAACAGCTCAGTGACATTTCATGAACCTCTGATTCTTTGAGCCTCAGTTTGAGTTACAAGATACAGATTTAAAAATACAGAGCAGAAACATGAATCAGGTCTCAGTATTTTTTTTAAAACATGGTTTTATTTGGTTGTTGACAGTGAATAGAGAGAGAGTGAAGAATGACAGATGACAAAAGAAATCTCTCATTTCAAGTTTTTTCCCCCCCTAATAACCTTAACGATGCTGATACCATTTTCATTTTCACAGTTTTGACAAATATCTGCCAGAGGCCGACTTAATATAAGAGTGAATATATTTTATAAAAGATTTTTTTTTACTGCATTTAAAAACTCCTTTAAAGGTAGAGTCTGTAGGAAAGCTAAATATCTACAGACTCGACCTTTAACTTTATCTTTTCTCCATTAGTTGCATTGTGACATGAATCTAATTCTAACAGGAAAAACTCCAATCTGCATATATCAGGACTGTAACATCTGTTTGTTTATTTAAGCCTCCATCTCCTAAAATAAAACGATAATACAGTACAAAGTAAACTGTTTCCTTTGAGATCGACGAACGTCTTTATTATAAAATATGATATGTACACTAAGGGTTTATTTATTTTCAGCAACTGTGTCACGTGATTTTAACGTCTGATCCACGAGTGCAGCTTCAGATCAGAGAAGCTGTGGTCACATGTGAAGGAGCACAATCGTTCCCACAATCAAATCCTGTAAAAACAGACAAACATAAAAACACTTCAATGACATCGTGTAACACTGGTCATGGTGGTTTTAAAAAAAATGGTTAAGAACCTTTTTTTTTTTTGTTTCCAAAAATGTGTCTTTAAGTTTTTTATTTGTTGTCGTTGTCTCTGTCTCGATGTTTTTTCCCCTTTGTTCGATTTTTTGTCATCGTCCAACTTTGAGTTCAGGGAGAATCAGTGAAAACATCAGAGACCACGTTGACGTAGAAGTTGTCGGCAGTGTTCGGATCAAATCCCGGTCGACGCCGTCATCCTCCTGTTGTCCGTGTGTGTACTTATTCCGATATATGTAAATACTGGGCCTCATACGGTGGTCACCCTCATGACCACCTCGTGGTTGGCACTGTGGAGGTTGTTGGGTCTCAACTGGCTGAGGATGTGCAAAATCGTGTATCCACAGTGGTGGTGCAGAATAGTCCTGATGTGGCGGCTCGGCCTCGGCCCGGTGTCGCCGCCGGCGCCGGCGTGAGGAGAGTTCCTGTCGCCGCGATCGGCTCCTTTACTGCCGGAGCCGAGCGGGTCGCCCAAGTCCTTCGCTTTCTCGTAGTTCAGCACTTTCCACTGCTGGTTGACGGCCTGCCAGCGCTTATAGATCCGGTACACAGACGATCCTTCGTGGATTATAAGGCCTGGGGCACAAAAACACAAAGGTCAGAGGCAGGAAGCAGGAAGCAGGAAGCAGGAAGCAGGAAGCAGGGTTCATAGGCAAACAGTTGTTTTTTCATTAAAGATATTCAGAAAAGAAAACTGATTTTGATTCCACTGTGGGTCTTAACATTAGTGTAATAACTCATCTATCAGACGATGTAGGCCAATCTTTGTGCAAAATTCTATTTTTGAGTAAATCCGTGGTGAAATTGAGGTAGTTTTTTCCCGAATTAGATGCAGACGCATGAATTATTGCTCACAATTCATCAGCCACTGATATCAGGATCCGTCATCCGTCAATCAAACATCTAAGAAAAACAAGGAGACTCGTCCACCATCACCAACACAAACTCTCCTCCAGATCCCTGCGCTCCATCACTTGGTCGCTAGGTTAGCAAGCTATAACGTAGAAAGCCTACTAGCTAACAGTTAGCTACATTAGCTAAACACACACATATGCACACCGAGCTTGGTACCGCCCAAACATTGAATATCCCACCTGCAAATCAAATTCATTTTCCTTACTCGGGTAAACTTGTGTGGCAACTTGTGGAAACTTGTGGAAGGAGGCAAACGGCCATTTCTGAACACCTTTAACTCATTGAGTGCCGCATTGTTTTCCAAAGCTGATTTGCATAGCAGCAGGTGACACCAAATGTCTTTTTCAGATTTTTTTCGGGTCAATACGGTAGATCCTGACCTGGTTTTGACCTGACATTAATGCGTTCATGCGCCACTGATTCGTCCCAATGCGGCAACCATCAAAAGCCGAATTATGATAAAATGTCCAGATTGTGAGTTTTTGAGTTTTCATCTATATCAGTTCTGTTCATCACTGCGTTCCCAAATTCACACATAAGGTGTGTTAGAGTGTCTATTTTCTTAATTTTAAAAAAATAATCAAAAAACGTAAAATTACACTCAACGCATGGGCACAATAAACGAACACGCTCGTTTTTGGCATTCAACGAGTTAAATATCAGGAAGTATTTATGGAGCTACAGACGGTACACATGTCTTAAAATAAATATGTCTGATGTTTTCTGTGTCACACAAACAAACGAACATGTGCATGCAAAACAAATGCAATTAGTTTCATTGGTGTCCATGAAATTAGAATAAACAAATATGCAACGTGTTCACTGGAAGATAAATTGGTCGTGCTGCGTTGTAAAGCATCTGAATAATAATTTCATATGAAGTAACGATGTCATTGTACTAATTATAGAGAAAAACATGACTCTACATAAGAAAACTGCCCTATTTAAACCCTAACGTATTATTTATTATTATATATGTTAAATTGTACATTCACCAGTTGTGTGATTAATTACCCGGACACATTATTCTCAACAATTACACTTTTCTCATAAGGAAACATCTGTAAAAAATCATAAGTAAATTCCAGATGTGTCTCTCCGTCACACTCACCTATGCAGACGATGTCCATGAAGCCGTACATGCCGTAGCAGATCTGGAACAGGAGGTCCTGTCGCTGCCACTTGGCTGAGGGGCTGAGGGACGACCACACCAACCACGAGATGCTGGCGATGAGGAACAGCGAGCCGAGGATGATCGCAGCGATCTGCACCTTCTCGATCACAGTCAGGGAGATGGCCTGCCACTGGAAGCAGACAGAGGGAGACAGAGACAGAGAGACAATAAAGCTTAGAAGAGATAATAGTTCTGTGCAAACCACAGAGACGGAGCTGCAGAGAGAAACTGGGCTTCATTTCACTTCATTTCCGTTCATGTTTTCAGAAGCTGACGGGTGAGTTTCACAGGTGACGATGACAGTGTTTGTGTTTTGTGACTCAGACTTGACTCACAATGAAACTCAACACACTTTCCACACACAACGGAAATTTCCCCCTCTATGTTTATCAAAAGTAACAACATCGTTCACAACAGATCGTTTTAAAAACCTCTTCATTTACATGAACTAACATAAAAATGCAGCATTAAAGGGATAGTTCAACATTTTGGCAAATGTACCCATTGCCATAATCCCTATAGTCATAGCAGTTGGTTCATTACCTTTAAATGTTGGTGCAAGCTATTTTTAGAACGGCAGAGCAGAGCCGTGAGCTGCTCAGAGCTACACTACGGAGGCTCATGGGATTTCTTGGTTTCCCTCATCAAACTCATCAAATACACAATCCAACAACTCCACAACGCTCTGGTGGACAAGTTGTGACCTGCACATTCACCACGCTATGAGATAATAACAGAACATTACCAGAGTTGTTTTAGAGGTAAATTCAGAGACTGTCTGCCGAAAAACGAAATGAATTTACCTTGAAAAATGCTCTATAATGTGCTATTGTTATTTATTAATCTTTCCATTACAAATATGATCATAATGCGTTATAGAGATAGGCGTCAAATAAAGTGTTACCCTAATTTCTCTACCTAAGTGTAAATATCACATCTGTCGTGTGTCTGAATGAGCTCCAGATGTTTCAGAGCCACCTGAGACAAACGACAGACAGATGGTCGCAATCCATATTAACAGGTCAAAAAGAGGAATTACATGTTATTTTTCATTAGTGTATGAGGATTATCTGTTTATTAGGGATCAGAGTAGATAGTGGATGGTCTGGTCTCCATACATGGTGACAGTGAGATTAAATACAGTGAAGCTTCTCTCTTCCATCAGGGTTCATGGAGAGTATAAACCTCCTCTTGGCAGTCGCTGGTGTCACTGTTGGTTTTAATGTCGCTCATCACATCTCATCCTCTGTGGGAGAAACTCTTCACTCTGGGTCTCTGAGTGCATCGCTAACACGTTCAAAGTGATGTAACTATATGATGCTTTCACACACTGATGACAGAAACGTCCACGCAGATTCAGAATTTGTCACATCTCGTATATAATTTCTTCCAGGTATTACAGTAAAGCTTTTCAAAATGACACTAACACCTTTTATTATGGGAACATGCAACATGGAAAAATTAATGCGTATATAAGGACTCAGATACACACAGGTATACAAATATACATGTGAGTATACAGTACGTATGCACCTGTGTACAATTATATTTGACTTTGAGTATTTATAGATAGATAGATAGATAGATAGATGATGATAGACAATTATATTTGACTTTGAGTATTTATAGATAGATAATATAATTGTCTTTTATATTGATTATTTTGATAGAGATGTCTGTGTTTCTTCTGTCATGTTAAATAATATGAGAATTGTTCAATAAAGAATAATAAAGTTTAAAAGAGATCGTGTCTGACTGATTGATGTTGTCGTCCGGCCTGAAGAGCGACTGACAGGACGGAAAATTTCATCTGATCTAATTTGATCTGATCTGATCTTTGTTCCATCGCCATTCACAGGCTGAAATCTCTCAGCGACACCGTCTCAGTGTGTGTGTGTCCATATGCAACACACACACACACACACACATACAGCATGTTGAGTCACGTTGCCAACTCTTTGAAATCAGTGCATTTGTTCTTGGCATCTTCCTTTTTTACCTCCTCACCACAACACCGTCCCTCCTCTCCATTTGTCCACAGAAAAAATAAATAAATAGTATAAATAGCTTCGTCTATCTGCCAACAGATGACGCTCATGTGCTTCCTGTCGCTTTGGACAGAATCAGTCCCCCCAAAGCCCCCCAAAAGGAAAAGATCCTTTGGGTGGTGTGGTGGTAATTAATTAATCTGTTAAATGCCAGCACATTCACCTCATGGTCACTTTATGACCCTCTTAACCCTCTGAGGTCGGCGGGGGGATTGCTTTACTGATTTTTATGATAGCAACGTTATTCTTTTTTTTATTGAAAGCGAGACTCTTCGGCCTTTACCAAGAGTCCACTGGTGAGTCTGTAGCTCACACAGAGGCGCGGTCATCCTGCCTCAAACATCCGAAGACCCGTGTGCCAAAGAGAGTTCATGCACATCCAGATGGTTGATGCTCTGTTGCCTTGTATGATCACGATTATCGGAAAATCAGTCGTAAATGCAATAAATAATGTGTAGATTTAACATTTATGGGATCATAAAGTTTTTTTTTACTGCAGGAAACAAGACAAAAAAAAAACGCCATGGAAATGTCAGACCTGTTTTCATGCCAGGCCAGTGGGACATTGTTATAAATAATGTAAATAATATATTTTGTATTATAGTTAGAGCATTATTCTGTTCCCCCCCGATCCCAAACACCTCAAAGAACAGTCATATAGTGTCTAAAAAGGAGTTTATAATAATTTAATTTTCTGTGTGTTTCCAACAAATATGTGTGAAATTTATGTTCCTTTCTTCGTCTGATCATAGCATATCTTTTACATTCATACAGTATGATGCCACTGTACAGTGTTAATATTGTGAAAGTCCAGGTTGTCCTGAAATAAAGGATGTTGACTACTTGATTGTGCATCACAGGGCTGAGGTTTAACAAGGATTAACACACAAAGAGACCAGAGATTTCTATGCTTTTCTGCCAGACAGACACTCCAACCTGGCAACCTTGCAACATGGCAACCTCACAGTGTTTCTCTATAGGCTCCTGTACCTGCAGTGGGTTCTTGGTGCTGATGGCCAGGACCTGGTACTTGAAGTAGCAGAGCTCACAGCTCCAGGATCCCCTCTCGCTGATCCAGCGGATGAGGCAGGACTGGTGGGTGCAGCGCACGGAGCCGTCGCAGCGACACGGGCTCAGCAGCTCCCCCTGCAGGACACACACAGCAGCTGCATCACACACAAAGACCAGACTCACAAAGAGGTTGCTGCTGCTGCTGTCGACTCAGCCTGTTACCACCACTGATTTGGTGCAGACGACGGGCAATAAGATAAAAAAATAAAGATGATTATTGTTATCATGAACGGCTCAGCTCGTAAATCCTCAGCTCTGAAGCTGCTACTGTCAGATTTTATGAGATGGAGGTTCATGATTCAAAGTGTTTATTTGCACAGTAGGAAACATGTTTCCTTGACAATTAAATAAAAAATGCCAGCATGAGAAATAAAACTAAGTATATAAATAGAAAAATAATTAAAGAGCAACAAAATTCCAATCTGTGTGATGGATTTGTATCAGGTTGAATGAGGTGGAAAAGAACTGGGAAGAGACCAGCAGGTTCAACCAACGCACATTTATGTGGTTTAATTTAATACAACATTAATTTATTTGCTTGATTAATGAAATATGCAAACGGCTAATCAGAATAATTGAGTGTGGAACTGGGAAGAGTGGTTTGGTGTTGACGAAAAGCAGGAGGAGAGAGACTGAGGTGGTGAAAATCAAACTTCTATTTTTATGAATCTTTTCAGTCGAGTGAATTTGATTCTGTCAGTTTTGTGTTGAAGGTGAAGAAGCTCCTGAACTCAACACCTGATCACTTCACTGCCCCTGCCATGGTTTCCTCCTTTGTTTCTCTCTCCATCCTTCTCTCTCTCTCTGTCCATCCTTCTCTCTTTCTCCCTTTCTGTCCCCATCCTCCTCTCTCTCATCCTCCTCTTTCTCCATCCTCTCTTTCTCCATTATCTCTCTCTCCATCCTCCTCTTTCCAAATCCTCCATCCCCCCTCTCTCCATCCTCAGTCTCCATCCTTTCTCTTTCTGCATCGTCCTCTTTCTCCAACCTCCACTCTCTTGATCCTCCTTTCTCCATCATCTCTCTCCCTCATTCTTGTCTCTCCATCCCCTCTTTCTCCCTCCTTTTCTCTCTCTCTCACTCCATCTTCACCGTCTTGTTGTCCTATTTTGAACATTCTTCGTCTTGCCAAGTAACTATTTCACACCAGCTGCTCAGAACTGCTGAGAGCAGAAAAGACCTAGTTCTGCTGCAGTTCATCACCGATGTGATCAGTTACTGACTCATCTCACACAAACGGCCGATGACTCGATTCCCTGCGAGACACCTGTTACCTCTCACTGGAGGCTACTTAGAGAGCAGGACCCAAATACAACTTCTGCAATCAAAACCCAGTAAAAAATAAACTTTTTCCTTCTTTATCTTTAAAAAAAGACCCTTACAACATCAAACTAATGAAAAAAAACAAAAAACCCTAGGATAACAGGGTTGGAGAAGTCGTCAGTCCTTTGATTTACAGTAATACTTCATCGATCCACCGTTTGCTTTAATTACAGCCACCAGTCTCTCTGGTTTTGTCTCTACAGGCTTTAGATTTGGGAATATTTGCCCATTCTTCTTTGCAGAATTAGTCCGAGTTCAAATCAAATCTCTTGGTCATCCTGATCTAGGTGAGGTGTTGCACATGTGCACATTAATGAAGCTCTGAGTGGTTCTCACAGGGTTGGATAAAGCCTTGGAAATCCCTTTTCTGCAGATTTTCACCTGACTTCCAACTTTATCCTGGACGTCTTTTACTGTAAAGCACTTTTTCCAACCATGTTGAGATCTTTGCAGCACCGTGTTCTACTGATCATCAAGAAACAGCTGGTTCAGAAGTAATCAAAACTACAGGCGCACCGATCCGGCCTTTTCAGTCCGAGTGCCCGATAGCCGATAACCACTTTAACACTACTTTCCTAACTTTGTAAAAACGTTGTTGCTCTGTGTTTGTTGATGCTGCGTCACAAATACAGAACTGAAGTGACTATATCGGTGTCATAGATCAGCCTCAATATCCAACACCCAATCTAGCTATTTAGTCAATATCTGGGCCGGATGTCGGTGCTTTCCTAAGCAGTCAGCATGATGAAAAAGTTGACTGGTTGCACCGCAGCAAACAAACATTTCACTATTTGTCCACAATGTTTTATTTTCACTGCGATGAGGAGGGTTATATTCTGTTGGCTGCATCCAAACAGCAACAGTAATGTGACCGTGAGTAAAGACTGATGACTTTCTGCAGAGGCACAGTGTGTTTCCTACTCAAAGAAAACAACATGAACTAATTCACACCACTCTAGCCTGACTCGACTCGACTTCCCTGCAGCTTTTAGAGACCTGACATGTGGGTTATGTGGCTCCACTCGACGTGAACAGAGCAGAAGTGCATGCACCCATAACTGTAGCTGCTGCCTGTTCAAACTTCTGAGAGCTGCTGCTGGTGTTGGTGGTGGTGGTGGTGGTGGTACAGTGCTGTGGGGCTTCCTATCAAAGCACAAATCATCAGGCGCCTAAAATAGCACATGTGAATGTCAGGACAAGTCTGAACAGCACTGCCACTCACACACTTATTATATATTCCTTCATGGCAGCAATAAAGCATTGTAAACTGTCAAAGAAGAGTTCAGTGGATTCATTTTTGTGGTGGGGTATCAGCTCCTCCAAACCCGACACACTTTTAGAAAATAACAGCGGGGGGAAAAGATTTTTCATTTCACGCTTAATTGTGATTAATTATGGGAATAAAAGCAAAGCACCTCGTTATTGTGAAGATATCCCAAAGCGTCATGTGAAGTGAATGCACGTTTTTATGTGCTGTCGGCTTGAAAGGGAAAATTTCACTATTGATGTTCTCAGCTGGGCCTCGTCGACCCATGACTGCATCAGCAATCAGCCTTCGTATATATATATGCGATAGAGTGTGGAGTTTATCACGCTCTTATTTTGACATGTTCTCCTCTCATGTCATTTTGCTGCAGCCTCAAAAGAAATCACAGGACATCTGGTGCAGATTTTTGTGTTGTCAGTCCGCAGGGCCTCGGGGAGTCTCATGCTGACACAAGACAACGCTCCTGCACATCTCAATTTATATCTTCTGTCTTTGACTCTTGGCGATTGGTCTTTTAATTTAGCTGAATTATCTGGAGGGAGGAAACAAAAAACAAACTTCCTGCAAACTCTCTCTCGGTCTCTCTCGGCCTCTTCAAGGTTGATTTCATCCGTCAGATTCGACACACTCAGATCTGCACGTTAGATCACATCATCTACATTTCTGCTTATCCACTCTGTCTTCCTATAGCTGCACCATGCATGCCTGACCTCCCTGTCCCCTGCAGGACTGATCACAGGTTTGATCCCTGCAGTCATGGCTCCTCCTCCTCCTCCTCCTCCTCCTCCTCCTCCTCCAGCAAGTTCCTGAGCTGATCCTCCTGAGCCTCTGTCCATCACTCAGACTCTCCTATATAATAATAATAATATATACTGTATATAAAAAGGTTCTTTTATTGCGAGGAATCTTTCTTCTTCATTGCTTCTTCTTTTCTTTTTTTTTATGGCCTAATTTCGAGCATCAGATGCTGAATTTATTCCTGCGAGAAGGAATTCACAGAATAAACACACAGCTCCTCCTGATGGTGCCCTTCCTCTGCCCACTGCTATTTTCAGATCACTGATAGATTAATTCCTTTCTTCTTTTTTTCTAATCCTATAGTCATTCTGGATCTTTTTTTTCTCTTTTTTGTTTTAACTTACTAACAGATGATGTGAAACAGTTTGGGCTTCATGTGTAATGACTCATCAGCTACTCATCACCGTCGGCCTGAATGGACACTCTCACACTGATTTCACAACAGCTGCATCATCATGTCTCCTGTGGCACAAAATCAACCTTCTGGCTCTTTTGCAACAGAAAATCCTGTTTTTTTTTTGGTTTTGTTTTATAAACATGTTGGAGACGAAGAACGATGGCTCTTTCCAGATGCACCTGACACAGAGTTTCATATCAGCTCTGTGCTCTGCAGCTTCACTTTGGATGATCTCTTATTTTGAAAGTCTGGAGCTGTGCAGGTGAATGAAAACACACCACCACCACCACCACCTGCCTGCTAAAAGGTGGCACCAGGGCTTTTAATTTGAAATGATCCTCCTGAACATTGTTTGTCTCAGTGGAGCTGCCAGATTGGATTAGTTCTCCCACAAAGGTTTTTTATTTCAAAGTTAATTCTGCTGCTGCCAGACGTCTCTGTGGAGCATCGTGGCAGGGTGACCTGCTTAAACTCCTCCATCTGAACGCCGCCACGTGTTTTATTTTTTTGAGGAGCCTTTTGTCCTCACGAGCGCACCGGAACCTTGAGGGGTCAGTCAGTTCACACACTCAGCAGCTTTTCTTTAAATTAATTAATAAAAAATAACAAAACAGATTTTAACTTTACCTTCTCCGGGCCCTGGAAGCAGATCCGGCACTGCAGTGATCGCGACCCGCTCTCGGAGAGACTCGGCAGGGAGGCAGAGTCCAGGCCCCCCCCACCTCCTCCTCCCTCCTGGTCTTTGGCTCCTCCGTCTTTATTATTATCCTCAAACGCCAGGCTCCGTGGCCGCGGGTCAGAGCCGTAATATTCCTCCTCGTCGTCCTGGTGCGAGCAGCTGAGCGGCGGCCAACCACAGCCTCCGATGGCGAGCCCTCGCATCCTACCAGCGGTACCGGTGGTGGTGTCGGTGGTGGTGGTGGTGGTAGTGGTGTCGGTGTTGGAGGTGCGTGTGTCCGGTTCTGTGCCTGTATCAGTCCTCCTGCTCGATCCAGAGCGCATCAGCAGCAACACTTTGAGTTCATTGAAAAACATCCGGATCTGATACTTTAACATTCTTCAGCTGCTTTTACCAACACAGCCAGGCAGCAGTGTCTTCAGCCTGGCTGTGGCAGCCCCATCACTGTATTATTATTATTATTTATTATAGGCTAAATATTATTATTGCATTTGGAACATCTGTTTTTCACATCCTCTTAAATCGCTCAAATAAGGACCTGGGTCAAAAACGCGTGCGGAACAACATGATAGGCTCTCAGATCAGCCCATAACTCTTTGCATATCCTGTTGTTATAGCATGTGCACCGCGATCCAGCCAATGGGGAGGGATTATTTCTCATGGACACAGGCGTTTTCTGTCGGGATTCAATGGACGCTGAGAGGAGACACCGACACCAACACCACCAGCACCGACAGAGTCAGTCATCCTCCTCCGGTCTGTCGGTAGTTGTTGTTTTTTTGTTTAATAAAAAAAAATCAGGATGTGTCCGAGGATGGAAAACAAAAACGAGCCGGAGTCTGTTCCTCCTCCTCCTCTTCCTCCTGCTGCTGCTGCTCCGAGGAGAGAGAAGAGAGAGAGGGGGGTTGATATTAAATCCTATTAACAACTAAGTCAAATCCGATTTTATGTTTGAGTTTCTCATTTACCTACAGGGGGGGTGAAATTACAGCAGGTGACAAGCGCGTCTCCTTTGTTGTCTCGCAGTGGCATCCATCCCTCCCTCCATCCATCCATCCATCCGTCTGTCCACCACCTCCTCCTCCTCTTCTTCTTCTTTTCTCCTCTTCCTCACTGTAGACTCAGCTCCTTTTTCTTTCTTTCTTTCTTTCTTTCTTTCTTTCTTTCTTTCTTTCTTTCTTTCTTTCTTTCTTTCTTTCTCTCGTGTTGGGCTCTGGCTCATCAGGCGGGTCTCAGCCCACTCCTCCCCACCTCACGCGGTCCATTCAGTCTCAAAGTTGTCTCCCTTCCCTCCAGCCGGTTTTTACAAATGAAAAGATGAGAATCGGTACAAAAATCCTCGACAACTCACTCGTGCGGCGGCCACCTCTCCTCCTCCTCCTCCTGCTCTTCCTCTTCCTCCTCCTCCTCTTTTCCCATCCATCCCTGCGCCACCGCTCAGGAGGAGCGCAAGGAAGCCAGACATGGATTCCCGACAGCAGGCTGCAAGTCTGTCTTCCGGGGTAGTTGGACACTATACGCGCATCATCATCATCATCATCATCATCATCATCATCATCATCATCATCTAATTAAATGAATCAGTGAGACAGTAATCACGCTGACAACTGCAGCGGTGACTCATTCCTCCTCATCGATCTTTATAAAGTTGATTTCACCTTCTTCTTCTCCTGCAGGAAGCTCAAACAAACTTCTCTCATTGTCTTCATAATCATCATCATCAGCAGCAGCAGCCTCCTCCTCCTCTGTCCTGCTGCATCTCCACCAGTGTGTGTGTGGAGAGGCTGCTGTCCAAGGTGCTGATAATAACGTGACGTGGAGGAGGCCACGTGCTGCTCATCGGCTGAACAATTACTGACAACAACACTAATGTGTGTCAGACTCATGATGATCAGAACAAATGCCCCATCTCCACCCACCCCATGCAGAGTGACGTTGCTGTACATGCCACTTATAGTATTCAATAAATATTGAAGCTTATATGGGTTTAATCGATAGCAGCAGCATCATGTGCAATTATTATGAGGTCATTGGGTCAATACAGCTGCATTCTCCTATAAGATTAATTGTCACATGTATACTTGTAGTGCATAAGCAGTGAAATGAAATCCTGACTACACCCCAGGCTGTGCTGTCACTAGACTACAAACTAAGTTAAAATTAAGAAAATGTAGATTATAAATGTAAAAATATAGATAACAGCTAAAAGATTTAGGAAATAATTAAATACGTTGAAAACAGCAGGTTAAAAAGTTGCATGGCATGTTTTGATTCAGGAGCCTGGCAGCCTTAGCTATAGCCTATTTATTTATTTATTTATTTATTTTATTGTATTCTATATATAGACATGAAACAGACAACATTGGTAAGAAATAATAATAGGCCAATTGCCTGAAGTTTTCACAGAGAAGATGGGTCCAGATAAAACCATGACCTCATGTCGACCCCTAGAGGAATTCTACGTCATTACAGTCATTAGCTCTTAGCTTAGCTCTTAGCTACATGGTCCTCCTGCTGCTATCTCTGTTCATTGTTGAACTTAAATAAAGAGGGAAAACTAAAAAGAAAAAGAAAAGCACTTATGGTGAGCACTGAGTGGAAGTGTTATCATGTTACCGGCTAACGAAGCTTCTCTGTCCGCTCAGTGTAGCTTTAGCTCCTCCTGCTGCTCTGGTTCAGCCAGGTTTCCGTGGAGCTTGTTGACGAGGGAGCAACGGTTTCGGCGGAGCATCGGCCAGTAGAGCATGAGTGTAAGTGCAACACACTGAATCAGATCTTGTTTCAGGCGCTGAGGTTTATTTTTGCTACAACTCACTAATCTGTAAACACACAAACAATTAAAAACGGTAGCGACTTTTGCTGGACTTCCTCTGAACTACAGTGGTCACCATAACAACAGGGCAAACGGCCAGCCTGGCGTGAAACGAATCAACGTCCGCTGAAAACTAGCACAGAGCACGGTAAACAATCAGCGAACACAACTGTGAGTAAACCGAAAATATAGAAACATGGGGATGTATGTGTTAACATAGCTACTTAAAGGGGAATTTCCGTTTTTTTTGTTTTTTTTTTTAACAATCTGGACCTTATTTCTAGCATAAAATACGATAATTTACTCACTCAGATAGCTTTGGTGTCATTACAATATGTCGTTCCGATGAAATTACCTCCAGCCGAGAGCCGCGTGTATCAGTATAATATACATAAGGATCAATACAGGGGATGCTCCTCTAAATAAAACATTATCTGCCATGAAACTCGTTCATTTCACCAATATTTTGTTATGATAGGCTAGTGCTAGTCCCCTCTGAGTCCGGGGTTAGGCTAGGCTAGGCTAGCTGTTATCAACATCCGGGGTCTGTGGGTTGACCGACTAACCTCTGACCTGGATGATGTCATCTCCGAGCGCTGGTTTATTGGTTGTGTTGTTAATTACTTTAACATTATTATGAACTTTTATGTGTATGTAAGTTTTAAATTCAATGTGATATCTCATGTAGAAAGAGAGAGACATGTTGGTATTCCTTTATGTGTCTTATGGTGCCAAAAAAAGTAGCTTAACTAACTTAGATTACACAGTTTACAGTATAGGAGGGTTAGTGATATAGTGAGATGATTTATGACTGATAGCCTATAATCATGATGAGACAAACAGTGTTACACAAAAGTCACTTTCAAGTTGGGAAGATTTGGGCCAATTAAAGAAATCTGAGGGGTTGTCACAGCTTCACACAGAATATTATGAACATGAACATGAATATGAATATAAGCATCACAGAAGTGGATCAGTGTGTCGTTATCTGTGTGATAATGCAACAGCAGCAGCAGCAGCATCGTCTGAGGAGGTTGTTGGAGCTTTGTAGTGAAACATTAGTGCAGAGCCAGAGGCCGTTTTATGTCCTGAGTGAGCTGATGCAACGAGATCCCTGGAGGAGCTCATCAGTTCAAAGAGGATGTAAACAAACATGTCAAACACACAGTAATTATCACACATACACACACACATCTGTGCAGAAACATCAGTGCTGTCACTAAATTATGGTCAAATCACCTGCATGAGCTCAGGTGCAGGTGATTTTATCATTCACATCACAACGATTTCCGATTTTAAATTCCTCTAATATTCTTGTGATTGATTATTTATTCTGGTACGATTGATATTGAGGGTTTTAAATATAAATAGGCTGTATAAAATATTAATGATTAGGCTTGTGCAACAGTAAATTAACCACTAAATTCACCACAGTGTTTCCTGTTACCACAAACCAAGACAGGATGTGTATTTGGCTGTGGAAATACACCACTACTCTAGGGATATTCCACTTTTGGGTGACATTTATGGAAACAGTGATATAATATCATGAAAGTAGGGCAATTTACTGAATGGTCATTTCTTCTTCTCAAACAATATTGAATCAACATCCAATCATCAGTCTGAAGCCTCCACAGGACCTGTTGGATTATTATGCGGTGTTGGTCTCATGATGTCAGGACGTGAACAGCCTGATGAAGATGCAAACTGTCGTTGAACCAGTTTTGGATTTTCGCACATTTTTTGTACCTTGTTGTAAAGGTGACTAATCAGGCTTTCTACTGCCACCCATGGATTTTCATGGTGGCGGATAGAGCTCACTTTTGAATAGTCCAAAACACAGACTATGAAAGCAGTAGCTCCCAGTGGCTGTGCGAGATGTTCTTCTGTGTTTACATCATGCATCAAATGGTTTATGACTATGAACAAACATCTTGCAGCAAATCTTGCGCATGTGCACAAACACCACTGGGAGCTACTGCTACAACAAGGATAAAAACAGAGATCACATTAATTTTTTCTGAACAACTTTTTCACGTGTCGGCTTCAGGACACTTGGGTCATTGTACAGACGAGCAGTATGGAGGTATCTGGATGTTTCATAGTGCGTGTTTTGGATGATTAAAAACTGAACTCTATCCGCCGCCATTATATGAAAACCCGTTGCCAGCCGGACCCCCCTAGGAACTCCTAAAGCGTTTTGAAGACTCTGAAAGTCCTCCAAACCCTTCCTTGGCATGACGGTGAGTAGATGATTGGTGAATTATCGATTTTGGGTGAAGTATCCCTTTAAAGTGAGTTTAGAGAAAGTCAAATTAAGTTATCTGTAAAGGTTATAGTGCATTTAGAACAGAATAGAGTAGAACTACTTTATTGTCTGCCTTAAATTTGTATTTGGCTTGCATAAAAACACAGAAGAAAACATTTTCTATATAAAAAAAAGATTTATATACATTTATTTAAATGTGTTGTGTATGTATTTCGTAAATATTTCCATTATCACCAATAAATATAAACAGATAGAGAGACTGTAATCTGCCTTTTTATATATAAGACAATCTGACATGTCACAGTTATAAATTGATAAAACTAAATATAAACGATTTTTATTTATTTATTTTCAGGCTCCTTTTTTTTTTCTCTTCCTTTGTACCATGTGCACTGGTTCTGTGTGACTTTGGAGGACAGAGTGTTTCTTCAGCTGCTGGGACAGGAAGCCCTGCAGTATAACTTCACATTTTCAGAGAAGCACTGCCTTGTTTTAGCCTTTTTTTCTTTTTTTTTAACCAGCCACCAAGACCAAGTCGTCTGCTTGCCGCTGTCACTGTGCTACATTCCTGCAGCAGCCACACAAGTGCAGATACTGACAGCGCTTCTTCTTCTTCTTCTTCAGTTTCTCCGCCTCCAGCAGCAGGATCACAAATGACTGGGAAGTAAAACTGAAAAAGCTCTGAAAGACAGCAATGTAAATTTGTCACTGACCAACTGGAGTTCTTGTTTTTTTTGTTAATTTTATTTATAGATGGCCACAAATGCACCATTCATGCTTCCTCTAAAAATCACATGCTGTTTTCATAATGTTGTAGTCACATCTACATCATGTAGTTTGTGTCATGAATGTCCATAAAAGAACAGAAATTGGCTTTTAAGGTTTTATTATTGGATGTTAGTGCTGAGCCATAAATGTGTCTTTATTCATGTTATTGTGTTGCAGCTTCCTGAAAGCACAGATGCCAAAAGGCAGGATGAGCATCAGTGTGAAAAGACCATTCACTGAAGTTTGTTACAGTTACAAGTTTATCTATCGTCTCATATTAGTTAATGGAGTTATAATACAGAGGTGGGTGATAACACTAAACTGGATAAACCACCGTATTGATAAGCACCATTTTATTTTTTGTAATTCTGTAGCAAATCTAATTAAACAAAACTGATGATTTTAATCATTTAAACACACAGCAGCAACAAGGCCCAGTCAGGCTTACATTGTAAACACAACATTCAAACCACATGAGTAGCAGGATTTCTTTTGTATAATGTCTATTTTGTTTTTGTTTGTTTAGAAAAAGCCTACAAACTCTAGATATTTGGTCTTTCTTTGTTTCTATTTACACATTATTCCCACATATTTTTCTTCCTTATCATTATAATCTAAACATGTAATAACAAGAAGTTGTGTAACAAACATGGAACATTATCAGATACAATGACGTTTGTATGCATTTCTGTGGTGATGCACATTTGTATTGATGTATTAAAGTAAACGATCAGTTTTATTTTTCCTTCTTTATCATTGAACCAACAATTTGATGAAGTTAGTGATTTCATGGAGAAAAAAAGTAGATGGATTTCTAAAGATCTGTCAAGAGATGAATTAAAAATGTTTGTGTAATTTCTAAAAGAGGCTCATAGTTTGTTTGATCAGACTAATAATCTGGTATGTTGTTTTTCTGTCTCTGTTTGAAACAGTTTTTATCTTTTATAGATGAAATAAATGTTCATCTAAAGATTGATAAACTTTATTGGTAGCCTATTTTAGAATCTACTGTTGTTTATGTTTTCTTGTTGTATGGGACATTTTAGGTTTTTTCTTGCAGTCCAACTTTGATGCTGTCATTTGTTTTGTATTTTACGTATTAGGCTACTTGTGCAAAACAAACAAAAACAATAAATAAAAGCTGTATACAAGTGTTATAAGTGAAGTTATAGTTGTGTGTCAAGCTGTATAACCTCCTAGATCTGCATAAAGCACCACTCCCTTTATTACAGTAATTACACACTAAAGCTTACTGTATGATTATTGTCAGTATTATTACTGTTATTGATTATTGGTAGTTTTTCTCTGCAAAGCAGCAGCAGCAGCTTTAAGTTCTTCCTACATGAGGAGCCGCTCGGTCTGCTGGCTCCGCCTCCTCAGGAGTTGAATCAACAGGAAGCGACAACCCAAAAGAGTGCGGGCTGGAAGAAGAAGAAGAACAAGAAGAAGAACAAGAAGAAGAAGGAGCAGGAGAAACGCACAGAGTGGAGGCCCGGACCTGATCCTCCTCCTCCAGCAGCAGCAGCAGCAGATCCTCCTCCGGGGACTGGACCCGACCGGACCCGGTTCTGGGGGGAAGCTCGAGTCCCTACGTGGCAGATTAATGAGCATGTCAACCTCATAGACCGGGACCGAGCCGAGTGGTGAGTGCACCGTGTCAGCCGGAGTTCACGTGAGTGTTTGAGTGCGTGAGTGTGGATCAGGTGGAGGTGCACGGAGACTGGGAGCGGAGGTCTTATGTAACGTGTGGCCGAGAAAGGCGACTCTCAGGCGGTGATCTGTCTCATCCGCTCCCGGTCTCTCTCTCTCTCTCTCTCCGCCACGTCAGTGAACAAGAAGGCGAGGAGCTGAAGTGTGTGTGTGTGTGTGTGTGTGTGTGTGTGTGTGTTACTGTGTTTGTGTGTGGCCTTGCACCGTGTTTCCCGTTTTAATTAACAAAGGAGCAGCTATGGAGGAACCAGCCCGGGCCACCACCACCACGTGTCGGGACAGGGCCTCCTCCTCCTCCTCCTCCTCCTCCTTATGCTTCTTCTTCTTCTCTCCGCCCTCCAGCTGCTGCTGATCACCCAGCTGATCTGATCAATGAATGAATGAAAAGTCTGAGCTGATCAATATTGACAAGGCTGGCTGTGCAGCAGCTGGTTTCAGGGCGCAGGTCGATGACCTCAGTGTCAGTGAAACTTCCAGATGTTGTCTCTCTCTCTTTCATTCTTTCTCTTTCTTTTTTTCTTTCTCTCTCTTTCTCTGTTTCTTTTTTAGTCTGAAAGGAAATGAGGAGATGTTTTCTCAGTGACAGTCAGACCACTCACTTCCTGTGCTGTGCAGGACCAGAGGACCACATCAGGCCTCTTCGTCGTCGTCGTCATTCATTATGTGTGTGTGACTGTTGTTGTAAAGTTCAAAACTCAAGTTAAGTTTAGTTTTATGAACTGTGGCAGCAGCAGAAAAGTTTTCTCAGAGCAGAGCCGCTCCAAACTTTCTCTTTCTAACAGAGTTTACAGAAGCAACAAGTTCATAACAAGAGCAGCAACATGACGACGACAACAACAGTGGAGGTAGAGAGACATAGACATAGGCAACTAGACTATACTGATGATTATATCTAATAATAACACTACTAATAACTATAGTAGAGTTTAAAGTTGACTCTGTTTTGATCAGTGGTTGATGTTTAAACTTCAATTCAGTCCATTCACTTTAGTACGGTGCTGATATTTTCATTTCATGCTGCAGATATGACATGTATCCTGCAGGGACGGTGACATATATAATATATTGTGATATTATACTGTACTATAAGTTGATATATTGTGTCTTGTATTATAACTAGTTATATTGCAGTTTTTCTTTATACATTCAGGCTCAGGAACAGTTGAATAATAAATAATCATCTGCCTCAGTCAGTGTAAAAAAAACCCTCTAAATTATCATAGGGGAATCACTGTGGCTCATATACAACGGTCACCAATGGAAACTATTGACAAAATAGATACAGCTCTTCAAAGAATTTATGTCATTTTACAATCTGGACCGTATTTCTAGTATAAAATACGATCATTTACTCACCCAGATAATTTTGGTGTCATTACAAGTCGTTCTGATGAAATTAGCTCCAGCCGAGAGCCGCGTGTATCCACATATTGGGTCTCATTCATGAAACGTGAGCAGCACAGATTTGTGTGTAAACACCATTATCTGCAGAGAAATTTTGTTTTTTCATCAATATTTTTTAGTAGTGCAGATTTGTTAGTAACTACTCACAAAATCTACACCTGCTCCTGACTGTGTATATCGCTTGTGTAAATGTAGGAATGCAAATAAAAACTGACCTTGTCACTGTTGAAAATTCAATTTCAATCTGCTCACTTACTCTCTCTCATGTTCAGAATGCGATGTCTTTGAAACACGTAATTTAAACATGACAAACAATTAGAAAATTTGGAGCTGGATGACGGTTTAGGGATCGGACAGGCACCTCACATCAGCCTGGACTCCATCCAATGATGATAATCTGATAGAAAATGGAAAAAATTGATTTGAAATGATTATTATCAGAATGAGCTCCGGGGCGGTCGGAGATGACATCATCCAGGTCAGAGGTCACTAGGTCAACCTACAGACGGATGCTTGACAGACGGCTGGTGCTTCTGTAACAATATAACCTGCCTATCATAACTTCATTGTTGAAATCCAACCATGCTCCTCTGCAGCTGAGGCTATTAGAGCTGCATTCTCCTCCCGTGACTCTAGCATTAGATATGTTTTTTTTAATTTTTTTTTTTTTTTTTTCAATATTTAAATATTCAAAAGAACTATTCTGGCTTTATTTCAATTAAACAGCTCTTTAATAAACCAAGGATACTTAATTCACTAAAACTGTTTCTTCCCTCCAGCCTTTGACCTGGGGAGTCACAAATACTATCAGAAGAGAATTAAATATTTTTTCAGGAACCTCCGACACTTCATCCAAATTTTTTTTGATCCCCGACTTTCGTCTCTTTTTCTCTCTCCCCCTCTTTCCTCGTTTGCATCATGGCCTGCAGGTGAAAGGATGCACCTACCTCCAATATGGTGGTCAGGATCTCCTTATATGGCTATTCATGTATGGAGATCTACGTCTGGAGGGAGTTAGTGTTGCTGTTAAATCACCAAGGGCGTGCTAAAATTTAAATGTTTTCCGGCATTCATGATCCTACACACGTGTTTACGAACAAATCTGAGTTTCTCTTTGCGGAGGCTCAGTTCATGAATCTGGAAAGTTAGAGTTTTAGTACAGAAACAAAATGTAACTTTTGAATGTGCAAAATAGTCACTACAGATTTACTAACGTTTCATGAATGAGACCCAATGTGAGTCTACAGGGCAGCAAATAACACCATTATCTGCAGAGAAACTTGTTTATTTCACCAATATTTTGTTATGATAGGCTAGTGCTATTCCCCTCTGAGTCCAGGGTTAGCTGTTATCAACATCCGGGGTCTTATTGAAAAACTGATCTCTGACCTGAAATGATGTCAGACTACTCCTCAGCGTGACTTGTTGCTACTGCTAATCCTACGGTCTGTTTCACAATGTTTCTGACTTGTCAGAACAAAAAGCACTGGATGAAGTTCATTAGAAAGCATCTCTCCTCAACCTGGACTCACTAAAGCCTATGCTTGTAAAAATGGACCCAAATGCTGAAGTGGAATTAATTATCAGAATGAGATGGGCAGCGGTTTTGGAAATGACATCATCCAGGTCAGAGGTCACTTTTTCCACATATAAAATGTTGTTTTATTGATTCAGATCTTAGAAAAACAGATATTTCTCTGCCTATCAGAACAAAATATTGGAGAAATGAACGAGTTTCTCTGCAGATAATGTGTTATTTAGAGGCTGCATTCTGCTGCCCTGACTCACATTGAGATGTATTGATATCAATATGCATATTGACAAAAGAAGGCAGCTTCATATTTCAATTATTGCTCATAATTGTGACAAAATTATGAAGGTTAAAAAGTAAATACATGTCAGGCTGTATCAGTTTCAGCTTTGACTGGGGATCAAAATAGAAAAGTAGAGTAACTTTCCGACATTGTGACAGGAACCTCCTCCTCCAGTATTTTTTTGTGAATTTGTTGGTGTTTTCAGGCGGATTCTTGTCCGCAGACGCTCTGACTCAACTTTGTCTGTACAAGACCAGTTGCCACACAACCTGCAGAGGAATGTTTCACTCTCACAATGAGCTGTGGATGGAAAACTGTTCTTCAGATCAGCTGCAGCTTCACTTTCACCAGACACTCCACACGTCTGGAGGGAGTCGTAGTGTTGTTGTTAAACCACCACAAGAGCCTTAAAATGTAAATGTTTTCATCGCATGCAGAGTTCAACACAGAGAATTCACAACATACCTTAGTTTCTCTTTGTACGGAGGCTCAGTCATGCAAAGTTTTGGGAAATTCTGTTCTGGGGTTTCCACACACAGAAACAAAATGTAACTGTTGAATGAACTTCTTTAAATAGTCTCTAAGTTTGTACATTTTGTTCTTTAAGTATTTTGGAAAACACATGGGAAAGTACTTATTCCAAATTATGTTGTTGTCATTGATCCTCCACATTTTACCGCAGTCAGAGAAAGCCCCTAAACAAGCGGCATTTTTAAAACCCAGCGTTATTAAAAAACATCTTCACAGCTGAAAAAAGAGAGAAGAGTCGGTTAAAGACGTATGATAAATACACGATTGCGCAATTACACAATGATCGAAATACAATTAAAAAACACTGTTTTATTAGAAAGCATCTATGCTATCTATAAACCTATGCTTGTATTACAGTATGTAAGTATCTTAATTAGAAAATGGATGAACTGCGGTTTTGAAAATACAGACATTTTTTAATTTCAAAACATCTTTTTTTTCCACATATAAAATGTTGTTTTATTGATTCAGATCTCAGAGAAACAAACTCAGATATTTCTCTGTATGCCGATAGTTGCAGTGGTGCTGAAGCGTTCGGTGACGTGCGTTGAATCGTAGTTTTGTCGCATTGTAGATTTTAAAAATCACAGGTTTTTAACACTGAAATGAAATGAGAGTTTTTTAATCGAAGCGTCTTGGAGGGAAAATCTGATCAGGAATCACATCACATTGAAAACATCGATCTTGTTTGTTTGAGAGAAAGAGGGAGAGACAAAGAGAGAGAAATTTTATTCACAGCCGAGTTTCCACATTAATGTTTTTGGCAGGAATTTAGCTGGTGTGAAGGAATTCAGGCGGATTCTTGTCCGCAGACGCTCTGACTCAACTTTGTCTGTACAAGAGGAAGAGATGTGGTGAGTTCAGTGTGAATAAGACATCTTCACTTCCTCCTTCTCATTAATATCAGTTTTGAAAACCACTTCAATTACTGTGGTTTGGCTGCACATAATATATATACACAAACTTGCAAAAGGTTTGGAATATATTCGGCTTTGGGATGAAATGTCAGAATGCACCTAAAATGCACTTTAACCTTTACAGGTGAGCTTAGTTTGACCTTCTCTAAAGTTTTGAATGAACTGTTCAATGTTTCAGTCCTAACATAACATGCTGTTCCCTGACAAAATATCTGATCGATGAATCCACACCTCACTGTTCTGGTTCAATGATTAAACCAGTTTGTATTGAATCAGTCGTCTTTATCTGGCTGTTCACACTCGGACATTATGAGACCAAGACCACCACGCCTGGAGTGTTGTGGTTTACCCACCGCTGTTGTTGGCTTTGGTTTCAATACATTGTTGGAGATGGAGAAGAAATGACCCATATTTCTACTTAAATGTCCTGCTTTCATGATGTGATATCACTGTAGCATCATTTTCCATACATTTCATCCAAAAGCCAAATATCCATAACTTTATATACAATGCAGGGCTCTTACGGATCCTTAAAAAAGTCTTAAAAGGCATCAAATTCATTAATCGAAAAACAATGCCTTCATTGGCATTAAAATGTCTTCGATCAATTTTTCAAACGTCTTGGCGGCCATCACCACTAAAATTCTCACCGCCATCAGTTCCCAAGTCAGTGTTTTTTTCCCCCCGGATTTTTTATGCATTTATTTTGAAAGGACAGCTGCGGAAAACTCATACAAGTTTGTAGTTCTCACCAAAGTCCGTACTTTTAATGGAAACACACAGAACTCAAATTTCCACAATCATTCATGTAGCAGTCCTTTTACCGTGGACCACATAGGAAAGTTGTCCTATGTCCCTAACACTATGTAATATATGTGGTGATGTTTTTTTTTGTTTTGTTTTTTTGCATTTGTGTTTATTGTGAAGGCCGTCTTAAATTTAATTTCAAGTGGCATTAAAACGTCTTAAAAAGTCTTAAATTTAACTTGGCTTAAGCTGTAGGAACCCTGACAATGGCAAGTTTGTGCAACCCCCCCCCAGTTTCTGTTAATGTGGAAGATGAAATGATCTCCAAAAGACATAAAGCTACAGATGACAAGACAAACTTTTGCATGACACTATATACTATATACAGTGTGTGTGTGTAACATACATCGAGTTTTAATATTCAACACATCAGCAGAACATGTGTTCGGCTGCAGCTCTGCATCCAGATCCTAAATGTCATCATTATTATTCACAGACTCGTCCTGTGATTGTGACGATCAGTGATCAGAGGCGTCTGCGTGGTCGGACACAACAGTGACATTTACGGTGCGTTTATCTCTGTTTCACCGCAGGTTCACGAGGCAAACGTTTCCTATAAAGCCCCAGTCTGCAGCAGCGTTCAGACATTTACAGAATGAATTCCTCTTGTGTTTGGTGTTTGGTTTCCAGTGGATTGTGTTTCTTCTCTTTTGTTGCTGCAGAAACTATTTAACTCCAACTCTGCCCCTTCTCTCTCTTTCACACTTTTTCCTGCCTTAACAAGTTCACTGTGCTTTCTCAGCCTGACACTGGTGTTTCTACTGTTTCTACCTGGAAAGTTGCATTTGACAAACAATTATTATTTTAGTCCAAACTGTTTTGATTATTCTCTTGAATAATAGATGGTTTTGTCTGTTTAAAAAGTGGTGATAAAGCCAGCAGTAGTTTCTCTGAGCCAAGGATGATATATTTATATCATTATTATAACTCAAGGTCAAGGTCATGTTTATTTCCATAGCACATTCAAATAGTGCTGTATGCACTAAAATACATAAATCCCCAACATGTTCATGTTTTTCCTCATATATGAAGAAATTGCACTTCCATTTAAGCAGCTTGAAACAATTTGAAACAAAATAATATACAATTTTTATCTCCATTTCCATGCATTTTTATGTCAAGTCAAGTCAGTTTTTTTTAAAGCACATTTATCTCAGTCGACCAAAGTGCTGCACTGTTATTATAATACAATAAAGCTCATGCACGAATATAATAATAGCTAAAACAGTAAAAAGAATAGTAAGAACTCCGTTTTAAAAGTGTTTTCTGAGTGTTTGCAGATGATGCAGACATGAACCTAGAAACTCAATTATCCTCCATGATTGTAAATCCCATTTAGAACAACCTGGACTGGAAACACACCCATGGATCTGTTGCATTAAATGATCTGAACTGATGATGTGATGGTGCAGGCCGAGGCGGCGCTGGCTGTGGCTGCACCAAACTGGTTTGACGACGGATCGGGCAGGTTGAGACTTATAGACAAAAGGGGAAAGGAGAAGGAGCTGAGAGAAACGTGCAGGAGTCAGTGGAGACGTCGAGGAGCGACGGGACACAAAAGATCGGCCGGAGGTGTTTCCTGTGTTGTTCCTGTCGGCTGTTGGCTGAGCCGCCGGCGGCCTGAAGTCACACAGCAACGAGTGTGTTTGCTCAATAGTGTCGTGCCTTTCAGTGAGTCACCGGAGGAAGAGGAGGAGGAGGAGGAGGAGGAGGAGGAGGAAGAGGAGGTCAGGTACTTTGTCCTGCAGCTCGTGGATTATTAAACATTCGGTGAATATGACTAAGAACACGTTGCACTTTTCCAACACTCTGAGCGTGAAGTGTCTGAAGAGCTCTCGTCTGATGACTCTTCAGTCTAGAGGCTTCACTCTCGTGCACTTGACTGCGAGTACGGTTGATCTCCGGGTGAAACACTCAGATTATTCCTGCCTGTGTCTGTCATTAGTTAAAGCTGCTGCTGCACCGATCGATATTTTACATTAGTCAGAGTCAGACGACCACCAGGACCTGTGTGCAGCTCCACGAAGCTGTGCTGCATCCTCCTGACGCCACTGTTTCTCTTCTCACCGATCTCATCAGTACCAGACGTTTAAACCAAACAACTCAGAGTCAGGGATGCACGATAACCTTTTTTCCTTACTGATACAGATAACTTCCTGATTCTCATAACCGATGTCGACACCTAAAAAAAAGAAAATCTTCACAATTTAAATGGATCCCTCCCCCCTACTTAGAATAAATCTGCAGAAATTGTTCGAAACGGCGTGTGGCGGTCAGCTAGCCTCGTAAACTAGCCTCTCCCGGAAATGCAATTCATTTAATTTCTGAGGGAGAGTCTGGCCTCATCCCCACTGTGAGCGTTTTGGGTGGGCGGGAGTAGTAGCGTTGACAGACAACCGATTCAGCCAATCAGCAAGTTGCTATATCAAACTTTTGCCGAATCCAGTTGGAAGAACAGCGAAAATGTCTTTTTCTTCAAGAAACTCAACAAGCGCCGACTCTTGCTCTTGTGTAATTGCTGAAATGGATGTAGTAAGAACTTACCTTGTTGCTGTTTTTAGGCTGCTACTGCTATAGCTACTGAATATCTTTGCTGCTAGAAGCTCCGCTGTGGTAAGAGTCGGCGAGTGTAGTGACAGGGCTTTGCACCAGTCCGTCCCTGATTGGCCAACGTGCTGTGTCAATCACAGAAATCTGAGCGGCGACGCTGATTGGCTCGTCCTTCTGAGGGTTTCAGGCAAAACGCTCACAGTGGGGATGAGGCCAGACTCCCCCTCAGAAATGAAATGAATTGCATTTCCGGGAGAGGCTGGTTTACGAGGCTAGCGGTTAGCGGTACTGAAGTTAAATTCACTCGCCCATAAAAAAGACGTGCTGACCCACTTGCCAAGTGGTCATTGACCTCTTGGCGAAACAGTTTGCACCGTCTCCCGCGGTGCGATGTGACCGATGTCGTCATGCCTGCAAACCGTTTCTTCTTAAAGTCTCACATTCTCTGGATTAGACGTTCCCATTCAGATTTTTTTTTTTATTCATGAGCTGTCATGTTTCTAGAACAATATGCACGAATATCGTAGACTGCACATTCTCTGACAGGATTTTATTCATATTACCGACTCCAAACAGCTGAAACTGTATTTTCTTTTTTCTGTATCTTGAACCGTTCAGCAGAACCAGAACGTCCTCGTCAGCAGATCCAGCTGCAGCTCTGGACCCACTGCTGCTGCACACTGGTTGTTATTTTGTTTTACAGATTGAACTTGTGCAGGAGCAAAAAAAAAAAGAAGAAACTGTTATCCCGTTACCGTAGAGACGAGAGATGGGTTTGCTGCTCGATATGTTAAAAGCTGCTGTGACAGATTAAATGAAGCTGCTTCCTCCTCCTCCTCCTCCTCCTCCTCCTCCCTGACGAACTCCAGCCATGACACCGCTGCACTGACAAGCTGGAGGGCAAAAAGCTGGAATACATTTAAATGTGAAGTTAGACATGAGTCTCATGGAGAAGAGAAAACTGGACAGAAAACCTGCCTGGATGGAAATGCAGTCAATGTTCATTCAAAAGATTATTTTGGAGTACGAGAGTTGTTGTTGTTGTTGTTGTTGTTGAGGAGGAGGAGGTGTAAATGTTGGATGGGAAACGTCTGCAGGGAAACAACAATGAATTTCAGCTTCTGTAAAGTGTCGCTCTGTGGACAGTTGTTGTGTCTTTACAGCCGAGGGGAGACGAGTGAAACCTGGACACAACGACCACCTGGAGCCCGTTAACGCTGCTCTGATGGGTTTTTAAGTTTCTAAAGCTACTGGATGAATTGCATTGTACAGCTTATCCTGGACTTTTTTTTTTTTATGAATGAATATTTGTAGCTCTGGTAACCACTTGACTTTTCCTTTGGTGCCACTGTGGGATTGAAGTCTGAGTTTCTTTTAAGAGGGACATATTATGGAAATATCACTTTTTGGAGACTCTTTAAGATATATCTGGGTGTTTGTCTTAACCCCAAAATTGACAATAAAATCAGTAATTTTCAGACTTCTGAGGTTGAAATCCATGTCGTTTTACGAGCTGTTGTCTAATTTGCATAACCCCACCCCTACCTGGGACCGGTAGAAGGGGCGGGGCAAGCAGTGGTTCATTTGCATTTAAAGGGACAGGCACTGAAACCAGCCGTTCTGAACAGGGCTGTTTTGAGAGGATGAAAAGAGCTGTGATGTTTGATCCTTGAGGTATTTTTGACCGAAGCATGTCACAGACATGTCTTTAAGACACCTGGGAACTATTTTAATTTGTGGAAAGGGGGCATAATACACAAGATAAAAATAGGGGTACAGAAGCGGGACATTTCTGTATTTAAAGGTACAGTTCTGTCCTACTGAAGGGCCAATTATTGTACTCTAGAGTACCTATTTAAAAAGGCAGATAAATGATCCAGAATGGTACAAAATTGTCTCTAAAAAGGTACGCCTGGAGCGACAAGGGTTTGTACCCTTTTGAGTACATTTCCGTACTTCTATTTTTCTCTGTGTATGTCTCCTTTAAATCCCTTAAATCCCGTTATCTTCTCCTCTAAAGGTTTTCTGTCCAGTTGATGCATCAGGTTCTTGTTGCAAAAATCTCCTGATTTCACATGTCTGAGTCCAGGAATGTTTAGTTTGGACAGTGGGAGTGAGACGGGATGATTTGGTTAATGTGTCTAATCTGAGCACCGTGTGTTTGTGTGTCAGTCTGTTGGAGCTTGGCCATGGCCCATGCCACCAGTATCCAGTACGAGCCAGTGGCAGAGATCGGCGGCGGCGCCTATGGGACGGTTTACAAGGCCAGAGACACGGAGAGCGGGCAGTTCGTGGCCCTGAAGAGCGTCCGTGTGCAGACGGACCAGAACGGCCTCCCCATCTCCACCGTCAGAGAGGTGGCTCTGCTGAGGAGGCTGGAGCAGTTCGACCACCCCAACGTGGTCAGGTGAGACTTTCCTCCTCGCCATCGGAGCCTTCTATCTGTGTGTCTTTAAAAAAAAACCTCTCACAGTCACAGATTCACCGTCTGTTCTCCGTGCACCAGGCTCATGGACGTGTGCGCCACCCAGAGGTCGGACCAGGAGACTAAAGTCACTCTGGTGTTCGAGCACGTGGACCAGGACCTGAAGACGTACCTGGAGAGAGCTCCGGCTCCGGGCTTATCTCCTGGCCGCATCAAAGTGAGAAACTGAACAGTCTGAACGAAGCTGCTGCATCTGGGACAGAAACTTAAACTAAAGTCTTTTATGTTTTTTTTTTGTTTTTTTTGCAGGACTTGATGAGGCAGTTGCTGTGTGGTCTCGCCTTCCTGCACTCGAACCGTGTGATGCACAGAGACCTGAAACCAGAGAACATCCTGGTGACCAGTCAGGGCCAAGTGAAGCTGGCCGACTTCGGCTTGGCCCGGATCTACAGCTGCCACATGGCTCTCACTCCTGTGGTAAGGATCCAAGAAGGAGCAGCGGTTGTTGATGTCATTAAATAGGAACTGTGCAGGATTTTCACCTTAACTAAACTACATTTTTACCTTAAATTGATTCCTAGTGCTGGTTAAATCATTGGCTTGTAACTACTTCCAGGGAGAATGGAGGCTCTCTGTCTTCCACCTAGCGTCTCTTGGCTGAAAACCAACCTTGTAAGATCAGAGCCTCCGACCCGGTGTCCCAGCTCTCGTCTGCAGGGTTAACCCGTAAGGGTTGTTTATGACAGAGAAGACTAGACATGGTAACATGGTAGATGATAAATAACGTTATTCACCGCTCCATGGGTTGATTGTGTGTTCTCCCAGGTAGGAGATCCAACTGGAAGCACTGGCAGAACATTAGAAAGAAGTGTTGCTGTGCATGCAGCCATAAAAAAATCCCTTTTTAGATTCACCAACTGAAACTGTTTTTCATGGTTCAATAAAATATTTTCATCAGTTCGTCCTGTATTCAGAAAACGCAGAACTTTTCTTTAGGCAAGGCATCTTTATTTATATCGCGCATTTCATACCAAGGCAACTCAATGTGCTTTACACAGCACTAAATTTATTCCACTGTATTCCTACACACAAGTCGTAATTCACATTTTAAATGGATGTTCGATTGTTTCAGGGCCATATTTTTTTTAAACAGTTTCTAAAACACTTTTTATTTTTCGGTGGCCTTGTGCGCAGCAGCCCAGAGCTCAGCTGGTCTGCTGCTGCTTCCAGTCGGCTCCTCTACCTGGGAACACGCTGCTCAGGGTGCAACTATTAGCATTACTCAGTTGCTTACATTTTGAGTCAAACTTCTTCTGGTTGATATTTTAAGTATTAAGTTTTAAAGTGGAACTGGTCTCTCTTCCACTGTTTTGTGCATTTGTTTCCAACGAAGAAGCCGGTTAGAAATCAATCCATGGAGCGGTGGATAAGGTTATTTATCATCTACCATGTTACCATGTGTGTAGTCGTATCTGTCATTAACAAGAGATTACGGGTTAGCGCGTTAACGTTTGTGTGGCGGTGCCGCAGAGACGAGAGCTGGGACACCGGGTCGGAGGCTCTGATCTTACACAGTTGGTTTTCAGCCAAGAGACGCTAGGTGGAAGACAGAGAGCCTCCATTCTCCCTGGAACTAGTTACAAGACATTGATTTAACCTGAACTAGGACTCTGGGTGTTGAGGTAAAACTGTAGCACGGTTCCTCTTTAAAGAGTGGAGTCGACAGCCTCAGCAGATCGGAGCTCACTGATGTTTACCAGGCTCATTGTCGTCTCAGCTCCGCCTGTCGACTTTCTCACATTTACTCAACACAAAATAAAATATTACTGTCTCCACAAACTCTCAACAAAATGATTCAGTAGAATTGATGAAGCCTGTGTCTGTGTGTGTGTGTGTGTGTGTGTGTGTGTCAGGTGGTGACGCTGTGGTACCGCCCTCCTGAGGTTCTGCTTCAGTCCAGTTACGCCACACCTGTCGACATCTGGAGCACCGGCTGCATCTTCGCCGAGATGTTCAGACGCAAGTGAGTCAGCAGAGGAAAACACACACAAATAGACACACACACACACACACTAACTAAACAGTCTGTTTGTGTCTGTGGCTCACGTTGTGATGAGATTAGACTCTGGGTTTGTGTTTTTCCTGCGTCATTGTTTTTGAATCCGGGGTGAAAATATGAGCTGATAACAAACAGATTGTGATGGAGTTTGGCTTCAGTTGGTTTGGTGCTTCTTTTTTTTTTAATACTTTGATTTGATTTAACAAAAAATGTTTTTGAGGAAAATTCCTGCTTAATTCTCAGCACTGCACATGAATCAGATGGCACACAAAGCATGGGATGTTGCTCAAGGAAAATCGTGACTTTGGTTAAATATCAACAAAACTCTTGAACAATAACTTGTTGCTTCAAGTCTCTGTGAGTGGAAACAAATGAATTAAACTCAATTTTTTGCGGCCGACGAGCAGCGTGAGAATAGATTTCCAGCGTCTCTTTTGTGGTGTCTGAATAGAGAGGCTCCCTCCACGTGTGGTCGTGTCTCTCATTGACCACACGCAGCAGGTACAGCGTCCAGATATGATCAGTAAGTGAATCTCATTACAAGGTTTTTATCTGCGGCTCAGGGGAAATCTGTCCGGAGGTGAACCGGTGAAAAACAGCCGAGCTTTGCCAGACGCAGTCACAGTGTCACAGCAGAGATCCAGCGTTTCCTACAGTCTTAACCTTCTGCAAGAAAACATACTGTATGAAACCAAAACCCGCTGCAGAAACACGACGTTTAATCACAGTTAAAATTGTCCTAAACTTGATTATTGGTGTATTTAAGGGACTTCAGACTTTACATTTGTGTTTTTCAGCATCTTCAGGACAAATATTTGTTTAGATATCTCCACAACAGACATTTTGTGAAGACATATTGTCCTATTTTTGAATGTGCAGAGCAAGACAAATGTCTCAGAGACTCTATACTAATGGACAGACATCCTCGTCTCATGCATATACAGGTGCATCTCAATAAATGAGAATAGTCGTCCCCAATGAGAGTGTAGATACTGAACCAGGCTCAGGAGACGTCTGCAGGTGTTAATCAGATGATGAGACTGTGACACCACAGAGTTGAACCTGTATAACACCATAGATATATACAGCAGGGATATTAAGTATTGAATGCATCAGTAGACTTGCATGGTGAGCATGCATAGAGGCCATGGCAGTTAAATGCATTACTCATTGTTTAGTTTTTTTGCAACTGTACCAGCTGTTATCAGAAGCTAAAGCTGCAAGACATGTGGTCTGTGGTAGAATATTTAAATTTCTCTCTAATATTAAACCTGACCCAGAGTTTAAGTGTGCTGTCGTCTTCTGTCTCACTGAAACTGAAAGAAAAACTTTCCAAATTTAAACTCCTGGCTAACGATGCTAATGAACCCTCCCTCCACTTAGAAAAATAGTTTGGAAGATTTTGACAGGATTCAGGGGCCAATTATATCCTGTTGGACAGGAATGGAGAATTAAAAATACACTGAATAATAAATTGCACCACTGTGTTCACTGTATTTTTATTATTTTTTTAAAATCTCTCTTCTGTTCTTAGCAGTCGTTCTGTTTTTTCTCTCTCTTTATGTTGATACTGTAAAATGGACCATTACAGTTTGTACTGCACTGCAAAAACTCAAAATCTTTCCAAGAATATTTGTCTTATTTCTTGTCAAAATGTCTCATTTCTAGTAAAAACTCATCCCTTTCCACTTAAAATAAGACTCATCACCTAAAAGTTAACTTGTTTTTAGATCTTTTTTGTGTGTGCTTGTAATAAGGAAGAAAAACTTGCTCTACTGTCAGATTTTTCTAATTATTTCAATTGAAAATATGCTTGAAAGAAGGAACAGTGTCTAAAAACAAGCTGTTTTTTAATGCGATGAGTCTTATTTTAAGTATAATTCGATTTGTTTTGACTAGAAAAATGTCAAAATTACAAATATTCTTGGTAAGATATTCGGGTTTTTGCAGTGTGGCTGCTTATTCATGCTTATAATAACAATAATATTACAGAAAGGGATGAAATGTTGTTGTTGCTTAGAAACGGAGCTCAAACACAATGACCTGTTCTTTCACAAATAGTTTTTTTTTTGCCAATAAAACACACAACCAGTGAGTTTTAGGGACGAGACGTAACAGTCCAAGTATTTTCCTGAGGTGATGAGTGATTTAAAGACTTGACTCACCAGTCGGTGCCGGACGCAGCAGCTCCATCTACTGGTGAAAATCACAATCACACTCACATTCACATCTCAAACTGATTTGTTTATTGATTTGTTTTGTCTGCGCAGGCCGCTGTTCTGTGGAGAATCAGAAGTGGATCAACTGGGAAAAATATTTCAGTGAGTCAAAAAAAAATAAATTAAAAATCCATATGTGTAGCCTACAGGTAGATTAGATAGACGATTCATATTGTAGCTGTTTTTAATCCAAATGAACGTGTGGTTTCAGACTGATCGGCCTCCCGCCGGAGGACGAGTGGCCGACCGACGTCACGCTCTCCAGGAAGAACTTCCCCCCTCTCACCCCTCGGCCCGTCGCTGACTTTGTTTCGGAGATAAATGAGCAGGGGGCACAACTACTGCAGGTGGGTGAGGTCTGGTCTGGTGACTTGACTTCCATCCGTTTGATCCATTTTTCTGCCCGGTAACAGAGAGACAGAGTCACACACGCAGACACACAGACACACACACACACACACACACAGTCAGCGGCTGTAAACAGAGAGACGGCTGAAACAGATCAGCAGCTAAACCTCAGACTCCAGAGGAATTTTTCCTCCGCTGCTCACAGTCGGCTGATGTTCAACGAACAAGCCACAAAAATGTCACTGGTGCAACAGAAGAAGCTGTTTATTATCAGCTGCTTTAGAGAGGAGCTTTATTTAAAGACAAAGTGTGATTTCTGCATCATTAAAACTGAAATAGCTACACCTAAAGTCACAGATTTTCTGATAAATCAATATTGTATCTACTGATCCAAACAGGGACATTCACAGTAAATGTGAAGATATAAAGATGTGTTCATTTTTGCTTCTATATAATAGAAAATTTTGTAAATGCAAAACTAAATCAAGGTCAAATACTGTGCTGCAGCTATTAAAAGTAAAAAATATATACTGTATATATGGATAAAAACAACCATCAAATCCATGAGACAAAAAAAAGAATGAATAAATGAATAGATATAAATATATAATAGCCTAATAATAAAATCATTTTCCAGGTGGCAGTAGCCTTAAGATGAGTAGGGTAGACCGAGTACGTTTGAGACACTTTTTGATTTTCCATTTTTGAACAGATATTGCAAAAAAACTATACACAGAAAATAAGTGATTTTTCATATGCTGTTTAATTTGTTTGTATACTAAGTTATTATTGAAGAATATCATGTATTATTTATTTATTTTTTCCACAATCAGGTCATAAACATGAGGTGCATTTTTACCATGGTCCCGTCTCAACCATACACCATACGTGTACAGTTGAGACGGTACCATGGTACAGTTGAGACACCCATTGAAACCCATTGATGATGGCTGAACATCAATTGCAAATGCAAAAGTTTTTAAAAAATGACAATTTGACAAGATATTTCAGTGAAAATTCATTTCTCTTTATCAAAAAAGCTTTATTATTTATTTATAATTGATTATATCATATTATTGTATTATTAATAGCCTATAAATATGATTATGTAACATAAAATTGTCAAATTAATAGCAAGTATTAATATAACACTGTTCAGGTATCACAAATATTGGATTTCCCCCCCAATTTTCTTCTTTTTGGTCATATAATGACTTATAACATGTTATTTTTAGCCTACACTGCACAATTTAACAGTGATGTGATGCAATAGAACTCCATTATATTATATCAGGGTACAGTTGAGACATTGTGTCTCAACTGTACCCCGCTGACCACTTTGTGTATTTCTTTAGATTGTGCAGTGACCTAACATGCTAGGATAGTATGAAATATGTGAGTTTATAGGGCACAAAATAATGTTTGCAATGATATAAGTTATGTTTGATGGCAACAAAAGGATAATGAGTTATTCGTTGTTGAATGGACATGGTAAAGTGAAATTCGTACCCTAGGAAAATGACTTTTGCTGATATCTTTGGACTGGAAATGCCAAAACTCTTCAAATTTCCCACAACCAAAGAGGATGCTAATATGCATGTGCTGAGTAAAAATGGTGGCTCAACATTGCAGCATGGGCAAGATATTAAGGGTGTTTCAACTGTACACATGTCTCAACTATACTCGGTCCACCCTATAGGCCAAAAGAAAGCTCACATCTGCAGCCAGAGTGCAAACAGCACAACATAAATAACTAAATTAGATCAGCGCAATATTAACGACTAGATTAACCTACGATTCATTATCAGATCAGTTTTTATGACTTTCCTCCGTGTACGTTAAGGAGTTTGACCCTTTTCAACCAGGAACTGCCTGGAGTTTCTGCCGGTTGCCTGGCAACTGGTGCTAAAGACTCAGTCTGGTGCATAAACCTTTTTTTTAAATTTTATATATATATAATTTATTTGCACAGATTAAAACAAACATGATGTAACAGGTTAATTAAAACACTCTAGAGGAGCTGCATTGTGGATTTTGTCGCCTGAGGAGTCGGCTAAAGTTTCCCTCAGCATCCAGGCTTTATGCTAAGCTAAGCTAAGCTAAAATAAGCTAAGCTAAGCATCCAGGCTTTAGGCTATGCTAAGCTAAAATAAGCTAAAATAAGCTAACACAGTTTAAACTAACAGATCACCATGAAACTTCCCGAGTTTATCACTTACATTAAGACGGTTATTTTTTTAATATTACAAGTTTTGTAAATAAGGCTGTATTTAAGTAAATGTGCGCTACTTTTCCAGGAGAGAGATCTGAACAAAGCTACTTTTCTTGTTTTATTTTGTTGACATTGTCAGAAGTTTTTACAGCGGAGGATTTTGGATATCTCTTTGTATCACTCTGTAAATGAGAAAATACTGTCAACAGCCCTAAAAAATAAATAAATCAAATTTCGCCATGTTTTTAGTAGCCAAATAAAATGCCGTATAGCCTAAATCAGGCTATGAATGATAGTATATAAACAAACCCCTCTGTATAGACCTGAAAGGGATCAAAGTGGAAGGTTTGGTGTCTGTAGGTGCTGCTGAAGTGGAGATTTCTAGCTCAGAGTCTGAAGAAAAACTCAGTTTAAAGATTTGTATTGTTGTCAATCATACTTTTATGATTTTGTTGCTGATACGGAGGAAACAACAGTTTTTTGAGCCTACATCAGCGAAATACAAGCAAAATGGCACAAAATCTAAAAAATTGACCAGTGCATGAAAAACCCTGTAGATAAAGTTTTTTTTTTTAACACGTCTTTGATGTCTAGCTAAATGCTGTTGGTTTTCTCCTCCACAGAACATGCTGACGTTCGACCCCTTGAAGCGAATATCCGCCCTGAATGCACTAGAACATCCATATTTCCAGGATGAGGAGACATTGACTCAGACAAAAAGCTGAAGAAGCCATGAGAGGTAAAACGGTGTCTTAAGTCCCCCCCCGGTCCTGGACCCTGGACCCTGGACCCTGGACCCTGGACCATCACCTTAAAGGATTTATCAATTTCCGTTCAGTGCGTTCGTTGCCTGTTTTTTTTCCCCCTAAGATGTCTGGGTTATGCTGTTGGATTTTTATTGTGCTGCTCCTGCATCAAAAAAACAAAAGAAAAGAAAAGAAAACAGACCATAAAAATGAAAAGAAGAGTGAACCTGAGGATCAGTGGCAAGCCGTCAAACACGACGATGCCACAGTTAATGATGGTAACGCCGGCCCGCGTCACTACGTCTTCAAGGACAGTACCAGTGTTTTTGAAGTTCTGATTTCAGTCTCATCAGCGGGGACTCGTCGTCTGCCGTCTCTTCTCTCTTCGACGCTGCTCTTGTTACCTTTGTACAGTGTTTAGACAGAAGGAAGCAGACGTGTCATCTCTTTCCTGTCACAGGCTGACACCAGTCTGACGCCTCCGAGCGACGGCCGTTTGGGATCTGACTGTATCTCTGACAGAAATATAAATCTGTACAAACGTTATATTAAACACACAGCTGTATTAAGTCTAAAAGTAGCAGAACAAAGAAAAAAAAAAGATGAAAACGCACAAGAAAGACGTATATATGACAGAAAATACTGGTATTGCTCTTCTGTTTATCAGAAGACGGAGAGTTTGCACCTCATTTTATGTTTAACACGTTTTTGTTTTTTCTCCCTTCAATTGCTAAAATCAACCAGCACTGCAACTACGAATGAATAAAACACAGTTTTAATCACTTTCAGATTTCACTTGTGTATTATTATTATTAGGGCACCGGCCATCGCCAGGGCACTCGACCCAACAGCTATGAAATAGCTGTAGGGACGAGTGCCCGGCAAAGCCGGGCACTATTGTTATTCTGTGGATTTTTTCTTCTTATTATTCGTCCTCTTCCGCACGATTTTCGATTCGCTACTAGTCCTGCAACTCTTCGAGTTGCAGGACATATTATATATCAAAACGTGCGTCTTGATCGGGATCGGTATGCTATTACTTTTTTCATCAGTCTACGAATTTTTCGCGACGTAAGTCGCGAAAAACTGCGAAAAATTTCCCATAGAGAATGCATGGGAGAGGGTCAAAAAACGAACAAATCATCGGATTTTTCATACTGCCAACTGTTGTCTACTGCTCAGGCATACTTTCACCTAGAGACTCCGTTTAAACTTTAAATAGTAGACACAAGTCTTGTGTATTGGTGTATTACTCCACGTTTTGATAGGTTGTATAGTTTTTGATCAATCCCTGATCAATGACCATGATCATTTTTGGAGAAATTATGAGATTATAATGGGTGTGTATTGCACGGAATGTTCGTGCTAGAGTGCGTGATGTCATCAGCTAGAGTGGGGAGAGAGCCCAGAAAAACTCCTGATTCTTTCTCTTTCCACACTCCTCTTGGACACAATTTACACTGTACACACATAATTTTTCACAGTTTTGTAGACAAACTTGTTGTGTCTCCCACAGTGTGTTCAAAATATCAGAGAGACTTACAGAATTTGAATTAGCAGCCTCTGAGTGTGGCCATGTCTGTCTCTCCTCCTCATTGACTCCAATACAAAAATTTTCTGGGAGGAGCAGAACGGACCGATGTTTGTTCTGATAGGAGCTACCGTTTTGTCAGAATAAGCCTAAATGCGAGACCAGTGCAGAGGCAGAAAATCTGTCTTTTTCTCGACGTTTCTGTCTGCCTCAGCCTGGGAGCCCCTATCGTCATGGGCAACCAGCTCAAGTTGTCATGGTAACCTCTGATCCTCAGGCCAGGGTCTTAACTCCATAAACAATCCACCTGGAGCTCGTTAAGATGTTTGTAAACACAGACACACAGCTAAATCAGACTGATACAGGATGCAGCTCAGTCACACACACAGACTGTAGAACCAGCTTCATGTCATTACAGTTACACACACACACACACACACATTAAAAACACACAGGTAACATACAAATGCGCGTTTTAATCACTCCTCTCCCACACTCTAACACACACAGGTAACTTCCTGTGATTACAGTTAAAGACACACAAACACATCAAATGCGCGCGAAAGCGCGCACTCATCTCTCTCACTCTAACACAGGTAACTTCATGTGATTACAGCTCCTCCATATCAGTGCTTATAGAAAGATGATCATGTGTCTGATCAGCTCTGTCTTGACCTTAAGATCGTGGGTTTGATTCCCATGTTGACAGAGATGGTTAGAACGGCAGTAGCTCCCGGTGCCCTTTCAAAATTTCCCAAGAGGAAATTTTCTAGTTATTATTATTATTATACAGATGGTAGTCCACATAAAACAATAAAGTCAATGTCCACTAACAACCCACTAACCGTGATTAAATAAACCGGTCATGAATGTGGCTGTAAAAAGAAAGATGAGATGTTTTTTTCTATTTTGTTTTTTTTTGTTTTTAGTGTCATGCTTGTGTTTATGTAGGAGCAGAAACACAGAACTGAAATCTTCCTGCAGGTTGAGCTGCAGAGACATTTAGAAATAACCCTCAAATTCAATAAAGCTCCTTTCTTCACACCCACAGAAACTTTTATTTTAAAAAAAAATGCGTGCAACCGTTTTCGCACAGTGAGTTTCAGCCTCCGTCGTGATCGACTGGAAATTTTAAAAGAGGAAATGTATGACTGAATTTCCTCTTTGAAACTTTCACAGTTTAAAGGCCCAATATGATGAATAAACTACTGTTACAACAGTGTCATAATTAAAAATGCACATATACAGTAGCTAATATTTTTGCACAGTCTAATGGTGCATCTCAATAAATAAGAATAAGTGAATTAAGTTATTTAAGTGTAGTTCAATTCAAATAGTGAAACCCGTATCACATTGATATCAAACTTCTCATTAAACATTCAACTGAAAAAACTAATGCAACATGATATACAGTATATATAGGCTATATAATTATCACAATAAAATGCACATACAACCTTTTGACAAATCTGCAGGCACAGTCACCACCGCAGGATTTATTTCTTTTGCATAAGTCTATATTTTATTTTATTTGTAGGAAAATCTTGCAAACTGTACCTTTAAAAGAAATAGTCGAGGACTCGTGGAATGTATTTTCAACTATACTTGTCTTGGAAACTATTATATTTCAGTTATGATAACTTTTCCCCCCAAAAAGTTTGAACTGTTAAATCCACAGTTAGTTTTCTCGTATATCCACAATAACCAGCTGTTTGCAGCGGCTCCGTCTCATCAGAATAAAAGCTCAAACGTGGATATAAAACAGTAAATCCAGGATCTCTGCGCCGAGCTCCACACACGAAGCTCCAAAACGCTGATTTACATGATTTTTGACTCATTTTCTTGTGTGTTGACAGGTTTATGATGAGGACACAGAGGGATGACAGGCAGCTTCCCTCTGAGGGGAGATTATGGAGTAAACAGAAATGTGTATTTTTTTTTCTTAATGTCCTTTTTTATGCATTTCTTTTAATTTCCAAGAAGGATTTCCCCCCTTTTTTCCGTCTCTTTATAACATCCTGCATTTAATTATCCATCATTTCTTCTTCTTCTTTTTTTCTCATGCAATTTAATTAGATGCCCCCCCTCCTTTTTTTTAAAATTGCATTTTTTGTTTTTTTTATTATTTATTTTCTCTGATTGTTTATTCTATTCATTATTGTCTCTCTCTTGTATCGTCATGCACAGGATTTTTTTTTCCCTCCACTTGTTTCTCCTGGCTCAGAGGGGACAGACTGTGAGGCGGAGGGGGAGACAGAGCAGATGCATTGGCAGGAGCAGAGCTGAGGTGTTTTTTTCTCTCCCTCCTTGTCTCTTTTGTTGTGTCGGCACAGATAAAAATCTGATGAACGTGAGCAACGACAACAACAACGACCACCACCATCACCTTCCCCTCAGTGCAGAGCCTTCCTCATCCCCAGAGCCGAATCCCTGTGTGCATCTGGCGGGTCTGTGCAGCGGCAGCAGCCAGGCTAACGGCGGGCTAGCAGGGGGTGGAGAAGGGAGAAGAGGAGGAGGGGGGGAGAAAAAAAAAAGAAAAGGGAGGGAGGAGGGGCTGTGGTGAAGCTGGTGGGCTTCCTCCTGCCTCACAGACACATTTTATTGACTTGCTAATTGGATGAGGCACTCGGAGGAGAGAGAGGGAGAGAGGGAGAGGATGCGGTGACCGAGAGGAAGCTGGAAGGTGGATACAGATCCAGAATCAGGCACAACACGAGGAAGGAAGGAAGGAGGGAGGATGGAGCCGGACACTTTATCTCTTCTCTCTTATCATTTTCTGGATTTGTAACAGCTGTTTTTTTTGTTTTTTTTAATGGGTTTTTCTTTTTTCTTTCTTTCCTCCCTGTGACCCTCACACCGTGCATAGCTACATAATGTTATGCATGACATTGTCGGATTGAGGCTCCAGCTGCCAGACGCTTCGTGACATGTGAATGATTTCCCATTTTCAACCAACCCCCGGTTTTGCTCTCACCTGTTTTTCATCTCTCTCCCTCTCTCTTTGACTCACCATCAGCTGGAGCTCCTTCTTCTTCTCCTTTTTTTTTCTTCTTCTTCCTCTTCTCAGCCTTGTTTGATGTGCTGTGATTTTGATACGAACGACAAAATCTGATGGCAAGATAAAATTGTTCCCTCCTCGTCAAATGAAACGCACAAGGAGCCGTGCAAAGAGAGACACAGAGAGAGAAAGAGAGAGAGAGTGCAGTGGCTTATTCTTCAGGAAAAATGAAGGTATGATATGAGCAAATGAGAAGAAAAAGAGGGAGAGACCTACCAGTGTAGTAAAGGTGGCATTATTCAACCAGTATTCATCTCAGCCCTGTATGGGCAAGAAATGGATCAGCAGCCGAACGTATTGACTGTTGCATAATTCCAGTCTGAGATCTGAGGGCGAAGACATCAACAGACTGTGCAGAGGGAAAAAAAATGTCTCCTAATGTCTCTCAACCTGTCGAGATTAAATGAGTTAAAGGAGGAAAAGCTGATAGCTGAAATTATGAATGAATCAGTGGTGGAGACCAGTAGTAGTAGTGGTGGAGGTGGAGGTGGTGGTGTGCATTGAAGAGGATTAATGGAGGCATTTAAAAAAAATGGTCTAGACTTGTTTCACCACTGGGTCAGCCTTTTTAAATATATTCTGGAAAAAATTTGCAATTCACAGGATTCCTCCTCCTCCTCCTCCTCCTCCTCCTCCTCCTCCTCGTGTCTTTATTAAAGTAGCAGCAAACCCATCATAAGCCTGGTGTCAGACATAATCAGCAACACAAGGTTTGATCATGTGTCTGTGTTTTATCTCAGATCTTCTCTCTCTTTCTTCCTCTCTGTCTGTCTGTCTTTTTTTTCTGCTTCAGTCTCGTCCCGGTTGCCGTAACTGAGATGTGCAGCAGGTCTGGATAGGTCGGAGGAGGAGGAGGAGGAGGAGAGCCGGTGCCGCTGTGCTGAGGTCTGCTGGTGCTCGTCCCAAATGAGCAAAGCAGCAGGCAACCCACAGAAACGCACTACCACCTACCTCATCTCCCTCACTCTGGTGAAGGTTGAGGCTGTGCCAGAGGATGTAGCAGGGAACCAGAGGGAGGCTCTTCCAGAGGGGGAAGGGAGCCCAAAGAAGGAGAAGAAGGAGAATGACGATGTGGAGGAGGAGGAGGTGGTGGTGGTGGAGGAGGATGTGGAGGTGAGCCATGTCCCCGAGAAGGAGGAAAGGGAAGCAGTTGTGTGTGCAGATGTGGTGGGAAAAGATGAAGAAGGAGGAGGAGGAGGAGGAGGCGTGGAGCCGCCGGTGCAGGTGAAGTACAGCAGCCCCGCCGGGAGCAGAGGGAAACCTGTTGAGAGGCGGGAATCTCATCATGGACACCAAAAAGACTTCAACGCCACCAGTGGGAAAAGCAAAGACACTTCCCTCGTGCATGCAGCAGCGCCGCCTCCTCCTCAGATCCGGCAAATGGTCAAAGTGTACCCAGCAGCAACGTCCTCCTGCTCCTCGGAGGGAACCGTGCGCAGGGAGGGGCCTCGCTCGGACGCCATGCGCCCCAAGACGGAGCTGTACAGGGAGCCGCCGCCGCTGCTGTTCCTGAAGGGGGAGAACGGAGGAGCCGACCTGGGTGGCAGCCGCTCGCGCTGCAGCCTCCCGTTCTCCATCCCCCCGCCGCCGCCGCCACCACAGCCGCCGCCGTCGCTGCTGCAAGTTGGCCAGCGGGGGCCTGAGGTTCTGATGAGGTACATATTTGTTAGGACTGATTTTTTGGATGCTGGTTCGATTTAAATTGCGATTCTACGATATTGCCGATTTTCTTGAAAAAACGATTCACATAAATATCGCGATATTTTTTTTAAAACGATTTTTAAATCTTTTTTTTTTTTTTTCAAAAATCAATTTTTTGGGGGGGCGGGAGTTGGGGTTAATATTGTACAATGTGCATTTCTTTGCCTTTTTTACATACAGAAAGTCCAGGTTTTTAAAAGAGTTTAAAGGGACAGTTCACCCAAAATTCAAATTTCACTCATTTTCTACTCACCCTCACATCGACCAAGGGCTGGGAGAAGTTTCAAAGTCCTTCGTGCCTTCTCGGAGTTACGGGGGGGTCCGTGCAGCACTGCATGTCCATATGAGGGTCGCAAACGGGGCTCACTTTTCTTCGTCCAATAAGACACAACAAAAAACATCCAAATACCTCCATACTGCTTGTCTGTGATGTCCCTCTTGTATTGAAGCACCGACATGAGAAATTGTTTAGAAAAAAATGAAATAAGTCTATATTTTAAGCTTGTTTGTAGCAGAAGCTCCCAGTGTCTCGGTTCACTGCTCTTCCTGTGTCAGTGCAAATCGCGAGAGATTTTGTCAAAAAATCGTCAAAAAATATTGCGCTACTTAAGTGAATCGATTTTTTCTCCCACCCGTAATGGTTATATGGTGTCCTGTGGATTTTCTTGTTATGTTGTTCGTAAGATATCATTTTGTTTGGTTTGAAATAAACATTATCTAATCTAATCTACGTAATCTCATCTAAAAAGGTCACATGCAGGGAGCAACTCCGCCTGCTGGAGGGAGCTGAGGGAGGCCAACACCAGCCTGTATCACTCCGCCAAGACTCTGGACCGCAGGGACAACCGTATCGGAGACCAGTCGCCCCTCATGGCGGCGACGACCCTAGGGCCGTACAGGGCGTCCTGGGCCGACAGCGACGGCAGGGGGACGCTCATCCGCCCCGGGGCTCCTCCTTTAAGTGGAGGGTTTTCAGGCCTAATGACCCGGGACAGCCCTCAGGGGGAGAGACAGTTCAAGACGGTGACTGTCTCCCTGCCTGGACCTCCTCATCCTTCGACCGCCGGCGACTTGTCCAGGCCGCAGAGGAAAGGCACGAGTCGCACCCTGGACAACAGCGACCTGCATTCCCCGTCCGGGAAGGAGGTCCAGGGGGGGACGATCCACAGAGCTGCTAGTTCTGCTGCTGCCGCTGCTCCGCCCCGCGACCGCAAGATGCTCAAGTTCATCAGCGGGATTTTCACCAAAAGTGCAGCAGCGGCTCCGCCCAGCAGCGCCAACACCACGCCGCCGCTCTACCCGGCCATGGAGAGGGGCTCCAGCGAGGAGGAAGGTGAGTTCATCCACCGAGCATGTTGCTGCACCTCCACCTGCACCTGCACCACACAACTTCAGGTCTTCATGACTCTGACATATTATGGAAATGTCACTTCCTGAAGGCTCTTTAACGTCTGGGTGTTTGCTCTCCGACCTCCAAAAGGCTCCTGAGGTTGAAATCCATGTGGTTTTACCAACTGTTCCCTCAGTTGTCATCCAATGATGTCATTAGTTTTCGTATTTGCATAATCCCACCCCGACCTGTGAGCACAGGTACCTGTAGAGGGGGCGGGGCCTGGTGAGCAGGGGTTCATTTGCATTTAAAGGGACAGACACTGGAACCAGCCGTTCTGAACAGAGCTGTCTGGAGCGGATGAAAAGAGCTGTGATGTTTGATCCTTGGGGTATTTTGACCAAACCATGTCACATGTCTTTAAAGGGATAGTTCAACATTTTAGCAAATTGGCCCATTGCCATAGCAGTAGGTTTGCTACGTTTAATTGTCGTGCAAGCTATTTTTAGAACGGAAGAGCAGAGCCATGAGCTGCTCAGAGCTACGCTACGGAGGCTCATGGGATTTCTTGGTTTCCCTCATCAAACTCATCAAATACACATCAAATGCACATTCACCAGACTATGAGATAATAACACAACGTTACCACACAGAGTTGTTTTAGAGGGAAATGCAGAGACTACTTGATGAAAAACTCCCCCCGACGAGAACGCTGAATATTCAACCCAAAAGCTGGGACAAAAAGAATAGCCCAACCCGTTGGGTTCGAATAACCCCAAAAAGGGGTTTGTCTTTATTCAACCCCACAGTTGGGTTAAAATTTGGTTATTTTTTAACCCAACTGTTATTAGTGTGTACATGACAATGTCAAGAAATAGCCAAGACATAACAAGTAATTGCGTCATAATCCGTAGAAATAGCCAAGAAATAACGGTCAATATCATAGTAATGTCATGTTTTTCATAAAGACAAAAGACTACACATGCTTTTCATGCTTTGAATTTTTTGAGAAAGGCCAGAATTTTTCTTGCAATTGACCGATATTTCTTGGCTATATTTTTCGACGTTACTATGAAACTGACCGATATTTCTAGGCTATTTCTAGACATTATGATGCAATTACTTCATGTAATTAACGTATGAATTAAAGGGTTACCCAGATTTACTCATACAACAGAGGAGAACAACAGAGGAGAAAAGAGGAGGAGGAAGACGAAACTCTTCCTCCATGAGAAGCTGGACTCGGCCGCTGTGGCTCATCCATCACTGTTCACTCACTTGGGTTGAGACGAAGCAACTGAGACCATTTTGTTCAATGTGATTAAACAGGATCACATATTTATAACCATTTACATTGCCCCTCCTCCATCCATCCATCCATCCATCCCTCCCTTCCTCCCTCCCTTCTCCACCCTCTTACAATTCACAAATGCATTTATTTAGGGCACGGCAACAGTTGTGGTGTTGTTTAATTACCAAGTCAGAGGGAATATATTATTTTATTATTATTATTATCACAGAAGGTGGATTTGCACTAACATACTGTGTTAAAATCAGCTGTTGTAGCACGTCAGTCCGCTTGTTTCGTTGCTTTTTGCTCTTTGCATTTGTTTAAAGATGAATGGAGGAGTGAAACGTGAGCATCATCAGGTGGAAACTGAGATTTCTACAGGTGGATTTACTGCGATGATGACGACGATAAGTGAATCACATGTACAGGGACAGAGACACAGCTGCTAATCTCTCCTCACTTTGGTGAATCAGCTCTGCAGCAGTTTTTATTACAGCCCCCTGAGCCTCAGTGTATCTGAAACTACACGTAACTGGAAAATAACTAAGTTTTAGTGAAGATTCCCCTCAGATCAAATAAAGTGGGTTCCCTTTGAGATATAACACACATCTTTAAGAGAAGGAAGAAGGAGGGGCGATATAAAAGCACAGGATCTTCTACTTTTCCACTTAAAGCTGCAGGAAGTGTGCGTGTTTGGTTTGGTTTTCTGTTCAATTGACGGAAAAACGAATCGACTGAAGTTAAAGTAATTGATAAAAATAAAACCTGTTAAGTTGCGTTAAGTCTTTTTCAAACAGAACTCTCCTCTAGAGATGGATCCTGGTTCTCGCTGCGAGGATTTACTGCATCATGAGGTCGTCACTTCAGCTTTCTCTGCTGTAAAGACAAAATTGTGTTTTTATAGACCAAGCCCTCAGGACAATAATCAAATCAATCAGATGCATTAATAATGAAAACAGCTCTTTAGTCGCAGCCCCTTTTTAAATGATCAGTAGGTTTGCAGATTGAGAACGAAAGCTCCTTCTAAAAGAAATGAATGAAACATGAAGATATTAATCTGGAGTCAAAAGTTACTGCTGCTAAGGTAAAGAAGACGTGGCAACCAGTCAAGCCCAAATAAAATAAATAAAAATAAATCATGCATAATTAGATTTCTTTTTTTTTTAATAAATGTCACCGGCAAAGTTTTCCAAGTTAGTACAGAGTGTTCTGCAGCACTGTAGGCGTTAATAGTGACGACTGTGCTGTAAATGCTGTTACTGTAAAAGGCTTTGATCTCTCTCTCTCTGTCTCTTTGCATCGCTGAAGCTTCTGCATCGACTGGTTTTGGGGAATTCCTCAAACCCTTCAACAGACGCTTCAATAAACATAAATTAGTTCTGAGTTTTCAATCAAAAATAAATAAATAAATAAATAAAAAACCCAAAATCAAGCCATGAAATCGCCTCGTGAAATATTAAAGCGTCGTTTGCTATTTGAAGTAGCCTATGATGCAACTATATCAATCTTTAATCTTTATTAACATATTCTGAAAGACAATCATCTTTGACAGAGAGTGTAGGATTGGAGTAAGCTCTGAATAATTTGTCAGGAGTAAGTGGGACATGAATAATTAAGGTTGGGGATACACAGAGCTGTGTTTCATCCGGGGGTGGTGGGGGGTCGGGGGGTGGGGGGTGGGGGGGGGGGGGTTGAGGTTGAGCACGGACCTGCTGCTTCCTGCTCTGTGCACTGAGTTAATCAGTCGTCCAATGGAGCCCATTCATTCATTCATTCATTCAACCACTCACTTCGTTGGTTGGTTGATGCTTCGTCGTGTTTCAGTGTTTGTGTGTGTGTTTCAGTGTGTGTCTGTTTCAGTGTGTGTGTGTGTGTGTGTGTGTGTGAGCAGCATCGTCAACATGAGGCCGGACCGACTCCAGCGCTTGTCTTCGTGTCTCCTGCAGCTTCACCACATCATCATCATCACATCCACACGAAGCCGGAGAGCGTCGGCAAAAATATGTAAAAAAGCATCGTGTGTGTGTCTGTGTGTTTGTGTGTGTGTGTGTGTTCAAAGTGGACATGGTCAGTGTCTCTCTACGCCACACACACACACACACACACACTTGCAGTCACACACTCGCAGCGCGGTCACACACACTCACGTCGCTGTATCCATGAGAGACCATTTATTGTATGGAGACCTGGGCTGGAGGCTTCTGGAAAATGGAGTTGCCATGGCAACAGCAAGCCGTGAGAGATGCTATTTGGTCCGTGGCGTGACGCCGCGGCTGATGGAGGGGAGGAGGTGGGGGAGTGTGGGCGTGGAGGTAGCGGTGTTAGAGTGTGTGTGTGTGTGTCAGTGGGGGGGTGTGGGGGGGGTGAAGGGGTTTAAAGTTCGCCGACACCACGGCCCCGCCCCATTACACAGCCTGACCCAAGTGTGTGTCTGTCTCTGTGTGTGTGTGGCCTATAATGCTCTCATAGCACATTGTTTATTCCAATACGTATTTATTATATATTTCATTTTATTTATATTATCATATATGTAAAACAATACAAGCAGACGTGTAATATACATTAATTTGAGAGAAGATGATATGATATTATATATTTTTATTAATTTGGTCAAACCTCCTGTTGTTCTCCTGGTTCAAGGAAGGAAGGAAGGAAGGAAGGGAGGGAGCAGATTGGATCAGGGAAGGAAGAAGAACGAAGGGAAAGAGGGGAGGAAGGAAGTGAAAAGGATGGTGGGAAGAAGGAAGGAAAGGAGGATGGGCAAAGGGAACAGATTGTGTCAAGGAAGGAAGGAAGAAGGAAGGATGGAGGGAAGAAAGAAAGAAATAAAGAAAGAGAACAGATTGGGTCAAGGAAGAAAGGGAAATGATGGTGGGAAGAAGGGAGAAAGGAGAGAGGAAGGAGGGATGGAGAGACAGAAAAAAGGGAGGAAAGAAGGACCATTTGAAACAGACAGGGTCAGTTTGACAATAGACAACAGAAGAAGAAGAAACTGACAAAATGCATAAATTGGTCAGTAATACATGCAGCCAAAAGGTGTAGCAATAGCTTATTACGCCTATTGCCTACGCTTTGTACATAACATTTCCATTTATATAGTGAGAATAAAGAGCTTTGAAATAAAAACAAACAAACGAAAAGACAGGCAAACAACTAACAAACAAAACATAGCTTTGAAATAAGAGCAAACAGCCAAACAACTATTTATATCCCATATTCATGTATCTCAGAAATATCTTTCAGCTGTGAAGAACATCGTTAAAAACCTCGTCTCTGTCTCTGTATCTTGAAACAAGATGTAATAATGACACGCACTCTTTTCAAAGCAGTCATAATGTAGCAGCTTCCAGGAGAACTTTAGGGCTGAATATATAAGACACATAATGCTTTATATCTATCATCGCAAAATTAAATTACGACTGAGTTATGGGAGCGATAAAAAATAATAAAAGATATACAGTAGCTGCAGGCAGTAACTCATGGCTTCGTCTAACCCCCTTTTTGTGCTCAAATAATAACTTGTTTTACTACTGGAACAAGTAAAACTGTTAACGACTGTGTCTTATTAGTCAGTTCTGGTTTTCATATTGTGAGAAAATTAACCTCGGCTGTGTTTGCAATTCATCAGTAATCAGAGTTATGACAGCTGAGTAACAATAGAGCAGTTTTCACAGATTTGTTTTTCACTGCAACGTGTTCAAGAGGGAAAATTGTACAAATCTGTGCAGTTAACTTCATGTATTTTTGCAAAATTTCAAAATAAAAGCCTTGTAAAATACTGTCGGCCACTGGAAGGCGATATGGAAAAGTAGGCTATATTTTGAGATTTGTCATTGTTTTGTGATTACTTCATTATTTTACCATAAATAAATGAGCCACAGTTTATTATCAATCAGACAAAAAGGTTTACGTCGCAAAAATGTGCATTTACTGTACGACAATTTTGGTGAGATTCTGTCCGTCCAGTTTAAAACTGCATTTTCAGGCCTTAATCACAGCAGCACCAAGTTTGTATATTAGTTGTTTATTCCTAACTAGGGGAAATACAGTATATAATGATAATAGGAATAATAATGACAACAGTCGCTGTGGCGCTGGAAAAATTTCCACCCTAAGACTCAATAAATCAGCCCCGACTGAGAGACGATCATTACGGTCACAGTTAACCAGTGGAGCGGATATGTTTGGGTTTTAATCTCAATAATCTCACAACTATTTATCACAGTGACACTTGGAACATAATGTGAGCGTTTAATATTAGCACTGAGTCGCCGTGTAGCTGCTGCCAAGTCGACGCATCTTATCAGAGAGAAACAAAGGCAGAAAACCAACACAAGCAAAACTCGCTTTGAATTTTAAACATTTGGTAAATATTGATATTGACATTTTAAAAGGATGTAAAAGTTGAATGATGGAGGAATGTGAATTGAGTTCATATTCTATCCAAGCTTCTGTTCTCCATCCGTCTTAAATGGGCGATTAGATTAAATTCTGGTGCAATTCACTTAAAAGAACAACAAAAAAAAAACAGGAAATTAAATTTGTTTTTATTTGTTGTTTCTGTCCTGTCTGATACAAAACAAAGTTTCACATAAACTAAAACCACCAAATATCAAAGCAATGAAACACTTGGTTTCAGATTCTCCCTTTAAACCCAATATTTTTGTATATCATTATTTGCTTTTCCCTTTTTTATGGAATATTTTGAGAAATTTTGACATTTTTTACACAACGTAAGATTTTTTATTGATCCCGCGCCTTTATTGTCACTGCATTTAAATGTAGTGAAATTGCAACTGCCCATCACAATACCCACAATCATTGCACATTATAAAAACAGGAAACTCATAAAACAGAAAAACACTCTTCAACATAAAAACAATTACGAGGTAGATTAAAAGAAGACAAGGACACAAACACGAACATGGCATGTTACATGGGGTGAAGTGCTTGTAAGTGGTGATATGGAGTTGTGTATTTGTTGAGAGTGTAGGCTATTTGTTACAGGACAAATACAGCAGCATTCGCAAACAACAAGGTGAAAAATATAAAAAAAGAGACATATAGTGAGCTACAAATTATTAGTAGTCTAGATAATATAATACTTAAACATTGAAACATCTTTTTTATCAGGTTGTTTGACTAGTTTTTGATGCAGTTCAGGTTTCATCCTCTCAGCGTCCTCTGTCTTTTTCTTTTCAGTCGACACTGACTTCTATAAAATTCATGAAATGAGAGGAGAAACTGTACTGGGATTGGGAATGAGACGAATTATCTCACCACAGCCGCCTGAGTTCTTGCTTTTTTTCTCTCTCTGTATTCAAGACTGAATAAAAGAATAAATGACTTGTTAGGGCTTTTCTGCCAGATAACCAAAAAAGAGGAAAAAAAAGTGGCATGCCTAATAATGTTAGAGTAAACTAAAGATAGCATGTCGATTGAGACACGGGATATTTGATACACTTGATTGATTTTTTCTGAAAACTGCAGAGCTCTGTTGGATTTTATCACTACCTTCAGCACTCATCACCTACCAATCCTGGGAAAGCTGCTTAAATACAGATGCCATTAAAAGTTATTAGGCGAACAGTGACTTTATAATGACTCTGTTTGTTCAAAATATGACCTGTGGCTGTAGCTTTATTGATTTAAAGAATTTAAAGATAAAAGTTGTCTTGTTGAGTTTCTTAGCAATAACAAATGATCTAACAACAGATGAGCTCAGTTAGCTTGTTTTAAACAGGTCCTAATGTATTTAATGTCATGGTTTTGAAGTTTAGTGACAAATTTGAAGGTTTTAGTGTCCGTAGTCGCTGGAGGGACATTGAATCCCAGCTGTTTTTTCAATTTTGGTGACTCATGGATGTGTTTGTTTGTACCGTACATGTAATTATGGTCACAGTGCTAGCCGATCAATATCTCCTATAAATCACTGAATTAATGGCTTAATTGTTTTGAATGAACAACAACCGATTTGAATGAACATGTATTTTTAATAAACACCACATATTTTTAATGAACAAAACGTGTTCATGAATGATGAATTAACAGATATTCAGCAAAGTGAGGAGAAAATGCCGAGGGTAAAATGACAATATGATCACTGTGTATCCATAAACATGACTTAGGTGGAAATATGTCAATTAAATAAAATAATATCCAACAATCAGGGAAGAAAGGGTTTAATTGAAATGGATCTTGATAATGACAAATTACGGGACAAAAATATTTATTTAACCTATTTATATTGTGAGAAATTATGTGATATTTTGTAAGTGATTACTAGTGTGTTGTCTGATAACTTCAAAAAACGGGAGTAATGTCAGTAGTTTCTGTTTAAAACATGCTGTTTCAATCATCCCTCCTCTGTGTCTCAAACGACATAGGTGGGGCGTTTGAGACTAAATGACAACTTGCGAAAAGTTATAAAACAGCGCGATCATCCCACATATGTGTTAAATTACACTTGTAAAAGAAACTACAATGTGAGTTGTTGATCACATGATAAAAATGTTTGTTTACATAACGTCATCTTTGCACAAAAGCGTTAAAGTCTTGAAAATTTGTATCAACACCTTCTCTCCCAACTAAAGATATCTGGCATGCCAACACAGATCATTTGTACACTTGATTGAATTTTCTGGAAACTGCAGCCTCTGTTGGAGGCCTGGACCCCCCCGCCCGCCTGCCTCTCCTGACTGAGCTGCTTAAATACAGATATTAAACTACAACTACAGGCCACAGTGACTTTATAATGAGCTCTGTTTGTTCACTAACCCTGACCTGTGGCTGTGAACTTTATTGATTTAAAGAATTTAAAGATAAACAGCTGTCTTGTTGAGCTTGTCTTAGCACAAAGGCTGAAAGCAGGCGGTGTTAGCTCAGTTAGCTTGTTTTACAACATGCAAACACAAGATGTTGTGGGTTTTTAAAGCTCGTATTTTACATATTTGAAGGTTTTATTGATCAGTAACCTCCAAACACTGAATCCCAGCTGTGTTTTTTGCACATTTTGGTGACTCATGGATGTGTTTGTTTGTAGCCACAGTGTGAGGCTATAAGAACAAGTGCTGCTAGCCAGGCGCCATTTTTGAATTTGATCAAATGTGTGTTGTTGTTGTTGTTGTTGTTGTTTTTTATGGACGATAACCACCTCTGTTTCCTGTTTGTACCATTTCAGACCTCCTAAATCACACACTTTTTAAAGACTTCTTGATAAATGTCTAGGTGAAAGAAAGTGAATTTATTTGGGTATAATGGTTAGCCTAGCCTAGCCTAGCCTAGCTTAGAGGAGACGCTGACTGTTAGCCCCTAAATTAGCGCTTTCTAAGTGCATAATCCATAAATTATAAGAACATATAATATAATAATATAATAAATAATTTAATGTGTATTAATTTATAATACATTCATGACCATGATAGGCTAGCTAACCTAGCCCTTACCAGCTCTAATCTTCTCTGTAGTTTGTTCTGTATCTTGTATATTAAATGAGATCTTTGTGATGCTGATCTTATTTCTTTAAAACTTTTTTATTAATTAATCCTCTGTGTATTTTTGTGTGTTTCTCCAGCTCCGTGCACCAGCAGTCAGGAGTGGACCATGAGCCAAACGGTGCAGGAGCTTCACCTGGTACGTTCAAGGACACAGTTTGTTTGTTTGTTTGTTTTGTTTTTGTTACCATATGAGAAATTGTCCTTTTCCTCTGCAGGGTGTTCTGGGAGGTTTGTGCAGCGGGAAGTCTGCTCTGGTCCACAGGCACATGACAGGAAGTTACCTGCCGCTGGAAAACGCTGAAGGTTGGTTTCATCATATGATTTGCATTTGTTACAAATCTGACTGTGAACTCGTTTTGCCTTTTCATCATGCACCACTGCGATTAATAACATAATACTGGATGATCCTATGTTATTAGTTACACAGCTGAAAGTCTCTCATGGCTCTTGTTTTATTTGCAGGACGTCAGTATATTAAAGACGTCCAGGTTGACGGACAGAGCCACCTGTTGATAATCAGAGAGGAGACTGAGCTCCCAGGTGCTCAGGTGGGTTTACAGCTTTAATACCAGGGATAAAGGAGCAACTAATTACACTTTGCATAAATTAGTCTTTACTCTACTGCCATTTCTCTGTTCTCCTCTCTTCTCCATAGTTTGCAGGTTGGGTGGATGCCGTTATCTTGGTCTTCAGCCTGGAGAACGAATCCAGCTTCCAGGAAGTTTACAAAATCTACCACCAGCTTGCCGTCTTCAGACCTGTCACTGAGATCCCCTTTGTAGTGGTTGGCACTCAGGGTGAGACTCTCAAGCGCCACATGTGCTTTCTCTCAGGTGTTGTTCACACAGAGGTGACAACTCGCCGCCGTATCTGTTTGTTCCCTCTCCAGATAAGATCAGCAGCACCAACCCCAGAGTAATAGACGATGCCAGGGCTCGACAGCTGTGCTCCGACGTGCGGCGCTGCACATACTATGAAACCTGTGCAACCTACGGACTCAACGTGAACAGAGTCTTCACTGATGGTATGTGCCGCTGCATAACAACCACATACAGTATATGAAGGATGTGCACCTTTTATTTTATTTTTTATGTTGAGCAGCATACACAAAAACAAAGTAGCCTAAAACATATACATTAGAGACACATTTCGTACAGTTTTCTACAAATTATCAAGAGTTGCTGAGTAAAGTATAGCTATAGTTGGTTAAAAAAATACAGAAAGGTAATATTAGACAATAATATTTTAATGTGAAAGCATTTTAGATTAAACTATTAAAGGGATAGTTCAACATGTTTGGCAAGTTGGTTCTTGCACCTTTATCAGTGCAAGCTATTTTTAGAACGGTGGAGCAGAGCCGTGAGCTGCTCAGAGTTACGCTATGGAGGCTCATGGGTTTCTTGGTTTCCCTCAACAAACTCATCAAAAAACAACTCTGTCTCGTAACGTTGTGTTATTATCTCATATCGTGGTGAATGTGCAGGTCACAACTTGTCCACCAGAGCGTTGTGGAGTTGTTGGATTGTGTATTTGATGAGTTTGATGAGAAAAACCAAGAAATCCCATTAGCCTCTGTAGCGTAGCTCTGAGCAGCTCACGGCTCTGCTCCGCTGTTCTAAAAATAGCTTGCACCAACAATTAAAGGTAACGAACCTACTGCTATGTATGACTATAGGGATTATGGCTATGGGCCAATTTGCCAAAATGTTGAACTATCCCTTTAAAACATCTTTATTTCAGGTTGTGTGACTGACACAGTTCAGGTTTCATCCTCTCAGCTTCTGTCTTCTGTCTTTTTCTTTTCTTCATTCATGAAATGAGGGAGAAACTGTATAAAATATGTGTTTTTCTGCTGTTGTTTTTTTGTGCCACAGCTGCTCAGAAGATCATGGCAGCCAAGAAACAAGCAGCTCTACTGGCTTCCTGTAAATCTCTCCCAAACTCACCCAGTCACTCCGGAGGATCCACCCCAGTGTCGGGTGTCTTTCCAGGACAGGTAAGACAGTTCAAATGTATGACAGATTTATTTTTGATGTTTTGTTTGCTGAGAGAAACATTTCTCCTCTGTCTGAACCCTGTTACCTCGATAGGACGAGGACTCCAGGTAGAACAGTGCTGCAGTGCTTTACCGGTGCTAATCAGGATCCTAATGCAGAAGGAAAGAAAGAAAATAACAGTTTGCTTGCACATTAAACTCAATTATTTCCTCCTTCTCTCTGTTCAGGCCAGTAACGGTGGTCAGAGCAGCGACTACTCCTCATCCCTTCCCTCCACGCCCGTCATCAGTCATAAGGAGATCGGCAGCAGGACGACCAGAGGGGACAAACAGGACAGCGCCACGCCGGGGTCGGTCCGCAGCGCCACCCGCAGGCGGACCTCTCGATTTGCTGTACGTATTGATCAAGCTTTTGTTTTTATTTTTAGAGACCCGCTTTATTCACCAAAATATACCAAAAAAAATGGCAACCCTTTAATTTACAGGTCGTTAAAACTTTTGAAAGCGAAACCATTGATCAAGCCGGACGGTTTTTGCAGGAAAAAAAAAAAAAGAATCACAAAAAGAAATTCATATCGAAGACATGCCCATAACTTTGTTTGGGATCTGGCTGCAGTGAAACTTTGGTCCTTCATCTTAAATATTCAACACCACACTTTGATCAGTGGCGAACAGATGATGTGAAGTCAGACGCTGTTGGTGTTGGTTTTCTTAGTTTTTTATCTGTAATGATCAGTCTGTTGCCGCTGGATTCATCTGACACTGCGTTTAGTGGAGTTTTATAACAGGCAACAAACTGTGAACTCAACTTGAACTGTTTAACTCGTTTAAAGCCGATTTTACAGTCAATGCTAGTTTTGAGCTCTGATACCAAAACAAAGAGCTGAAAGATGCTAAAATGAGTAACACTTGTTAGATGACTAGTAAACTCTGCTTTTTATTGTAAATTTATCAATTTGTTAATTTATTGATTGATGTAAATGAGCCTTTTATGAGACAGTACAGCTTTTATCAAATGCACAGTTGTTCATGGGGAAAGATTCTGTGCTTTATGAGTTATACTTGATATACACAGTAAATATACTATATACACCAAGTCTTTTAATTGGTACATATATAGAGATAAGAAACTTAACTAACATATATGCTATAATATGACTAATATTGATTTTGTTAACAACCATAAACAAACAAAAAAGAACAGACAAATAAGTTAAATAATAGTGGTGCAAGGAGGATACAAAAAAAGTATGAATAAATATGTAAATAAATAAAATCATGGATTTTATGATATACAATAGGTAATTTGCATAAAACTCCAATATTAGTGGCATCCAACATCTCCATATATCTTCAGAAAGGTTTCCACGAAGCATGACATTTCTGCCCACATCCTCTGGTAGAATAACGAATCTTCACACTTGGATGTTTTGAACGAATCTGATGCAGACGTTGCGTTTGTGTCCAGGGTCGGAGAGGCAGCGACTCCAACAGAAGAAGTGCAGACTATAAAGGAGATCTGGGCAGCGGGCGGTCCATCCCCATCAAACAGGTACGAGCCGGTCACGGATCTCAGATTTACACTTGACACAGAATCGGATATGATGAACGAATCTAACGACCGTCAGCTCTTGGAATAAAAAAAAACGTGTGCAGGGAGTTTCATCATCGTGAAGTTTCGCCCTGATGATGAATATCCAGTGGGAGTTGTGATGTTGGCAGCCAGAACTCATCACGCTGCACAGATATATATACAGTATATATATATATACACAGTATATATGTTAGATGAACTCATGAGACTCAGAGATAATTTCCTCTCCTCCGTTATCAGGGCTTCCTGCTGAAGCGCAGCGGGAGCTCGCTCAACAAAGAGTGGAAGAAGAAGTACGTCACTCTGTCCAACGACGGCATCCTGTCCTACCACTCCAGCGTCAACGTGAGTTACTTACTAACTAAAAAATAATCAGTCTGTTTATTATTATGATACTTAACTCCAAACAATCACGTTTTTGGAGTCATTCCCATGCTCAAACACTCATGAAACTCTGCACAAAAGTTTCATATTTCAAGTTGTTGGACATGGGCAGGGAAAATGGCTCAACAGCGCCCCCTTGAAATTTTATTTTGCTACAAATTAATAAAGTGACGTTGGCGAAGGTGTATCCGATGTTATCTGGCGCAGAGGGCGTTGTGTTTGGTACGGACTGCTCCAGGTGGGGTTTGAACCTTTCTCTCTCGCATCGCGGGCGACGATGCCAAGAGGTCAATGACCACTTGGCACCGTGGATCTTCCGTTACTTAGGGGGACGAAAATTGGTACACATGTGTATCACACCCAGATGTACAAAAAAGTCAATACAACCTATACTCTAAAATCAACAGGAAGTCGGCCATTTTTATTTCTATTTTCACTTTCGCCGACGATGTGGTGATTTCCATTAACATTATGCACTTATCTACACTACACTGCATTGTTGAGTGGGACAATGCAACAGACACTTATCAACTTTAGTTTTATAGATATACTTTATTCAGCCGTTGTTGTTGTTGTTGTTGTTGTTGTTGTTGTTATATTACGTCCATAGATTCACTAATAACTTATCCATCCATGTGGACGAGCACTTATGCAGAACTTGATTGGGTGAAAGCTGCTCCAGTGAGTGAAGCACAGTAACGACGCTTAGTAATGGCACATTTTATTGTCAGAAATCTTGGCGTTATAACAGGAGAAAGAATAACGTTTTTGATTACTCGTTACTGAAAAAAGTAGCGCTGTCAGTAACGCCGTTTATTTATAATGCTGTTATCCTCATCACTGGTCCCCCAGAGCTTTTTAATCTGCAGAGAGTGGGTGGTTTGTGACAGCTGGTGTCTGACGGTTCATGGCAGCTGTTTGCTGTTTGCTGTTTGCTTTGGCAGGACTACATGCTCAACACGCCGGGGAAGGAGATGGACCTGCTGCGTGTGACCGTCAAGGTGCCGGGGAAGCGGCCGCCACGAGCCGCGCCTCCGGTCGGCCTCAACGGGCGGGTCAAAGACGTCCCAGGACCTGAGGGTCTGAGCCCAGGTGAGGGGGCAGACAGGCTTTCTATCTGAACTCCTTGAGAAGATGAAAGGATTTTTTATTTTTTAGATGTGTCATGAAAAGTTGTTTTTTTTTATCTGGACATTAAAGGAATATTTCACCAAAAAATGAAATTCAGTCATTAGTGACTCGCCCTCATGCTGATGAATACTCCAGAGTAGTTTTCTATTCCTCATCTGGAGACCCGGAGCCTAACCCTTACCCTATCAGGAATCAGGAATCGTATCAAATTAAAACTTAACTTGCACAATATGATTCGTATGCTTCTTGTCTGTGCAGCCATGGGGAGACTGTAATTAAATGTATTTCATATTTCACCTGACTGTGGTGTTTAACAGTGTCGTGCACAGTGAGAAAGAAAGATTTTTAAAAATCTGCACGACAGCTCTTTTCTTTGTGAAGCTGCAGGTGAAACAGAACTCGATGACCCTGAGCAGCTGAAGTTAAAAGAAAAGAAAAGAAGAAAGAAAGAAAAAAACAGATAATAAAGTAGAGTTTGCGACTCAGAGTCCTGGTCCCTGGATTTTAGGACTTCTGAACCAGAGCGAGGGAGAAAAGTTGCAAGAGAATGCAAAACCTCTGCAAAAACAGCACCATCAGGGATTTTACAAGTTTTGCGAGTCTTGTGTTTTTCTTTGGTGGTGGATTTGTTTAAAATCTCAGAAACACTGATTTACAGTTTGTTTAATGTGTTTTTGCTCTAATGACTCTTAAGTGTTACTGAGTGCCTGGTTGGTTGCCGTCTTGTTTCCAGTCCCCGTCAGCGCCAGCAGCCTCCTGCAGGTGGAGGAGATGGAGGGACTGGGCGGCGCTCTCTTCCTGAGGAGCAGCAGAGGAGTGCAGCGATGTCCGTCCACGCTGTCCAACCACGCTCAGAGCGTCGGTGAGTGGAGATCCTCAGTGGTCGGTCGCCTTCAGACACACACGGCTCGGGTTCTGGTTCTGGTTCTGGTTCTGGTTCAGGAGTCTCTGAACCTCTGTGTTTTCTGGAGAACCAGCAGCGTTCACACCAGTGGGAAGATGTTACTCTGTGTTACTCAGGACTCAGGAGGAAGTAAAACACAACAGTGGCAACATTTTGGCAACAGACAGGAGGAAAAAAATTACCATGAAATACAGAAGAAAAAAGAAAATTTAATTACTGCAGGATTTTTTTTTAATCAAGTGAATGCACTATGCTTTTAAAAGATAATTCAATCCACACTGGAAGTCACAACCAACACATATTTTTCGCCGCTTCATACCGGTTTTATGATCTACCTGAAGTTTGCGATCCACCATAAAGTCATCATTTAAAAACAGTATATACATATTAAACCAAGTGGAGATTAAAACTAAATAAGTATAAAAGAGGACAGGAGGACATTTGTCTTTATTTTGCAGGAAGTGGTCAGATTTAAAACACTTCAACAATCATTCACACGACTTTACAGTATGTGAAACTGAGAAGTTAATCATTAGAAGAAGAAAAAACACAGTTACAAGGTTAACTTTTCTTCGATTTGCAATTCATATATTATATTATGTAAATGATATATATAAATAATATAATATAATGAATAAGACACAAAAAAGCTCAACTTCCAGTCTGGATTGGACCAAAGGCTGCACCGTTGTCCCTGCAGACGGGTCCCTCGCACATTTTTTGCTTTTTTGCCGTCTCAGTAATCCTTCTTCAGGTTTTTTTTTCATCAGTCTATTAATTATTTGGTCTGGCATTGGAGTGAACTCAGCCTTGACCATCTCTTCCCAGAGTTCAAAGATAAGAATTACTTTACTTTATTGAGCCCCGAAGCAAAATTCTTACAACATGCTTTCTAACTTTTCTTGAAATTCTGCAGTTGCTCAAATAACCACCAAACATTTAGTTTCTTGTCAGTCGCTGCCTAAGACACGCCCACTGATGATGTCATGGTTTGCAGCAAAAAACCAACTATTTCTTGTGAACAGTAGTTTAAAAATAAAAAATTATCGTGCACCAGATTGAATTGTGTCTGGGCTGACTCTCCTCCTCCTCCTCTGCTGCTGCCGTGGCCACAGACTCTGCAGTCGAAGGCGTCTCCAGCTCCTCCTCCACCAAAGACGTCGGCTCCGCCTCCCCAGTGACCGACAGGAAGAAGCATCGCAGGAAGAAGAGCATGAACCAGAAAGGAGACGCAGCCACCGGCCAGGCAGACGGTGAGCAAGACAGAGAAAATATGAAAAAAACAAACAAACTCAAATTCTTCCTTTTGTAATATGTAACATGCATCGTCTCCTCTCCGTCTCTTTTGGGCTTTTACCACGACATCGTCCGATTCAGCCAAGCGCAAAATGTGGAAACTGAAAAGCTTTGGTAGCTTAAGAAACGTAAGCAAGACAGGTAACTATGATCATCACATCAAGATCAGCGTCAAGCTTTTGTTGTTGCACGGATAAAATGAACTCTAAAATACTCGACCAGTGTTTGCAGATGTTTGCAAACCTCATTACCCTCCTATTTGAATAATTCACTGTTGCTTCAACCTTTCAAAAAAATACCGACTCTTTGTGGTGTGTTGATGTTTTGATGTTTTTTTGTTTTTGCTTCTGTGTCAGATGAGGATAACTTCGACTTCCTCATCGTGTCGAGCACCGGCCAGACGTGGCACTTTGAAGCCCAGAGCGTGGAGGAGAGGGATTCCTGGGTGCAAGCCATCGAGAGTCAGATCCTGGCGAGTCTGCAACTGTGTGAGAGCAGCAAGAACAAGGCAAGAAAAACAAACACAACACAACACAATATAACATATAATGAAACATTCCTGTTGTATTGCACCAGTAACACATGATTAGAATAAAGTGGGCGAGGTCTGTATAGATTTCTGCCCTCAATACAGATGCAAACAAATCATATCGATCGATTACTCCCACATATACTGTCATAAAAAGCTGTTTCTGTATCCGGGAGTCATATTCTCCCAGTATGTGTGTGTGTTTCTGTGCGGGTGTGTGCCCTAAAGGACAGTGATGATTTAATCCACAAGAGACAAAATATTAATGAATATTATATTAGCTCAAGATGTGCCTACTCTAATGGTATCACAGCTACCTGCCTGCGCCGCTCTGAGTCGAACACCTGAGGTTTGTTTTTATGCAAATGAGCCGGAGCCACACAAAACCGGGAGCAGCCATGTTGGCATGAAAGTGTGTCTGTGTCTGAGCTTCCATCTGCTCAGCCCGACGCCGACTGCAAGGCAACACTACACACTTCTTCTTAAGGCTGTAGTTGTTGCCAGAGGCATGCACACACAAGCACAGTACGTGCACACAAACACACACTGAATAAATAGTTTGTTTAATAATAAAATCATTGTGTGTGTGTTTGCAGATCGAGACCTGAGCTGCAAACAAGACTTGTTTGAGCAGTCAAAATCAATGTTTTAGTTTTGTAAAACTTAAATTTAACGTGATGCATTAGTGTGCAAATTAATTCCCTTTAAAGGGATAGTTCAACATTTTGGCAAATTGGCCCATTGCCATAATCGCTATAGTCATAGCAATAGGTTTGTTACCTTTATTTGTCGGTGCAAGCTATTTTTATATTTTTCCTGTCTGGTAACGTTGTGTTATTATGTCATAGCGTGGTGAATGTGCAGGTCACAACTTGTCCACCAGAGCGTTGTGGAGTTGTTGGATTGTGTATTTGATGAGTTTGATGAGGGAAACCAAGAAATCCCATGAGCCTCCGTGGCTTAGCTCTGAGCAGCTCACGGCTCTGCTCTGCCGTTCTAAAAATAGCTTGCACTGACAATTAAAGGTAATAAACTTACTGCTATAACTATAGGAATTATGGCAATGAACTATGAACTATCCCTTTAAATGCATATGAATATGAGTAAAGATAGAAACTATTCTAGACCATAATAGTGGAAGTACTTACAGTACATACTTACGTACCTCAGGCTGCAGTGGTCGTAGCTAAGCTCTGTGAGGTGTTTTCACTGTCTCCTGCAGTGTAAAGTGAATTTTTCGACGTGACCTTATCTGCTGTCTGATCTTATTGTTGGCTGTGTATTTACATCCTGGTTTTCTCTCCTGAGCACTTAAAGAAAAACTGCAGCTGAAACAATCGTTACCAATCAATGCATCAGTGCCAAACGAACAAATGTGGTGGTGCAGGTTTCTGTGCTCGAGTCGGGGCGACCGATCGCAGGCAGGGGCGGGCTGGGAGCCCGGGAGCTTGGTTTGGAGAGGCCTTTTATCCGATCGCACGAAGGGCACAAGTAGAACCGTAATTTAATTTAAACACAAATACTTTATTTTCAACCAACAAAACTACTGTGTGTGTGTGTGTGTGTGTGTGTGAAAAAATACCTGTTCAATATACTGTACAAACTGCTGCTCCTCCTTTCTCTCTCTCTCCCTCCCTCCCTCTTCTCCTCCTCTTCTTTCTCCTCTCCCTGTTTAATCCTCCTTTTTCTACTCCTCTTCCTCCTCTTCTTTCTCCTCCTCTTCATCTTCTTTCTCCTCTCCCTGTTAAATCATCCTCTTTCTCCCCCTCCTCTTCTTTCTCCTCCTCCTCCTTCTCCTGTCCCTCCTCATCTGTCCCTCTCTCCTCCTCACTCTCATGACTGGCATTATCTGTGTCTAACATTAACAGCAACAATGATAACATTTATAGTACTTTTGCAAATAATTCAGTGTTAGAACACAAACAAAATCTAAAATTCAATTTAAGAAAAGTGCCGCGCGCACGCGCACACACGCACACGCACACACACACACACACACACACACTAATGCAGAAACATAACAGGAAATATAGCCGTATTATATTATATTTATAATTTTAAATTATATCTTTAAAACAGAATGTTATTTATTTATTTATTATTGCAATGAATTTTAGTGTATTATGGTCAGTTGGTAGCCTATGGATTTTATTTTTAATTGACAAAGCAAATTAATGATTTATTTATTGTGTAACTTTACTGATAGCTCTGTGTCCTGAAACACAAACACTATATAGTCTGGGATGATGGCGCGGTGTAGACGGTGCTTGTTAACCTGCTGTGGCCGTGCTGCTCGGACCCGTGTCGTCATCACCGGCCTAGCCGACCTTGGTCCCACCACGACGGAACATATCAGTTCATTTCGCGCATTTTGCTGCGTCTTCTATCAACTTTCTTTTCTTTTTCATCCTCACTTTCTCTGCTCCACCCATCTCTTTCTCTGGCTTCTTTCTTTTCATCATCGCGATCCTGCCCCTCTTCCTTCCTTCCTTTTTTGTTTTTTTAACAGGAAAACAGCCGTTCTTCTGACTGAGCGGCTGAGCCAATCACATGTCAATAGGAACAAGGATCAGCTCAAATTGAGAGGGGGGGCCGCTCGTATCCCCCCTTAAAATGCAAGATATTAGAGTGACCCAGTCTCAGTGCCAATCTGCCACCTACAAAGGGCAGGCTGCCTGGTCGCGGGCCAGGTTTTACATTAAAAAAAAAAAAAAAAAATCTGACCACCGGCCGGTTCGGCCCAGAACAGACCGGCCGTTCGGGAATCCTCCCGAACCTCCCTGTGGCCACCCCGCCCCTGATCGCAGGTCTGAAATACAAACTCACTATTAACAGGCTTTATGCAAGTCCAGTTAGGTCACTTCTTCTTCTCTACGGAGCTCCCTCTACAGTTTGCATATTTGCAGAGTGCATATTTTCATTGTTATAAAAACTCATAGCTTCAAATGGACGTCGTGTACTCCTGGGCTGTGTTCCAATAGCAGACTGAGTTCCCCCCTCAGCCCTCGGTAATACAGGGAGGCCACGTGGAGAGCAGAGGGAACACAGGGGAGGGGTTTAATTAAAGAGATAAACTGAACCGTAAACTCATTATCTACTCACCTTCATATCGACTAAGGGCTGGGAGAAGTTTCAGAGTCAACATGAAGGTGAGTAGATAATGAGTGAAATTTGAATTTTGGGTGAACTATCCCTTTAACGGTGGAAATTCAATAATAGGTAGCTACTCTAATAATACTCATCCTTTGTCTGTCTCTCTTTCACTGATGAGGAAGATAAAAATTCTCTTTAGACATAAGTTTGAATTTTATTTTCATTATCCGATTAATCTGTAAATTATGTAAATGATTAATCGATTACGTGTTTGGTCATTAAAATGTTGAAAAATGTCAATCAGTGTTTCCCAAACCACCAGACGACGTCCTCAAATGTCTTGTTTTGTTCACAAACCAAAGAGAGACTCAGTTTATTGTCATAAAGCAACAAAGAAACCAGAAATATTCACATTTAAGAAGCTGAAATCAGAGAATTAACCCTTAAAAATCTATAATTTAATAATCTATTATTGTGCAATTAATCAATTAATTGTTGCAGATTTAGTTTGTTCTTATATATTTCTACTTACACATTGTTTGCTCTGCTAAAGTCTAATTGAATATTTCCTGGCCCCTTCCGATCAATTTCTTCTTCTTCTTTGGTGGTAAACACGGCCACTGCCGACCCCATAGATGTATTTTTCTTGCACCATTGCAATGCATTGTGGGTGATATACAGCCCTGAAGTGACTGCGACGTTGGCTCGATCCCTCAGGCCTCCGAGGGTCGAACTCACTTCAGCTTTTCAGAGAAATAAAACGCTGTTGAAATGAATATGATTTAGGACAAAGATATTGTTGCTCCTTTTTTCTCCACATCATTACTTTTCATTTTGAACTGACATCAGTTCCTTTTATCTTGACTGTTCTCTAACTGGTTCATACCTATACTGTAGCCTCTCCTCCCACCTCAAGGGAGTTCGTGAATCCTGCTGTTGAATTAGTTCAATCATTTCTAAAAATGCAAATTCCCACTAATATGATGGTTGTGAATGATTACCCAGCAGCTCCCGGTGTGAGAGCGGCAGAGGATAAATCCTGGGAGGCCACAGCCCTTCATGTTACAGCTTTAAATGGTCATTACGGTGATTACAGAGATCCAGCTCAGCTTTTCACTGAGAGATCTGGAAAATGATAATCATTGTTATTAGTAATGAGAGCAGTTAGCGGCGCTGATATCGCAGAGGGAAGCTCTCTGCTGGGGTTTCCTTTTTTTAATCCATATACTGTATTTTGTGTGTCTGTCTCTCTCTGTGTGTCTTCTGCAGGCTCGCAGGAACAGCCAGAGTGAAGCCGTGGCTCTGCAGGCGATCCGCAACGCAAAAGGGAACAACTTCTGTGTCGACTGTGACGCTCCGAGTCAGTAACACACTCACACACACAAACACACACACACACACACACACACTTGACAGCTTCTCTTGTCTTCGTACTCGTGTCTTGTCTCTGGAACATTTCCCATCGTGTCTCACTTCAGCCCTGAACATGTGTCATCATCGCTGCAGACAAACCTGTTATTTTCTCTCTGGACATTTGCTGTAAAATCTGATCTGACTGAAGCTGCAGCAGTTTGAGAGCAGGAGCCACGGGTCTGGAACGTCACAAAGATAAAAACTTCACTGTCTCACTTTCTAAAAACAGCTGCACTGGTTCGGATCATATTGACATATTTTAAAATCTAGTTGCTCTTTTTACTAAATGACGTGTCGCCTCCTGACAAATGACAAAACAGGAATCGCTGTCTAGGTCAGTGGTTCTGTCTCATGTGAGAAATGAGCTGTGACAGAATATTAAGATTTTCCTGGAATCTGAAATCTGATTTTTTTTAGGAAATGTAATGAGATAAAAATGTCACATACATTCTCCAGAATTGAACCAAACTTATAGCAAACAAAATAGATGAAATGGTGAATATTCCTCTGATGTTGTAGGACATTAAAGGCACCACAGCACATGCTGCATTCACGTGAAATCAGGCAGACGGCAGACGGACGACAGCCGCTGCACGTAACGGCATAAACAAGCCTTTTGTAAACAAGTGGTCGGTAAAGCACGAGAATCATCCTGAACCGTGCATGTGACCACTCTCTGTCTCTCGCTCTCCCTCCAAAGATCCGACCTGGGCGAGTCTGAACCTGGGCGCTCTCATCTGCATCGAGTGCTCGGGGATCCACAGGAACCTGGGGACCCACCTGACCCGCGTTCGCTCGCTGGACCTCGACGACCTGCCGCGAGAGATGACCCTGGTTCTCCGGGCCATCGGCAACCACATGGTCAACAGTATCTGGGAGGCGCGCACGCTGGGCCGGCGCAAACCGGCTCCTGACGCCACACGGTAAGAAAAGATGCTGCAGAACAACAGACGTGATGAGATTTAAAGGACTCCAACAAAGTGTGAGTCAGAGACACTGAGTCTCACATCAGGCCGTCGTGTTTTGTTTTCTTCCTATAACTTTGTAGCAAATCATAAAATGCACTCTAAGCTAACTTTCCAGCCAGCATCTGCTCTGCTGTCATTTTTATTTCAGTTAATTGAATTATTTTTTCACTGGTAGTTTTAGTTTTTAATATAATAACCGTGGTGCCTCTGAGACTAAATCAGAAACAGAGCTTCTCCTCTGATTGGCTAAACGCAGTGTGTTCGAGAGAGGACATAAATACATCTTGGTAGAGATGTGAAGAGTTCTAATAAAAACCTGTGACAAGAGGACAACACATGATTTAAAGGGATAGTTCAACATTTTGGCAAATATCGCCATAATCTCTATAATGTAGTCTTAGCAGTAGGTTTGTTACCTTTTAATTGTCGGTGCAAGCTATTTTTAGAACGGTACTGGATACACAATGCAACAACTCCAAAACCCTGTGGTGAACAAGTTGTGACCTGCAAATACAGTCTCTGTATTTACTTCTAAAACAACTCTGTGTGGTAACGTTGTGTTATTATCTCATAGCGTGGTGAATGTGCAGGTCACAACTTGTCCACCAGAGCGTTGTGGAGTTGTTGGATTGTGTATTTGATGAGTTTGATGAGAGGAAACCAAGAAATCCCATGAGCCTCCGTAGCGTAGCTCTGAGCAGCTCATGGCTCTGCTCCGCCGTTGTAAAAATAGCTTGCACCGACAATTAAAGGTAGCAAATCTACTGCTATGACTATAGGGGTTATGGCAATGGGCCAATTTGCCAAAATGTTGAACTATCCCTTTAACTCACATGCTGCAGCAGTGTGTGTGTGTTTGTTTAATGGTGTGTAGGTCTGAGCTGCATCTTTCAAAAACAAAACAAAAACAAACCCTGTGTCTGTTTTCCTCCCTGTAACTGTTCCTGTGCTCCGTCTCTTTGTGCTGCTTCAGAGAGGAGCGCGAGTCCTGGATCCGAGCCAAATACGAGCAGAAACTGTTCGTGGCGCCGCTGCCTCCTCCCACTCCCGGCGAGGGCCCAGACATCACGCTCTCCGGCCGTCTCCTGCTGGCAGTGATGGAGCACAACCTCCCCCGGCTGCTGCTGCTGCTGGCCCACTGCACTAAGGAGGACATGAACGCACCGCTCAGCCTGGCGCTCTCCTGCAGGTCTCTGCTGGCGCTGCGGCTGCCCGGCTCGGCCCTGCACGCCGCCTGTCAGCAGGCCGACGTGGTGATGACGCAGCTGCTCGTTTGGGTGAGTGTCTGCAGGAGACGATGCACAGAATCAATGAGTGATTTTTAAAAAAAATGTTGTTTCTTATAGGAGCTGTTTGTAAAACTGTGGCCGAAAGTGTTACTGCAGTCAAATTGTAAATACTGCAGCGCGTTTGTTGTGGCTCTGGTACCTTAAGACTCACTAACACAGTCTCTATGATGCCACCGGAGCTGCAATGATGTTGTAACAGAAGGAAATTAAGCAGATAAATCTGTACACATGCACTGGGAAAACAGATTACTGTTGCAAAAAGCTCAAAGTTGTGAGTCCAGGAGAAAATGAGCCACTCTGGCATCTGTCCTCAAATTCTTCTCCACCTTTCAAACTCATCTCCTCCTGTGCAGATACTGGTTTTGTTTCTGCTTTTGTCGAGATGTTTTTCTGAGGGCGTATTCGCACCAGACTGGTTTAGTTCACTTGACTTCAGTGTTTCTGCTAGGAGTAGTTTTAGAGGTAAATTCATGCAAAACCACTGATGCACGTTGCCTTCAGGGACAGTTTTTCAACAAGTAGTCTCTGTATTTCCTTTAAAAACAGCTCTGTCTGGTAACGTTGTGTTATTATTTCATAGTGTGGTGAATGTGCAGGTCACAACTTGTCCACCAGAGCGTTGTGGAGTTGTTGGATTGTGTATTTGATGAGTTTGATGAGGGAAACCAAGAAATCCCATGAGCCTCTGTAGCGTAGCTCTGAGCAGCTCACGGCTCTGCTCCACCGTTCTAAAAATAGCTTGCACTGACAATTAAAGTTAATGAACCTACTGCTATGACTATAGGGATTACGGCAATGGGCCAATTTGCCAAAATGTCGAACTATCCCTTTAAATAATAGTGTTACCCTTCAATAACCTCCAAGTGAAAGACTCAGCAGGAAAGAAAGTGCTGAAGTCAGTGACTCAGCAGACCACTCAAGGTGATGTGTGTGTGTGTGTGTGTGTGTGTGTGTGTGTGTGTGTGTGTGTGTGTGTGTGTGTGTGTGTGTGTGTGTGTGTGTGTGTGTGTGTGTGTGTGTGTGTGTGTGTGTGTGTGTGTGTGTGTGTGTGTGTGTGTGTGTGTGTGTGTGTGTGTGTGTGTGTGTGTGTGTGTGCGTGCGTGTGTGTGTAAGAGCTTACTGAGTCAGTCGGGTTAATTTAAGGAGTTCTGTCGGGTTTTAAACCTCAGAGAGCGTTTGTGTTTCATGTGATGAAGCTGCTTTAAAGAGTCGACCATGTGCTGATTACACTCTGTAATCCACTGTTTCATCTCCTCCTCCTCCTCCTTCTTCTTCCTCTTCCTCCTCTTCTTCCTCCTCTTCTTCCTCTTCCTCTTCCTCCTCTTCTTCCTCTTCCTCCTCTTCTTCCTCCTCTTCTTCCTCTTCCTCTTCCTCCTCTTCCTCTTCCTCCTCCTCCTCCTCTTCCTCCTCCTCTTCCTCCTCCTTCTTCCTCTTCCTCCTCCTCTTCCTCCTCCTCCGTCTTCCTCCTCCTCCTCTTCCTCCTTCTTCCTCTTCCTTCTTATTCTCCTCCTCCTCCTTCTTCCTCCTCTTCCTTCTTATTCTCCTCCTTCTTCCTCCTCTTCCTCCTCCTCCTTCTTCTTCCTCTTCCTCCTC